>JAHXZK010000013.1:1200000-1800000 GCA_020975415.1 Calonectria hawksworthii | reverse complement strand
ATAGGATTTCACAACTAACACATTCTGGAAATTTAGGAGACATTGAAGCCCTCATCACCGGTGCCAAGTACATCAAAGCTCTAATTCCCGCCGTTGTCAACATCGTATACAAGAAGCTCCTCCAGTACGACATCACCGCCCGTGCCTTTACAACCCGAAGCACATCATTCGAGGGGCCCATGGATGAGATCCTCGACGAGAACAGCCCTCAGATTCTGCACCGAAAGATGTTCCTCCGCGCATACCTCGCGAAGCTCTGCTCCGACCCCAGCAAGATGGAGTTTTGGGAGTACTTGGACAAGGTTGGGTACGTATACTACCAAGTCTCCATGAGCACTCGACAACGAGGCTCAAGAGATTGAAGACGAAATATTCATGAACTCATCGCTAACGGTTTCCCCCCACAGAATGATGCACGTCGGTCTCGGCCGCAAACACCCTCTCCACATCGAATACGTGCACCTGGGCACGTGCTTGGGCTTCATCCAGGACATTATGACTGAGGCCATCCTATCACACCCTCGTCTACACCTCCAGCGCAAGACTGCCCTCGTCAAGGCCCTAAACAAGGTCATCTGGATCCAGAACGACCTCATGGCCAAGTGGCACGTCAAGGAGCATGCCGAGTTCTTCAACGAGTCCGACGTCGAGGTCGAGAAGGAGGGTTACCTGCACGGCAAGCGAATCATCGGCGATGGCTCGGAAGAGGACTCCGAGGCTGGCGATGTCGCCGCAGCGCACCCTGGTGGCATCCCTCCCGAAGGAGTGTGCCCCTTCGCTGGGATGAGCGCATCAACAGCATAAAGATGGAATGAACTGGCGGGATTTGTTTTGGCGTTGGTTATTCATCATGATGATTATATATTTCTTTTTCTCTGGCAGGCAGGCAAGACAAACGGCATTTTGGGACCTACGGTTGTGTATGGTTTATATATCTCTCATTTGGCTAGGCGAGGGCGGGAAATGGAAATGTCCTTCTCTTTTCAAACAATCTGCGATACATCTCACGGTTCTTCTCTGGTTTCCCTATGTTTTATCCTCTTAATACATACCTCGGTACACCGAAATCAAGGGAGAGGCGGAGGTTGCTGGCGTTTTCAGATACGTTGGGCAATTCAAGATATACACATGTCACCAAACTGCTTTTCCTTTTTATATCTCCACACTGCACAAGCGCACGATTTGCGGGGTCTCCAGGTTCATCGTGATTGTTGGAGTCAAGTTCACGGCGGAAAGCCCATGGGCTAACTCGCATGAGGCAAATATGGGCTTTGGTTTCTTGTTAGCGACGCCGCCCCACGTGGCTGGCTTGTCATGACAGAAACCAGTGCCTGCTAGCCCAACTGTCTTGGCTTTGGGGCTCCATTTTCCCAGTATTACTATGGACCAAGTGATTGGCCCCGGGGCTAGGTGGTGAATTGTTAGCGGACGGATATCGGGCACCCACTGCATTGCCCGGGCCAAGGGCCTCCGGTTCGTGTTAGTGGCCTGCGATTATAATTTGGAGGTTGGTGATGGGAGGATTGCCCCGCGGTGGGGTTTGATTCCAACTTGGGGTTGCGTTGTATATCGCCGTGCCGCTTGATCTTTTGCTGTAAAAGGCCGAAAATTTGTCACCTGGATGGATTGATCTGCATTCTTTAACTATAGGAGAGTTGCCGGCCGAAGAGATAGGACGGGTGGATGAGAAGGGGGGCAATGAGCGAGTCTAGACTCAAACTGCCGAGGGCAGGTTTTTTTTTTTTTTTTTTTAAGTGATGAGGCCCAGCGCTGCTGGATGGCTAAAAAAACTGGGTTGGTGGGGAGCTACGGAGCAGTGAGGGGCATGTTTGGTCAAGAGTCGTATCGCATATCACCGCTAACCAGTAGTGAGGTTGGTTTCACCTATGTATCTGTGATCTGTGTTCTGGACGGCTCAGGAATAAAGCGCTAGATTCCACTCCATGCCAACACGTTCAGTAAGCTTGGTTGACGGAAAGCGGGCTGGTGAGGGGCCGGTGAGACAGGGGACTGGATCGTTTTAGACACACATGGTGCATGAGACAGATCGATTGCATGGCAGGAAATGTATGGCGCTGAAGACAGTTCCCGTGGCATCAATTGCGGCTCCGGCCAAGAAGAAGCAGTGGCGACGGCGAAAATGGCTCGGAGAATTGCCTCGCCTCGACGCTTTGCTGCAAGCCACCGTGGATGGAGGCGAGCCGGAGGAATGCTTCTCAGTGTACCATTGATGCGGGTATGACGAGGCATGACGGACGAGAAGGGGAAAATGTGGGATAATGAAGGTAGTGTCTTATCCGTCCTCACACCCACGTTTAGCGGTCCGTGTCGGTGGATGGATGGCAGATGGCGGCCGGCCCGTGGCGTTGTTGCATGTGTGTGTGTGTAAGTGCAGCACCTCCAAAACACAGAAGGGGGGAGGGTACATGCCGTACCAGGTGCCAAATTGGAGCTACCTATCCGCTTTGGGGAGGTGGGGGTTCGTTTGTGCGGTGGTGGGGAGCTACAGGCAACGGCTCCAGATTGAGATTGGCACCACCCGGGATTCTGGACCGGGTCGTTCTGCCGGATCACCTACCTGTTGATTTCTAGTGGTCTCTGCCTCGCTGCTGGATGGGACCTAGCGAGTCCACGGGTAGCTCCAGTGGGTACGGGGGGACGCCTACTGTGGCCGTGCCGCTTGGGTTCCCAGCGGCATTCGCCCGAGATATTGGCGGCAAGGTTTGCTGGGCTGTTGACCTCGTCCACTGCGGTAGTTGCTGTTAGTAAGTGGAGGAGGGTTGGTTCTCTCGGCCGGCACTGCCTTAGCCTGGAGCGCCGACTCGAGATAAGAATGCGAGGCGTCGCAGTGAATCGGAACCAAGATACGCAAGCCCGGACGAAGTCCGTCTATGCTCGCCGGTGCAGCTGCAGGTTGCATGCGGAAGGGGATGCAAGTCGGGAGTTACAGGTGACAAGCATCAAGCACCTGGCACCCCAAACCTCACTCAAAAAGAACCCCCATCGTGGATGGTTGCATGCCGTAATACGATTTCCAACTTGCCGCTTGCTTCCCGACACGGGCTCGACTCGCGCCCTCACCGTCTTTTTACCTGGCAGACAGTCCGCTCCGATTGGGATAGCTCCTTAATTCAATGCGACCCCCTAAATGTATAGAGCGAAATGAGTTGCGATTACAGCCCCCCGGCAAATTTATTTGGTCCTAGAGTGCCTTGTGCCTTGGACATTTTGGTGGTGGTGGTGGTCAATGAGACGTAATTGGCGGCGGGTCTATGCTCTCGCGACCTTGTCTCTCAATGGTACCTATCACGAGTTTGGCTGCCAGCCATCAAGTTCCAATGGGGCAACATGGCATGTTTAAGTTCTTGTTGAGGAGATTATCGAGTCATTGACAACGAGATGGCTCTGATGTCGCACAGATTTTACCAACAGGCCCATCTTTATAGGGCCGAACAAAGTATCAGCGACGAACCTCGATACTCGATGGGGACCGACCAGAACCAACGTGTTTGCCCCTCCCCCTCCCCCGCCTTGCCCAATGCTCGCGTTCATGCCATCCCCTGGCGTGGGATATAGATCACAAGCCCAAAAACATACGACAGCTCCGGGCGATTGGATCGGTGAGCCAATCTTTGCGCGGCAGGTGCGGTTTGACTGGGGGAATGATCACAACTAACGGGCCGATGGAAAGGACTTCTCGGAGTTATACAGTCACCATTAGACCTATCTGGGGGAGCGCTGAGGTATACCGGTTAGCAAACATCAAGGCTTCTGATGGGCCCGGGGTTCTGGACTGAGACAAGTCGAGCTCAAAGGAAAGACACTGGCGAAAAAAAAAGCACTGAGCTGCTGTCGGCCGGTCCCCACCGCCTATTCGATGCGCAAAGGTTGCCCCCCCAAGCGCCAAAGTTGCGTCAAGCCCCCAAGCAGCCATTGAGTGCGCCCCGGTACCTGATCGTCGACCGCGGTCTAGTCTTTGTGTTTCGTGAGGGGACCGGCGTTCCTGGATTTTTTCTTCAACCCCGAATGCGCGTCCCGCCTCGTGCTTCCGATGTGGGATCCCGACTTGCTGCCGGCAGACCAAGTCCGTTGCCCAAGTTAACGTGAATGAGTGCAGTGCAGTGCAGCACGGCGGCGCCTGAACTAGACCGCCTAGAAATATGAGGCCCTCCTCCCCCCTCTTCAGCCGTTCGGTGGGATTCCCAATTCTCTCTCCTAAACCTGTGCTCCTATTAATAGTGTACTCTGCTCCCATCATTTCGCTGTTTCGTATCATATAATCTCGTTTGGCACATCTCGTCAAAAAGCAAAGCCCTCTCCTGTCAGTTAGCCTTTTCCAAGTGGGCCACCTCAATACCATGATGTCGCCGTCCACCAGCAATCTATCCGGTTCCGGCAAGGTACCCGGTGCCAAAGTGACGCAAAGCTCCCCTCAGCGCAGCAGCGAGCAGAAACAGGGCCGTAGAAGGTACCTTCAGCAGCTTCTACTGCTCCCGTGGCGGCGGCGCCAGCAGGTCAACGACCAAGGGTCGCTGGCGCCGAAACCGCCCGGGCCGACTGGCCTCGACGCCGTCACCGTCGCCAAAGGAGCCGACAACGTCACCACTCCTCCCACCTGTGCACCGTCGTCCTCGTCCTCGTCGGCCTGTTCTTCTTCCTCTCCTCTGCCCTCCTCCTCCCTGACGACATCCTCGTTGACCATCGGCGACTCCAACCTCAAGCAGTCTAGATCCTGCGTCGAGTCGATCCCCCGCTCCCACAGCGACAGTCACCACCACAACGACCAGTCCTCTACACCCCCTCGGCCGCCTCTGCCTCGAGACGAGAGCGAAACCCTCGAAGCCCGCCGCGGCCCCGTCCTCGACTCCTCCAGCGCCTTGCCAGAGGCCCGATTGACGCTCGACAATAGCCCTGTCGAAATGGAGTCCTCCTCATCGCCTCTCCCTGGCAGCACGCCCAATCCAACTACTGCAGCTGCAATGCGCCGTCGTGAGTCGCTTTCAGAGATCCGCGCTGCGAACCCAGACCTGGCTCTGAGCGGCAACATTATCTCTGCCACCTTCAACACACCGCATGCCTTTAGCTATCGCAAAGGCGGCGACTGGGTAAGTCGCTTATTTTCATACCATTCTTTGTGTCTTCTGGCCGTTTTTTTTTTTCGGGCGCTTGCCTCCTACTATGGCTACACCCCGCTTCCTTAGCATCTTTATCTGCAAAGCTACATTTCGCGCACGCACCTTCACATGCACATGCAAATGCACATTGTTCTCCAACTTTGTACCCAATTCGTTTCTAACCTTCAAACCCCTATAGGACCTCAAACCTCGACGTGGCCAGTCTGCACTCCTCGACTCCTTCGCCTATTTATCATCCGACGCCACGCCATGGAGCCACACCGTTGTCGCTTGGACAGGCGAAATTGAGGCCCCCATTGAAGAGGAGGCGGCAGCAACCCCCGCCCCGAATACATTGGGCGTATCTTCTCTCAACCCTCTCTCTGCCCCCGTGCCCCTTGATGCCAACACTCGACTGCCGACTCCGCCTCCCAACGACGGTCTTTGGATTCCCCGCGAGCACCAGGATCGCCTCGAGTACCAGCTGTCCCACAACAAGACGATCCGCACATACCCCGTTTGGCTCGCCGACGAGACCGAGGCCAACCATGACGGCATCCTGCTCAAGGACCAGGCCCGCTGGCGCCGCTACGCTGAGCACGATTTGTACACGCTGCTTCACTACAAGCAGCACGAACCCACCGATGGTCGCAAGGAGCGTGTGCAATGGGCCGACTACTACCGGATGAACCAGAAGTTTGCCAACAAGATTATTGAAATCTACAAGCCGGGTGACATTGTTGTGGTTCACGACTACTTCCTCATGCTGCTTCCCAGCATGTTGCGCCAAAGGGTGCCCAACATGTACATCTCCTTCTTCCTCCACTCTCCATTCCCCAGTAGCGAGTTCCTCCGTTGCCTGCCGCGTCGCAAGGAGGTTCTTGAGGGCGTTCTCGGCTCAAACCTCATTGGCTTTCAGTCGTACAGTTATTCGCGCCACTTCTTGAGCTGCTGCACCCGTATCCTAGGCTTTCCTTCCGACACCCTGGGTATTGATGCGTATGGCACTCGAGTTCAGGTCGGCGTCTTTCCCATCGGCATTGATGCTTCCAAGGTCGACACTTTTGCCTGGGCCGATTCGGTCAAGGAAAAGTACGATGCCCTCAAGTCTCTCTACCATGGAAAGAAGCTCATTGTTGGCCGTGACCGTTTGGACAGCGTTAGGGGTGTGGCCCAGAAGTTGCAGGCTTTCGAGCGCTTCCTGGAGATGTACCCTGAGTGGCGTGAAAAGGTTGTTCTCATCCAGGTCACCTCTCCCACAAGCGTTGAGGCTGAAAAGGAGGACCCTGATAACAAGGTGGCGTCTCGCGTGAACGAGCTTGTTATGCGAATCAATGGCATGTACGGAAGTCTGGGATTCTCACCCGTGCAGCATTATCCCCAGTATCTCAACCAGGACGAGTACTTTGCCCTGCTACGTGCTGCCGACATTGGCCTGATCACATCTGTCCGAGACGGCATGAACACAACCAGTCTTGAGTACATTGTCTGCCAGAAGGAGACCCACGGTCCTTTGATCTTGTCTGAGTTCAGCGGTACCGCGGGTAGTCTCAGCGACGCGATTCATATCAACCCGTGGGACCTCAGCGGTGTTGCCGAGAAGATCAACGCTGCCCTTGTGATGAGCAGCGAAAAGCGCCAGGAAATGCAGGCAAGCCTTTACCGCCATGTTACCGAGCACAACGTGCAGATGTGGATCAACAAATTTATTCGCAAGGTCTACAATGTTCTGGGTGACACCACTACTGCGAACTCTACCCCCCTGTTGGATCGTGCAATCTTGCTTTCGCAGTACAGGTCTGCCAAGAAGCGACTTTTCATGTTCGACTATGACGGCACGCTTACGCCGATCGTCAGGGAACCCAGCGCTGCGGTTCCGTCGGAACGACTTCTCCACACCCTCGAGCTCCTCACAGCAGACCCGCAGAACGCTGTGTGGATCATCTCGGGACGAGACCAAGAGTTCCTGAAGCTCCACCTGGGACACATCACTGGTCTTGGCTTCTCAGCCGAGCATGGTAGCTTCATGAAGAACCCAGGCTCTGATGAGTGGGAGAACCTCGCAGAGAAATTCCCCATGGGATGGCAGGCTGAAGTTATCGATATTTTCCAGAAGTACACAGACAAGGTGCCAGGTATGTATTTTTTTTTTCCCTCTGTGAAGTTGGTGTTTGTTTTGTTAACCGGGCAATAGGATCCTTCATCGAACGAAAGCGATGCGCGCTTACCTGGCACTACCGCCTTGCCAACCCGGAGCAGGGTATCCACATGTCGCGAGAGTGCCACAAGGAGCTGGAAGCGACTGTGGGAAGGAAGTGGGACGTTGAGGTGATGCCCGGCAAGGCTAACGTTGAGGTCCGACCAACCTTTATCAACAAGGGCGAAATTGCCAAGCGATTGATTTCGTCTTACCACCACCCCAATGAGGCCAAAAACGAACTTAAAGTAGAGCCTGGCCCTCTTGAGTTCGCTCTTTGCATGGGTGATGACTTTACTGATGAGGACATGTTCCGCAGCCTCAACGCTGCGACAGGCACGTTGTTGGACGCCGACCATGTCTTTACCGTGACCATTGGTGCGAGCACAAAGGTTACCTTGGCCAAGTCGCATCTGCTAGAGCCTGAAGATGTGATTGAGTGTGTTGCGCTGCTCGCTGGTGTGGATGGCCCCGGCGCTTCTGAGCGACTGAGCGAGGTCAACCTGGGAGCTCTCAGCGCTGTGGAAGGTCACATTCCCCAAGAAAAGCTATGAAACTGAGAACATATAGAGGTTGGATGGCAGCGGAAGGAATTAAAAGATAGAAATATGGGAAGAATACTATGCGAGTCATTTGCTCCTGGCGTTTTGTGCAAGATGGATGGACGTTGGAAGATAGACAGGAAGCAGGGCGTACGGGCTCAACATTAATGAAGAGCCAGGACATTGATAGGCGTGCAGGAGATGGGTGGGTGGGTAGGCATAGTCTCGATCGCATGCGCAAGGATAAAATGTAGCATCAATGCAAAGGTTCTGGAAACATGGTTTGGACATTAGACATGGAGATGTGTTGAGGTGCTAGCGATTTGTAACTGCTCGATACTTGGACCATTGGAGAGGCCACAACGAGGCAATTGGGCGACCTCGGTTCTCAATTGCCCTTTCCAATTTGAAAATATAAATGTGTTATTTGTATAACCATGTGGGAATTTATTTTTGAGAGAAAAAAAAACAAGACCAGGGCGTTTTCCCTTGTTAGCGACATGTCCTGGTTCAAAAAAGAAAATGCCTGAGAGGAACAAAAAGATAAGGATTGCCCCCGCACAGATTTGAACTATGGACCTTTGCATTACAAGTGCAACGCTCTACCCCTGAGCTACAAGGGCTCCTTGTTGATTTTGCCTGTTGCAAATTGCATATAACATGTCAGACACGGAAACGTGTTTGGAAAATTTGTGCAAAAAAAATTCCCAAAAAGAAAATCGAGTTGCCCCCACACAGGATTGAACTATGGACCTTTGCATTACAAGTGCAACGCTCTACCACTGAGCTATAAGGGCAATTCCTTTGATTGGTTTGCGGACCCCAGAATAAGCACTATAACCCTTGCACGGGCTTGGCATTTTCTCTGCAGCACTCGATCAATTGATGCGGCGATTGATGACATTATTGTCCTGCTGGCTCTTCCTCATTTTCTCTCTCTTTGAATCCTCTCTTTTTGGTGTCTTAGAGCTTGTCAATAGTTGGATTTTCATTTTATACCAATTCTCGCAATTTTGCCGCATCTTTTCCTCTGAAATCCATTGTGCCTTAGCCATGCTTAGGTCTTCTTTCATACGTTGACTGTCTAATTCCTTACGTCGCATACACTTATCCCAAATCTTATTTACGCATTAGATTCAATAAATGATAGGCGCTCACAGTAATATTTACTAATATTGGATGGAAATCATGTTGTTATCATCACTAATTTAGCCAATGTACATTTTCACCGCTCCTCTACTCCCAAATTGTCTTTCCTCGGCTCCGCCTCGCCTTCTTCTCACTCTTCAACTCGGTCGACAGGACCGCAACACTGAGCTCCGGCAGCTTAAACTCAAAGGTGCCATTCTTGTTGGCCTCGAGGACACTCGTGGTGCTCTTCACAATGTTGACGCCCGTGTGCGGGTCGTTGTACGCAAACGGATCGCCCTCGCTGTTGGTCAGGACGGTCAGCTCGGCCTGGGCGCCTTCGGCAACACCATCGAAGGAGATGGCGATTGGCACGTCAGCGCTGTTGGTCGTGTTGTACACGGCGCCCTTCCACACGAGGGAGCCCTGGTCCTCGTTGCTGCCGGCGACGTAGAAGACGGGGTCGAACTCGGCAGTGGCGGGGAGCACGCGGGTGATGGGGTGGCGGGCAAAGAGCTCCCAGATGTACCAGCTCGTCGAGCGGGTGGTCATAGCTGGGTCAGCGGCGAACTGCAGGATGGTGACGGCCCACTGCCACTCGTTCATGTTGCGCAGGACGGGCGCGTAGAAGGTGCCGGGGATGCGGTCGGCGTTGCGCTCGTAGCCGATGAGCGAGATGCTCTCGCCCACGGTGCCAATCCACCAGGGGAAAGGCATCAAGTTTCCGTTCCAGCCGCTGCCGCCGTTGGGGTGGGTGGCGGCCACCTCGCCGACAATGTGGCCAAAGTCGTTGTCGAAGCGGTCAAACTCCTCGACCAGCGCGTTGGGCGTGCGGTAGGGGTGGTAGTCTCCGATGCCCGGCGCGGGGACGTCGTAGCCGTCGGAGGAGGCGCCGGAGGAGATGACGGTGATGTCGTCGTAGGCATCGGTGATGGCCTTGAGGAACAGAGGGTAGCGGTACTCTTTGTAAGTGTTCCAGCCCTCAGGAGCTCCAGCGAGCCAATCTTCGTTGCCGATCTCGACGTAGTTCAGCTTGAAAGGCTCTGGGTGACCGAGCTGAGCACGAACGGATCCCCATTTCGAATCGGCAGACCCGCGGATGAATTCAATCTCCTCGAGACCCTCGTCGATGACGGCTTGGAAATCGGCTTCCGGGGTGACGGTGCCGTCAAGTGAGAGGCCAGCCCAGAGACCGACCACAATGTCGAGGTTCATGTCCTCTGCCCAATAGAGATACTCCATAAGGCCAAGGCCATGTGTCTGCTGGTAGCTCCACACGCCCTGGAAGCCTGTGCGGTTGCGCAGAGGGCCAAGGCTGTCCTTCCAGTTCCAGTATGTGCTGTGGGTAAGACCCTCGAGCATGTTGCCACCGGGAAATCGAAGAATGGTCTGGAATGTTGTTAGCAGATGATTTTCAGGCGGCTACACGGCTGACTTACGGGGTGGAGTTCCGCAAGGGCTTCAGCAATGTCCTTGCGGAGACCGTTCTTGCGGTCCTTGTACGTTGGCGGGAAGAGACTGATGAGGTTAAAGTCGAGAGAACCGCTGGAGGCACCCTGCTATGTTTTAGAAATATGCTCATCGATAAAAGACCTCGAATCATGACGAACCTTGGGGTCAAAGGTGATGGCAAACGTGTTGTTGCTGTTGGGGGCATTCTTCCCAGGCACAAGCTCGAATGCGTGCTCAACCCAGTCGTTGGCCTTGGCTTGCGACTTGACCTTTACGGAGCCAAAAACGTCCGAAGTGAGGTTGGACCTGAGCTCGGCAGTAAAGTAGCCATTGTAGGCGCCGCGGACCCAGAAAGAGCCCGTGTACTTTTGCTTCTTGACATCCATGCCCCAGTAGCCCTCGTTCTGGAAACCGATGCGGTTCTTGCCAGACTTGGAGCCGGCCTTGACCTTGACCGAGTACGGCAGAGCATCAGACAGGGGCACGTCAAGCTTGCCGAGAGTTAGGTTGGCATCGTTGATGGATCGCCAGCCGTCGAGAGAGACGGGAAAGCTGTCGCTGTATTGAAACGCTCGGTTGCGGATCAGCTCGGCGTAGATGCCACCATCACCAGAGTTGTTGATGTCCTGACGTCAATGTGTTAACAGGTAAAAGTCTACGTGCACTCGGAACAATGGTTAATACCTCGTGGAGGAAACCATAGTGGTAGATGCCAGTCTTGTTGCCACCAGAAGACTCGATGGAGATGTCCACCGCGGCGGCGGCAGCAACCTGAACTGCGGCAATGAAGGCCGACTTGAAGGAAACCATGGCTACTCTTAGAGTGTCCCACGGGGCGCTGTGTCACGACTGCTAAGAAGGCTCAGGACTACGATTGGAAACTACGGCGTCCACTACTTAATTTATACATGCGAGCATGATTGATCCCGGTTACTCCGTCATGGTTCATCGTGAGGGCCAAAAAAACACAGTCTTCCCAATCAGTCTAGCGCACAAGAAGAGCTTTATCCGACCCTGTCGCCAGGCACATGACGTTGTTGACGGCAAAACTCGATCCATAATGCCGTCGCATATCGGCAAACAACAACCATAAATCCTCTCGGTTCGACAGGCCTGCTCGACCGAGGGGGAGTGGGGGGCCGTCATTCGATCGGCATGGGATTATGGCCCTGGCAGGAGAACGGCCTCGTGGAGATGACGTGACACTGTGGGCGGCCAGAAGTAGAAGGGGATTCGCGCGCATGGGCGAGCAAAAGGGAAGCTGTAGCTAAATCGAAGATGCGGGGCTGCATTGATGAGGGGAAACGCGATACTTACAGCATTTACCCTCCCCCGCGTGGTAGCCGGAGACCGGGGGCGGGAACGGCACTCTTGGAGGGGCCTTGTCCGATTCGAGCGCTTGGTCTGGAGCGGAGAACGTGGAGAACAGGGGCCATGGGGAAACTCGGGGGGCCGTGGCGGTGACATGGCAGCGGCTCGTGAGGAAGGCGAGCCATGATGCGATGGACGGCCGCAAGACATAAACTTGACATGGGTTGGCTAGGGATCGTGTTGATCCTATCGTGAGGTTGTTGTTGTCGAGATGCACATCCGGATGAATGTGCGGGTCCTGGTCGTTTTTCCTGTTTGGGAACTGCCTCGGTGTTTAATTGCCCGCATTTTTGGCAGGGTATCTTTTCAGCACGTATCCCGTGCATCTTTTACTCTGCGGAATGGTTGGGATGCGCTGTGAAGTTGACATCATTGATTGGAATTGTGTGAATTGTTGCTCCGCCACAGCTGCAACTTCCTGGACAACCAGAGATTTTGGCGCCGTTACATCCCCTTCATTAAAATGTGGCACTCGAGTCTTATTTCATCAGTGCTCGAGAACTTTGACCTGTAAATTGCGGTATGTACAAAGTGAAGTCTCCAGACTAGTCAACCGGAGCTCCACTGGTTACATCAGAGTGAGGTTGTCGAGGCCTACCCCTCGTGTGGACCGGGGTACACATGCTCAGCAAGATGCGGTACCCAGTTAAACATGCGGTTCCATCCTTGGCAAACGGTTTAGACTGGAGCGCAATTCGGGTTCCTGAGTCTGCATACATGATCAGGTTAGCCCCTGCTGAGCGCCTTATCCTATTGGTGCTGGAATTAACTCCTGCAGCCGGTACCTTGCGAGGTTAACCCCTCTCCCACCGTTGTGATCATGTGAATGGCTTGGTGCGGGAATAATGATAAAGCTTGGAGTGCACTGTTGTGATAAGCAGGGCCGTGAGGATACAGAGTGGCATGATGGCTGCAGCTGTCCGATATGGAGGATTCTAGTATTCGTTGGATCTCGAATTGTTCGATCACGGCGCGGTTATTGAATCCAAACAACCTTTTGTTCTATGATATATTTATATGCTTATGCGCAAAATTTGGCCACGATTTCAGTCAATGCCTCAGCAACCTTCCGCACAGAATACACATCAACCCATTCTTCCTTGGCATGAAGTCCCTCGCCTTTAGGGCCCCAAAGTAGAGATGAGATGCCCTTGTCGGCTAGCAAAGCGCAATCGGTCCAATACGGAGCGCCGGTAACGGTGGCCTTCTTCCCAAGAGCCTTGCTGACAGTCTCAGTTACAAGTGTGAGAAAGGGATCGTCGCTGGCGATGTGGTATGGTGAACGCTGAAAGGTGACCTCTACGTCAGCCTTGAAGTTGGGGACCTCATTGCTAAGCTTATCCAAAATGTCTTGGATCTCTTGCTTCACCGTATCGGGAGTTTCTCCGGGCACAGTTCGCCGTTCAATGGAGATGGTGCAGAGGGCAGGGTACGACGAAGTCTCCTCGCCGCCCTTGATGATGGATGCATGGATGGTTCCTCGTCCAACGTTGGCGTCGGCGGGACCCTCCTTCAGCTTTTCAGCGTGACGATCGAGTGCGACCAGAAAGTGACCAGCCTTGGAAATGGCATCGATGCCCAAGTCTGCACGGGAGCCGTGTGCTGCCAGACCATGAATTCGAACATCGAGCCAGACGAATCCTTTGTGTGCGTTGATAATGTCAAGGTCCGTAGGTTCCGTGACAATGGCGGCATCAGCTCGCCACCCTGCGTTAAGCACATCCTCGGTGCCAATACTGGCGGCTTCCTCATCGGCGACGCCAGTAAAGATGACATCTCCCTTGAGCCCAAGCTTCTTTGCGTTGGCGAGGGCAATCATCATTGCAGCGATGCCGCACTTCATGTCGGCGGAGCCACGGCCATAGAGCTTGCCGTCTTCAATCTTTCCGCTGAGAGGATCATCTTCGTAACCCAAGAGGGTAACTGTATCAATGTGGCCGTTCAACATCAGGCTCTTGCCACCGCCCGAACCTCTCGCTACACCGACCACTGATGGCCTCCCCTTTGTGGGCTCGATCCAATGGTTCTCAATGCCACGGTGCTCTAACCAAGCAGTGATGTAGCGAGCGATGGCAGCCTCTCCAGGTCCTGGAATGGAACCCAGGTCGGGGCTAGAAGAGTCTATTTGTACCAGCGTCTGTGTCAGGGTGACAGAGTCATCGCTGGATACTGGAAGTGGAATCGCGTATTCCCTGTTGCCCTCGGTACAGAGAAGAACAACCGAGGAGGTTTCATTGAGACCCAGAGTTGTTTTGTCTGAAGCAGTCAATCGGCGAAGCGCAGCGAGGGGTGCGGCGCCGCAAGGACCAGCAGACAGGTCAAGGCTGTTAAGATAGAGCGATGCAGCATGTGATTCGTAGTCGGAAACCGTGACGCTAGCCTCAACACCACCTTTCATCAGAGGCCAAGCAATGCTTGATGGGGTCCCGCAGTCCAGACCAGCCATAATGGTCGGAGTGGTCTGCTCAGGAGTGAGTTCACCTCGCTTGAAGCTCTTCCACATGCATGCTGCAGTATCGGGCTCGACAATCATGACGGCCGAGGAGCTGCCTTCCCTCCTGAAATGAGCGACGACGGCTTGCGCAAAGGAGCCGACACCTACGGGCGCAATAACGAGGTCTGGCTGCTTCTCTTCGAGCTGCTGGTCAACTTCGCGCAGCATGGTGAGGTAACCGTCAACAATCCACTGAAGAAACCCCATTAGCATATTTGCAGAATGATGCACAGTCAAGACTCACTTGAGGAACATCCTGGTAATCACCAAAAGCAAAATCCTGAATTAAAATGCCGCCTTCCTTTTTTGATGATGCGTGTGCTTCCAGGATTGCATCGTCATAACTACCGGAGGAAACGATAACAGTGGCCCCTTCGGAGCGAATAAGTTCGATGGTGCTCTTCTCCATCGTTGAAGGCACATGTATTTCGGCGGGGATTGAAAAGATGGCACCCATTCGCGCAACAGCACGACCATGATTGCCATCCGTAGCCGCATAAACCGACACGGGATGAGATGCAAGCGCTTTCTTAACTGCTTCAATGTCCGAGTCCAGAGGCAGATTCAGTTTGCGTGCAATGGCGCGAAAGGTACCCCAAGAAGCACCGAGGATCTTGAACGATGGAGTTCCAAAGCGGTTGCTTTCATCCTTGAGGTAGACTGCTCCGACACCAATCTCTTTGGCAACAGCATCGAGTTTGACAAGAGGAGTAGGCTGATAATTGGGCATCTGTTGGTGGAACCTGTCGACGAGGTTGGCATCGGAAGATGCTGGAGCGGTCCACGACCGCGCAGCCTGGTTGAAATAAACAGGCCGACGGTTTTCAGAAGCCATGTTGGAATTTGAGGCAATATTGATAATCGTCATTGGGGATGTTGTGTTGTGCTGATGTTTTGGTTCTGGGGCGCCCTACTTGGCTTCGGCGTGAGAGAGCAATCGCTCTGTCCAATTTCTAGATGCAATGCTTGAGAGCTGAGAATATCTATCAAGAAAACTTTCGAGATTGATTTTTGGGACACAATGACATTTATTTATACTGAAAATTCGGATTTTCGGGCTTTCGTACTTGTTACATTTGAGCGCGCCCTCTGGGTACATGGGCCGGTCTTCGGTGGCTGCTGGTCATATTCTGGGCGTTCATCGCCCCGTAGTCACGACCTGCAGGGACTCCCGAGCGTTGATCTCGAAAACGGTCTAGGCACGAAAAGGAACAAGAAGTGATATTTAATGCGCTTCGAGGCGGGTTAAAGGCTCAAGTGACCGAGTCGGCCAATGGGGCGGTGGCTCCGTGACTAAGCCAAAAGTCCCCATCAAGCAACTAGTTGAACTGAGTTTATCCTACCCAAAACACCACGCTTTTAAATACCAGCGACAGTATTGGCCAGTTGCTTTTTTTTTACTATTGTTCTTCGTCAGACCGTCATGGATGGCAACTCGCCCCGACAGGTCGGGATGGAGATCTCGCTGGAAGAATTCCTCTTCTCAGACGCGGCCCTGGCCATGTCGTTTGAAGGCATCGGCGACATGGACATGGTGCCCCAGTCCCGCAGCCCGTCCAGCGAATTGGGCGCCGCCAACGTGGTGCATGCACCCGAAGCAACAGCGACACACGGCTCGTCGCTTGAGGGCATCGCCATTGACTGGCAGGCCAGCTTCGACCAGGCAACAGCAGCCTCTGCCGTTAGCGACCCCAGCCAACCCCCGCATGGCGACATCGACTTTTCATTCCTGGATCAACCCGGTGGTGACTTGGAGATTAAGCCCGCCACGCAATCTCAGTCTAATCCTCAGGTTCCTGCCTTGACGGCTATTGACGAATTCTTCATCAAGCGGGGTGCTTTCAGACCGCCAGCTCCATGCAACCACTGCCACCGCCGTCGCCTCCAATGCCTTATACTTCAGACTAGCCCTGCAAACCCCAACCCCACTAAGTCATGCTCGAGCTGCGTTGCCTTATTTCGCGAATGCAGCCTTTCGGGCAGCGCGAAAAGGGTTCCCTCGAATTTCGAAACCTCCATGCCCGTTATTGGCCATCTCCACGGCGTAAACGAGCAAGGCGATTCGCCTGAATTCCCGGAGGAGGGCGAACCCAGCCAAGGGCGGACTGGAACTTCGTCGGTTTCTGCTTTGTCGACTAAGCGGGCAAATACTAGATCGGTGAGAAAAACGCGAGCGCTGCGAAACTGGTTTTCCAATCACATGGAACATCCTTATCCATCAGAGGAGGAAAAAGTCGCCCTTGCAAAGGAGTCGGGCCTGAGCAAGAGTCAGGTTGTGAATTGGTTCGCTAACACAAGGCGTCGGCACCGAGTGGCTGCACATACCCAGAGCAACCCAAGCAACCGGATATTTTTACAAGGGTCGCCTGTGCCATCCCAATTGGGCATGTCGCCCATGGAGCGATGGCGAAATTCTCCCCCAGATGAAGAGTCAGCATCGGCTGCAGCTATTGAGAGTGCCCTTTCTCTCCATTCCAGCAGTCAGGGTTCTACGGACTTGGCTTGGTTGGACGGTCCTGGCTCCGCGACAAGTGGTGACTCGATTTCGTACCCCAACCCCAACTTTAACGATGCATCATCCAACTCTGCATCCTCATATCACTCTCACCGGTCTGCCCTAGACACGAATGTGCTGTCTCGTTCCGGGAATAGCTCGGCAGGCGAAGGCCTGGGAGGATCACGACCAACATCAAGAGGGAGGCACTCAAAGTTCCACGCATTCCAATGCACCTTTTGTCGGCAGAGTTACAAAAAGCGGTATGATTGGGTACGACACGAGAGATCAATTCACTTGCCTGGTCTCGATTCATGGATTTGTTCGATACCAGTGAGAGATGAAGGGTCTCGTTTTGTATGGCGTATGAATGAAACGAACCCCCAATGTGTATTCTGTGGGCACGAAGCACCCACCGAGGAGCACATGCAATCTCATGAATTCGACGCATGTGCTGAACGACCTGTATCCGAGCGCAAATTCACTCGCAAAGACCATCTTTGGCAGCACCTGCAAAAGTTTCACCGGTGTCGCAAGTGGGATGGTTGGAAGCCAGATCTCAGCCTTTTGCAGCACCGACAAGACGCCATACGAAGTCGATGCGGGTTTTGCCAGGTGGTTTTAAATAGCTGGGAGGACCGCATGGATCATCTGGCATCGCATTTCCGGTCAGGGTTGACTATGGAAAGTTGGACGGGTGGCTGCGGTATTGAGGACGTCGAAGGTCAAGAGTCCTGATGCCAAACCCCAATCAAATGTACGGGATACACGCCATACTTGATTAAAATGACCGTGTTTTCTATAATGGTGGACTCCATTCTGCAGCTGATTCGGCTAAACTTACCAGTTGAAGGGGGGGGAAAGGATGCCACCGACTTCCCGCGCCTCCCCGCGACTCCGTCATCTTACTTACGCCCAGCATTGTTACTAAGCGCCCTCTTTCAATGTAGCTTTTGGGACATGGGACAACTGAGTTTAAGAACCAAGTGCAGTTTCCGATGAGACTTAGCTTTGTGACTCCTTGATGCAGATAGAGGTGGAATACGAAAAGTTTCATACAACAAAGCGTATATGGTGATCGTTCACGAAAGCTTATTAATGATGATGACGACGCTCGAAGTCATCTCGCAAAGCCAAGTTTGAGCAATCTGTCACAGCATTGTGACCACGACTGCGATATCGGAAAGCTGGCGACATGCAGCTAGAGAGGCTGAAAGAGCCTGGCGATAAATTGTGGAGGCTGCTACTGCAGTAGAGATCTTCCGGCTGGAAGCGAAGCGCGCCAAGACGAGGAACTGTCAATTGACTCACGAATGATGTTTAATAAGGGACCTTGTGGTGTTTTTTTTGGAGGTCATATGTCCTTAGAGTCGGGGTTAATTCCGCATCACGGCCCGCATCTACAGCGCAGCTAGTTCTCCAGATTGACGAGGTGGAGCTTGAGTGAGGATAACGCGGAAACGGGCGAGGTGAATTATTTATTCCACTTTGTTTCCTTCTTGAACCTGAAGTAACCGGCTTTCAGGGATTCCTAATTTCTATTAAGTCAAGGTTTGCCGATGCTGTGATGTAAAAAGGCGGGATCGGGCGCAACAGGCCAGGGTTGGTGGCCTGACTGGCCGTCAACCGCATGGCAGGCAGGAAAACAGATTATAGGGCGCGATTGTCGAGTAAAGAAGGATTCTCATGACACAAAAATTTTCCCCCACCGTGCTGGTGAACCCATGGAGAAGCGACGATGGCCCCCCACTGCGGGTAACGGAATGGGTCGGGGGGGGCCTTCTTCGGTGGCGCTCAAGGTTGATCGTGGGGATAAGACCAGCAGGTCCGAGAAAGGAAACCAAGTCGATATTGGCGATGAATCACGAATATTGTGCCACCGTTTCGACAAGTCCGCTTGGGCGCGCCCCGTGTGGGCTGAGTCACGGTGACGGGCGGAAGGGCTCGCGCTTGTCAAGGAAGGCGCGGAAACAGACGACGACATGCTCAAGGGCGTCAGGCTAGGGCGCGCCATGGCACCGATGGGGGTGGAAGCTAAGCAGGGCGCAGGTGACATGGCCAATTACGTGACGGCCTGCCATGCCATAGCTTACATGCGCCCATGGCCATCGTGTCAAATGCAGGGCGCGGGACATTTAGTGGGGATAATTTTGGAGAGCTAGCGTGCCCGTGGCCTTCACGCAACCCATCGTCAGAATGGGTTTGTAATGAGTAATAGAAAATGAGAAAAAAAAATTGAAACAAGAGCAAGTGAAAAAAAATTATGATGTATGAGAGAGAGAAAAAAAAAAAGGGTCTTTATAATGTGACGATTCTTCCCGGGGAAATTTGCGGTTCTCGTTTTCTCGTAGTCGTCATTGTCTCGCTTTCCTACCTTTTAGTTGACAAGTCTGGTCATTCTACATTCCAGTCCAGTTATCCATCGAATAACCTCTTGCTCATTCCGTTTTGGCCAACTGTAAAACAAAGTTGACCCGATTAAAACGCCTTTTTTCTTATCTACACCAAAGAAAGAAACAATGGGCGGGAAGCTAGATCTCCTGCAGCAGACCCGGAAGCGGGAGCTGCAAGTCAACATCGATCACCACTATGCATCCAAGGTGTACAACACGGGCTCGCCAATCACGGGTACCGTCGACTTCAGGCCGCGAAAGGACACGCCGTTTGAGAGCATCCGCATCAGCCTCGTGGGCACGACCCGGGTGCGGCGCGAGGACCTCGACTTCCCCAAGACGGCGACGCACTACTTCCTCCGGACTAACATGAGCGACTCGGAGCTCGTGTATCCCGGGTCCAAGGTGTTCCGCGCCGGCGAGACTTACACCATGCCCTTCCACTTCATCGTCCCCGACCACCTCACCACAAACGCCTGCAACCACAAGGTGGACTCGCCCTACATCAGGCTGAGCCACACGCGCATGCCCCCGAGCATGGGCAACTGGACCAAGGACGACATGAGCCTGCTGTCGTGCTCCGTCGACTACAGCATCCAGGCCGACATTGTCACCCACCCGGACAAGAAGAACGGCTCCATCACCAGCCGCCACAGCATCAACGTCCTCCCCTACTCGCCCGAGGAGCCCCCACTCAACATCCCCGACCTGAGCATCCAGTACGCCATGCAGAAGCAGAAGAAGATGCGCAAAACAATCGTCTCCCCCGTCGACGGCCTCCTTACCGCCGTCGCTCAGCAGCCGCGAGCCATTCACCTCGAGCCCAACGGCCTCGAGGCCAGCGCATCCGAAATCCTCATCGACCTCGAGTTCGAGGCCAAGTCCGGTGCCAAACCCCCGAAGCTGGGCAGGGCCTCGGCCACGATGCACGCCCAGACCTGGTCTCGCCAGCGCCCCAACACGAACCACCCCAACATGGGCCTCCTCCGCGACGAGTACGTCAACTGCGTTCCGGTCCTCCCCAAGACGCCCGTCGATGCCACCTGGGCCTGCGAGCCCGCGGGCAAGGGCTCTGACAGCGACTCCCTGAAGTCGGGCAACTTCCACTCGGCCTTGGTCCGGATCCCCTTCAAGCTGCCTACGGCCAAGCGCGCGTGGCTCCCGACATTCCACTCGTGTCTCATCTCCCGCACCTACAAGGCAGATGTGTCGCTCGAAGTCGGCAACACAACGCTGCGCTTCGTCGTCCCCGTGCAGATCGCCATGGAGTCGCTCGACATCTCCCTCGACGCCGCCGATATGGACGGCTGGA
Source organism: Calonectria hawksworthii (assembly GCA_020975415.1). Taxonomy (NCBI): domain Eukaryota; kingdom Fungi; phylum Ascomycota; class Sordariomycetes; order Hypocreales; family Nectriaceae; genus Calonectria; species Calonectria hawksworthii. The sequence goes on along the minus strand of JAHXZK010000013.1, from coordinate 1,779,503 downwards.
CGCCGGAGCTGGCCGGCGAGAGCGGGTGGTCCGAGTGGGACAGCCAGGACCTGTATGGAGGGTTCGGACCAAGAGCGCTGAGGGCCGTCGGGGGAGACGTGTTGCCGGGTTACACGGCCTAGCAATCTACTAGGGTTTACGAAGAAAAGAAAATGTTCATGTCGGTGGGAGGGTGCAATGATTGGCGTTTTGCGGGGATTGATCTTGGCGGCTCTATGATACCAGAACACAGGATACCAGAATACAGGACTGTTCAACAAGAGATGGAATTCGAGCCGAATTTAGAGCGTAATATAGTAATGTTCAACGTTTGTTTTAACAATATGTACGTTTGAAAAAGTGTATACAACTTGTAAGCGACACAATGGCCCCCCCTGCATGTTCCACATGAGTGATTGGGTCCATCTCTAAGTCACAACTTAGTTTAACTTATCGACATGCATGCATGTAACAACGCCTAAGCTTCCGGTAGTGTCATCGACTAGTGACCAATGTTAGCACAGAGTTTCTCCCTCTCACCCCCCAAAGACGTTTTACACGCGCGCGCGCGCGTTGTCGTCGAAGGTGTGGTGTACTTACCCACGAGTCAATGATGACATATTTGCCTGCGTCCGCACCGGTGGCTCCCTTGAGCACGCCCGTGGCAATGACGTAGTTGAGCCAGTCGTAGTTCTCGTAGCCGGTCTGGAACGTGATCCTCAGCAGGATGCGGCCGTCGGCCTGCTTTGGGCCGGCCGTCTGGATGAAGATGTCGGCGCCGTCGTCGGTGCGGAGGTTGTACCGCGTGTCCGGGAAGAAGGTGCCCCTTGTGTCGGTGACGCCCCAGTCGGCGCCGAGGTTGCTGATGGTGCCGTTGAGCTTGGGACCCGAGAAAGTACCACCGATGATAGGGATCACCACGCGGGAGCCCTGCCCGTAGTCGCCAATGGTCCACCGGTCGCCCAGCGTCACGTTGGCCGTATACAGAAACTCCCACCCGGGCGTGCCAAACGCCTGCCCGCTGGCGGAGCCGGCGAGCTGCGCAACGGCGCCAGCTAGAAGCGTGATTGGTGAGAGGCGCATGGTTGGCAAAGAGGGTGTGGTGGTGTTCCGAGTTTATACAATATACAGTTTTTTTTCTTTTTTTTTAATACAGCAACAAGAGATAGCGCAGATAAACTTGGCGGAAACTATCCCACGTCTTGCCCGATAACTCCCAAAACTTTATACCTTCGTGAAGCTCTTGCTCGCGAGTTGCCCTCGGCAAATTGAAGCCCGGCGAGGCGGCGGTGACGCTCCCCGCATGCGGGGATCGCGGCATTTCCCTGCGGCACGCGCACCCGTTCTCTCGTGCCTTTGAGTTTGGATCGGCATGATGATAGCCAGATGTAACATGTCCTTTATTAGCGCATTATATCCATGGTCGTGCCGTCCTTAGCCCGAGGCGGACCATGGCCTCGGTGTTGTGGTGCCTTGCGTTAAAGTGGCGCATACACATAGGTCGAAAGTCAACTCTGCAACAACATATGATAGTGTTAAACCCATGCTAGAGTTTTCGTATTCGAACAAAAATGATCGGAAATATTTGTCTAGGTTTCTTCTCAATTTTGGCCAATCGAATTGTTGTATGGAAGTGTAATGAGCAATAAAATGCCAGCTGTTCAACTTCTCCATTGGTTTCATGCTCCAGTCACTAACAACCAAACTCTTCAAAGACGCGTAATTGGATATATGTCATAAATTTACAGTCAGAATTGATGTATCGTAATGTGGATTGCATTGCCCATACCAGTTACAATTGCGGTATATTCCCTATCGCGGTCCGTTCCTTCAAAAACTTATATCTCGCTTGATGTAATCGCAAAGTTTAAACCCCAATTGAGTCCGAAACAGAATCATATGTCAAAAAAAGACGCATATGACAATCTAATAGAAGAGACCAGGGTGTGGAGATCAAATGAACGTACGAGAAACATCAGCAGGTATTCAAGGATCTCAACGAAGAGAGCAAAAGGCAATGCAATACCAGACAGCGATATTGAACGAAATTCCTTGCATCATTAAGACATCTTCTAACCGTAGCTTCTTCATAAATACACCCATGCCCATTTCGCATTCGTGTTGCGCCGCATCAAGTACTCTGGCTCACAGGACGAAGTCCAATGCCAAACTCAGGACTATCTCTGTGGCTTTGCACAATTTGGGCGGCTTCAGGCTCAATTAACTCGAGATGTATAAGCCGCCGAACAAAATCCATTGTCCACTCTTGACATCGCCTGTTGTTTGTCTGCTCGGGGAGGTTAGTAATAGCGTCTTAACGCGTCAAAGGCTTAAACTTGCATCATTGACAGGAGCCAAAAAGTTCTCGCTCTTTTTTGGTGGAGGTATGGTTGTGGCGACCACCTCCAAAGGGCAGGCAGGTTTGTTGTCTCTGGAGAAGTCCACAACAAGGGGATCCGTGAGGTGCACCTCGTCAACTGACCCAATGGGGATGACCTCTTTCAGGTCTTGGTCTCGGTTTGCGTCGAAGTTGCGCTTAAATTCAAGACAGAATCCGGCCATCGGCGCCCCGACAACATGGGTGATGGTGCCCAGAAATGGCGGCGCGTCGGGATCAGTCGTGTGAAGGCAGAGCTGGTCGAAAGAGGTGGCAGCATTGGGGACGAGGATACCAAAGTGAGCGCGCATCCTTGAGGATGGTCGAGATTTAGCTAGATAAACTTGGCGGCGAGGCATGATTGGGAGGCTTTGAGGCGATTGTAGTCTAGTTGCAAGAGTTTTCTGTGCAAACCGCTTTGTGTTGACCCAGACAGCAAGGTGCTTTGGCTCCAATGCAGCCTAATTTCTCACCGATTTCTATTCGTCCACGTTTCCGTGGAACAAGACAACCAACAGCATGGTCGGAAATGAGAAACAACCTTGGCCAGACCAGATATTTTGTTCATACGAAATATTGGATTAGTTGAAAGTTCAAGGTCACAGGAGATTGGCCACGTGAGATGGGGGAAATATAGAAAATGACGTCTGAGGAAGCAAGGAAAAGTAGAGGCAATGAGTAAGTGATCCTAGATGCGAACAACTCGCTATCGCCTGTCGCTCAACAGCGAATTCTAAAAACAACCCTGACTTTGCCCATTGCGAGTGGCCCTCAACCTCGTAGCCGCACCTTAAACCCAGCAGCTCCTGCATGTATGGTTATTCCATGTTCGAGTTTTGGACGAGGAGCTGCGCGCAATTGTGGGAATACTCACGGAAACAGGCAATCTGATCGACCCGGAAACCTCTCTGGAATTATCAAGCTGTTAGCACTATTTCTACTCTCCACCCTCCCGACATTTCTGAAAGCATATCAAACCGGCCCATCTACCACATTTCTAAACACAAGCCTTCCTCACGTATAGTGTCGACAACGACACTGTCCACACCGAATCACAAAGTCCGGTTTCAAATCTGTCCCAGTATTCTCGATCCAGGGCCATTCGTCAACTCCGCAGTTGCGACATTCTTCAATATTGATCAACACGTCCAAACATGTGTTGATCTTGTTTGAGATATGTTTCCATCTGTTGCTCTCTTGATTGTGACTATTGGAATTCCGGGCGCACTTCGCTTGTAGTTCTTGAATCGTAGCTGCATTCTGGTTTGCCTGGACTTGCAGTGTTCTCACCCGATCCGCTTTCTGCTCCAGTTGGACTCGCAATGACCTCATCTGGTTTCGATCCTGTTCCAATTGGTTTTGCGCCGATTCTGCGTGATTCGCGCTCTGGTCTATTTGCGCTTGCATGGATCTCATTTGATCCGCCTTCTGGTCTAATTGTTGTTGCAAGCTTTGAACCTTTTTCATGCTCTCGTTCAAATCCAACTTTGTCAAGTTCATTTCGGCGGTTTTTTCATACAAGCTAAACTCCATTTCTTTTACCTTGTCAAGGTTCCTGTCCATTTTGAGCTGCAGATCTTCAGCCAACTTGGCCTTCCCGTCGCTTGTTGACTGCATCGCGTTCACTTTGTACAAATTGTCGTAGAGCTTGATTTGCAGATCGTCTGCCAACTCGGACTTTTGGTCAAATGCAGACTGCAGGTCGTTCATGGTTCCTACACAGTATGTCAAAACCTTGGAGAGAAATTCGTTCTGCATCTCCAGTATTGCAAAACCGGGAATGTCGACCAAAGATGCGATGTGGTCCGCTGCCGCTTTGGCGAAGATGTCATGAAGTTCTGTGTCACTTGTCGATGTCTAGGCGGCGAGTGCAACAGGGGGGTACGCCTCCGCTGCCCAGCGGTCCCGGAGAATTGAGCGGATGCAGTCTTTGGCGAGATTTCCAAGGCTTGGGATTTGGAAGTTGTCGGCAATGGAATTCACTCGAATATGGCCGAGAAGACTTGCTCCGATATGCCATATCTCTTCTGGGGATTTGATTTCTGATTCAGGGTCTGCTGCACATTAGAAAGGAGTGCCGATAATGCGAACCTGAACACACCTGGTTTGTTGGCATGACACTGTTCCCCGCTTTCTTCGTCTGCTTGCTTCTTGGGTTCGGCTTCGTCGAGGTCTAGCTTGTAGGTGTTCGTATACATGTAATCGACCATACAACGAACAGTTGGGGCGTCGAAGTTATCAACAACATATTGGCTTTCATCGGTGTCCTATGATCACTGTTAGTCCCTAAAAGTGACCAAAGCGGGGGGTTACCGTGGGGAGTACCTTGGAATTTTCTGTGGCTGCCGCTGCAAGGACCGGAGAGTGCATGCAAACGATGGCCTTGTGAACAGGGAATTCTTCGGCATTGCATTTCAGTGTGAAGTCACTGAAACTTCCGGTCTTTAAGAGACTCGGTAACAAGAGTGTCGAGCTCGCCATGACTGTCAAGTTTTGCACTAAAATTGGAAGTTTGGGCGGAGAGGAGGAGGCGTGCAAATGAAGAGTTTAAGAAAGCATCAGGCAGGAGCTGTCAGTGCGAAAAAGGAAAGCGCATATTCAGCAGTGACGCGCAGCTGTCGGCGTCGCACTCAATATTAGGCATGCATGCATTTCATTACATAATTAAGTACATAAAATCTCCAGTGAATAGCTGTTGGTCTTTGGCATCAATAGTTACGTGTTGTGCTCGCATACAATCGACTGCCAAGTTCAAGAAATTTTTAGAGGTCGGAGATTAGATATATCCATATTCATCTTGCATTTCAAGTGTGCGTCATATGACTGTGTAATTTTGTTTGTCAATTGTCACTGAATCCTTCGACTCCTGATTTGTCGCCTTTCAACCCTCCTAGTTAATATCCTCCCGCAGAATCTCCATCAATCGGAGTGAACTGGACCGTCGTCGGCTCATTAGTTATCCCTCTCTTCACAGCCTCGCTCAAAATCGCCTCGGTTGCAGTCGCTCCGATTCTAGTCACGCCAAGAGAAATGACATGAAGCAACCCATCCAGCGTTCGAATACCTCCTGCAGCCTTGATCTGTACTTCAGGCTTGGAGTGCTTGCGCATCAGCTTGAGGTGGGGAATAGTCGCTCCCTTGTACGAATACTGCCCGTTGGCCTGCTTGACAAAGCCGTATCCCGTAGAAGTCTTGACAAAGGCCACGCCAATATCGGAGCAGATCTCACACAGCTTAATGATGTGCTCGTCTTGCAGATAGTCGTTTTCAAAGATGACTTTGAGAATGGCACCTTCCTTGACGACTGCGTCATTGATTTGGCGGATCTCGTTCGACACGTAGTCCCACTCGTTGCCGAGCGCCTTGCCAATATTGATGACCATGTCAATCTCTTTGCCACCCGCCCTCGCGGCAGCTGCAGCTTCAAACACCTTGACCTCGGTTGTAGAGTTTCCCGCCGGGAAGCCAATGACGGGGCAGACGAGAACACCCGATCCTTCGAGTTCCTTGCTGGCAAGGGGAATCAAGTAGGGCTTGACACACGCGGTGGCAACTTTGCACTCCCTGGAGATTTTCAACCCTTCCAAGATTTCCGCATCGGTGAAGGTGGGATGCAGCAGCGAATGGTCAATTGACTTTGCCAACTGCTGGAGGGTGACGGTGACGGTATTGCTATTGGCCATGGTTTCCGGCGATGACGCGGGTGGGTGTGGGCGTGTGTTTGTGTGTGCGTGCTTGAGTGGTGTGTGTGTCTGTGTGGTTGAAGATGTCATGGGGTGAGGAAATCGGTGTGTTTATAAACAAAATGGATCGGCAATGTAACACAACTTCTTCATGTCACAATGCACACATGTGCATCCGAAGCCTGCAGGTGCATGGCCATCTGCTGGTCGGAGTGGTGTCTAGCTGTCACATCTCATCCGGTGGCATCTCTTACCCAATACGGCAACCGTGCCGTCGGCGCACAGCCAAGCTACTGCTTGGTGTTTGCAGCGCCAGCGCCGGTTCACATTGGCCCTTTCTATAATTTCACCACGGGACAGCCCATGACTCGATGTGTACATTGTACCAGGGAGTGACTTGGTTTCGTTATCGCCCCAGCTACATCCAAGAGACACGCAAAGTTAAGCACAGTGCGAAGATGAAACACAGCACAATTTCAACAACCTCGGTTCACTATCTTTTTAATTTTACCATTCTATCGATGTGTTGTGTATTCTAAATTTCTATTTTGCTAATAATACATGTCATAATGACCACAGTTTAGGAAAGTGTAAGCAGTGTGTGTGTGTGTGTGATTAGTCAGTTCCTCTCGCCGCATCGCGAGCCTATCGAGATTTGTGTGATTCGGGTGTTCCATCCTGAACTGGCGAAACCAACTCGCTGTCATCAGTGTCAAGAAAATCAACATCCATAAAGCTTTCCGACCATTTTCTGCCCGACCTAGGTGGTGTCCTAGGATTAGATGATGACGATCCCTGTTTTTCCCATGGCATTGAGCCGCTGAACCCTGAATGGCTGCTGCTGGGGTAGATTCTGTTCATGGGGAATGCTCGGGGGAAGAGGCGCACGAGCAGGAGCCGAATGGGAGGCAGGCAGGCACAGATAATTCCCAAGCCCATCTCCATCATGAACTTTCTAACAAGGTCCATGAAATCCCAAGAGGGATTTGTGCTGGTGTTAAATTTGATAATGGCAAGCAGCCGAAGGATACTAAAAGCTGTTACGCTGAAAACAGATGTTAGACACAACCACGCACATAGAAAGAGCCGACACAGTACTCACGCTCCACCAATAAGAAACATAAATCCCACCTCCATCTTTGACCTGCAAGTCATGTTGAGATTTCTGAGCTGACATATTGGAATCAGGAGCAACCAAAAGTCCAAGGCGATGTTGAACGCGGAATGGGATATGTCAAGGGCATTCCTGCTGATGCAAATGCCCTTGTGCTCGCCGTCCCAGTTGGTCCAGATGTAACTGACAGGTCTACACTGAAAAATGTAGGCAAATAGAAATGCGGCGCCTGATATCAGAGTCAAGGCGATACTGCTCCAGAGAAGCTTCTTAGCTCTTGGAGATTGGAAGATCCGAAGATAGAAAAATAATATCGATATCTTGAGCATTGGAATGCTCGCGAAATATGAAATCGATTCGATGTAAATTTTCCGGAGCATACGGGTGATCTTATCCGGCGGTATTGTCCATATATCAGTTCCCAGCGGGTCGCGTTTGTTGCCGTTTATGACAAGGATTGGAATGGTAAACAGGATCGTTAACACGATGAAAAGGTCATCCAATCCTAGACCTGCCTTTGAGCATAATCTGGAAATTAGTCTCAGGAGGATAAAGCCCCCGGATACTGATGCGAAAACGCGGGTGATCATGACGCGCTCGTCTACAACGCTTCGCGGAAGAACACCGCATTGTGTATTCGAGATGTTCTTGGCAACTGAGAGGTGGTAAATGTTAGTCAAATGAATATGCATGGGAATAATCAGTGGATACGTACGGAGAAAGTCTGGCTTGGAGCACTTTTGCGCCATGCACAAAACTGATTCCTGCGTCACACGACGGTCGTTGCACAGGCACGCCATATCAGATTGAGAACATGATGATTTCAGCATTGCCGGTTCGATGCATTCCGTCTAGGAAAAGAAAAGTCAGCAATCTTCATCATAAAGCTCAAGCATCAGTGATTGCACTTACCGCGCAGTGAGGCATGGTCATGGAGCTAGGGTGATATCCCAGCGCGCCTCCTGCCCACAGGCAGGGTAGCAGGAGTAGCGAACATCTGAGGGTGACCCTCATTCTATCACGGTCTTTTCATGAATTCTGCGCGGTGGAAACGTAAGGAGACGACAGCGACAGTGCAGCTTCTCGAGGGACAAGGTTGCCGTCCTCGGGAGGGGTCCATTATGTTATACAACCGCCGGGAGGGAATCTTGGTCGGCATGGTCGAAATTTTGTTTCCCAGCCGTGGCAGCATTTTTCGAGCCACCATCTGAGTTTGGTGGCAACTGGACCCCGGTATCTCGTCCTCGGTGGCGCCGCTTGATCAATCCGGACGAAATGTGGCGCCTCAAGGAGGCCGAACCATAAATGATTGGTAGGCCTCAAGTGCTCAAGGTGCGCACCGCGGGGCGGGAGCTAGGAGAGCTTCAGAGCAGACTCTTGTCGGGGTGGCGGTGCTAGGGGCCTCGAATCTCACTAACACGGAAGCTCTCGAGCTTAGGTCCTTGTTGGGTCACGCTGCCTATGACATCGACGGTCCCAGGTTTGCGTTCCGGAATAGGTATCAGGCTTTCTAAGCGAAATCTTAGTACTACCGGGACATTGGTGCTTGCCACATTTGCTTCATACAACACCTTCGCAGCACAGCTCGTTGAAGTGGCTGTGTCTCAATACTTGATCTGTTCAAGAACTGAGTCATGAACTGGACGGAAAGGGTGCTCGGGAGGAAACTTGTGGTTTTTTCTAGCTAGTTCTTTCGGCTTTTGTGGATTGGCTGCTACAACTCTGTAAAAGGGTTGACATCTTGACTAGATCACTGGACGATTGAAGTCGTGCACTTGGGCTAGGTGAGCTGAAGAGAAACCGCTGGCCCACAAAGCATTGTTCTTTGCATCCGGAATCATCTACCGGTATCCTGGAAAGTATGATATTTAGCCGCCATCATTGGAACAGTCACTCATGCATGGAAACGTGATCACCGGCTTCTAGAAGGTCGTCTCCCCACCCCAGCTTGGATAGCACGGAAGGGAGACGCCGATAGCCACCAGGGGAGACAATTCCAGCGACAGGCTTCCGAAGCAATTGGTGGTATGGAAACGCAAATCTAAATGGGCATCACAGTCACAGCACCAGGGGAGAGTTTGGGCGTTGCGCGTTGGCATACCAGTGCCGTCGCCTCGGCAGTGCTGTGTTGCGAATCGCGACCGAATGGGTTAAGGCTCTTTGCTGTGCATCAAGATGCCGTGCCTGCAACAGGGAGCATAGAGAAATGTCTCGGCTGGATCCGATGGCAGGGCGCGCGCGCACACCAGAAAAGGATGGTAACAATAGATTCAAGAGATCAGGCAACAGCTGTGGATTCTATATTCTAAGCAATGGCACTCTGTTATCATTGCGCTCGACAACGCCGCATTGTTCGCATGTCGCCGAGGCTGTTTTTTACAGCCATTGTGTCGCGGGGGGCATGCCGCGGTGATCTGATCAAAAATACAGCTTGTGGAGCTCGGCGGAATAGAGGCTGGATTTCTGGAACTGGGCACGACATGGCACAGCACGACCTATTGAGCGTCGATGGCCCTGCGGGGAGGGGGGCTCCAAGGGATTGCCTCCTTGATCCCTGCATTTGTTCCGACGTGTCTGTGCATGGGTGGCACTGCGAGCGACCGGACCAGCATTCCATCCTAGGCGTTGCTGGCATAGCCCGACCCCTGTCGGTAGAGTGAGTGAGCGATGTCGGTAATAAACAACTGCGACCAGAGCGGTGGTGCTGGTCGTCGTCGTCGGCGTGGTTTGCAGAACAAAGTAACTGCTGGAGCGAGCGCTCGCTAGTCGCGCCCACAGGGCTCTGACAGCACGTGGAGCTCAGATCAGGATCAATACCCGGCTTGGCACGGAGATGAGACTTCCGGAACCCCTGGTTAATTCCACCTCTTTTTGATCGATGGCGAACAGGGGCTTTATAGCAGTAGCTTAGATTCTGTTCTTGTTCCTCTCATCCCTCGCGGAATTTTGGCAGCGTGGTGGTGGAGTCGTTGTGGCGAAGGCGGAGGTGCCAGGCAGGGGTTACATAAAACGAGGGGAAATCCTTCTGTAGCAGTTGACAGCAATGCAGACAGGCCCTTTTTCTCCTCACACCTGCAGCGCAGCGAAACACACAGCCTTTTCTTCCTTAATTTTGAGTTGACCCCTTTTTACAACAGATTCAATCTAGAAAATAAAATAAAATAATTGATTTGGACTCACCGCAGTCACATGCCATGCGCCGGGCCGACGCGCGCACTGCAGACGCAGCTCCAGGGTATTGCGACCAGGGTGGCAGCCAATATTTCCTGGGGTTGAGTTCTGAATTCGTACCGAAGCCGATCAGGTACAATGCGCGTAACTGTAACCGGCGTTAATTGCCCGACTATACCACGGGGCCGAAGATCGAATTCGGTACCCTACATGAACTACTCATTCAACTTGTCCAGTCGAGCCCTATACGCCGAGTTGATATCGTGCGGCTTGGCTGGAAAGATGGCATCATGCCATCCCGCTGCGCATTTTCTCTATCTCCCCTGAGTATTCTTAGAAACCACTGCCGGATTCCGCCAAATGTGCCATGTAGCTATCCTTGGTAACGTACGTATGCCCAATTTTCTGAGGGCTATGCTGCGCAAGGGAATCCTTCCCGATTCAGGACCCCCGCTGCCAACAAAATATCGCAAGCGATCGGGCTCTGGGTTGGCCTTCTTATCGACTGAGCCCTCGTTGCCCTGCGTCCCCTTGCCGCATCTCAGCTGGCCCATGCACCCGGATGCTTGCTAGATGCCCTTTTTCGCGAGCGTCCGAAGCGATGGCCCCTAGTGCGTCTCAGTTAGTAGTTAGCCCCCCTTCATGCAGCTTGACCTACAGGTCGACGTAGGCATCGGGAGGGGGCCCTTCTCGGTTTCCAGAACGGAACGGACGGACAACGGACCAACAGGGAACATGGACTGAACGAGGGCGGACGAATTGGTTTCTGTAAATAAATACAACGGGTGTTCTCCGAGGGCATTTGCGTCTTTTGGTCTGTTCATCTGCATCCATTCATTCATTACCTTGTGGGATTCATCTCACGCACACACTCGTTATGAAGACCTCCAGTTTCTTGTCGCAGGTATTCCTGCCTCTAATTGCAGCCAGCGTGCCTTGCAGAGCCGCTTCCAACTCCTCAATCTCTTGCCGCTGCCTCCCCGGAGACGATTGCTGGCCGTCCACCTCCCTGTGGAACAAGCTCAATGAGACCGTAGATGGACGTCTCATTGCCACTGTCCCTCTGGGCAAGCCATGCCACGACCCCGACTATGACGCCGATGCCTGCGCCGAGCTCCAGGAAGATTGGGAACTGCCCCAGCTTCAGTAAGTTTTTTTGATGCCGTTTGCGGGATACAGGTGGCGCCGCGGTGGCTTGTGTGCAGAGAGCTAATTGATGATGTGATAGCTTCAACTCCTCTTCGTCGGTGATGCAGGCGTATTTTGCCAACCAAAGCTGCGATCCCTTCCTCGCCGAATCGCGACCCTGTGTCCTCGGAAACTATGTTTCGTACGCCATCAAGGTTTCCAGTGCTGCGGATGTCGTGGCCGCCGTCAAGTTTACCACCGAGAACAACATCCGTCTTGTCATCAGAAACACTGGCCATGAGTATACCACACTCCTCCGTTAAAACATTGAAAAAAGGATTCATTCTAACCCGAGTTCGCTTTAGCTACCTTGGTCGCTCAACGGGTGCCGGAGCTTTGGCCGTGTGGATGCACCACATGAAGGATACCGAGCTTATCGACTGGTCCGATGACATCTACACTGGCCCCGCCCTCAAGGTCGGAGCTGGCGTCCAGGGCGCCGATGCGGTCGAGGCTGCCAACTCGTACGGGCTGTCCGTTGTTTCTGGTGAATGTCCCACGGTGGGTCTGGCTGGATTCTCTCTGGGTGGTGGACACTCGGCCTTGAGCACCAGCTTTGGTCTCGGCGCTGACCAGACGTTGGAGTTTGAGGTTGTCACTGCTTCTGGAGAGATTGTCACGGCTTCCGCATCGGAGAACAGCGATCTCTACTGGGCTCTCAGCGGCGGTGCCGCAGGAAACTTTGGTGTCGTTACGAGCATGAAGATCCGAGCCCACTACGTGGGTGATGTTGGCGGCGCAACTCTTACCATGACCATCGCCAACACCAACAAGACCAACTTTGACACGGCCGTGTCGCGGTTCCACGATCTCCTGCCCGCCATGATCGACCTCGGCCCGACTGTCATCTACTACGTCACTTCCCAGGCGCTTGTTGTCAAGCCCATTACGCTCGTCAACTCAACCGGCGAGTACGTGCGTGACACAGTCCTGGGGCCGTTCCTCGACGTGCTCTCTGAGCTGGGCATCACTCCTACCGCCTCATACACAACCCTCAGCTACCGCGACCACTACGACACCTACATGGGCCCGCTGCCCTACGGTCACATCGGTGCGTCGTTGTACCAATACGGTGGCCGCCTGATCCCCAGATCAGTCATCGAGAACGACAACGAGTCATTCCAGAAGGTCATCCAAAACCTGACATCCAACGGCGTGATTGCAGTTGGAAGCAGCGGCACCTTCAAGAGCTACGAGGGCGTCAGCAACGCCGTCCACCCCGCGTGGCGAACGGCCATCATGTCGATGCAGCTGGCGACGATTTGGGACCCTACCCAGTGGGACGAGATGCTCGCCATCCAGAAGCGCATCACCTACGAGTACATGCCTCTCATCGAATCGGTCACGCCCGGCAGCGGCGCCTACATGAACGAGGCCGACTTCAACCAGCTCAACTGGCAGGAGACGTTCTACGCCGACAACTGGGACCGCCTGCTGACCATCAAGAACAAGTGGGATCCCGACTCCCACTTTTACAACCTCAAGGGCGTCGGAAGCGAGGTGTGGGATGTTGCCGCCGATGGGCGCATGTGTAAAACTGCTTAAATGTGTCATGAAGCATGTTTCGTATAGAAAGTGTAACATTATTAATTGTTCGACTGGAGCATGTAGGCGCATTTTAGATAGCACATTATAATGAGGAACTCTTTTGGACGGCAGAATGCGACAAATCCCCCTGCAGTAGACTCGTTGCCGCGGTCCCGAGCTTGATGGCATTGCCACATCGCGAATGGGCAAAGACGAATGACGAGCTGATGACCAATTAATTGTAATTGGTGCTGTCAGTGAAAGAACAAGCCCACTTCTCCCACATGGCATCGCCTCCCCACTTCTCGGCGTGCATCGCATCGCATCGCATCGCGAGGCAAATTTGAGCCGCACGATCATCCTCTCCGAATCTGCACAAACCCGCATAAACTGCGACCATGGCGCCCGTGTACAAGATTGCCCTGATCCAATTCGACCCCAAGGTGAGATCCCTCCCCCCCTGGGCGCGCTCTAGAGCCCGCCCACCCCTCTCGCATGGCCTAGGGGACATCCCATCATGATGGGCAATACCCCGCACCAAGCAACTGTCTTTTTGCTGACCACGGCCCTGGTTTTTTTTTTTAGCCTGTCGCCGTGGCAGACAACTTTGCGACAGCAGAAAAGTATATCAGGGAGGCGGCGGCCAAGGGCAGCGACATCGCGCTTCTGCCCGAATTCCACCTGACATCATGGGTCCCTGACCACCCCGAGTTCCTCTCCGCGACCCGCGACTCTGCCAAGCCCTACCTGGCCAAGTACCAGGCCCTTGCGCGCGAGCTCAACATCAACATTGTGCCGGGGACCATCTGTGAGGCGCACCCGGTTTCCGGCGGTAGCAAGGATGAGGAACTGCGCAACATGGCCTATTTCCTGGCCGCCGGGACGGGCGAGATCTGCGGGTCGTACCAGAAGAAGAACCTGTGGCATCCCGAGGTGAGTATTTTCTTCTGTTCCATCTGTCTGTTGGCATCAACACACACACACACACACGCACACACACACACGCACACACACATCGAAAAGCTAAACGCCGTGCCTGCTAGCGCCCGCACCTCACCTCTTCGGGCCACTCGCCCCATGTGGCCTTCGACACCCCTCTGAAGCACGCCGACGGCCGGGCGGTGCGCGCCGGGATGCTCATCTGCTGGGACCTGGCGTTCCCGGAGCCGTTCCGGGCCCTGATCGCGGACGGGGCCGACCTGATCATCATCCCGTCGTGGTGGTACATGACGGACGTGGACGCCGACGGCCAGGCGCTCAACCCGGACTCGGAGCGGCTCTTCCTTGAGACGGCCACGACGCTGCGCGCCTTTGAGAACACGGCCGCCATTGCCTTTTGCAACGCGGGCGGCCTGAGCTGCGTGGCCATGCCCATCCAGGGCGCCCTGGGTCGGCTGGCCGTCGGCGAGGAGAAGCTCGAGATTGTTTCCGTTGATCTCGACGTGCTGCGGATAGCAGAGGAGAACTATAAGATCCGCAAGGACATGCAGGGCGAGGAGTGGCACTACAGACATACCCTGCAAAAGTAGGGCACACAATTCAATTCATGTCCAGATACACATGATTGGAACACAGGATATATCGAATATGAATGATGAGTGTTTTTTTATTTTTATTTTAGTTGAATACATACATTGTCATCCCACTGCCCCAGCAGCTTTGCCAAGACGCCACCCGCCCTAAGTGCCGCTGCGGGCGCAAAATCTCACAGGAGTAAAACAGCAACTTTGGAGCTACGGGGCTGGAAACAGTCCCAGCGCGAGTGGATACGTGGGGGTCGCTTCACCTGATACAGGGGTGGGTTAACAAGCATAAAGTGATTCCCAGCCGTGCAATCGATATGTGACTGGCCCACACCAGCGCCGTCACTTCTCAGATTCCGAAACTGCATGCAAGTTGAGCAATAGAGCCACCTTTGGCGAGGGAGTCTTGCATTAGCCCATCGATCCGGCACGCTTCCACAAGACGGCTGTTCCTGGTGGCTTTCTTTTTGGTGGCAGAGGGACCCCAAGCTAGACCAGCCACACTGCCTATTCTTCACGCCAACATATTGGGGGGCACCAACCCGGTCGTTCGTTCATTCATAAATTCGTAACTAAATTTATTGCCCTAGCATCACATCAGACCATGCGGCAATTTTGCAGCTAAAAGAAATAGAAATACCCCCACACCCCGCAGCGGAAGCTTAAAGAGACGCACAGCTGCGCTACTGGAGCACTGCAAGAGGGTCTCATCTGTTCATTGCAACATGGACCCAGGTCCCGGGCCTGATGGCCACGCCATCTTCCACAGCAATGGTAACTCGGCCTATTTTCTAAATCTCCGCTCACTCGATATTCTGGTATCTGGACTAGCTATTTGTGGTACTGTGCTCGGGTTTACTTCGATATGGAGGGGGTTCAAGTCGAGGCATCGGGGATATCAACCGAAACCATGGCTCCTGGGCGCCAAAATTCTGACAGCTGGTGCACTGTTTTCAGTGACACTGGCGCAATTGTGCTTAGCACCTGGGCCGCACACGCATGTTATTGCACAGAGCCTGGTGGTACTGTCAATGGCGGTTGTTTTACTGGGTTACTGCTTGGAGCCGTGGCAGATCCGACCACTAAATCTTCTGCTATCGGTCTATTGGCTGCTGCTTTTGATTGCACATGGCCTTCTAATTCGGCTCGCTATCCTTCAACCGCCGCATAAAAAACTACCAGTTGCTTTGGTTTTGTTATTTTTGCAAACCGGCTTCGTTGCCGTGCAATTTATTCTCGTCTTTCTGGCTTCACCGACGAAATCATCATCTGATACGCCAGAGAACGGCAAAGATTGTCCTGCCGAGAATGCTGGGCTCTTTTCCATGTTTACGTTTGGCTGGATGACGCCAATCATGAAACATGGCTATGGGAACTTCTTAACTAGGGATGACCTGTGGGATTTGAGACGAAGCGACCAAGCCAAAACCACGGGCTGTGCCTTTGAAGAATCGTGGGAAAAAGAGTTACAGCATGGAAAGCCAAAGCTCTGGAGGGTTCTTCTGCGCGCATTTGGCGGCCCATATCTGCAAGGGTCTCTATTCAAACTCGTTGGGGATTTGTTGCTCTTGGTTCAACCCCAGCTCTTACGCCGCCTCATTCGCTTTGCCGACTCCTACCCGCAACAAGACTCTGGCTCCGTCTCGGAGGGAGTTTTCATCGCCCTGTCCATGTTTGGTGTTTCGCTGATCCAGACAGCATTCAACCACCAAAACATTCAACGCGCCTTTGAGACTGGTACCAGATTCAGATCCTCCCTGACAAGCATGCTCTATCGGAAGTCCCTGAAGCTGTCAACGAACGGAAAGGGGTCCAAATCAACTGGAGATATCCTCAACTTAATGGTCGCGGATACACAGAAGATACAGGACCTTGCACAGTCTGGGCCGCAGCTGTGGTCAGCGCCGCTGCAGATAACCCTGTGCATGGTCTCTCTGTATCAACTCCTGGGACCTAGCATGTTTGCAGGAGTAGCCGTGATGATGCTGATGTCGCCTGTCAGCACCTACATCTCCAAAGCTCTCAAAACACTGCAAAAGCAGCAGATGAAGAACAAAGATTCAAGAATGCGATTGATAACCGAGGTGAGTTTCCCCCTATTTTGGAAAGATTCAATTTTTGCGGTCCCTGGATGTTAATGACGCATAAAAGATTCTTAGAAACATGAAGAGCCTCAAGCTGTTTGCTTGGGACAAGACATTCCTAAACAAGCTCAATACAGTCCGCAATGACCGAGAATTGAAAACTCTTCGGTCAATCGGTCTGACTCAATCATTGGCCAACTTGACCTGGGCGATAACACCATTTCTGGTGACATGCACGACATTTACCATTTTTGTCCTGACTTCCAATCGTCCACTCAGTTCGGACATTGTATTTCCAGCACTCGCCTTATTCAACATCCTGGCCCTTCCCCTTAATATTTTCCCCTTGGTCGTCTCATCTTTTGCCGAGGGCAGCGTCGCAGCGGCTCGACTGGTGGAATTTCTCTGTGCCGAGGAGGTGCAACCTGATGCAGTTGACCGCCAAAATGAAACTGCAGAGGTTGGCGACAAGGCAGTTCAAATCACCAAGGCATCGTTTGCCTGGGAGAGAGACCATGATTCCTCTGTCCTCCATGACATTACATACGCAGGCTGCAAAGGTAAGCTGAGCTGCGTGATTGGACGCGTTGGCTCAGGCAAGTCTGCATTGCTGCACGCCATCCTGGGAGAACTTTGGAAGGTTGATGGAAACGTTACTGTGAACGGATCAATCGCGTATGTTGCACAGAGACCTTGGCTTCTGGATGCCAGCGTCAAGGAAAACATTGTGTTTGGAAATGCGTGGGATGCCGAGCTGTACGAGCGGACTGTGTACGCGTGCGCCTTGTCTGATGACTTTGACGCGTTCCCCGACCGAGACGAAACTGAAATTGGAGAGCGGGGCATCCAGCTCTCTGGCGGGCAGAAAGCGCGAGTTGCACTGGCAAGAGCAGTCTATTCTTGTGTAGACATTTTCATACTGGATGATTGCCTCTCTGCCGTCGACCAGCACGTAGGTCGCCACATCATCAACCATGTGCTGGGAGCCGATGGGTTGCTTGCAGAAAAGACCAGGATTCTGGCAACAAACTCCATTCCCGTGCTAAGGGAGGCCAACGACGTCGCTTTTCTTGCAGATGGGGAAATCGCCGAGCAAGGCACGTATACGCAATTGATGGAGGTCAATGGGGAAACTGCAGCACTGATCCGCAACTCCACTGGTGGTGTTGATAACCTCATCGATGAGAGCAGCGCCATGATAGGGAACAAAGATTCAGGCTCTGCTGTGACCAGCAGGCTGGCAGTAGCAACAGGTTCAAACCATCAAACCTCCAGTGCTCAAGGCCTTCCGGACCAGAAGCCCGTCAAGTCCGCTTCTGGGCAATTCAACGACTTGAATAAAGGAACGGGTATGAAAACAAGTGTCATAAAAACGAAAACTACCAAGGAGAGCTCAAAGCAAGGAAAAGTGGAATGGGCCATCTATCAGCAATATGCCCGGGCTGGAGGCGCCGTGGCGATTGTGACGTACTTTGCAGCGTTGATATCGGCTCAGAGCGCGTCGATCGGTAAGCTCATAACCCCTTTTTTTGTGACATGTCAATAGTAACAGACCGTGACAGGCGGAGGGTTTTGGCTCAAGCACTGGTCGGAGACGAGTCGAGAGTACGATGGCAATATCGACGTGGTGAAATACATCTGCGTCTACTTTGCTTTGGGAATAGGTTCGGCTCTGCTTGTACTTGTTCAAAGCCTGGTCTTCTGGATGCTGTTCTCTCTCAAGGTAAGCTTTACCCCTTTTCAACCCGAATGGCAGCCACCCCCCCTGGATGATGATGGCTAACTGATTTTCCCAGGCATCCAAAAAGCTTCACGAGCAGATGGCCGTGGCAATCTTCAGATCCCCAATGAGATACTTTGAAACAACCCCAAACGGCTTGGTCATTAACCGCTTCTCCAAGTAAGTTCGCCGAACGTAGCGCATTGGCGCCTATGCAGCAAACGTAATACTCACGTCATTGAAAAGTGACATCTATCGGATCGACCAAAACCTACCCCGCGTTTTCAACATGGTAAACATCCTGACGGAACCAATTCCAAGTGCAAGACCGCTGACAAATTTCTGGAGCTGTTTGAGAATTGCGCCAAAGCTTTCTTCTCCCTGGGAGTCATTATCATTTCCACCCCGGTTGCCACGGCCTTGATTCTTCCTCTTGGCTTTCTTTACCAGTCCATTCAGAAATACTATCTCAGAGCATCACGGGAGCTCAAGCGGCTTGAAAGCGGTAGTAAAAGTCCAATCTTTTCCCACTACCAAGAGACTCTCGATGGACTCGCAACAATCCGAGCCTACCAAAAGGAGGGGGCCTTTTCTAGGGAGAATGAACGCCGGATAGATGAAAACATCAAAGCATTTTATCCGTCAATTAGCGCGAGGCGCTGGCTGGGGGTGCGTTTGGAGTTCATTGGATCTGTCATCCTTCTCGCAGCCGCATCCTCGGCCATCTTCTCGGTTTATAGACGCGCCGGTCTGTCGTCTGCGATGATCGGCCTGGCCATGTCTTACGCGCTTCAGGTTACGCAGTCGCTTAACTGGATTATCCGCCAGGGCGTGGAAGCCGAAATCAATATTGTCTCAGCGGAACGAGTCCTCGAGATAGCTAGGCTCCCCAGTGAAGCCCCAGAGGACATCCCATCCAACAAGCCCCCTGCGGCTTGGCCTACGGCGGGATCTGTCAGCATGGTTAATTACAGTGCAAGATATCGACCAGGACTGGATCTCGCGCTCAGGGGCGTCGACCTGAGCATCCGACCGCGGGAAAAGATTGGTGTTGTGGGCCGAACTGGTGCTGGAAAGAGTTCTCTAGCCCTTGCCTTGTTCCGGATAATCGAGCCAGCTGCGGGCCAAATCATGATTGATGGGCTGGATATTTCAAAAATCGGCTTGCTGGATCTGCGCGGGCGGCTGTCCATCATCCCACAGGATCCTGCATTGTTTGAAGGGACAATGCGGGAGAACCTTGATCCAGAGTTGATTTACGATGATTCGGAGATATGGAGTGCATTGGGTAAGTATCTTGAAAAACCAACTAGTTCTATCCAAGTAGTGAGTGTGTTTCCGGTTCGCTAATCTCAACTCAGATCGAGCGCAATTGAAAAGTTTCGTCGCTGGATCGCAAAGAAAATTGGAAATGGAAATTCGGGAAGGAGGTATGCTTTTAGCAACATGCTCATCTTGTTGAAGCACCCAAACGTCTGACACTCATCTGCCTAGGTTCAAACTTGAGTCAGGGGCAGCGTCAACTGGTATCACTCGCCAGGGCGTTACTTCGGCCCAGTTCCATTCTTGTTTTGGACGAAGCGACGGTACGTTGGACTTGACTCAGTAACCAACGAGTTGCTTTAAAGCTAACGCCTGTTACTCAGGCTGCCATAGACCCCGAGACGGATACAGTCATCCAGGCCATGCTCAGAGGCGATGCATTCAAAGATCGCACCGTCATCACGATCGCCCATCGCATCAGCACAGTTTTAGACTCGGACAGAATTGTAGTTCTTGATCGCGGCCAAGTTGTCGAGGTTGATACCCCTAGCAATCTAATTCATCGTGAGGAGGGCTTGTTCTACGAGCTCGCGAAAGAAGCTAATTTGTTGGATGGCTGTACTGAGACAAGAGGGGGAGGTGTGAAGCATCAATTACTTGATTTCTAGAAAATAGTCAATGCGGTAAAGTGAATACATGAACCTGGGGATAAGTTCAGGGATCCAAAACAAATCGTGATAGTGTGGTCTACCTTGCCCTGCTGGGGGTTGCTGTAATGAAGCTCACCATCTCATGCGTTTCCAGTATCGAATATCTCAACACCACCGTATTATATATACGTCGGCCTTGATTGGAAACCCAGGGGCATGAAACGGCAATGTGCGTTGCGAAGGAATAAGGCTGAACTGGGTAGTGTGGAGTAGTAGACGGACCTAGCCTGTGAGTGAGGGGCTTAGACAGAGGCAGCGGCGGTAGCAAACTTGCCGGGAGCAAATCAAAGGAGTATAGCTAAAATCTGGCTGGCTTTCGGCGCATTTACCCGCCTAATCGGTTGTCATGAATCAAAGCCGATCGGGCAGCGGAGACGGCCACTGCAACCAGACCATAGTTGTCGACTAACAATTGTCGATGGGTACATTGCCGGACAGTTTTACCCCATTTGGGAGATTCGAGAGCGAAAATATCTCAAATTTCGCCCCAGAGTGGCGGAAAATGCCCCTGGCGAGACATGGCAAGGAATCGATCGTCAGTCGCCTTCCACGCGACACCGAATTGACAGACTGTCCATGCACTCCCGCAACACCGCCTGCACCTTCAAAGCATGCTGTAAACCAGCTCGCCCGATATTTTTGCTCTCATCGAATCAGACGATGGGGAAAATAATTGTGCGCGCTCAGACTGCCACGTCTCCCAGCCATCGTCAGCCCATCCGGACATGACCTCACCGGCCGGCTCCCTGCCGGTTTCCTCTGTAGACCCTGTGCGGCTCTGCATGATTCCCAGGTTCCATTCCACTTTTGATCTAGAACGAGTCCACAGTTCCTAAGTGTTGCCATCGATTGTCCAATTGTCTCTCTGAGAATGTCATCACGTCTGAGAGAAAGCTGGGGTTGCGATACCTTGATGGCCACCGCGCAAGCACCCTGATGTCCAAGCTGGCATGTGAATGCCGTGTTAGTGAATCGCGTATTCGAAGAGTATATGAACCCAATGCAATCGCTGGCAATTTTTGAGCATGAATTCGTTCATTCGCACTCTTCTTTTTTCATCCATCGCTCCTTTCCTCTCATCCTCCTTTTCTACCCCTTTTCCGCATCAAAAATGGCAAAAGTTCGATCAAAAGGCAACTCCAAGAAAAAGTTACAGGCAAAGCCCGCCATACCTCCCAAGGCATTGCCTGTTACACTTTTGTCTGGGTTTCTTGTAAGATCCTGTATCACCCTAGCACGCTTGTGCCCCTGTGCAGTGCTGACCATGTGGTAGGGATCTGGAAAGACAACCCTTCTCCAGCACATCCTTCGAACGGAGCATGGACTTCGTATTGCCGTTGTTGTTAATGACATTGGAGCGTAAGACTTGCCTTCACGTCTCATTCGATGCTAGGTTGTGCTGACAGTGCTGCGTAGTATCAATGTCGACGCTTCCCTAATCAAGAAGACACACACTGTCACGAAGACTGAAGAAAAGGTCATCGCATTGCAAAATGGATGCATCTGTTGTACTCTCCGAGGTGACTTGCTCGAGGAGCTTGTGCGGATCGCACAACTCCAGGAGTTTGATTACATCCTCATTGAGAGCAGCGGAATCAGTGAGCCTGAACAGGTTGCCGAGACCTTTGATTCTCGTCTAGCCGAGCAGATGGATGCCATGGGCTCTCTTGAGGGCGCACCTGGTCTGGATGAAGACATGCTCAGGGTTCTCAAGCAGCTGTATGTGCCTGTCCCATTATACTTGACCAAGAAATACTGACTTCGATGTAGCAAGAAAGCCGGTGGCTTAGAAAAATTCGCTCGTCTTGACACCACGGTTACGGTCATCGATGCGTTCACTATGCTTCACGACTTTGACACAGGTGACCTCATCTCGGCCCGTCGTGATGACGTTACCCCCGAGGATGAACGTACTGTATCGGATCTCATGGTTGACCAAATCGAGTTTGCTGATGTCATCATCTTGAATAAGGTTGACATGGTAAGTTTCTGTTCTTGTTCAGCTTGAATTGGTTTGATAATTTTTCAATAGGTCAGCAAGGGGACCAAACCCAGGTTGATTCAATTGATTAAACAACTCAACCACCGTGCCAAAATTATCGAATCCAGCTATGGCAAGATTGACGTCAAGGAAATCGTCAACACCGGGTTGTTCAATCTTCAAGTTGCCCAGTCAGGCTATGGCTGGCTTCAAGACCTGCATGCTATGACCGTCCGTGAGGTATGTGGTGTACTACCTGACATTGTTTCGTTTTTGTAGTTGGATCAATTCGTTGAATTTTGGCGGCTAACTCTTCGTATAGGTCAATGGCAAGAATGTCCTCACTCCAAAACCGGAGACTGAAGAATACAATGTCAGGAGCTTCATCTATAGCCGCCACCGTCCTTTCCATCCTCGTCGTCTGTGGGCACTGGTATACGACAAGTTTATCTTGCAACTTGAGCACCCAGATGACGAAGAGGATGACGAGGAAGATGACGAAGAGACAGAAGAGGATCTCGAGATGGTTGACTATGAGGATGCAGAGTCCATCAACGACAGTGACGAGCACAAGAGTGAAAGGGGATCTTCCCTTGGAAAACGTTCTGCTCCATCCTCTCCCCAAAGCGCACACTCCACTGTCCAGACAGTCCCCTCCCCATCTGGTTCTCCCAGCAAGAAGGCCAGGACTGACAAGTTTGACGAGGATGAAAAGATGAATGAGACCGAAGACTTGTTCACACCTCCCAACGAGGAAATCCTCGAGAATAAGCGCACGCATCCCATCCTTGGCCGACTGTTCAGGTCCAAAGGCGAATTCTTTCTTGCCACACGGCCGCAGCGCGCCGGCGACTGGTCTCAGGCCGGTGCCATGTTGACCATGACCGGCGGCCGTCCCTGGTTCTGCACCCTTCCCGAGGAGGAATACACAACTGGAGACGATGAAGTCGACAAGCTTGTGCAGCATGATATCAAAAAGGGCGGCGAGTGGGGCGACCGTCGCCAGGAGCTCGTGTTCATCGGCGAGAAGCTAAACCACAAATCTATGGAAGCGCTGCTTGACGAGTGTCTCCTTACAGATTCCGAGTATAAAAAGTGGGAGGAAACTATGCGTAATGGCAAGTTGGATGATGGCCAGAAGCGTGAGGCACTGGAAGAATTGTTTGAGGATGGCTTCCCAGACTGGCCTGAAGATGACGAAGAGGATCATGAGGGCCACGACCATGCACACCCATCGGGGTTAAGATCCATCAAGCAGCATCTAGAAGAGGTTTCGTAAAATTGTTTCATGTTTCATCGAGGGCCCGAGCCGAGAAAAATGCGACCTGAATTTGGGTTATCAATCAGGGGGTGGTTGGGAGGGGATCGCCAGAGAAAATCGGAAAAGCTGAGCAGTCAGTACCATGAAATGAATTTTTTTGTCTAGTTGCCAAGTTTCAAAACTTCAAAGCACCTTCCATCTTTGTTTGAAATTCCAGACGGACTTCGTATCCTGATTCATTTTTCGACGTTGCCCGAAAACGCGCCTAGGAATAAATACCTGAAAGTTACTGTCCGTCTCCCATTGTCATGAAGGCTGCGTTGACAGACTCTCGCTTGACAAAGGAAAGGACAACGTTGTCCAGCCCAAGAGAGATGCTACCCTTGGCCCAGTCCTTTACCAGCTTCCGAGCTTGCCAAACGGCCGTGTGTTTGTTGTGCTTGTGTATTTTGGCAATGCACGAGCGCCTCATTTCGTTTTTCAGCAGCCCAAGCCAGTCGACGCCGTCCTATCGAATGTCGTCTCGTTCCATGGGGCAGAAGAAGTCGCACTCTTCTCCAGAGGGTTCGTTGAGGCAAAAGCCAATCTCAAGCGCTGCGGGCCGGCTACTATACGTAGCCATGACGTAAACGTTACCGCTGCAGCCCAGGGCGCCAGCGCATGATTTCGCGCCACTGTGACCGCTGGGCTGGCCTAAAGCAAGTCAGCTTAGTTAACGCAGCACAAAACCAAGAGCAGTACGGGGGAAACCCACTGCATACGTTTCCAACGCTGATATATTCACGAAGCACAAAGTCCATTACGGGCTTGGCGGGACTGTCGGCCAAGTCGCCAGTCCAATCCTTGAAAACGGCATCCAAAAAGCCCTCCATGGTTTCGCGGGTCGATGTCAACGTCGCAGTAGGGTCGGTAGCGACGGCGCAGGCATGAAGAATCTCGAAGCAACGTTTCAGCTCAACCTCGTCGAGATCGTCGGCGCTCTTGATGGAGCGGGGGCTTCGAAGGAAAGGGTCGTCATTTTCCAGTGCCGCAAAGACTCGTTCGCGTGAGCGTTGGCTGGACCGAGGCGGGGGTGATGGGCTGCGACTTCCGATCAGTATTGGGTCCCTCGATCTCTCTCGCTTGACGCGATGAGGTGCGAAGGCTGGATTGGGGGTTGCGGCCTGCATAGTCACACGAACGACGACAAGACAACAGGCCAGGGGAAGAGAGGAGGCAGGCAGGCCGCCGTGTTTGAAAGAGTAGGTGCTTACACGAGTTGAAGAAGGCAAATTCTGGTCCAAAAAGCCCGCTTTTGTACTGATAGAGCGGCTTGATGCACAAGGTTCGGGCGAGATGAGGGCGTGGGTGCGAGAATTGCAGTGATTCAAGGATGAGCATGAGGACGGAGCCTCCTCCAACACAGATGCAGAAGTCGTGCAACCGTGGGCTTGAATAGGGGAGTTGATGCCATCGATGGCGATTCCAGAGGCTCCGCTGACCTGGAGGCTGAACTGCAAAGAGGAAAACAACGGCCTGCCTCGCTGGCTGGGGTCTACATCTGGAATTATTAGACGGCTACGTTTCGCGACTTACAATCCTTGGCCCCGCCCTGAAAATCTCGCCAATGGGCGTCCAGGGATCATGCTCCGCGGATGCTGATTGGTTAGTGTGGCCTACCTTGGTCAAGCGCTGAGCTTGCGAGGTCTGCGTGAAGGAAAACTGTGGGCTTGTTCGATTTCCCTCTCTCTGTCCACCGTCGTCATGGTAGCCTCGTCCGCTAATAAAATGACCCAGGTTTTCACGCTCTCACAATCTCTGTTTATCTTCTTTCCCTACGGAGATTGCAAATTGATATCAGTGCATCTGTGCCAAGTCCTTCCCTCACGATTCTAGTAACACTGAGTTGCACGCTCTAATTTTTTTTTAGCTTGATTCCGTTCAATTTCCATACTCGTCTTTACTAATTACTTTTTTGCTGCCGTGAAGGGGGCTTAATACGTCATTCGTCAGTGCAAAACAAAGTTAGCCGAATGGCCACCGCATCGTCGCATTCTTGCTCACAATGATGCTATGTGTGCTTGCAATTGTGCATTTGCTTTCCCTAGTCCAGTGTACCACTACAATGCTCTGTTCGTCATCGGTGAATTATTTTGTCCATGAAAATCTCCGTGTCATTCTTAGCGGCTGACTTGCCCGGCCATGTCTCTTGATCTTTCCCATTCTATCCCTGAGCCCTAGGGGGGGGAGGGAGGGGGGGGGGGGGGGGGGGGGGGGGGCGTGCGGTGGAGTGAGGGATCTCCATCCGCGTTTGCCATGTACGGTTTGAATGTATATACTAGGTACTAGCAAGTCTACGGATACTTGCATTGCAGTTTGACTCTAATGGTGGAGCATACTGAACGGCGATTGCTTGTCTTTAAAGAGGCGCGAGGAGGGAGTGGTTATGACTAGCCTCACACCGCACCGGAGATAAACTCGACCGATGCTTGCTCTGCAGACAATGGCCGGCCATCGTCCATGCCCCAGGATAATTTTACCTGCATGAGTTTGCATCGGGTCAAAGCGGCTAACTTCCAAGAAATTACCCCTGGTCAGGCATCGCCGAGATGCCCCTCCAGAAAACCATCCCGATAAACTACAGAAATCAAGAGCATTCCTGTTCCTCATCCGATACATCGCCTGTGTTTTTGAACAAGGTTACTTTTTTAATCTAAAATTGAGCCAGCGCTCTGGTCATGACCCAGGGGGGGCGTAGCATATGGATAGGAAGAAACCTCGCCCGTCAGTGCCAGAGAGACGAAGAGTCGGCCATGCTCTTCCGCTCATGCATTGGGGCAAAGGTGGCGTCCACCATGAGCTTGAAGTAGCACCAGAAGTCATTCAAACAAGCCCCGTCAGGCTCGCGGCAGCATCCAAGCTGTGCTTATGTGGGGTGGTGTCGTGGGGTGGTGATATTGAATATCTCAGCGGAGAAAGCTCAGCGTTCAGTGCCAGGATCGTGGTCTCGGCTCGGGGCTTCTACCCCGGGAGCAAGAAAAGGACCCTGATCAACGGGAACCAAAGCCACCGATTACTTTGGCTACCTTCTTTGCATTGCCGGCAGAAACATGGATGGCAGACAATCGGGAGCATCAGATGCTTCCCCAGTGGCGGACCGCTCTCCACCAACCAGAACCAGCGGAGAAGCTGCCAACAGTTCCGACCAATCAGCAACCTCGGACGAGTGGCATCCACCATCCCATCACCTACAGGCGACAGTACCTGGCACAGACACCCGTGGTCTGGACGGACAGGTACAGACTACACGACCCCGAGCTGCAGGCTGAAAGCGAGGATTGACCCCAACTGCCACTGTGTCACGGCGTGCCCCCAAGCCTCTACGCCCCTCGCACACCCTCCCTCTTCCTCTTCCGTCGCCCACAAATGGCCGCGACCCGGGGCTGTCTGTTGGCTGACGACACCCATCCACCGTTTCGATGAACCGCCCGGGGCTGTTTCATACAACAAGCCAGTGGCCCTTTCCATGGACTTGCTGGTTCTACATCTGCCTGTGTGCCATCGGCTCCGATGCCGTCATTCTCGATTGTCGCTTCAAGTCTCGCCACAGCGATATTCTGCAGTTGAAACAGGCGAAGCCTCATTAAGCAGCGACTGAGTCTGCTTTTCTCGGCCATTCGATCTCATTCAGCTCCCTCCCAACCTTGTTTCCAACTTAATGGCACACCAACATTTTCGCGCCTGCCAGACTCTTTTCTACCTTGCAACCTCTATTCCCTCCTTTCACTTATCTAGCTACCTAGACTCACTCCCGCCATTTTCCATTCATCAGTAGGTACCACCTTGAACAATCCGAAGAAAGAAAAACAACACGCGCTCCTTGGTCGATAACAACCAGTTCACGCCCCGATCTCATCCCACCCCGCTAGCGATAAGCGCGACGGCATATGTCAGACCCATACTCAACCTCTCGCGCCATGGAAGGGGCCGCTCTCGATGCCGACTCTGGATGGGGTCAATGTCCGACCTCCGACTCTTTCGACAAGTCTCGATATGCCCCCTGGGAAAACTGGTGGGTGCCAGGCCATGTGCCCCTGACTGGCGCCGGACATGATGAACCCACCACCAACACGCCCTACGGACAGAGCGGGCTCCCTCCGGTTGGGGACGCCAGCAGCTATCAAACGAGCCCGACTGAATATTGGCCGACCCCAAACACAGAACTCACTTCCCTCCCCGCCTCGAGGCATTGGCCGGGATCGCCAAGCATTCCTGTCTACGGAGCTACGCCAGCTTACGGAACCACTCCAGTCGACAGAACCACTCCAGTCGACAGAACCACTCCAGTCGACAGAACCACTCCAGTCGACAGAACCACTCCAGTCGACAGAACCACTCCAGTCGACAGAACCACTCCAGTCGACAGAACCACTCCAGTCGATAGAACCACTCCAGTCGACAGAACTGTTTCATCTCTGATAAAAAAAGAGCCCCGGAAGCGCCGACAGAAACATCAACCCTGTGAACCTCCAGCTCTCCAGCCCGCGAAGCGACACTCCACCAGGAGCACCCAAGCCAAGCCACAGTCACGACGACATTCGGAGGCTAGCACAGCTCATCCACAGAGCCTTAAAAACGGCAAGGGCGACGTCAACGAAGAACTGGCCCAAGAAGAAGAAGAGGAGGAGGAGGAGGAACGCAGCAAGCGGATTCAACAGCGAAATCGAATCGCATCCAACAAGTTTCGAGTCAAAAAGCGAAATGACGCCATTAGGCTCAAATCGGATGAGGAAGACATGGAGCGCATCAACCGTGAGCTGAATAACTGTGTTGCCGACCTAACTCAAGACGTCTATGCCCTCAAGATGCAGCTCCTACAGCACACCAACTGCGACTGCTCAATGATCCAAGAGTACATCTCTAGCGAAGCCCAACGATATGTTCGAAAACTCGAGAAGAACTCTTAGACTCATAAATCTCTGATCCTAGCTGCATCAGGCCAATGACCAGACCTTCGCACGATGAATATGCCGAGGACAAATGCGACCCATGATGGAAATGGACACGACTTGATTGTTGCACAATCTCAGATTACAAACGTACAAAACATGTTATTGGAAAGCAGGGATATTATCGACTCTGTGGGCATAAATAATGGTATTTGGGGTTTGGGACTTGTTGGTGTTCAATTTGAAATGCCCCATTTGGAGCTTTAAAGTTCTTCTAACTTCGAATCTCAAGGCGACCATCTCTCAGGCCCCGAAAAGCCATACGGGCCGCTCTAGGTTGTGAAAAGCACAAACGGGCCGGCCTGTTTTGCTCATGCCCAGGCCTCCATAAATCTGCAGTCTCATCCAACTGAGTGCTCTGGGTCATGCCGACACATCATGGCGCCACATGAGCTCAGCCCAAAGAAGCCAACGCATCCCCTCTTCCGGTGCGCCACATCAGTTGTCGCTATATCGAGACTCCGACAAAATAGGGCACTTGCAGGCTGAGGCAGGGGTAGCAAGATATGAGGTCCACAGTTAAATCAGCACCATCAAACTGCAGGTGGCGGTTGGCTAAAATTCAATTCGCGGCTGATGTGCCACGGTCCTGCTGGTATCACTTCACCGAGCACATGTGCGCACCCCTCCCGAAAAAGAAAACAATTCTCGCATGAGCCTGTTTTTCTTTTTCTGGCTCGGTCTTCCAGGAGTAGCGGCCTTATCCTTTTCAATCAGCTCGCTCATTCTTACTGGCCTGCCAGCATTGCTGGCAGGCGTTGGTATCGGGACCGCAAGGTCGTAAATTGCGAGTCGGGGAGCAGGACCATGTCCCAGAATCTCGACAGGAAATGACTAAAATCAGGGTGGCCAGAGATGCTAGGGTATACCGCATCCCTAACCCCATTGAACCCCCCAGCCCCCCCCCCCTCCAGAGAGGTCAAGTTCTAATCCAACCCTTGTCCATTATGCAGGCCATGTGTCGCTTTGGTTCCAACATCCAAGGATTTGATCCAGCCTGCCAGCTCAGAACGACACTGTTCAAGAACTGCGAAGGATTCTATTACGGCTCTAAAGTTCCCATTGAGTAAGCCAATCTTCCGGCCCATTCTACGTAGCACACCCTGCATCCTCGAGAGACTGTCCAGGCTGCTTTTGGCCCATTAATCCCTACCAACAAGAGCCCGTAACTCACTCGCCCATGCTCTGTGGGCTGGATTTCCCGCTGCATTCCCATGTGTGGAACACGGAATCTGGAATGGCCGGCAGTCTACTTTGATGGCTAGCTCAAATCCGCACATATCGAAGAGTGCCGATCGATGCTGTTCCAAATCAGATGTGACAAGTCCCCACACACCACATCACCGAATTGACGCCGTCAATTTTTAATAGCAGTAGTTTACTCTTGCCCGTCGCCCAGTCCTGCCGGGTGGCCAACCACCCGCCCACCCGTCTTATGATGAATGTTGGTTCTCGAGGCACACTGAAAGCGAGCGGCGGCTCCGCACCCTTTAAGCCCGGACCACGTATGTCTAGTCCTATTCCAGCCTACCAACGCAGTATTGGGCTGGGGTGGTCGGTGCGGCATCGATATGGCCCTCCTCCAAGGCCTGGGGAGGGCGCTGATGCTGATACCACTCAACACGATGTCTTTGCCCCATGTCTCCGCCTACACGTAGTGGCGACTGCAAAAAGCAAGTAGGAGCAAGTCCAAACCCCGAACCCTTCTCTGTGTGTCACCGCTGGTCCTCGTTTGCTTGCATGTGCAAGACGGCATGCCGCTCTCCCTCCCGTCCTCCCACGTCCTCCACGATGCACACTGTGCTGATCGCCAAAGTTGTCACCAACACCAAGTGAAGGCCTGGCAGAGCATGCCGCCCTGCCGAAAGGATTCGAAGCACTAAATCAACCCCCCACCACCTCGTATGCAAGGCGTTGGCAGAGGTACCCACCAACCAGGGAGCAACTTGGCATTCCATGTCAATCACCTTGATTCTACTATGGCCATGGCGTGAAACGAGTGCCATACATGGTCCAACGAACAGCGGCCTATTTCTCCGTCTGGTTGCCTTCCCCCTCCCCCTTACCCTTTTGATAATTGTGCGTCACGCTGAGCCAGGGCATGGTGATCACAAGTTCTCAACATGGGATGGCCTCATGTATGAAGGAGATACGTTGGGATAAAAATGTGATAAGCAGATTGAACCATCAAATGATTTTCCATGACAGTTAAAATAATTGCCTTTGGCGGGGATGATTTATTCTGAACCTGTTATATTCCATTTTTCCCAACTGGCTTTTGCTCGAGCATCGTTGAGATGGAAAAAGGTTGTATGATATTGCGGCTGATTCACACAAGCTTACAGGTATGACGGATTTCCCTATCCAAAAATAAAATCACCCATGGCCTAGATGAGACCTTGATCAGATCGGAGATTTAGTATTTAAAAAACCGTGCTCTATTGGCCAAGAATGAATTTCTCTGGATCTGTCGCGTCATGGGTTTATTTCGTGGGGTCAGGTTTGCTTGGAGCATGCCCCATTATATTGATGTCAAAACTTCGTAACGATTGCGTAGCCTTGGTCTTCACCCAGTTAAGGCATGGTAATTTCCCTTGAAACTCCTTTTTTTTTCCGGTTTCTCACTTCTCTCATCACTTCTTTGTTGGCGCTCTGAAAAACGCGCATTCGGTTGTCTGATTAAATGGTTTAAAAAAGCCCCAAAAATCTGCAACGCGCTCCAACTACGGCTTTGTATCGAAATCGACCTTCAGATTTAGCAGCAGCTCAGACACGAAATAACGACCAACTATCCGGCCCATTCCTGAGATCAAGCACAGGTCTGTCGTCAACCCATACGGAAGGATAGGATGCTAAGGGGGGAGATGATTTTGATTCGGAAGTGGTTTTGGATGCCTGTGGCACGCAATGCGGGCAAGTCTCTAGGTTCAGCCATGTTGTGGTGGGCGCTGCGTATGTTCTAACTTGTGCAAAACCACAACAATACCAACTTTAGCCGACTACGAGACACGAGCCACCAACTTTAGATACGCGGCTGCGGCAACAGGCATCGACGATACTGCCAGGATCTTGTCATAGGGGATACCAATGCTTCTTTTCAATCTTGAAACACCATGCACAGAGTGGAAGAGCCGAGAAGGGCACGCCGTGGTTTCCTCAAGGAAACTGACTCTCGAAGGCAACGACACGACGAAAGACTTTGGGATCGATAACGACCTAGACGACGAGCCCCCCCTTCCGATCGAATCCTTGAAAATACCGCACGAAGCCTGCTGAACATAGCGACCCATCCAGGCAGCACGAATAGTTTGTCCATCGGCCCAACCAAAGGTACACCAGCAGTGCCTGCGTCGAGACAATCCATATGTGATAGGTTCTACGAACGTGCACCCCAACAGCTACAAATATCTTGGCCTGGTGGGAACATGGATGAAAGGTCTCGTGCATTGCAAGGCAAAATAGGGCGGTACCATGGATGCAACATGGTGTTGCATCATCCCAACATTAGTTGATGGTGGGCTAGCCACATTTTAACATCCATCCGCTCGCCAACCTACGGTACAACATACAAGTCCATTAACAGCCATTGGTGACGTTGGAGCAGATCCTAGGCAGATACACCCAGACCCCAACCGATAGAAGGCCTCATGCAATCGGGTTCGCCACGCACAGCAAGCCCTTTCAAATCAGACACGCTACGGTCTAGCGAGTTGTCTAACCCAGCCTGCTACCCGACCCTATCGGAAGGGTATGATGACCATCGCCTGCTTCCGGTCGGCCCATTCTGTATCTATTTCATTTAACCATCATAAGCTAACAATCAGACTACCGTTATTGTCTGCATCGACCGCATGATGTGGGCGTTAATGTGTGTCTGGGATGTTGTAACCGAGGCCGTCAGGTTCCTGACGACAGCATATGTTGACTTTAAGCCACGCTTTCGGACGAACATTTACGACAATTACGTGCTTCTAGGCTGCACCGTTGAGGAACCAGCGGTACATGCCCTAAAGCGAACTGGCACGGTAGCGATGCGATGGTATCATGGATGTATGGTACTCCAATATGTCAACGTATCACGGATTGAGGGCAGATAGTTCGTGACTAGATCCTCATGTTGGGTCTCGTGAGGAAATTTTGTGGCATATCGCGCTCGATCAGCCGGCAGGAGCAGCTTGTAGATGGAAATCAAGACATTTCTCGCTTGACGAATGAGCAACCAACGCTATGGTTTATTTCTCAACATCCACACAACTACCCCATTTACAAAGGAGAAAGATAATAAGCTTCTTTTTTCTCCTATCGTTGTTGCTTCTAGCATATAGCTCGAACGAGGTTCAAGTCGGAGAAATTCTCACGAATTCAAAGAAGCCGGGGTTAAGCAGCCAGCTCTCGCCATGTCGTCCCGAACCGAGATATTACTGCCAACAACTGGTCAGTTTTCCGTTAACCATTCCAAAACCAATACCCCTTCCCATTGCTCTGAGTCCGAGCTACTCGGGGGCTTTTTGAAGCTTGAAAACGGTCGTGCAAACTGAGTCCGAACCGAACCAAATACCTTTGCCGACCTATCAAGCACCGACCCCTTTAAATGGATCTAAAAGCCAGTTTAGTTCATCCATGTGCAGCAAAGTTGCAAAAAGAGCGTGTATTGTGGTTAAACAAGCATGAACTGAAGTGATGGATCTGAGGGCTGGTTTTAATCGATGGAATCATGGGGGAAACCCCAGCCCTACCCCTTTCGCTCATGGACGAAACCCCATGTTTTGAGAGGCAAAGTTAGATTCCTACAAATAATTCTATGGTTCAAACAGATGGGCCTGGGGGGAAACGAGGGCATCTCGCAGGCTGGTGAACAACCGCAAAGCCCAAACCCGTTCCGAGTTTCAACATCAAGCGATCCCCCAACCAAATACATATGGACCAGACAATTCATATGGCACGGGATTCTCAAAGGTACTCGTATGGACGTAAGGGAAATTCATTCAAAGTCGGGCCGCCGTGGCCGGGTCATCCCATCCTTGGAGAAGGACAATCAACCTTTGGCAACCTGCTCTTCATTGGCGGGTTCGGAGTGCGGACCAAGGCCTATTCTACAAGAGGTAACAGGAGCAAGTCGCATTTGCAGATCGCGGGCACCTAGAAGTTACCACGCATGTCCAGCGACTTGGGCCCTGGGGTTCTGACGATACCGTCTGACTTTTTCTTGCATGACAGGGCGGCGCGGACATGCAAAAGCCAAGAAGTGGGTCCGGTGCGTCTAAACCCTCGCAAGTCGTACATGATACATCACCACCGCTTCTTTTCTTGCTTGTTTCCTCCACGCCCCCCCGTCACCACGTAGAGGGTCTACGTATAAACACGCCATACATACATACGAGCCCATCGACAGATGCAGTTTCAAAGATAGGCCAACAGGATTCGAAGGCAAAACCTGCTGGCCTGCAGAGAACCGGGTCCGCTCACAATACGACATTCCACGGCACAGCGTTGGCGGCGATCCTCGCAAATCCAGCCATGTGTGATCATCACGGCTCGGGTGTCAACAGCTCCGAGATGCGAGGATGAATCGTGGCGTCTTGGCGAGGAAACAAGTCCACAGTGCCCCATGCGCGCTCTGGCGCACGCCAGCGCGGCTATCAGCGTCCATTGCCACTGAAGCACACGGAGTGTCAGCAGACTCTGAGAGAGCGTAGACTGGTGCCTGGTAGCAGAGGCCCGTTGGGAGAGGACGGCGGTTGGTATAGGCCGTGCACATTAGGTTACAGCACATTGAGAGCGCTACCAGCAGGAAGGGGGCACGAAGGGTCCAAGACAGTCGATTACCGCGGGGGTCAGCGACGGCTCCCCGATGGGTCCGCAGGGACAAGAAATGGACAGGGGGTAGCTGTGTGGTGGGAATGCCCTCATGGTGGCCAAGAGTTTCTTAAGGTGGGCGGCTGCTAGAGGTCGGAACCCGGACACTGGCGCCGAAAGCGTCATGCGCGTGTGGCAGCCCTCTCCTCACACCCAAGACATGGCTGGCCATCGCGCAAGACAAGCAAAGTCCACTTTGTCGGTGACCAAGAATGGGAATGGGAAAGTGAGAGGCAAAAGCAAAAAAACGACAGCCAGGGAAAAGCGCAAACAAGGCAGACCAGAGCGACGCGATGCAGCCGGCGCGGTCATTTTTAGAGGTGAACACACCAACGCACACACGTACACACACACAAACACACATACCAACGCGCACCCCACCGAGAGAGAGGGATCCCTCGGCCAAGTATTTACGGTACGTGCGAACCCACCTATCCGCAATAACACGTCCCGATGAGCGCTGCCAACGTGAACCCTTTCAATCGACGCTTCCCCGCAAATCAAGCCGAGGCGAATAGAGGCCCGGATTTATGCATGCCAACCACAAAGCGCTCGCAGGGTTAGGACCCACCGCTCTACTGCATTAACGAGTACGCTTCAGGAGCTGTCATCGCTGTAACAGAGGACCAGGTAGGTACTGGCCCCTCCCTATTCACCCCCACCCCCTTCTCTTTCTCGGACGTTTGCGAGACAAAAAATAATGCCCATTCTGTCAGTGACCTAAGACAACAAAAAAAAAAAAAGGTAACCCACTGACATCAATTGAACATCATAAGATCATGGGATATTTCCTCTCTCCTCGGGATTCCCAGCTAATAATGTTCAAGACAATTGCAAAAGCAAAGAATTAAAAATAAAAAAAAAAAAAAAAAAAAAAAAAAAAAAAAAAAAAAAAAAAAAAAAAAAAAAAAAAAAAAAAAAAAAAAAAAAAAAAGGTATAACAATCAACACGTCGCCTGCCTCTACGCAGCTATGCACTTAAGCGAAGCCCCCTTTGGCAGGTATGAAGCCGACCCAACTGCCGCTGGCCTTCTCCAAAGGGGCAATTTCGCAGTGCGGGGACTCCGCCTTGGTCCAAGGTCTGCGAGATCCACCACCAGTCCCAATCCCGCGGCATCGTAGATGCGCCGTAAAGTCTAATAAAATCCAGGTCCAAATTGACATGGCCAACACACCCTTTTTCTACAAGAGGAAAGGCATATTAAAATCCCGACCAAATCCAGGAAAGGAATACGACCGAAAAATTATCGTTTTTTGTCCTTGATACCCGTTTTATTTGCTTCAATCATCGCTCAGCCTTTGGGAGAGAGAAGGAAAAAAAGGAGAGGACCCTGTATCGCTTTCGCTTTGACGTAAATCTCCAACGCCCCGGTTTTTAAAAAAAAAAAAACAGCTCGATTGGGGTTTTTTTTTGTCCACCTCTCCTTTTCTACGCCGGCTTCGCTCAGGTACGCGTGTACAACAACCACAGCGGCAGTCGAGGTGAAATACTACTACACACACGTCACAACGACCAGCAGAACGCCATGTCGACAACGCTGTCGCGCGCGGGCTTCCATGCCACCGTTCCCGGGCTCAACATGTTTGATTGGCTCTTTAGCAACCCTTTCGAGCATGAGAGCCCGTATACGCCCCAGCAGCAACTGGTCCCGCGCATCGACGAGCAGACGCCGCTATTTGTTGATAATGCTACGGGTAGGTTGAGTTATGTGGCCGTATCGGCCAATGGGAGGAGGGGAGCAAGAAAACTATGGAGCTAACACGGGTTACTACAGATATCTCACTCACCTACTCGCGTCTAAGAAATGACGCTCTTGCTTTTGCTGGCGGCCTTCAAGCTCTCGGCCTGGATCCTAACGACGTCATTGCTCTGCCTCCGACGGCAGCGTGTCCCAAGCCTGAAGTTGCACCCATTGTTCTTATCCAGCTACCTAATTGCTTGCCGTTCCCCACGGCGGTGCTTGGTTCTCTCGCTGCCGGTCTGACGGTGACGCTTGCATCCCCCAGTCTCACGGCCACAGAACTCGCTTGGGTCATCAAGAACTCGCGTCCGCGTGTTCTCGTTGTGGCCAAGTCCAATCTCGAAAATGTGAAGAAGGCACTCGATGCCCAAGAGGACCCGGCATATGTGAACCAGGCGCACGTTTACACCGTCGATGTGGCTCAAGATAAGTATCCGCTAGGCCAAGCTGCCAACACATCTGGGGATTGGCGGAGCCTCGTCTCCCCATCCCTCGCTCTGAAGTCGGCCTATAGCATCACCGGTGAGTCGGCGGCCACCAGGACGGCCATCATCCTGTGGTCCTCAGGAACCTCGGGGCGGTCCAAGGGAGTTCTCCTGTCGCACACGGCGCTCAACTTCTCGACGGCATCAATGTGGCACGACGCCGACTTCTACCTTGGTCAGCGCCAACGATTCCTGGGTTTCGTACCTTTTTACCATGTGTTTGGACTGACCAACCTGATGCTTCTGGGCATCTGCACCGGAGCCACCGTGTACACCATGTCCGCCTTTAAGCTCGATGCCATGCTCAAGGCCATCTCGCGCCACCAGATCACCTACCTGCACATGGCGCCCCCTGTAGCCGTAATGCTGGCCAAGTCACCGGTCGTCGAGCCCTTTATTCAGCGCGATGCCCAGGGTCGGAATGGTTTCAGCAGCCTGGTGGCGGGAGTAACGGGAGGGGCGCCGCTGGGTCATGAGATTGTGGTGCAGGTGTACAAGCGTCTGGGATTCCTCGTCCGCATGGGATACGGCATGTCCGAGGCGTGCAGCGTGTCAGGCCAGAGCGGCATGGACGAGAAGGCCATGCTCTCGTACAAGAACGACACTGGTCGGCCGTACTGGGGCGTTGAGCTGATGATTGCATCGGGAGAGGGCGAGGGCACATCCAAAGCGGCTCCTCTGGGCACCCCTGGCGAGATCCTCATCCGGTCCGTTTCCCTGCTGAGTGCATACATCCCCACCCAGGGCCTGTACGGTGCCGGATCCGAGCCGGACTTGAGCGTGACGCACGAGACGCTCACGGCCGACGGATGGCTGCGTACCGGAGACGTCGGCACGCTCGATGCGGACGGCAACCTGTGCATTACGGACCGTATCAAGGAGATGATCAAGGTGCGGGCCTACCAGGTGGCTCCCGCCGAGCTTGAGGCCCTCCTGTGCAGCAGCGACGATGTCGCCGACGCAGGCGTCGTGGGCATCCACGATAAGGACGAGGCGACCGAGTGGCCACGGGCTTTTGTAGTGCCGCGCAAGGCCGACCTCTCGGAGAAGGAGCTTCACGCGCTGGCGCAGGAGCTCAAGGTGCACGTAGAGAGCCACACGGCGCGGTACAAGTGGCTCATCGGCGGCATCGTCTTTGTCAAGCAGATCCCCAAGTCGCCTAGCGGCAAGATCCTGCGACGAGTGATTCGCGAGGGCGGAGTCGAGAAGGGCGTCGCAGTGGCTCTGTACCAGCGCAAGAAGCGCGACCACAAGCTGTAACGTCGGGGTGCGACAGAGCTTGCTGCCGCTATCTCCATATCTCCGTTTCCCCTCGCGTCGCAATCTCTTCTTCTTTGTCGAGTGTCTTATTTAGCCGGCCTCTCATTCGCTAGCAGAGCCCCAAAGCACCAGAGGAGCGGGTCCCGGCCCTCTAATACATAAGTTTTTGTACTACTGCCAAGCGATGGCGGCCTTTTACCTTCTGTTGGTGTTTTGACCACCACCCTCCCAGCGGCCGCTCGAGCCGTTGGGGTGGCAGAGGTTGACCACGGGCTGACTAAAAGACGTGCTCTGATTGGCCAATCGCCACCAACGCCTCATCTACACCGAAGGGCCCCTTGCAAGCCAAGCTGCGGGTCAGTGCTCCCGGACCAGGTCGAATACGGCCATGCAGGCTGGGATAGCTGGGATAGCTCTGCGACGCAGTGCGGGGAGGGCAAATGAACGGGCGGCCAGACGTAATAGCCTGCAGCTGGGGCCAGCGGGCATTTCAAAATTTGGCGGCGGCGACGGCTTATTGATGCCGAGGGGGGGAAACACACGGCGCGCTGTGTATAAAGACGGGACGGCGATGCCCCTTTGCTTTTTTTTGGCTGCCTTTTTCTATATAGATCAGTTCTTGTATCACTACCTCGAATCACTAAGAGCTTCTGGTATTCTCCTGCGTGCCATTGACCTTCGACCTGTCTGGACTTACACACCATTTGAGCCTCACTTATACGCATCCCATCACCCCATCGTTTCCGATAAGCACACCACACAGACCTTTTCCTATTGACTCGGGGTAGTTTGCCTAATACAAGCTTACTTGCATTGCATCCCTCTTCGACTTGATTCGATTCCCTCGCCTCCCTCCATCTTCTTATCTACGTCTCTTCCCCCTGCCCTCAACAGATTCTCTCTTCCTTACAATCCAAATACGTACACACACATACACGGACACACACACACACACATCGCCACAATGACCCATCTCGCAAACGAGTCGTCCCCTCTCCTCCCTACCGAGCCTGCCGTCGAGCACGCCCACCAGCAACAGGTGGCCCTATACCCTCGCAAGTCCCAGCACGAGGAATGCCACCTCGACTACAGCGACATCATGCGAGACATCATCATTGGGTTCTCGGACGGGCTCACAGTGCCGTTTGCGCTGACGGCTGGCCTGTCGTCGCTGGGCAGCGCCAAGGTGGTCATCATCGCGGGCCTGGCGGAGCTCTTCTCTGGCATGATCAGCATGGGGCTCGGAGCGTACCTGGCGGCCGTGACGGAGCGCGACCGCTACCACTCGCAGGCGGAGAAGGAGGCCTACGAGATCCGCAACATGCCCGAGGCGGAGCGCGACGGCGTCTACTCGCTGCTGGAAAAGTACCACGTCTCGCGCGCCGCCGCCACGCCCCTCGTCGACGAGCTGTGCAAGAACCCGGACCAGTTCGTCCGCTTCATGATGGACTTTGACCTCAAGCTCGACCAGCCCAACGTCCACCAGGCCTGGATCTCCGCCGTCACCATGGGCCTGAGCTACTTCATCGGAGGGCTCATCCCCATGATCCCCTACTTCATCATGGACCGCGTGCGCGAGGCCCTCTGGGTCTCCATCGGCATCACCGTCGTCGTCCTCCTCGTCTTCGGCTACGTCAAGAACTTTGTCGCCATCCGAAACCACAAGGCCGGTCTGTGGGGAGCCATCCAGACCTTGGTCATCGGCCTCATGGCCGCCGGCACGAGCTACGCCATTGTCAGAGGCCTAGACCGACAGGATTCATAAAAAGAACACACAAAAGAAAACATAATTTACTAGACGGCGGCGGTGCATCAAACGGCGAGCATAGCACTTGATCAAAAAGGTTGGCGTTTGACGGTTTCTTTGTTATCCATGGATAAGTGGAAGTTTAGGCTTGAGATTTAGGTTTGGCTGGGCTAGTTTTTCTTTTTCTTGGTTCGTGGCTCGGCATTGGAAAACAGGACTTGTTGGTTGGCACGGGTGCTCAGAGAGAAATGGGCAGGCAAATGGCTACTTGGAGAGAGGCTTGTACGATAGAAGCGACACTCTCATATCATGAATGAATGAACGAAATAAAATGGAGACAAGTGGGAACTCCACTCAAAAAAAAAAAAAAAAAATTGTTGTCTGCCTAATGTGAAACACATTCCGAACCGTTAGTAGTATCCTTTGTCCTTTTGGGGGAGAAGGGACGCAGCAGAGCTGCACTGACCTGAGAAGAAGAGAGGTGAAGCCATCGCCCTTTACAGAATGATCGGAATTGAGTTATCCTGCCCTTTGCGGAGCGAACCCCGCAGAGGGCAAAGGACGCCGCGTATCGCACTTCAGTTGTATTCCCAACCAGCCTCGCAAAGACTTCCCATAGAGACCTGGGTCGGCGCACCCGTCTTCCCCTTGCGGGTATGCACGGGGGCCTCCCAGGCTCTGAGATTTCTGATGTCGTTTGCAAACGTCGAGTGACGCAGGGCCATTACTGGCAGACCTCGGAACCCCAAGCCAGAAAGGCAAGGGCCGAGATGGTGGTGAAGCATACTCCGAATTTCCCACATGCAAGAAGAGAAATGAAGCGAACAGAGTTCGCCCATTTTTCGAGAGAATCCCGCTTAACGCAGGGTTCTCTCTGTTTGTAGCATGGAAACGCAGCGTTGAAAAGGGCGATGGCTTGAAGAGGAAAGGAAAAGAGAGCATTTCTCAACCTGTGAGAAATTTTGATATGACTGGGTCGTTGCGATTACGTAAGGCGGCCCGCTTGGCGGCAGCCTGGCAGCCTCAGGGTAGGTAGCCATCCGTGAGTGAGCGATTGAGGAGCGTAGAACTGCAACGTAAAGAAAATGACCATTTTGGTCTTTTTTATTGAGATTTACCTACGGGCCGTGTTTTTCTACAATTATTCTCCTCATTTTCTCTTTCATGCGTCAAAAATGTGCGATTTGGAATGTCTTTGCTAATGTATTTTGCTGTAGTTCCCCACTTCTCCTCTCAAGATGGTTCATCCAGGTGGACAAAAAAGTCAGGACAGTTGGACATGGGAATAAATACAGGTTTTAACAAGAAACTAAAGGTTTCCTCTGCCATTTCTCGAATTTAAAGCAGTTATTTCTTTAATTTAAGAACATAAAAAAAAAACGCAATCAATGGGAGAAATATTTTGGAAAGTAAAAACCCGGCTTGAACACGCGCTTCAACCATTACTGTTGATGTAATTCTATGGGTTTTTTGCATTGGTTAATTCACCATTGGTTAAATCTCATATTAAGCAGTTTTCTAGTTACTAGATGCTTTTTGGGTAAGCCATAGGGACACCTTCCGTTCCGGAGGGCATCTCAAATGGACATAATACCACGCTGCCTGCCTCTTCGTTTGGTTTCGCTAGCAGTGGCCCCCTGAGTTCCATTGTCCTCATGAGATCTTGAACCTAGTACCGAAAATATTAGCTTTAAACTACAGCAAATTGGTCTGCTCCCTTCAAAATGCTCACCTTGTCAACAGCCGTTGGATCGATGCCTGTTCTCTGTATTGCATGCGCCATCTGAACAGCGAGTGAAGCAGTCATGGGATTCTGGGAGCCGATGGCAACCATCAAATCCATCAAGGCACCCATTTTAGCCTCGCTCTGTAGATTTTCAGTGTCGATGAAGTCCTCCATGAAGACAAATCCAGCCATGTATGCCGCAAACGCCACCAACGGGTTGCGGAACATGGCACCCACATCGGCTACAGAGGCTACGATGCGAAATATCTCCTCGGCAGCTGGTATCAGTCGCACCTGGGTACCAGCAAGGATTTCGTGTGGAAGATCATACTTTTTTACCCTTGCCGCTCCAATGCGGTGCAGGCAGATTGTCGCGACGTGGAGTTGGAGGTTGAGTGACACAGCCTCACGGCAGTTGCTGTTCTCAGGGTTACGAAGACGGTCTGGAAGAGTGATGAATGTTGCAGCTAGCCCGTTGTTAAGATCCTGGTGCCGTTTCCAGAACACACTTGTCTCAGTATCCTTGGGGTTGGGATCGTCCTGGGCGTGATACGTGTGGTCGAGGCATTCGTGGAACAAATAAGCTGTCAAAACCCTGCAGGCGTAAACTGAATATTGCCCTTTGTCAAATTGGCGAAGCGCCTCATTCAGTGCGACCGATGGCTCTGCGATGCTAAGCTGGAAAGCTTCTTCAGAGGCAGGCAAGAGTGTTTTGATCTGCAAGCATTAGCGGGCCGCTAGGCATGGTCGTGTATTGATTCTCACACGTCGCGCATCCAATAGGCAGGGCCATCCAGTGGTACTGCTGGTGTCACGGTCGGAGCAAAATATTGCCCACATTGTACGTCTGCGTTCCTCTTGCTCGCACCAGTCTTTGGGTGGAGGCAGTGTAGGCCCCAATCCCCCCTCTTCGTCAAGATGGTGTAATCCAAGAATTTGGGCCAAACGAACACCCTTGGAAGTACTCATTGAGGAACGCGAGAACCACAAGTTCTTGACTTCAAACTGCGCCATGAGCACACAGCACTGGACGTGCGCAAGTGTGACAAAGTGCTCCCCATCCCCCTACACATCTGGTCAGCTAGTTCTTCAATACAACATGTCTACAAACCTTTAATTCGTCTGCTTCAAAATAGTTTCGAGCTCTTCGATAAAACGGCTGCGCAAATGGTGTATATGATGGTGAAATTAACGCAGCCATCGCCATGACAATGTATTGAAGGCACATGGGAGGTTGCATATGAGGTGGAAGATAGAGCGAAGCAAGGTACCGCGATGGATGGAGCATGGGTGTATCCGAGTGAAGATTTGCAAAGTACATATCTGTTCTACGAACCTATGTTAGTTCTATCAGTCAATATCAGCGCTGTTACGAATCTAGCCTACAATTCTTCAAGAACAGACTGGGGAGGCAATTGTTCGAACCGGCCTGTCTCAGCCATCTCATCCCTAGCTGAAGAGGGGGATTGCTTGGACGATGACGAAGTATTCTCATGGCTGGATTTTAAGCGGTATTCCAGATCCTCTGCCATCACTGGTTAGCCCTATGCAATGGCGATGGGGACAAGGGGCAAGGGTAGCTAGAGTTGGACCCCGCATACTTAGTCGAGCCTCGAGTTCCTTGACCTTTGGCCGCGTTACCGTGATGACTTGCTTCTTGCGCGAAGTTGGGTACTGGCACTTGGTCTCTGACTGGGCGCACCGCGTGCACCCGCTTTCGAGGCGGTCGCATCTGAGCTTCCGGGCTCGACACTCGAAGCAGGAAAATGGCATTAGTAAGACGTCACCGCCCCCAAATTTCGACCCCTCCGTCATTTTGCACCAGGCACTTGACCCAGCGGGTAAGATTATTTCGATAGGATTCGGTCTTGTGAAGTAGGATCAAGGGATTCTTGAAAACATGCGTAAAATGCGGAGCTGCCGGATGCACGCTTACGGATGTGCTGCTTGAGTAGCAATGATGCTAAAGGTTAGTTAGTTGGTGATGGGCAGCTGGGCTAATCAGATGCTCCACTAACGGGGTTAAAAGGATGCGAGTGGGTCGCCACCTGGGATGCATGTCATCGCTTCGCTCCGCTTCGCCGGCCCATTGCAACCCGTTTTGTTCCAGGATTAAGCATGTGGCAATGGCCAAAAAAATAAATGGTATTATCAGGAACCCGTTCGTTAGTCAGTTTGTTTTAGTTTCTAGCTTTCATCAGGGTTCGTTCATATCACAACTCAGGAACAAGTATTGGCACGAGCTTA
Source organism: Calonectria hawksworthii (assembly GCA_020975415.1). Taxonomy (NCBI): domain Eukaryota; kingdom Fungi; phylum Ascomycota; class Sordariomycetes; order Hypocreales; family Nectriaceae; genus Calonectria; species Calonectria hawksworthii. The sequence continues at coordinate 1,735,871 of JAHXZK010000013.1, read as the reverse complement.
AATGCAAACGAATTCTATAGCAACCTTTTGAATAATAAGAAGTACTATGTACCAAAGAAGTTTAAAAAGGAATGTGTCAAACAATAAAAGCCAGTGTAAATGCAATCCAATCTTAAAAAGCAGAAAACCCAAACCATCCATCCGCATCGCCATGCTATATCTCAAGGAAAGTAGACCGTATCCATTTCTGTTCCCATCTTGTGGGTGTAACTTGCCCCTCTAGGGAGCTCAAAGAAGAAATCGAAGCAGCTAGCTGGTCGCTTACAGACCGGCGTTGGGCTGGGGGTTGGGGATAACATCACCGCCCTGCTCAACGTAGGGGATGACAGTCTTGCCGGAGACAGCAGCGAGCTCCTTGAACTTGGCCAGGCTGTGGGTCTGGTCGTTGAAGTTCTGGTTGATGACACCGACCATCTGCTTCTGGCAGTGGTCGGCCTGAGGGCAGTAGTACCAGATGGGGGCGCTGTCGTCAACCACAACGGCGCTGAAGACGTTGGGAGCCTGGCCCTCCTTGGTGAAGAAGTTGAAGCCGGCGAAGAAGCCCTTGCCAGAGGCGGAGGGAGCGCAGGGAGAGTTGAAGTCGGCCTGGGCGACGGAGTGGTTCATGGGGAGGAAGTGCCACTCGATGATGTCGCCCTTGGGAGCGACAACGTTGTCGGGGTCGAAGGCGAGACCGTTGTTGATACCGGGGCGGGCGACAGCGATGGTGTGAGTGACACCGGTGAGAGTAACAGTGCCATCGGGGTACTGGTACTCAGTGGGAGTGGGCGCAGCGGAAACGCTGGCGACGAGGAGGAGAGCGGCAGAGAGAGTCTTGAAGGAGAACATCTTGAATGTTGTTTGTAAGTTGGTGTTGTTGAAAAAGGTTGGAGAAGAGCTGGATGGTCCAGGTATTTATGAAAGAGGAGAAGTTGGTTGGTAAAGTTGGTTGGTTAGTGTTGTTGCAGTGTTGTGTTGTTGTGATGCTGATGCTGATGATGAGAGTGTTGATTGAGGCCGGCATGCCATCTCATTATATAGATAATTTCCACATCATCGCCTCTGGAGTATTCAGGTGAGGCTCCTCAACTACACCCATGACGTCCAACCTCAGCCCCCAGAACGTAACATTTTCGTCCCAGGTCTCTTGCTTCAGCCTTGCTGTGCTCATCTCATCGGCGTCCTAAGCCGCCACTAACGGAGAAGATGGTGTCGGGAACCCAACCCTCCGGCACTAGTCAGCACCGCCGCTCCGAGGAACCGTCACCTTCCCGGAAGTCGACATTTTTTTTTCTGTCAGCATTGATAATTTAGGAACGCTTACATTTTAGCAGAGGCGAAAAGACTTGGCGCGCGCGCGCAAGGTAAGCGTGGCTAGCGGCTAGCCCTCAAATGTCCAGGCCAGACCAAAGTCGTGGCTGCGCCCCCCAAATTTTGCTGTGCAAGATCTCAATAGATCTGGGGAAGACGTTTGGGCCCACCATCAGCGGCCGACTCTTCCCGCTAGAAAGGTTGGCGGGATTGCTTATTTTAGCATCGAACAGCGCGCCTCCCGGGATCACCCTCCAACCAAATGCTGCCGCATGCCATACTAGGACGGCTAGGCTGGATGTCATGCGCAACACCGCTTTGTTCTTTTTTTTTTTATATCTGTGTTTCCTATAATCCTGTGACGTATTAGCAAAGTAATCACCAAAAAAGGTACCAAAGTCACCCAAGTGCTATGATGACGCTCTAACCTTTCATCCGTCACCCTGCAATGTAGATCATAGCATTGCTTTTGTAAACTCTACCTTTCAAATGCACCTGCTTAGATGGGAGAAGGGTATTAAATAATTCAGCCTTATGGTAAAGTTAAGCAGAATGCTAGGGTATGAGAAACTCTACTCGGCTAAAGTTGCCCAGCGGTCTGGGTCTGGCCAAAGTTCCATAGCTCGGCCAGCACCGCCCGAGAACCACGATCGGCTATTGAGCTCAACTGGAGATGAACCAAACACCTGGGAGCATTTGGCCCACACTGCCCTTGGCGGCATGTGCCAGGTCATCCGCCCCCAATCTTGGTACCGGCAGGCTGCGGCTTGGGCCTCGATCGGCGGGCCCTCCTTGACGTTACATTCGGGGAGCATGTGGATCACTGGGGATGGAACCCGGCACGCCGACGGCTCATCCGACCAGTTGCTACTCTAATTGCGAAGCATAATCAGCCCTGCCTACCATCAACAAAACCCCACCGGCATGATGAGCAATAAGGAAGTGCAGCTTGGGCGTCGTCTGTACTACCCAGTTGCTTTTGTCTTTTCAGCCTTAGCAAATGTGTGGCCAATCACCAGGAGCATTGCCCCGGTAAGCGGTGTTTATCATCTAGAGCCTGCTTTTGTGTAAAATTTGCCTGACATCCACGCATGATTACAGCAGGCGCCATAGAGCTCCTTCTAAGCAGGGGTGCCGTAGATCCGATAAAAATAATACGCTTGCCCAATAGCCTCAAAGTGTATTGTATTCGTATGCCTATCCACGTCAACGAGGCCTCCATCGCCTGATGAATTTTCATGATACTATTTACCTTGTATAGCATCTCTTGCCACGTCAGCGTGAGAACCCCGCTCTACGAAGCCAGCCTAGGATTCATCGGCAGCCTACACTGCAATATAGATGGAACGCACAGTCAGGGTTGCAAGTCCTACGCAAGCGTTTGGGCAAATCAGAACACGAGTGCAGGCAACAATATCCATATGTGCTGACGCATTGTTGAGATCGGTAAATCAATTCACCAAAGGATTGGGGTCTAAAGATAGATCAAATGCCAAGCAAGGCCGTGTCCATCCTTTTTCAACCTCGGCACGTCATGGCATGGATTGAGCCGATTTGTATTCAAATATGCAATACAACGACCTTTATACAGTAGAAATCTCACTGTGAGTGTGCCATCTTGTTTATTCTGCACATCAAACACCCTAAAAACAAGAATGCGAATTGTTTACCTGACCTAAAACTCTTCATCCCCCTTTCCTCATTCGAAATCGCATTATTCATCTGAGCGGGTGTTACGGATATGACATTGCAAAGAGGTATCTATTCATTATTACCAGAATAATAGAAGTTTATACATGTTTAAATATTTATTGCTCAATATCCGAGCCAAACGCAGCATGGACATCCAGTAGGTTTGACGCAAATATTCTTAACTGCATAATGTGACCCCTTAACCGTACAGGCTCATCATTTCTGAAATTGGACGACCCATCAATCTTGATCTTCTCTGGGTAGTACTTGATCCTAATGAAATAATAAACAGTGCAAAAAAGCTTGGTGAGACTCGACCGTTGAATTCAGTACAATTCTACTTGCTCATTAAATAATTCGTAATTAGCCGTCTACTGACCATGTCACCCTTCACTGTTTTGAGCACAAAAATGACCAGAATTGTGCGCATGGATAATACAGGTGACTACTGGGTCGTGTGAATTAGTCTCACCTGTCCTCCTCTACCATGTACTACTAATGTATCCAGACATATCAGTTTAACTCCGTCGACAGGTGAAAATTTCACCGAAAGTTTAGCCGCCGAGGCCTTACGTCTAGCCTAAGACAACCAAACCTACTTGCCTGCCTACGATCATGTTTTAAAGGAGGCGAAGCTGCTGCAGCATTTGCAACTCCAACAAAACTTCTCCAGGACCACCAATAGGTACAAATGCAGATACTATGTGTGATAAAGGCTAGGATATTGGTTGATCCGATGATAGAATAATTTTGCGAGAACATTGGATTACATGTTCAATCATATCTTCATCAAGTTACGCATAATGATTAGCTGCTGAATCCCCTCGAAGCTTAAATTTAGTACGTCAAACACGCCAGTTTCGTAAATAATGTCATCCAGGTCAGTATAATACAAATGCCTATATTGGACAAAAAGTTGCCTCCCAATCTTCATAAACGCGGACGAAGGACAGCATTGTAGAGTGCCTTAGCCGTTTACACAACATGAGATATGTTCCTGTAGCGGTGTTGCACATGGCTCGAAACAAAGCAGAAAATGGCGTACAAAGAGTACTACACAAACTTTTAGTTACACTTATACGGAAGTCTTCGGTGTGTTGCAAGCGGTGGTGCACAGTGCACCGGCAACCCCTATATTGAGGTCAGGATCCCGAGATGGAGGCACACATACTTAGGTGATTGGGCGCCCTTGTGTCACAGAAAACCTAGGGCAATGTCTTGATCCTACCACTCAAGTCGGGATGACAGCTGCGGTGCTATTTTACGCCACACGAGGTAGTGAATTGGGCCTGGAACCCATCGAATATGTAACCTCCTTAGGCAACTCAGTCCATATTGGCATTGTCCTCGCGTCACTAACTGGACCACAGCAGGTGACGTTGCACCCCGCATCTTTGTCAGATGAATGTCAGATGTGCAGCTGCCGGGGACTACTGGGCTATACACTCGGGCGCGAGGGAGCAGTTTGGCGTTGCATCATGTCTTATTGATCTATGTCTATGTAGTATACAAAACGGCGCCGTACCCATTGGCGCCATGCACGTAATTATCCCGTCAAACTCCGTATCATGTGCGTCTTGGTGGTGTTACATGAATGATACAGTTGCTCATCTGATCGTACAGTAGTAGGTCTCGGCTCTTTTAGAGCGAGTTTTGCTTCTCGCCATCTTCTTCGTACTCAATATCATCCTCCAAAGCCTGCCTCTTGCCAAGGCCTTGCTGCCTCAGCGAGTGCAGGACATAGTTGTTGATCTCTTCCAGCCGCCCATCTATGCTGCTGTCATATGGAGGCAGCTCGGCCATGGCCATAACTACGCCACCCTGGGCACCCCAGGAGCAAGCGTGCAGTTCCTCGCGGATCCGCGAGAGCAGGACACTGGTGTCGAGATCTGCGTAAAGCCCAACTTCTCTCATTTGCTCCAGGGTTTTAATGGTGGAGCCGATGTCGCCAAATCGATCCCAGTGGATCTGGGCAAGTTTGTAGAAGAGGTTGGTTGAGACTCCTAGCACGTATGATGGAAGCCCAAGAGCTTTAATGCGGGGAAGAATGTTGAAGGCTAGGATAGATGGTTTGGAAAAGGCGGTATCGAATAAACTTAGACCGGTGGCAAGGTAGTGAGGATAAAGAGGCCCGTGGACATCCATGATCATGTTCCCATCCTCAGCAGCCTGCACCGAGGGTTCTGTTGCAGCTTGCGACTTTGCCTCTTGTTTTTTTGACTTCCTTCCCTTCTTCGGAGCTGACTTGACTGGAGACACATCGGCGATTCCAAGCCTTTTTGGAAGGGAAAAGACTTCCGTTTCCATGACTTGCCAGAGCTCCAAGTCAGTCTTGCAGGCAGCCATGAGCGCACCAACCCTCTCCTTTTCCTGATTGCGAATCTCAGTGTATCGCTTCCATTCAGCCATTTGTTTAGCCTCGGCCTCTTCCAGCCCAATCATGCCGCTAAGAATTGGGCGCTTCGGGGCGAGTTCAAACTTGCCCAAAGACACTTCCGCAGCGTGTCGCAGTGACGAGGGGTAGCGATCCAGAAATGTGTCCCGGAACTCACTGTCTCGAGCCTGGTCGACAATTGAGCTTGCCGATGCGCCAGTCCCATTGCTGTCCGCACCAAATGGTCGTTTTGGCCGAGGCATGCGACCTTGAGCAATCTCCTCAAAGATGCCCTGGAAGATGGATGCTTCACTTGGGGTGATGGTGTTCGGATTGGCTTCCTCTTCGGTCAAGTGATCTTTGGAATCTTCTGCATTGTCCCATTCAAAGGGAATAGAACCATCGTTCTTATTGGGATTGCCATCCTTAGTTCGTGCTCTGGTGGCAAGAGTAGCTCTGTGAACCTGGAGGAAAGATGGAGGTCGCCTGCAAACCCTTTGCAGAGTGCGGGTCTGATACAGAAATGAAAGACGAATGGGAGGCATTTTTTTATACGCAATTTCAAGAAATCACGATTCCAAATTGTAATAATTCGTCTCCGACAAGAGACTGGCCTTCTCTTGTTCTTCAACCTCATCTTGAAAATTGCACCAAAATCGGACAAGGGTGGGTGAGACTAACGGCTAAACCCCGGAATTGAAAGGCGCGTTCACTTTGCGCCGCGTGACTTCGCGCCAAAATAATTTATGGATTCGCGTTTCGTCTCGCGCAGGGCGCATCCCACTCTCCAGGCTTCACTCCTTCTGCCTGGTTGACCTTCAAATCAAGGGCTTTCATCGAGGTTCTAGACCAGTCGCGCTCTTCATTTGCCTATTTTAGTTACTATACTTGCTTCCTTCTCGCTCTCTTCGGTTTTTTTTTCTTCCCTAACTATTTCTTTGCCACCCACGCCAATACAAAATGGCACCGAAAAGCTTCGCTGAGAGGCGTAAGGAGAACATTACTACGAACCAAGCACTGCTCAAAGATTTGTCCGTCACCGCCGAGAAACTTGGGCCGAAAACCCCTACACAGAAATCTACTCCTGCCAAACCAAGATCTCGATCGACCAGGAGTGCGACAGTGAAGCAAGAATCCTCAAGACCAACTCGACAGAGTTCCCGACTCGCTGGTCTCGACGCAGACAACGACACTCTAAAACGAAAGCTTGAAGTCGAAGCCGAGGAAGCGGCACAGTTAGCAAAAGCGAAAAAGCTCAGAGTAAACGGCGATCTTAGCCTCGGTGACCTCACGATCGATGGAAAGAAGTGGGAGGGCAGCGCGAATGGGCTTAAGGGGCTCATTCGAGGGGCCCAACCAGGTGTTCGAACGTTCACGGAAGATGATGTCAAGGAGACGACAAATAAGGACCTCAAGGAATTGAGACTGCGCATGAGCGGTCTCAAATTGTATGAGCAATGGATTCCTAACGGTAGGCTACCCACTCAATTAATGTTCGAGATCGCATTGTTGACCTCTATTTTCAGACATCAAGATCACGCCCCAACGAGCTTACGCTCTCGGGTTCCATCCAATTGAGACTAAGCCAATTATCTTCGCAGGAGATAAAGAAGGCCACATGGGTGTATTTGATGCGTCTCAGACAATCCCTGAGGTTGACGACGAGGAAGATGCCGATACCCCTCCTCCTCAAATTTCCGCTTTCAAAGCACACAGTCGTACAATCACCTCATTCGTGTTCCCTCCCAACGATACAACCTCTGTCTACTCAGCTTCGTATGATTCGTCTATCCGAAAGGTGGATCTAGAAAAGGAGACATCCATCCAAATCTACGCACCCAAGGACATTGAGGAGGATATGCCCATTTCTGCATTAGACATGGCTGATTCTGAGCCTAATCTGATCTTCTTCTCCACTCTTGACGGCGGTGTTGGCCGCTATGATCTGCGAACTAAGGATGATGCCGAAATTTGGACCCTCTCAGAACAGAAGATCGGTGGATTTTCTCTACACCCTCTTCAACCCCATCTTGTGGCGACGGCCTCCCTCGACAGAACACTCAAAATTTGGGATCTCAGAAAGATCACTGGAAAAGGTGATCTAAGACACCCAGCCCTTATTGGGGAACACGGGTCACGGCTCTCAGTTTCTCATGTCTCCTGGAGCGCAGGGGGTCATATCGCAACTTCATCCTACGATGATACGGTGAAAATTTACGACTTCTCCGATGCTGGGTCATGGAAGGCTGGCAAGGACATCAAGTCCGTGGAGCCAGCACATAAGATCCCTCATAATAACCAGACTGGCAGATGGGTGACCATTTTGAAACCACAATGGCAGAAGCGCCCACATGACGGCATCCAGAAGTTCGTCATCGGAAACATGAACCGGTTTGTTGATGTTTTCGCATCAGATGGGAGTCAGCTTGCACAATTAGATGGAGACGGCATTTCGGCCGTGCCGGCCGTGGCCCATTTCCATCCGACTCTGGACTGGGTTGCAGGTGCAACAGCCAGTGGTAAGCTTTGTCTTTGGCAGTAGTTGGCCAGTAAAAAATCCATGCAAGATACATGGTTGTATATTTCCGGTTAGCTTGGTGTTCCACGAGGAGTTGGGTGAAGTGTAACGGTTGTATGGATTGTTTGATCCGGTTGGTTCGCATTGGGGCGCTATATGTACAAAGGATGCCGAGACCGCGAAGGGTGGCTCGGCTGCGTTTGGGGAAGACGGCGGTAAAAGTCTGGTGCAACCCACGCAGGGTGATAGGTGGGCGGCATAGATGCACGTAGAAAACATCAAGATCTGTTTTGCTTTTTGTCAAAGACTATGTCGTATGCACCTCCATGGACCTGGTTTTTGGCTCTCGTGATAGGATCATGGCAGTGATGGTGCGCCATGCATGAAACGAATACGATGAGGCTTGCCATACACTAAAAGCTGCGCGATGCGCATCTAGCCGGAAGCAGCGGGCCCTTATGATCGCAGAGTCTCCCTCGAGGCCCAGCATGCGCGCAAATTCCCAGTCAGCACACCCCAGAGGAAAATCACCCTGGACCCTCTTATCATCGGTCCTCTGACTTGGAAATAAGCGTCGCATGTGATCGTCTCATGGTGGTGAAGAGTGACATAGCCAGCAGGTAAAGTCAGCGCCCCCCACTGGCGTCATTGCATTATCGATAAGTCGCGGCCCAATAGCAGGCATGCGTTGCTCCACAAGGACCAAGCTCCCAGCGGCACCTTGAAGGGCCTGGGTCCACTTCGCTGCGACGCCTTGCAACGGAGCAGGCCTCCAGGCCAAACTGGGACCCGCTGTCACCCCCCGCCCCAGGCGCTGAGCCGTCGGCAAGCTCTAGACTCGCTGTAGGCACCGAAAGCTGCCTAAAAACGTCCTCTGAACGGATGCGTGAGGCGCTGACGGGCGAGTGACATCCACTCCCAGGTTGCAGGCGCCGAATCAGGCAGTGCCCTGGTCTTGTCTCAACAGCGGCATCTATGCAACATCTAATCTCGCTCTCGCTCTCGTCCCCGACAACTTCGCAAATCTTGCTCAACGCGCCCAGATCCAACGGCATCGCAGGCCTCGCCCCGGCACCCGTGCCATTTCTCCGCAGGAGCCTCCTTTTCGCTAGGGGCCCACCAAACGGGACGGGACAGGCAATCCATGTCCAAAGCCCGCCTTCCCTTGACGATACCTTCTGAGCTTGTTTAGGGCCGTGCAGTTGCTCCCGGGCGCCTGGCCACGCAGCTCGGATCACCAAACACGGGCTGTTTGCTCGCTCGCCGCCCGTTTCCATCACTCCCCCATCTCCCAAATCTGAGCCTGCCGATTTCCGTTCAATCCGATTCACGTTCAGCGCGGTACCAGACGCTCCGCCGTTGCGACTGCTTCCAGTCGAGCGACTCCTTCGCCACCATCATCGGTCCGTCCCCCACACGATTCGATCCGCACGACTGCGATGGCACCAGATTCGGATGCCGGCCCCGTTCGGGCCAGCACCGGCGACGATGATATCAAAACGCGCGTAGGCAAGAGGCTCCAGAGGAGGCGGCGCGAAGAGCGCCACTCAGCAATGTTCCCAGAGCCTCTTCGAGATAGCGATGACTCGGCCGAAGAAGAAGATGCCCCCAGCCAGGGCCCGCCCATGTTTATGAATATGAACCAGAGTATTTTCGGCCTTATCGCCGCCGCCGGGTCTCGCGTAGACTTTAACGATAGGTTTGATGGTATGAGTAGTGATGAGGAGGAGGGCCACGAGACCAATCAGCAAGACACACGGCCAGATGACCTCGCCCAAACTTCGGTCCTCAAGGTGTCCTCCAAGGACAAGAGTAGGCGTCGCAAAAGGTTGTCGGGACACAAGCTTTTACATTCTTTACCCACCTTACCCAAGCTGATTCCCAAGTCAAAACGGCTGTCCAGCCGCCTCTCGGCACCCAAAGAGGAAGCCGACGAAACAAGTGAGATCAGTGCCAGTGGTGCCTCTACTCCTCCCACACTTGCTCTCACCCGCCATGATAGCCGTTTGGCGCCTGTAATGAGTCGGATGCTAGAGGCCAAGGCCGAAATGTCGAGTCGGCCAAGTTTCGACATGGATAGGCTTTCCTCCGACATCAGCCGACAGAGCGAAGCTGCCGACCTCCCTCCTCTGGCAAAGAAATTAATGGAAATTTTCGAATTCGATGAGCCTGAACAAGTTATTGAAGGTTCGTCGCTATCCATGCCATATTCTCTTGTCGCATAGAGCAGGCCTCAGGTTGACTAACACCTTGCTCAGAATACCCTTGCTGGTTGCTCCAGAGCGTTCTACTTCAAGGATACATGTACATTACGTCCAAGCACATTTGCTTTTATGCTTATCTCCCCAAGAAAGCTGTGAGTAGTCCCAGATCATGTACTTCTCCCCTTCAGCCTGGACTGACCCATCAACAGCACGAAGTCGCCAAATCAGGGTACCTGTCCAAGAGCGGGAAACGAAATCCCAAATACAATAGATTCTGGTTTCGACTAAAAGGCGATGTCCTAGCCTACTATCGAGATTCAACCAACCTATACTTTCCTCACGGCCAAATCGATCTCCGCTATGGCATCTCGGCGAACATCACCGACAAGGAGAAAGATGGCATGCACTTTTCCGTCGTCACCCATCACCGCACGTATCACTTCAAGGCCGACAGCGCACCCAGCGCCAAGGAATGGGTAAAGAGCCTCCAGAGGGTCATCTTTCGAAGCCACAACGAGGGAGACAGCGTCAAGATTTCGCTTCCGATTAAAAACGTCATCGATATTGAAGACACGCAAATGATTCAGTTTGCGGATACTTGCAAGATTCGTGTAATCGATAACGACGAGACATATGCCATCGACGAGGTTGGTTTTCAGCATTTTGCGATTCAGGAAATTCATTGGCTAACTAATTTCTCTAGTATTTCTTCTGTTTCTTTAGCTTCGGCAAAGAAGCTATCAACGTTCTTAAGATTCTCATTGAAGACGCCACTGGAGAGGACAAGGACGATGGCAGGGTCCTCGAACGAGGAGATCAGAAGTCCTCTCTCCAGCTCCCTTCGACCAGGACCCCACCTGCCTCAACCAGACACAGCATTCATGTGGACAAGCTTCGCACTGGGAAGTTTACGGACCAAGTAAAAGCAACCCTGTCTCCTCAGTCACCAAGTGCACTGAGCCCCCGGGCTAGCTCCGATATGCCGTTCCGATCCAGCCTGGACGCTTTTAGACATCGTGGGCGTAAGAGTCTTGACGTGTCTGGCATCAGTGGTGATATTCCTAGACGGAGCTTCAGCGGTACACACAGACGACCTCGTGATGGAAACCAAACACCCCGGCAAGAACAAGATTCCACGGACTCGTTCGTTCAGTCGTCCATCGATGACCCAAGCATCTCAAACATTGATTCTTCGATTGAGGACCCTTCAGCTAGTCAAATTCTCAGGGGTAGTGAGGTATTCCACAGCCCGACGCTACGAAGGTCAACGTCAGCTAGTCGGGGCGAATCGGCCGGCAAGAAGGTAACGCCCAAAAACTCGAGCTCAAATTTCGCACCTCGCCAATTGCCACATGCCGCCACAACCGGTTCGCTGAAAAGCACACAGGGTGATACTATTGATGGCCAACCGGTAACCCCAACCTTGCAAAGTATCACCAAAATGGGAGCCTACCCTCTTCAGCGAGCAAATGCATTTGCAGAGTACCTCAGCAAAACAAGCCAGCGCATGGGTTCTCTCTTTGCATCTGAGTCAATGGGATACGTCGAAAAGGTATCGGGCATGTGGAAAGGTGGTCACAGGCACTATGATGAGCCCGCGGGTCTTCGAGCAGATGATGACGATCTCGAGGAGGATGCTGACGGTAAGATCCAAACATCGATGGAACGATTCCGAGCCCATTTTACCCTCCCAGAGACGGAAAGACTCCAAGCTACATACTTCGGTCACATCCTTCGAGTCTTGCCTCTTTATGGCAAATTTTACATCAGCGACCGCTCTTTTTGCTTCCGAAGCTTGCTTCCAGGAACTAGAACGAAACTCATCCTCCCCCTTAAAGACATTGAGACCGTTCATAAGGAAAAGGGCTTCCGATTCGGGTACTCTGGTCTTGTCGTTGTCATTCGAGGTCATGAGGAGCTTTTCTTCGAGTTCAATCAGGCCGAAGTGAGAGATGATTGCGCAATCACCCTCCTGCAGAGCCTGGAGACGACTCGTTACCTCGAAAAGTCTGGCTTGCTTGACAACGACGGTCGGGAGGAGGAGGATAGCGCGATGGCAGAACGCGATGCATTGAAGTCAGCACGACAAGATGAGTTTCCCAACCATGAGTTGGAGCTCCCCCACGACTGTTCCGAAGTTGCCAATGCTCCAACCATTCTCTATGATGATCTCAACTCGTCATCTATGGCATTTAAGCCCCAGGCTTCCATGAAAATCACATGTCTAACAATTGGCTCTCGAGGTGATGTTCAGCCCTACATCGCGCTCTGCAAAGCTCTCTTAGCCGAAGGCCACAAGCCACGAATTGCCACCCATGCCGAGTTTCAAGGTTGGATCGAGTCCCACGGAATCGAGTTTGCCAGGGTCGAAGGTGACCCAGGCGAGCTGATGCGCCTGTGCATCGAAAATGGAACCTTTACTTGGGCTTTCTTGCGCGAAGCCAACTCTACATTCCGAGGATGGCTCGACGATTTGCTTGACTCTGCTTACAAGGCTTGTGAAGGATCGGAGCTTCTTATCGAGTCTCCCTCCGCAATGGCAGGAATTCACATTGCCGAAAAACTGGGCATTCCTTATTTCCGAGCATTCACGATGCCCTGGACGAGAACCCGAGCCTACCCTCATGCTTTCATCATGCCAGAACACAAAATGGGAGGTGCTTACAATTATATGACCTACGTCATGTTTGACAATATCTTCTGGAAAGCCACAGCATACCAGGTGAACCGATGGAGAAACAATACCCTCGGTCTTCCCAGCACAAGCCTGGAAAAGATGCAACCAAACAAGGTGCCGTTCTTGTACAACTTCAGCCCCAGTGTGGTAGCGCCACCTCTCGACTTTTCGGATTGGATTCGGGTTACCGGATACTGGTTCCTGGACGAGGGTAGTGGCCAGTGGGAGCCCCCTAAGGAACTCCAGGACTTTATCGACAAGGCCAGAGCTGACGGCAAGAAGCTCGTGTATGTTGGATTCGGATCGATTATTGTAAACGATCCCGCCAAGATGACACAGGAAGTTATCGATGCTGTCCGTAAGGCGGATGTGCGATGTATCCTTTCCAAGGGCTGGTCCGATCGCATAGCGCCCAAAGATGATAACTCAAAGGAAAAGCCCGATGAACCTCCCATTCCAGAAGAAATCCATGTCATCAAGTCAGCACCACACGATTGGCTATTCCGCCAGATTGATGCGGCAGCTCATCATGGTGGTTCGGGTACCACGGGCGCTAGTTTGCGAGCCGGAATCCCTACAATCATCAGGCCATTCTTTGGAGACCAATACTTTTTCGCCAGCAGAGTCGAAGACCTCGGTGTCGGTGTCTGGGTAAAAAAATGGGGAACCAACAGCTTCGGCAGAGCGTTGTGGGAGGCAACTCGAAATGAACGCATGATCGTCAAGGCTCGCGTCCTTGGCGAGTCAATTCGAAGTGTAAGTTTCCAACTCAAGCTCGCCCGTATTTCATTTACTAATATTTTGATGTAGGAGACTGGTGTTGAAACAGCAATTCAATGCATTTATCGAGATCTGGAGTACGCAAAGAGTTTAATTAAGCGAAAGGCTGGTAAGAACGCGGAGGCCGATACAGCTGAGGATGAAGAGGCCGAAGAAAGTTGGACGTTCGTTGGAAGGGATGAGCCAGACCCAGACCATGTCACTAAGAAACTCAGTGACGGACTTGAGGGTCTGGGCATAAGCGGAGAGAAGTCGCTAGGGAGCTCGGCCCTGAAGAGCACCTCGGTGGTTGCGACATAATTATGACACGGCCACGGATTTGATTGACATGTTTGGATATTGGTGTTAATGGGCCACGCAAATACACCATTTGGATGTATACACGACGGCGTCTGGATGTCGATTGGAATGGGTCACGCAAGTTGACTCCTTTTTCTTCATATTTGGTTGATGCCGCTATGACACCAAAGCATAGACATTGACACATTAGAGACATGATAGAATGCATTCACGGAGAATTAATTGGGTTTGGGAATAATTGAGGGATAGTTTGGTTTGTTCACAATTGACCTTTTCAGAATGTGCAGAGGTGAAGATGGCGTGCAATGTAGAACATTTGATACAGGTTAAATCCCATCACAACACAGCGGCACCTGTTTATGCTCCCTGTAGGTGGAAGGGTCTTTTGATCATAAGACTAACTCGTAAATGCACCGTGCCAATCACAGAGTCGCGAGGAGAAAGCAAAGCGCCATTGGGGCAGTGATTCACTAACCCGGAAACCAGACAGCCATGTAAGCAACCGGCAAACAGCTAGAAGTTCAAGGAGTAGAAGTAACGTTGCCCCAAACGTCTAAATCCTTACCTCGAGCGTGTCTTTAGAAACACCTAGGCCTATTACTTCTACTCACCAGACGATCCTCGCTGCAAGGACGTCCACCATCCACATCGAAATTCGGAACAATCCCGGCACCACAAGTCAGTGGACGAGACTTCCACGATAACTTTGAGATCAATGTGTTTTGAGTTCCCATTCTCGCTGGTACAGCTTAACATAGGTTCCCTCGGAACAAAGTCAATATTTTTAATCCCTTGGTATAGTTGCCCTCGCATCAAACCATCAACCCTGAGCCTGCGCAAGATCTCATGAAATCACCAACAGGATGCAGCCCACAAGGCCAAAAGTCAACCAGAACAGCCGACCCAACAACTCTCCAAAACGAAGGTCACAGCATTTGATGTCTGAGTATGGGTTCCTGCAATAGTCAATTCCCGTGGACTGACGATCGTTCGGGATTGTATGATAGAGACTCCTACGCACACCCGGACCCACAGATATGAAGAAAAACAGCAAAAATAAATGGAGACTGCGAAAGCAAATAAAAAACATACAACAGCGAGGATTCCCCGGTCGTCACCGACCCGAGTACTAATTCACCGCTTCTCAGCTTGACTATGGGAGAGCGGACGGGATCCCGTATTTTCTGAGAGCTATGGTCGTATGTGCTTGTTGACGCCACTTAGTCCCATTATAACCAGGCGGTTCAAAGGAACTGGTGACACATAAGCATGCACCAAGTCGCTTGCGCAGTGATCAAATCTCCCGTGGAAATTAATTATCCTCCTCAGTGACAGTTGTTGTATTCCCCCAAGACTGAAGGGGATTGGATTTGGACATGGTTGGGTTCTATTATTTCGCGGGAGCACGAAGCGATGTCGTCCAAGCGTTGCATCTAGGACGATATCTCTCCTAACCATTCCTACAGATTCCGTCTGCAGCCTCATCTCACAAATATTCTCACAAGAAATACCTCTAGGCATTCTCTGCCTTGCCTCAAGCAGTGTGGTTAAAGTCGTATAGGTAGCAGCCCCTACAAAAGGGCAGTGTCGCTCGGATGAACTCCTACCCGCCGTAGCTTGGTCAACTGAGGTTACACGAAATGAAGGGTTGCAACGGCTGGAGCGGTTTAGTGTTAGTCTAATATATCAAAGGTATCAAGGACTCTGTGTCGTATACCATCCAACCTCCTGAGTAACCAGCCGGCTCGGGGACACCGAAGAGGAGGCATGTTTCGTGTTCCCATATACAAACCACTATGTCGCACTGCCTAATGAATTGAAATTGCCTAAATTGCAACGAAGCAGCACTTTACCATGATTCGTCTAAACTTTTAAGCCGGGGGTAGTCACTTGGTTCGTAATTATCCCCATTCAGAGGCACCATGACGATACACAGAGCAAAACCACGCAGAGAACAAAAGCAGTTTATTGCATACCCGAATTAATACCCTAGTTTGTATTCCGTAGAATCACTCCTTCTTGTCCGCTTCGGAACTCTTATGCCGTTTTGAGCTCGTAATCGGTGGTAAAAACTCACGAGCTAATAGGGGGTAGTTGTGAAGCATCACCAGGGATGCATCGGGAAAGCGGTTGAGAGGGGCACCTGAAGCCGTAGACCACCAAAACCTCACAAAATGTTCTTGGGGTGTGTTGTCCGCGGCTCTTGCAAACTTTACGACTGCCCTCTGTGGTATCCGGTCAAGGTGGAACCAATTCCACGAAACGGCGGCGTGGAGATCACAGCGGTCAAACCAGGGGGACGTCAACACGGTTAGAAACCACATGCAGTCGTTGGGCTCGGTCTCAAATTGGTCCGGAAGCAGTCCACGAAAGCAGAATCGATACTAATTGACCATGCCTCGCAAGTCGTCGTACTCCCATTTTGTGTCGGGCCGCAATCCCGTTCCAAATGCTGGACCCTCTTCATATGGGGAGGCGTCCGGAATACCCTGTTCTCTGCGGCGGGCACAGTCCAGGCCCGACCAAAAGTGGGCTTGAAGGTGGTCCAGCTTCCGTCGCGCGTCTGGGTTGCTGAGAAAAGCTGTTTGCTCCTCAGTTAGGTCCTCGTGTGTACATCGCTTTGCCTCGGTAGGAGATCGTCCAGGTCTTTGACCTCGAGTTGCGTCGTAGGGAGGCAGCGATACTATTTTGGTGAATATGCGGTTGGACCTGGCGGCAAGGATCCAGTCGGGATTGAGTTTGGAAGAGCCTCGAATGAGAGGAGATTTGTCATATGGGTAAGGGAAGATGACGATACCAGAGGAGCTGGTCCCATCTTTTCCATCGGATGACATGATGAAAAAACAACATAGACAAAAAAACAAGAAATTGGGTATTTTTTATCGTGAGATAATTGCGTGTTGTAATGCTGCGATACGTTTCAAAGGCCGTGGAATACTCCTACGTAGCCATATGCATGTGAAGTTGAGGTCAGCAATACAATGGGGATAGGAGGAACACAAAAAGCCATTTTTTGCAAGAGAACGTTTCGATCAATGATTCATTACTTCGTATCGCGGAAAGAAGAAACCACTACAAACTCGGTTTAGTCAATTCAGGTGAGGTATCTAAGAAATACTCACACATAAGGCAAGTGCCAAGCGAGGTGAACAGCATTTAAGTGTCTCTATCGAAGTCGATTCGCAAGTCGAACCGGTATCTGTCCGCATATGGCCTCCCCTACGTTGTCGACAGGAATGGGCATCGAGTTGGCCACGACGTGCCAGATATCCAAGAATTTCTGCAAAAGTTCGTCGCTTTCATGCTCCTTCATCGGATACAGCGGCAAGCCATATTGGTCGTCGATTCTCATATATCTGAGCGGGTCCCTCAAGCAAGTTTTGCTCATGCCCTTGACCTCGTCAAACTCGGGCCGATCAAACCACGGCGATGTCAGGAGCGCAGTAAGCCAAACACCATCTCTGTGCGCATCATCTACTCGCTGCTGTTCCCTCTCGTTCTTAGGTACCTGCCACCAGCCCGGCATCGTAAAAGCTCTGCGATACCAATCCATCACGCCCAGGAAGTGATAACGTTCCCATCCTCCACCTCGCGGGACAACAGCGCCCTGCTCGTCGCGAACGGTGCGAGATTCCACGTGCTTCACCAGAGCAACCCAGACGAATTTCATCTTCCGAAGCCTTCGCGACGTCAGCTCTGCAGAAGTAGGTCTTCGTTTGAAGTCTCGCTCTTGGCGAGCAATCTCGAGCCACGGCTGGGACGGTTGCCGCCTGTCAAGATCCAGAGGGCTTTCCGTCATAGCACGGAACGGATTATCAGAACTGGAAAAGTTCTCTGGGTGGTTCATAGTGAATACCTCAACGCCAACCAGGCTTCTTTGAGTGTATACGGGCTTGTCAGTGGTTTCGGAACCTGCTCCTCTTATTCCTGATATGCGTTTCGTGGTGTTTGTAAAGGTTCCCAGAGAGATCCATAGGTATTTGGAGGCTTTATAATGTATGCCATGTTGCTGTGAATATTCGTCCTCCGTTTGTGATTGCCAGCTTGTGTCAAGAGCAGCAAACAGCGCTGCTACAGTGCGACAATGCATAACACGCAATCCTTTGTTCACCTGCGCTGAGGAAGGGACATGACAGTTGTTCAGTGATTCAAGGCGACACAGTGGTTTTTTTTTCGCTGATTCCGTGTTTCTTTCCGTTCCAAATATGAGAATTAAATGGCAATGGCAACTTGAAGGACTTATGTGTTGAACTGAACTTGAGAGGATTCTGGCCTTTTTGGGAAACAATGTGTACGCATTTCTAGGCAGTATAACATAACAAAATTAGTCTTGCGCATTCATTAAAATTTTTTGCAGCTTTTATTTTCCTGGGCGTAGGAAGCTTGTGTGACAAACACTCAAACCCATGTACATTGTGTAACATGGTACAGGTCAACACAGAGGTGTAAGGACCTCTGCCGAGGAAATGAACGCAAACAATGATCTTATTGCAGATTAGATTGCTATAAAAAGGAAAAAATTGTCTTCAGTGAATCATTAATATCAATTTGCAACTCGTGACATTCATCCTATATGTCCATCCCACTTCACTATAACGATGGGAATAGCTTCAGGAATAGTGTTAATAATCCGTGCAACTCTACTGGCTGTGCAGACACCTTGCTCTAGGGTAAGGAGCTTCGCTGCCCCCACCAAGCCAAGCTCGCAACAAGCAGACTCCGCGCCCCACAATTAGGCTGCCTTATGTAATCCAGCAGCCCATGGGCCAGAATGGACGAATCCCGGAGCCCGGGAAAACAATCACCTCACGAACCGACAACGTCTCTCGTCGACATCGTCCTCGAAACCAACGACCGACCGCACCCGCCGACAGACGGTCCAGGGTAGCCAGACGAAGCATCCTCGTTTCCGTGCGAGCGCGACTCCAATTGACCACTACAAACCGACCCGTGTTTGCCGCGAAGCCGAACGCCCACCATGCCTCAGGATATGCCCCCCAAGGGCGGGTACGAGCCCGTCCAGTACAAGGTGCGTTTGGCATAATTGCAGCTGGAGGAGTGTTTTATTGGGAAGAGAGGCGGAATTGGCGAGGATGGGCTTGGCTTCAGATGGCCATTGAGGAGTGGAATCTGGAACTGGGAAAAGCGGGATGCGTATTGCGAACCAGGCAGTCAAGATTGGGCATGGATTAGGACAATTGGCCGGGGAATCGACGACAAGACGTGATGCTGACTGGTGAATTCAACAGCGAAACCTCCCTGCCAGGGGCTTCCGTCCTGGAGTGTTACTGCTCGGAATGGGTGCCGTCATGGGCTTCGGCTGGTACAAGCTTGTTGGTGGCATGCGAGAGGCCAAGTACGTTTTCCAATACGCCCTGGATACAACCGAGATTCATTCCCTGCGCTACCCTTCTGTCGAAACCTGCGGCGACAATTGAGATGGCTACACTCAACATATGTCGAAAATGGCTACGGCAGGAGGACATGGAGCAAATCACAGCACAAACGTCATCCAGGACCAATTGCTAACCACGATACACAGCGAGCTTGCCCGTGAGAAGATGTGGTCTCGTATCCACCTGATTCCTCTTCTCCAGGCCGAGGAGGACCGTGACCAGGTCCGTCGATACCTGGCCGACCAGAAGCGCGAGAAGGAGCTGCTTGGCGAGAACACCAAGGTCTACAACTCCGACCGGTGAGTGCCACACGTTTCGTTCCCCTTTGTCCGAAATGACATGCTAACGGCCGGGATGCAGCTTCGTGAAACCCACCTTTGCCGTTACCCCTCCCCCCACGACCAACTAAGCAAAGCGAAATATGGCGTGTAGCGTTCGGGGGGCTTGAGACATTGGTGCCGGGGAGAATTCAAACAATAAAAAGACGAATATTTTCTCCTATGTGCTTGGGCGCGTGTTGTGTATATATGTATTTTCACACTGGCAGTTTTTTGTCTACGACTCCAGGAACTAGAGAGAGGAAGAAAGACAGACAGACAAAAAAAGGCATCACAACACCCACTGGTTTCATTTTGGAGATTTTTTGTTTTGTTTGAGTAAACATGACATTGAAATTCGAATCATGATACTAATGCAATCTGAGCAGCAAACTAACTAACACCAACAGGCTTGCCTTATAAAATTCAGCTTCCAAGAATATTATATAGGTATAGAAAGCAACACAACAAATTAACAGAAACATCCTTTTTTGTGTCTCACGCACTCACTCCAACCTCCTTCTCGGTCCACTCCCACAGCTGCTTCGCCAGGTCCTTGTCCAAACACTTCTGGTCCCCCGCATCCTGCTTGCCCACGGGCAAAAACAGAGCGACTTTGCCAGCGCCGGTGTCCACCTTCTGCTTGACCTCGGCGCTGGCGGCGGCCCACGCCGTGTTCATGCCGCCCTGCTCGGGGGTCATCAGGCCCATGGGGTTCGTGACGTAGACGAGGGCTTTTTTCCAGAAGCCCAGCTCTGTGACGAGCTCCGTGCGCACGACGCCCGGGTGGACGGCGACGCTGGTGATGTTTGGCTCGCGGCGGGCGAGCTCCAGGGCGAAGAGCACGTTGGCCAGCTTGCTCTGGCCGTAGCGGCCCCAGGTGCCCATGGGCATGTCGTCCTGCGTGGTGCGCAGCGAGTCGAAGCGGATGCCCTCGCCCGGGTGGCCGCGGTAGCCCAGCGACGTGAGGCTCACGAAGCGCACGTCGGCGCCCGGCGTCTCGGTGGCGCGCCGCATGGCCGGCAGCAGCCGCAGCAGCAGCGCCGCGTTGCCCACGTGGTTGGTGCCGAACTGGATCTCGAAGCCGTCCTTGGTCAGCGCCGGGTCCACCGCCATGATGCCCGCGTTGGCGATGAAGATGTCCAGCCGGTCGTGCCCAAACTGCTCCGCCGCCGCCCGCACGCTGTCCAGCGACGTCAGGTCGCACTCGAGAAAGGTGCCCTGCACGCCTTCGGGCAAAGCGGCGAGCACCTCATCGGCTGCGGCCTTGTTGCGTCCGGTAAAGTAGATGTGTTCGGGGTTCTTGGCTGCGAGGTGGAGGAGGGCAGTTTTGCCAATACCTCTGGTTCCTGGATTTTTAAATATCAGTATTAGTCCAGGTAATAATAATAATACGGCTAGTAATCCAATAGACGTACCACCGGTGACAAGGATGATTTTGCCTGGGAGGTCAGGGAGGTCCCGAGATGGATCAAAACCACAGTACGAGGTCATGATGCTGAATAGACGAACTACGAAACGATTCGCAATTGCACTTTTCGAAAAAGGCCAAAAGTGAATAATTCAAATGAAAGAGAATAGCTCGTATGCAAGAGGAATGCTGTTGAGAAAAGGCTGATGTCTAACTTCCCACTTGCTTCAACACAGACAGACGGGGAGAGCCCATCGTCTTTATACCAAACCCAACGAGAGCCGCTCTGCTGGATCCAGGCTGGAAGCTTGTGCCGCGCCGTCCAAGATTGCCTTTGTGTCCATTGCAAAGCCACGCCCGTCCGCCAGGAAGAGAGCTCCGGCCTGGACCTGCGGTCGATGGAGCCCACTACGCCGGGCGGATATTCTGGCCGGTCGGGAGCGGGTTAACATAGAAACAGGTGTTAACGCGGTATAGTGTATTTGTCTACCAAGAATCGATAGTGCGGGTTAGTATGTTAACCCGGAGAGGACCCACAACGGGTCGGGGACATTGGCCCGGCGGGTGGTACATCATCAGCTTCAAGGTGGACGGTGGATTTCTGATTATCAAGCCCCTGGACTTCCGGACTTGTCGACCTCTAGCTCCGAGACAGGTCACACACTGCATATCTCGGGCTGCTAACGTCTTCTAATCCACAGCTCCAGGACTCCAAGGTTGAGCCAGCCTCGTCCAAGACCGCCACGCACCAAGCCTCTTACGTCGACTACACTACAACGGACAACAACAATCACACAAGAACCAAGAGCCCAGACAGCTCCAGCGACATGTGGCGTCATATAAATGCACAGCTTATCCATTTTTTCCCATCTTTCCGAAACGGGGTATACTACAATTGACATAGACAAAACTCCCAGCATATTCCCTATGCACATCTCGTGTTCAACACCGCACTCCAGTCTTTCCCTGTTCAAAAACGTATGCCGTTCAATCCCCAGCCGCCTCCAGCTCTGCAAGCAGCTCTCGCTCCAGATCATCCTCGTCAAAGTCTGCTCCATCATCCAAATTGGCACCTTGTGGGTCATTATCCACATCCATTGCCTCATCACCAGTAGGGCCTGGTGTGGGAAGGCTGGCCTCGTCGCCATCATCGCCGTTTGGCGTGTAGACCGATCGAAGCGCAGACGTGCCTCGACTCCTTGCCACTCGCTGCTTCTTTGCTAAAGCACTTTCTCCAAAACGGCTAGATGCACCGTCGTCATCAGACTCGTCGACGTCGGCGCGAGATTTCCGCTTCATGCCTTGCTTCTGGGAAGTATCTGTCTCATTGCCCTCAGAATCAAAGTTTGTGGCGCTGTCTAGCTCGGAATCGTCCTCATCGTCGTCGTCAAGGCCAAGAATTTCTTGCAAGTCCTTGTCAGCCGTATCCCAGTCAAAGTCCTGAAGGTTCTTTGCCTCAGCCTCTTCCTCCCCATCCTCTTCTGAAGCAACCTCGGTGGTGTCATCCACCCTCTCTCGGTCTGCGTCAAGGATGTCTAGGTAGTAAGGCTGCTCATTCAGTCGCCTCCACTGACTTAAGCAATCGGTAAGCCAGTTTTGGTTGACAATTTTGATGCTGGCAATCTTAGCTGCTTGCTGCACCTTCTTTGTCCGAGGCCGCGACGAGGCAACTACAAGATGTGTCACCCGCTTGGAGATGCTATCCAAAACTTGCGCGCCAAAGCTCTGCGCCTGCATGCCAATTTCAGACTCCTCAACTCTGACACCCAAAGGCACAAGACCGGACAAGACAATAACTAGGCCGGACAGGACATTCGACTTGAGCTCATCCAGAATATCACCAACATCCGGAACCATGGACAGATCTACACCATCATCGATTGAGGGCCTCCGTCGAGATTTGCTGTGACTAGGGGGGTGTGTGGGTTCTGACTGCTTTCTTTCAGCACGTCTCTTATCATATGTCTCATAAAAGGCAGTGTGAAGGTCTGTGAGGTGATCTTGCAGAGCAATAAGCTCCTCGTCGTCGTCAACTAGTAGGTTTCGGTGGTGGTTGGCTGAGGAGTCACCATTTTGTGGATCCTGGGTCTGTTCGTCCTCCTTGTCCAACTCCTCCTGCATATGCAGCAATGGTCGGTCGGTAAGTTGCTTCTCCAGGGTCTTTTCTTGCTCCTCTGTCTGGCTCTTGAGGTTGGCCGCGTCGTTTCCGCCGCTCATCTTAGCAAGCTCATCGAGAGGTGACGCCTTGGCGGCCCCCGGAGCTGGTGTTGCCGTCTTTGGAGGGGCTGGCAAAATGTCTGTACGCTTGGGCAGGAAACTTGAGTTGATGTCGCCAATACCCTTGAAGAAGTCATAGGGCACCACCTTGATAAGGTTGGGTCGGTTCATCGGCCACACATCGGCACGATCATCGATAATGACAACCATGTCGGTGCTCACAGGGAACAGTCGCTGGAGACTCTTCGAGGTAATGCTTCCGTTCTCGTCACGGCTGATGACTCGGTTGCCAAACAGCTTCTTGTCGGGGTCGACGATGCGAGCAATATTCAAGGCATATGCACGGGTACCCATTGTGTAGACGTGCAGCTCGTACATCTTGGAAACTTCCTCGAGGAACTCGGCCAAGCCAGGGCGCAGCTTGATGTAGTATGTACATCCATTAGCTAGTCCCCGTGGGCCATCGTCGTTGAGCTGGAAGCTCTTGACATCTTTGACGGCAGCGTGATTGGGATTTGATGGGTCGCTCTGCCACTCGCCAATGGTGGGCTCGATACAAGCATGGATGATGGTCTGATCCAGATCGACAACGAGGCTCAGCTTGCGCTGCCGAAGAAGTCGCTTTTGGGTGTCGTGCTCGGCCTTGGTGGCTACGCTCTCGCTAACCATCAAAGCAGTCTGGTCGTGAGTCATGTTGATCATGGCTCTGTCCGTCTCACGCGCCTCGCTGGCCCAGTTGATCTCTGTCATGTCGGCACCGCAAAGCGTGCACAGGCCCTGAATCTGAATCTCATGACCACATGACTCCTCGACGAGCATGCAGGGTGCGTCGCGGCCGATCTCCATTCCCTCCTTGATGCGCCATTCCTTGAGGATACCCTCAGCAGGGCTGTTAAATTCTGTATATGTAGACTCATCGGTCCACTCATCATCGTTGATCTTGCGCCTCCACGTGAACTTGTACTCAAAAATGATTTCTTGCTTCTTGAGCGTGTCGCCGGGCTTCTTCAACAGTTTTGTGATCGTAATCGGATAATGCAGGCGTGAGCCTAGCTGTACAGGTTTGTCGTACATGTTTTTCGGGCGATGCGACAACAGCCCGTCGCGCGAGGCTGTTGACGATGGTGAAGAAAAAGGTTTTGATAAGTTAAAGTAAGGCCTGCGATACAGGTGACATGTGTCAGCGCGCGTCCGCTTGATTCTTCGCGCAATACCAAGAGCAATTGGGCGGGCAGGAGCAGGCAAAAAAGAGTTCAGCTGATTCACAGCCTCACGAGTAATTCAAGGCAACGTACCTAGAAACGAGACCTCTTCTTGATGCGGGTCGGTGCAAGTATTACTGTCAAGCACATGGCCTCGCCCTCTGGCGATGTGGCTGCCAAGGCAAAGGCAGGAGATGGGAAGCAATGAGGCTGCCGCGCAGAAGATGGATTGTCGCGGCAGAAGCCTGCTGGGGCCTTGCCGAGTGCGTGCTCAATGGCCTCGATCGACGCGCGATGGAAGCCTGGGAAAAGGCCCGTCGGCCAGGTGCTGGATCGCGTTCAGATGCCGGCGTGTGGCCTCGTGGCTGGTGATGTCTTTTGGCTGTGGTTGTGGTTGGTGAAAGGCGCAGGCTTTCACGCTCACTCACAGCAACGCGCGGGAGTGACGCACTTGGTACAAAGAGACGGGCTAGAGCTCAGAAGCTCAGCTTTAAGTGGTTCCCGCTGTCGCGCAGCTCTCGTTGGCCGGAAACGGACCCACGGAAGATTACTGAGGCGCGTCACGTGCTGGCGGACGGGGTGGGCCGCCGGAAGCTCGCAGCAAAGTTAGTCCGCGGATTTGTGGCGCCTAGCACGTGGCCCTGGTTCGCGCGAAGTGGGTTGATGTCGCGGGTGGTCTGAGCTTGGTGACCGGAAGCTGTTCCAGCTATGTAATGCGCCGGAGCCAAAGAGGATGGATATAGAATCCGAAAGCCGCAAAGCAAGGTGAAAGGGCAACGGGGTCTGAGCTTCGGCCAGACTAGGGTCCTGGGCAGGATAAGGAAGAGATCAAAGGCTAGGAACGGGGGAAAAAGCAACAAGGCCGACTGCGCCGCCAATAATGTAACGGTGGAGGGGATGTCGTACAGTTTGGCGGGGTTGGAGGGGGAATGGCTTTAACAAGCACGAACAGCGGCCGTGATGGGCGTGTGTGTCTGGGTCTGGTCCGGGCCTGGGACAACAGGTGAGCGCCGTGCCTCAGGTATAGGTATAGATAGGTATAGGTATAGGTCTAGGGGACTGCTCGACAAGGGCCACCGGACCAGGTCGAGGTGGAAGGACGGAGAGCTTATAACGCGACTCTTTAGTCAGACCAGACCACTCCAGCTGGTCCCCAAAGTACACGCACAGGTACAGGTACTTTTGAGTCACGGAGCGGAAAGGCACGACCCACGGGCGCACGCAGGACAAGCTTGACAGGTCAGATCACGGCGGGAGGGGCAGAGAGGTATCGGATACCTACAGTGGACTCGCCCATCTGAGCCACAGTGTGTCCTATGATCTCGTCGCAACTGCCGCGAGGATAGGGTGGGAGGACCCGCCCTTTTTGTACTTTTTTTGGTTAAAGCAATTGATGCTGCCCCGGGCCAAGTCCACCAGCGTCGTACTGTACCTGCCCGCAGCTCCGTGGAATACGTACCTATCTGCCCCCTTCGCTTCCCTTCTGGGCGTCATTCATCCTAATCGACGCCATAGCTCCGGCAAGAAGGCGTCTGTCCGTGTCTCTCTGTGCTCAATGCGCTGTGCATTAGCTGCTCTATCCTAGGCCTCTCCCCGGTCCTCATTCTTTGTTGCTGCCGTCATTTAATCGTGCCACTCGTCCGGTGACCTGACCTCGCCTACTAACTGGACCAACTGCTGGGAATGGCTTGCGTGAAGCTTCTTGCGGGGCAGTCACGGTACCCCGTCAGCGGAGCGACTGTGGAGTTGCGTCTGCTGAGGCGCAAACACGCCACATCCATTTACCCTAGACACCAGGTCAACACTCTAAAGCCTTTAATCAGCTGATGTTAATTGAACACTGATGTCTGTTTTTGTTTGTCCTTTATTTAATTTTATATGGAAATATCGTATTGGGGTTTTTTCCCTTCTATTCTTCTGTGTTTGTGTCAAAAGTTGATATTTGGAATCAAATCACATACTCCACACTCGCTCCCTTAAGCTGCTATCACCATTCCAGATGTGAAACCGGAGTGATTATCCTGTTCAGTCAACTACGGTTAGTTTTTCTAATATGAATCATCCATAAAACAAAAACAACTTCATCCCTAATCATGTCGACATTTGTAGATGTACAAATTTGCCTCAATCCATTATTTCAATCCATTCTGTGTATTGGAATGCTTCTGGAATGTTCATGTCGACCGGAAAATTCGACCCGGGTTAAAGTGGGCACCACCAATCAGCACTCGCAAAAATCAACAGGCACAACTGTACACAACAAATTGGTATCAACATTACAAAATGGCAACATCTATAGATTTCATCATCGCGTTCCACCGTCAGTCATGCCATCATGTCAAAGGATGATCCAAACTCCGTCGCTTTCCTTGACGACCGTATAATACACAATTCCCACCCGTTTTTGTGTGTGTCAAAATGTACTGTTGTGCCATCTCAAGCCGACGCCCGAACAACCTTGAAACCTTCAGAAACAAGCTTTGTAATGTCCTCGTTCTTGTGTTGCAACAAGCCAAGAGCAAAAGCAACGTCGTTCCACTGTCGCTCTGTCTCGCACCGACTGAGTCGAGCGGCCAACTTGTCGGCCAACTGCCTGGCGTGCTTGTCCTGTGTATCAAGTTAGCAACTGTGGGTCCAATGCCTATAAAATTATAAAAATCACGACTCACCTTCTCGACAAAGCCCAATAGGAATCGCACAATTCTGCGGAAGCTCTCCTCTTCCATGTGACCTCCAGCACTGAGCAGACTGAACATATCCACAAAGTGATTGTAAACGGCATTGTCCTTTGTGCTGAGCTCAGTGAAGAACATTCTCGCCAGGTCGGCAATTCGGCGATCCTCATCCTCGAGACACTTGGCCATTTCACCCAACTGTCCCTTGACCTTGACCTGTCCGGCCAAAATCAAGAAAGTAAGTGTCATCAAACAAGTTCGCTTGACCGATGCATCGTCATCAGCAAGGCGACGGTACAAAAAGTCCGTGTTCTCGTCGATAAGGTGGTTAAAGCAGACGGCCATGTCACCCAAGGCGATGACAGCGTTGGATCGCACAGTGGCGTCAGGTGAGCGCTCCATGATGGTGATGAGAAGAGGCAGGTTGGCTTCACAGTATTCGGCCGAGACGCACATGAGCTTGGCCAGGCAGAGTGTTGCAGCTGCTTGCAGGCCCTTGTCCGCGTATGTCGTGTTGTTGGCGCAAATTTCGGAGACAAGAGGTCCAAACATGGCCAACAATGAGCTGGGACCATACAAGAGTTCCCGCTCTCGGATGTGGGCCATGGCCTCGGTGAAGTCATCCTCTGTAGTTCCGCCGATGAGATCTAGTTCGTCAGCATCCTCCTTGTCCTTGTCTGACTTGGTAGGAGCCTGCTTCTCCTTCTCTTGCTTGCGACGCTTGAAATCTTGTTCGCACAGCTCAAGATGGACGATCTGCTTGATGGCCACATGTCCAATGATGAATAGGAGCTGAGACAGCGCAATGGCGTTGTCTCGCTTCTTGGGCTTCTCGGTTTGGGTTGCAGTTGGATCATCATCCTGCATAGCCTTGGTATCATCACGAGAGACCGGTCGTGAACCAGGACGGGATGATGGCTGGAAGACATGACGAGCTTTCCGGCGAATAATGTCTGAGCACAGCGTATCCGGATGCCTAGAAACAGCGTAGATGGCATTGATAGCTTGTTCAGCTACACCATACCACTCCTTGCTCTCTGAGGGAACCTCGGTGATGGCTGCAAGTCTAGCTGAGACGGCGTGGTCGTTGGGAAGGCGAGAGAAGGTCACCGGTGAGCCTTTGGCTTGTCGACCAGTAGGGTTGATTCTCCTGAGCGCAATGCAGGTGAATTTGGCCAACTGAAGGTCGTTTCGTCCGTGGGATCCCAGACCAGTGCGAAGCATTGTCTCCATTTCACCCACCACAATCTCAGGGTTTGCTGTTGCTAGCATGCCTAGGACGATGATAGCACCTCGTCGCTGGGTTCGCGAAATCTCACGCTTCTGAACACCGTATACCTGCCACAGCTTGGTGATTACGACTTCGGGGATCATACCCCCCTTCATCATTGTGGCCAGTAGCTGCTCAAGCGATGTGAGTTCGGCAGGCGTTGCACCAAACGTCAAACTGATCATGTTGCGAGCAATATAGTTTGCCGCATCGTTGGGGCTGAAGGAGTCGGGCGCCTCAAAGAAGAGACGTTTGTAGCACTCAATGAGGTGAGTCTGCACTCCCTTGCCCTCATCACTGTTGCCTTTGGTCCAGATGAGACGGAGCATGCGGCGGATACCAACTTTGTTCTGTTCGATGTTGTAGGCATCGCCAATCTCAAAGTAGTCGATGGCCTCAATGACCTCACTCTTGTTTCTGGCTCCAAGAAGCTGGCAAATTGTGGTGGTGGCGTCGTGGAGAACATCGATGAACTTAAGTGCTTCGTTGTAGTATCTCCTTGTGAGAGTTAGCTTCTCGATGGCCTCGCTAGTGGCGGCCTCTTCTTGGGCTTTCTTGATGGCCTCCAGCTTTTGCTCTTCAGTCATTGGCTTAGGCTTCTCGGGAGAGCCAATCTGGGTTTCGTCATCCAAAAGCTGTGTGTCGACTGTAGTGTTGGCGTTTTCTCCACCGAAACCTGGGATGCCGGGTGGCGGCTTTAGAGCATTTAGTTCCTCGTCAACCTTGTCTAGACGAGCCTGCCATTCCTTTCGCGAGAGCTGCGCACCGTGCATCACAGTGAAAGGATGGGTCTTGACAAGAGCTCCAATCAGCTTGATGGCATTTCGTCTAACGTTGCTGCTCTTGTCTTCGAGACTTCGACAGGCAAGCTCGGCAGCTCTCTGGCGCCTCTTGGGGAACTTTTGCTCAAGCTCACATAGCTTCATATAAACTTGGAGGGTTCTGCATCGACAGTAAGGGTTGATGTCAAGGAAACGCTCCTCGAGAACGTCAAAGAAGGCGTTGAGCTGCGATTTATGGTTCTCGCTGCGCTCATCCTGCCTGCTGAGATGGGCAACCATGTTGCCACATACTTCGATCAAAGCGCAACGAAGGGTGTAAGACTGTGAATGTTAATGGGAGAACCGCTGTAGAGTCCGCTACGACAATAACTAACCTCGCTATCCAGCTGTTTGGCAAGCATCGTCATTTGCTTAATTACTAGACGAGGTGCCAACTCTGATAACTTGGCAATAAAGGACGAAACAGACTTGGGTCCTCGGGTATCGTTGGAGTTGAACTCCTTGTTGCTAATTTCTCTGAGTACCTCATCGGCAAGCTGTGGATAGTCGTATGTGTCGGCCAGAATGTGCAAAAACTCGGCCATGGGTTCTGAAAGGTGTTCGAAGTAGGTGAGGTTCTGGATGACGTTGATTTGGGCGGCTGCGTGTTGTTAGATTTGCTGCACTGCGGTACCT
Organism: Calonectria hawksworthii; assembly: GCA_020975415.1. Lineage (NCBI taxonomy): Eukaryota > Fungi > Ascomycota > Sordariomycetes > Hypocreales > Nectriaceae > Calonectria > Calonectria hawksworthii. The sequence continues at coordinate 1,706,091 of JAHXZK010000013.1, read as the reverse complement.
GCTGCTAAAATTAAACATACCATATCCATGGCCGTGGTGCTTGACGGCCATACACAAAACCTTGAAACAGTGCATGCGGATGGCCGTGGCCTTGACCCGCTGTTCGCTCTCGAGAATCATGTATACCGGGCGGGTGAGGAGGCCAATGAAGTTGTCTCTCTCGCTGGTGGTGAGGAAGATCTTGGAAAGCTTGAGTTTTAGAACCTTGGACATGATATCGAGGGCTGTCTGGAGCTGGCTTGCTGAATCCCATGCGGCGTCCTTGTCCTTGGCGGAACCCTTCTTGGGCTTTCCACGTCCGCGGGCGGCGGGGGCTGTTGTCGACTTTTCGGCGGCTTTCGTTTCAACGGCGGCGATGGTCCACTGCAAAAGGAAACCATAAATCTCGAGGAGCTTCTTGTGGTGCGGCACGGAGTCCTGCTCGTCGGGAGAGTCGATGTCACTGTGGACGGCGTCCGCCTCAGCACTCAGACCGCTCATAACAAGATCAAAGATCTTGCTGAGGGCGTGAGTGGGGAGGTAGGCCGTATATCTGTCGTGTTCACGTAGCTCAGAATCGTGTCCCATAGCAGCCGGAGGATCGGGAGAGGAGGGGTCAAGGGAAATGGGTGCTAACTTGAGGAGGAACTGGAGCGAGTCCATGTGAGAGGCACGCATAATGGCGTCCGGATTGTCTGCAACAGCATCGACAATAGGGTTCAACACGGCGTTGATGACGGGGTTTGTGAGGGCTTCGGGGTCATTTTCGCAGTCAAAGAGGGCGCCGTCGGCCTCTGGCGTGGAGATGCTGGCGGGGTCCGACATGTAATGCTTGAGAGCATCGTTGATATCGAAGTTGATTGTCTCCATGGCGGGCAATCGGGGGAGGGCGTCACCGCAGCGGGCGCGCGTGTGCGGTAATGATGATGATGAAGTGGTAAATGTAAAGGTAGGGAGGGGAGACGGTGTGAGGGGAGGAGGGGTGGAACAGGGAAATGAAATAGTGCAATCAAATCACAGCTGGATCATTTCCAGGCTGGGGATTCAAGCCACACTGGTGTGCCGCTGGGGGGTAGCGGTATAGCGGTGGGCGGTACAGTGGTGCAGCGGCGTGCAGCGAGGTTGTACGGCGTATAACTCTGCGCCTATAGCAGGAGGCGGACGCGTCTTCGCTATCGCGTGTGTGGTTGGGCGAGCAATGAATGAGATGTGACACAAGCAGCGATGGTTAATGAGAGCGATTATGCATTAGGTGCATGGCGGTGATGGGCTGCGAGGTTTCTCAGCAACGAATTGTTTTTGTTTTCTTTGACGCGCACCAGCCCACCATGTCGCTTTTTTCCCCGCCATCGGCCGTCCGCTAAAACTCAGCGCGTGTTATGGCTGGCTTACCCCCCCTGCAGCGAATTACAGTGCATGAATAAGCCCCTCCACCGAACCGTCCGTCCAAACTCTTCCACTCTGAAAACCTGCAGATGCACATGTTCTTTGTTGTGTGAATTTCGTTGGTCTTTGTGTGTGCAGCGTGTACGTCTGCCGTCAATTGAGCGCGGCTGCGGCTGGGATATTTTCTTTTCCATACGACGAGGCATTGCGCTGGGTTTTGGGAAGCAAAAAGTCGACGACACGAAACAAACAAGTCGAAACGACCGTCGCAATGGCTGCAGCGGTTCACCACCACCAGCAGGTCGAGGAGCCCTTCGAGATCCACGAGGATGCAAGGACAGAAGACACGGAGATGATGCCCGAGGAGGAGCGCACCGAAGAGGCTGTTCCTCCCACAGAAGACGACGAGCCACAACAATATCATCACCACCACCACGGGGACCCACAGTACCACCAGCATCAGCAGCCTGTCGACGAAGAAGAGGAAGAGGAGGAAGAGATGGCTGAGGAAAGCTCTGAGGACGAAGCCGTTGACAGTGGCGTTCAAGCCGACATGGACAAATTGACCAGCGACTTCCCGGGCTTTCGCAACAAGTACCGCCTGCTTAAGCGCATTGGCGAAGGTAAACATCGAATCCCTGTCTGCATAGACAATCATGCTGACTGGATCCGCTTCAGGTACCTTCTCGACTGTTTACAAGGCCATGGACATCATGTACGACCAATACGACAACAGCTGGGACATTGACGAAGACACATCCAAGTGGACGCCGCCGCCCCTGAAGCGAACCGGTAGCGGCATGTCGCACCAGTCACCACGTCGCAAGACTCGCTACGTTGCCATTAAAAAAATCTACGTCACGTCAAGTCCTTCGCGTATTCTCAATGAGCTTGAGCTCCTGCATGATCTGCGCCAATGCCCGTCGGTGTGCCCTCTCATCACGGCTTTCCGCCACACAGACCAGGTCGTCGCTATTCTGCCGTACTTTCGCCATGGCGACTTTCGTGCCTATTTCCGGGACATGACCATCCCGGACATTGCCATTTACTTGCGCTCGCTATTCACGGCCCTTAAGAGCGTCCACGAACACAAGATTCTCCATCGAGATATCAAACCTACAAACTTTCTGTACGATCCGGCCTCCCAGAGAGGTGTCCTGGTCGACTTCGGTCTCGCCGAGCGAGAGGGGTCAGACTGCAAGCCCTGTCTCTGCCATGAGACACGGGAAACTCGCAAGCACCGTCAGGCCAACTCGGTCTGGGCTCAAAACTCAACCAACCCCCAGCCTGGGTATCCCAAGTCCGACACTCGCTCTTCTCGACGTGCGAACCGTGCCGGTACCAGAGGTTTCCGTGCCCCTGAAGTTCTATTCAAGTGCACGGAGCAGACGACGTCAATTGACATTTGGTCTGCGGGAGTTATTCTCCTTACCATTATGTCGAAGCGATTCCCCTTCTTTAACTCAGCTGATGATGTCGAGGCCATGATTGAAATTGCTACCATTTTTGGCTCTAAGCGTATGAAGGCTGCTGGCTTGCTGCACGGGTGTGCTTTCGAGACCAGCATCCCCACGGTGGGGCAGCAAGGGTTCAGCATGGAAAAGATTATTCTTTGGAGCACATGCCGCACCGACGACAAGCCCTTGACCCCAGACGAAAAGCTAGCAGTCAGGTTCCTCGAGCGCTGCATGGAGCTGGACCCTAGCAGGAGAATTACGGCAGAGCAGGCGCTGGAGCACGAGTTCCTCAGGGTCGACCAGCCCGCGAGCCAGGAGCTCGGCGATGAGGACGAGATGGATATACTACATGCTTAATTGGAAAAGGTCAATATTGTTAATCTAGACAGTGTCATAGATGGGGCGCGTGTCTGTGTATTTATAGACCATCATCATTGGCGGCGTTATGGGGTACCCAGGACGGTAGATGGTTGGGAGCTTTGGCAGATATCCAAGCATACGACAGTAGAGATGAATGTAATACCCGTCATCAATCATGACCCTTTGCCCGTTTCCTGACGAAGCACGCTTGAAGATGAATTGAAGAAGAAAAAAGCAAACTCCATTTTTTCCTGACACCTGCTCCGGGAAATCTAGACATGATGGGTCATGGGCGAAAATCGATTTTATTTCGTTAAAACTCCGTTTCGAGAGTCCCTGATGCAATGCTCGAAGCCGATCAACCCAGGTCCCTCCCCTTCTCCCTGTTTAGGTATCCAGGGGCCCAGGACCATTTTCATCCATGAAAATCCGGTTCCCAAATCCACAAGCCCGACTCCAGCCAGCACAGGTTTTAATTTATGCCACAAGCTCAACAACACCACCAGCCTCAGTGATCTTCTTCTCAGCCAGACGGCTCACCCAGCGTGCGCGGACGACCAGGGGAATTTCGGGGAGACGGCCCTTGCCGAGGACCTTGGAGTAGCCGAGGGGGAGGAGGTCGAGGACGGGGACGGTGTCCTTCTTCTCGCCGGAGACGTAGGCGTCACGGGTCTCGACGGGGACGAGAGACCACAGCTAATATCCAGAGTTAGCCAATTCGGTTCTTTCTTTCAATGGGTTCCAAGACTCTTTGATTTTTCGTCCTCTCTCGTGTCCACCAATATTGTAGTCCACAAGGATAAAATCGCGAAATCGGGAGGGATATGTACCTTGTCCAGGTTGATGACGGGCTTCCAGAAGTTGTTCTGCTGCTTGTGGAAGTATCGCATACCGACCTTTCCGAAGTAACCGGGGTGGTACTATCCAAGAGTCAGCCATTCCATGTTCTCGTGCAGTCGTTGTTTTCGAATCCGGGTCGTCGAACCTTGTCCATGTTGGTGCGGTGGTGGTGCTGACCACCGGCAAGACCACGACCACCGGGGTGCTTGCGGTGCTTGCCGACACGTCCCTTACCGGCGGAGACGTTACCGCGGCTGTGAGGCGAGAAAAGTCAGTACATCATGTTCCACACTGCGGTCTATCGACGGCTGCGCAATCGAGTGCTCCAGAGCTCAAAATTTCTCGCTTGGCACAGGGCGCCGTTCTCTGCGAGAGAGATTGCCGTCGGGAGTGAGGGAAAGCACATACTGCTTGCGGGTCTTTGACAAACGGGTAGGCATGGCGACGGCTGTGGTGTTGTCGCTTTTCCGGTGTTCTGGGACGAAGACTGGAACTGCTGGTGATGTTTTTGCGACGGCACTCCAATGGCTAGCACCCTCGAAATTGTTAGACGAGGGCAGGACAACCCTAACCAGAATTTTTGTGGCTGATGAGGATGGCCCGTGCATCACTTGTCAGGTGACGTCGCGGCACTGGCGTGGCGGGCTTTCGGTGTGGCTGCACGACCAGGGTCATGAATGGTAACGGCAGGAGTCCACTTGGCACGTAACTGTGACGCGGTGAGAAACATGACGGAACAGAGCGTGGATGAAGTGGCCAAGAGCCTCGAAAAGCTGGATTTTCATCATCCGTTCACACCATACAGTGTACAGGAGCAGTTTATGAAGACAGTTTTTGACGTTCTTGAGACTGGAAACGGCCAAGTTGGAATTTTGGAGAGTCCAACCGGTACTGTAAGTTCGCCACTATTCCTATTGTAAAGAAACGAGGTGCATTGGGGACTGTAACACTCAAATTGGTTATGGCTTTCATGAAATACTCCTCGGGCGTTCATGCTGACATTGACTCCAGGGAAAATCGCTATCACTCATTTGTGCTTCACTGACATGGCTGCGCCATCACAAGTCAACCAAATTTGAAGCATCGCTCCAAGCCTCCGCTGAAGCATACAAAGATGAACCATCCTGGGTAGTTGAACAGCTCCTCCGCCGAAAGCGGGAAGAGCTTGTCGGCCGTTGGGAAGACCGTGAAAAGCGACTTGAAGGTCTTAGACTCAAAGAAAAGGCCCTTGAGGAACGTGGGCGTAAGCGCCGGCGCATTGACGACCCAGCTCACTCAGCTTCCCGTGTGACCGATGAAGATGCCGAATGGCTGCTTGACGATGTTGATGACAATGACACCAACTCTAATGACCCTCTTTCTGGCCTGAGTAAAGAATCACGAGACGTGCTCGCGAGTATTGGCCTGGGCGGCCCACGGGCCCGGGAAGAGGACCAAGATCTCCTTGAAGAAGAAATCAAGGTGCGATATCTGCGCCTCCCCAACCCACTGGCCAATATAGTAACAATAGTAGATTTATTACACTTCAAGAACACACTCCCAGCTTTCCCAATTCATCACCGAACTCCGTCGTCCTGAATTCCCACCCTCGTTACCCCCGTCACTTGCCAAGGAGGACCAACCTAAAACCGAACCAGTCAAGCTATTGCCCTTGTCATCCCGCCAAAGGCTCTGCATCAACCCATCAGTCTCGCGACTGGGATCCGTCCAGGCCATCAACGACCGTTGTGCTGAGCTTCAGCAATCAAAGTCGACTAAAAAGTGCTCCTATGTTCCCAAAGAGGATTTATTGTCACAAACCCACCAATTCCGCGACTCTGCCCTCGCCACACTCCCTGACATTGAGGATTTGCACCAGTTGGGCAAGTCTCTTGCGGTTTGCCCGTACTATGCGTCACGAACTGCGTTGCCAGGTGCCGAAATTATTACGCTTCCCTATCCTCTTCTTTTACAAAGAAGTGCAAGAGATGCTCTTGGTATTAAGCTAGAAGGGAATATTGTCATTATTGACGAAGCACACAACATCATGGACGCTGTGGCGAACGTGCATGCCGCCGAAATCCGATTGAGCGAATTAAAAAGAGGACGAGGCATGCTCGGAATCTACGTCAAGAAATTTGGCAAAAAGCTCAAAGGCGTGAATCGAGTTAGTGTTGGGAGAGTGGGGAGAGTTATTGAAGGGCTTAGCGAATGGATGGAGGGAGCTCTCAAATTTAAGGTACGTCTTTCGATGCATTATTTGGACAGTTACTGACGATTGTATGCAGCAAGAGCATGGAATTGTAGATTCCAATGATCTTACCAGGCCCAAAGGTATTGACCAAATCAACATGTTTGAATTGATTCAATACATCCAAGAGTCGAAGCTGGCCTACAAGATTGAGAGTTATGTCTCTCACGTTGAGAGCGAAGATGGGACAGGCAAGGCAGCGGTCCGCTCCAGTACGCCGGTGCTTCATACTCTAGTCTCTTTTCTTATTGCTCTTACGAACCTCAGCTCCGAGGGTCGTATATTCTACGAAAAGCTCAAAGAAAATGGACCTGATATTAAGCTTTCCTATCTGCTCTTGTCTCCGACCCACGCTTTTTCTTCTATCATGTCTAGCGCGAGAGCTGTGGTTCTTGCAGGTGGAACCATGTCTCCCTTTGAAGACTACAAAGATCATTTATTTCCCACATTGGGAGATGAAAAGGTCACCACACTGAGCTGCGGACATGTGATTCCTCCAGAAAACCTTTGTGTTTGGACATTGGCTTCGACTCGGCCGGGGACAGCTCCATTCGAATTCAGCTACCAACGCCGCGGCGACAGCGAAATGATATCACAGCTGGGCTTGGCCATTCTTAATTTGTGCTCGCTCGTCCCAGATGGAGTGGTGGTGTTTTTTCCAAGTTATGGGTACCTCGATCAGGTAGTTGCTGCATGGCAGCAAAAACAAGGGGATGCTGGGCCACCGATATGGGATCGTTTAGGGTCACGCAAGGCCCTCTTCAAAGAAACGAGGGGCGCATCAAGCGACGAGGTTCTCCAGGAATACTCAGAAGCTATTCTAGGAAACTCGGGGAACGGCAAGGGTGCGCTTCTGCTCAGCGTGGTGGGTGGCAAGATGTCAGAGGGTATTAACTTCTCAGATCGGCTGGGGCGATGTGTAATCGTCATTGGCCTCCCGTACCCCAATATAGCTTCCCCAGACTGGAAGGCTAAGATTGAGTACATTGAGACTACGACCCAGGCCAACTTGACGGCGCAAGGTGTGGGCAAAGAGGCGGCTACTGCCAAGGCCAAGCAAGCAGCCCGAGACTTTTACGAAAATGCGTGCATGCGGGCCGTCAACCAGAGCATCGGTCGTGCGATCCGGCACCAGGGCGACTACGCATCAATTGTGCTTGTCGATCGACGGTATGGGACAGAACGGATCCGCGGTAAACTCCCAGGGTGGATCCGTGGGGGGCTGGTTGGAGACAGTCACGAGAAGGGTCTCGGGGGACTCATGGGCGCTGTCGGGGGATTCTTCCGAGAGAAGAAGTCCAAGAAGATGGCGGCCAAATAGACGGAGCCACGCCACGTCATGGACAGGGCGTCGTCTAACGGATGTTGTGCTCTCGGTGTGAATCTGGACATGGAAAGACCATCTAGCGGCCGCGGGTGCGCAAACGGTTGCGGAGAAGACAGTAGTCATGAGACGCATGGAAGGGAGCGGAGAGGCGCAAATGGTCGCCTCCGCTGCAGAAGACGGCTGTCAAAGGCGCAAAGATTTGACTCACTTGCATACAACCCGCAGGACCCCGAGCAATTTTTTTCCTTTTTAGCCGCGCCCAGGCCACTAAGCTAGACGTGGGTAGCAGAGCTAATCCGGATAGCCAGCATTAGGAGTGGCCAAAACGAGGGCACACGATGGCGAAAAACAGAGCAGGCAGTTCGTTCACCTGCTTGGGGGACGGCCCTTCTCGCTTGCGCTAAGAGGCTCTCAGCCGCCTGTGATTAGCTGGCTTGGCCGGCCCTGCAAGGTTTATACCGCAAATCAGCGCACGCTCGTCGGCCCTTCAGTCCAAGACGCCCGAGTCTATGACAGGAATTTTCTCCGGCCTGGTGGAGGGGACCGGACCGGGGTCGGAACAGTAGTTAGGTAATTGCTCAACCACCATATATCAACGTCTTGCATTCCAATCAGTGCCTGCCCTTCTCGTGAATCCCATGATTTCTCTCCCGGTGGGACCAAGGTGAACAGTTGCTTGCGCCTCTCGAATTTTTTTTTGCAACTCTTCTCTCATTCATCATGGCTGCCGACGCGGAAAAGGGCGTGCCCGCAGCCTCTGTTGCAGTGCCCACTGAGCGAACCGCCCCGGGGCCAGAGCAGGACGACCACAGCGACACCTTCAGCGTCAAGGCCTCGTCGATATTCCACAAGGCCCTACGCATGGGACGGGTCGAGGAGAAGGGCATCCAGCCCATTCCCGTCGAGGACCGCCAGATGACCCGCTTCTACAACATTTTCACCGTCTGGTTTTCCATCAATGCCAACATCCTCGGGTGAGTAAAAGCGTCGTCGTCGTACGACCGGTCCGCTTTGAGCTTTGAGACATTTGCTAACATGACCTTTTGTAGCATCACGTTTGGTATGCTGGGACCTCTGGCATACGGTCTGAGCCTCAGGGATTCGTCCTTGATTATCCTCTTTTTTGGCCTGCTTTCTACTGTGGCACCCGCCTACCTTGCCACTCTCGGTCCCAAGACGGGAATGAGGCAAATGATCCAGGCTCGCTACAGTTTTGGGTATGAGAAAATTGCATATTCATTTTGATCAGGAAAACTAACAATTTTTTTGCAGTCGATACCTCGTTTCTATCCCAGTACTTCTCAACTTGGCCACACTAACCGGTTTCATTGTCATCATTTATGTCGTCGGCGGCCAATGTCTTTCCGCAGTCTCTGGTGGCAACCTCACTCCGGATGTCGGTATTGTCATTATCGGCATTCTGTCCCTCCTCATCTCGTTTTGCGGCTTTCAGGTGCTTCACTACTATGAGACCTATGCTTCTATCCCTGCCATCATCGCCATCGCCATTGCTACAGGATGTGGAGGATCGGATCTCAAGAAGCAGGCTCCTCCTGCGGAACCGCCCACCGCAGCCATGGTGCTAAGCTTTGGCATGATTGTCGCTAGTTATATGCTCCCATGGGCTGCCATTGCCAGCGATCTCACCACATATTTCGACCCCAAGGTCCCATCGTAAGTTTTGTGTGGTTCATTTTTTTATTGGAGGTATTACTAACACACATGATAGATGGCGCGTGTTTACTTACACTTATTGGGGTCTTCTTGCCCCCACAGTTCCCCTCATGGTTCTGGGCGCCGCCATTGCTGGTGCGCTCCCCAACGTGCCCGAGTGGTCGGAGGCTTATGACAAAACCTTGGTTGGCGGTGTTCTCGCAGCCATGCTATCGAGTGCCGGCGGCTTCGGCAAGTTCGTCGTTGTCATCCTGTCCCTGACGCTCCTCGGCAACACTGGAGGCACCATGTACGCCATCACGCTCAACTTCCAGACGCTCATCCCAGGCCTCATCAAGATCCCCCGCTATGGTTTTGCCATCATTGTCACCGTCATCACCATCCCAGTGGGCATCAGGGCGCAGAAGGATTTCTTTGTCAACCTCGAGAACTTTGTGGCCCTGATTGGATACTGGTCTGCATCCTTCATTGGCATCGTCGCCGTGGAGCACCTTGTTTTCCGCCGCGGCAACTACGAATCTTATGACCACGCCATCTGGAACGTCGCCTCGCAGCTGCCGGTGGGTGTCGCAGCCATTGCTGCAGGAGTGCTCTGCTACGGCTTAGTTGTGCCCTGCATGGCTCAGGTGTGGTGGACCGGACCCATCGCCAAGACAACGGGAGATATTGGGTTCGAGATTGCCTTTGTGCTGAGCTCTCTATTTTACGTTCCCTTGAGATATCTAGAGAAGAAGTACACCGGAAGGTAACGAAAGAAAAAAGGAAAAAGGAGAGAGGCAGCTTCAAAACTAGAGTCGTATCAATATCCCTATTTTAACATCGTCGTCCTATACAGTCATGAGAAACGGCCAATTTGGGTGGTTTAGAGAAAATGAAAAGAATATTACATATAATGTAATAATGGATGATTCAAGGCCTGAGTGTGCATGAGACTTTTGACTAAACGTCACAATACATGATGTAGTGAATGAGTTCCCGGTTCTTTGGTACCTAGGCGAAATTAACTTTGATAACGCAGTATGTTGTGTTAAACAAAACAACAAATTCTCAACATATTTTTGAAGAATCCGCAACTTTGTTGTTTTGAAGTTTTCGACAGCCGAATTACCCATGTTGCCACGATGACATCGCTTACCAGGTTACTCGATGCGGTCCGCAACGATACGCGGAAGAAGTCCTATATCCAACACATGCAGTGCCTACCATTCATTTACGAAGAGGCGGTTCTTAGTGAGGCATTCTTATATAACCATGACCGGTTTAGGCTCTACGTTTGTATCGCCTCGTCGCAGAGAAACAGGCATGTGGACTGACACGAGCAGAATGAGGCCATGGCCGCCACAGAAGAATTTAGTGAAGCCGTACTTAGTCTCATGGGGGAATGGGAAGATTTTGTCGACTGGTTGTCCTACCGTCACATGGTCTCGTACTGGATCGGCCTCATCGAATGGCGCCATCGTGTTTACGACCGCCGGGCGTTCACGCCGCCGTTTCAAGCGGCCAGGCCCCGTGGCCGCTTACACCGCGTCAGACAGATGCTTGTCGCTCAGTTCTTGCTCTTGTGGCACACTGACGATGGGTGTTATGCGCTAGAACGTGAGGAGTTCCAACAAGTCCAGCGGGAGCAGCGTCAGGGCTATTTAGCTCGGCTGCGAGAGCTCGAGGCGCAGTACGGCGATGTCATCGGTGAGACGAGGGTCAAGCTGGCTATAAAGCGGCGCGAGGCGAAGATGGGGGGCAGGTTCGAGGTCAAGAAGGAGTTTGATCGGGAGATGGATGTTGTGGAACGACATTTAGATGGCGATGTGAGGTTTGAGAAGTAAAGGGTAAGGGACAAGTGCTGGACTGAATAATGATGGGCACAATAAAGTAACCAAAAACTCATGAGGTAATTCCGATCTATGGGCTGAGCGGGGAGGTCCTAGTCATAAAATAATACGAGTGATGGAAAAACGAGACTGCAAGGGGGCACGTCAGAAGCCCAACATTAAGTGCTGTTCTCTTCAGCTTTCTGTGACACGCTTGAAATGGACCCCAAAATACACAAAAACCTTCGTACAGATTGCATCACATCATCATGGTATGAGCAGAAGACATTTGAGGGGCCTGCTAGGGATCATCCTTGGCCAAACACTGCCAAGAAACTGGCACCAGCATATCACGTTAGGGCTGAAATTTATGCGAAAACACTCTTTAAAATTAAGTAATGACAACTCTATAGCGACAGGAGGGGTATTTGAGGCAACCAAAAAAAAAAAAACATGTTCAATCGAAATCGTAGCTCCCAAGACCTAGCTCTTCGATTCATTATTCCAAGCTCTCCTCTTGATCATCTCTTCAACACTAAAAATAGAAGGAAACGGGTTCCCGCATTTCTACATCGTAAGCCACGACCCATGGTTTACAATGACGAAAGGGGGGATGGCTGGGGCTGGCTGGCCCCGTTTAAGCAATCATGAGGCCGGCAAATGCAACGGCAGCACCGGCGACGCCGAGGGGAGCCAGGGCAGGAGCAGCGTTGGCTTGAGCAGCGCTCTCGGTGGAGGAAGCTCCGCTGCTGGTTCCAGTGGCGGTGCTACCACTGGATGAAGAGCCGGCGCTCGAGGAGCTCGCAGCAGGGGCAGAAGTGGCACTGGCGAGAGTGGTGGGCGGCTTGGAAGATGCAGAGGTAGCAGTAGCCTCAGCGGTGACGCTAGAACCAGTGGTGCTGTCATCGTTGTTCCAGACTCCTCGAGGCCAGCCGCAGGTGGTCAAGATGTCATCAATGTCTGTCCCGTACGGTTAGCTCAAGTTCTCGTACAAGTAGTCACGATGTTAGAAAAGCTCACCAGTGGTGTCAACCTCTGAGCGGTCGATGGCAACGTTCCAGTACTTGTTGACATGCATGCAGCCGGCGCAGGAAGCAGCGATACCTCGGACGGCAAAGCCGGCGTGGTCGCAGATGCACGAGGAGGCGGAGTTGTCGCAATCGTTCGACAGTTTGACAATGGAGCTGCAGATCCAGGAGCAAGGCGTGGGAACATCGTCAGAGTCGAGGGTCAAGTCGGCTCGAGCGAGGAGGAAGAGGGAAGAAGCAATAGCAAGAACAATCTTGTTGGAGTACATGGTGGATGTTTGTTTGTTAGGCAAAGTGGAAGATTGGTTAGAAGATAATTGTTTGAGTGAAGATGAAGTGCTTTGAAGTGATGATGATGAGATGAAGGTGTTGATGATATTGATCAATTTGGGGGATTGCTCTAGTCTTTTTATACATGAGAACTTCACTTATCATTGAGGTTCTACCAATATCATTTCAAACCCGTACGCCTTTACACCCTTGGCCATGAGGCTTGGCACTTCCAAACCACCATGTCCGTGTCGTCTTGTTCCGGCTCCGCTAAACAACATTAGAAGATGTCAAGGAGCTTGAGGGCCGAAAATGAACACCACAGGGTTGTACAACCTTACAGCCCGACGGGGCTAACGAATAGGCCGAGTGCCGAGATAGCAAAACTACGGTTGTGGACATCCGAACTGATGAGGCTCTCGTCTTGCTTCCTCCCGCCTGCATCCAGCCATTTGTTGCCCTGTCTATTACATCCAAGGATGCGGGGCCTACCAGGCGAAGCCAGCCCTGGCGACGTCACATAGGAATACAGTTTTGAACCAAGTGGTTTCAGGCCATATGGTGACCAGACAGATTAGGCATGATCCCCTACGCCATTACAGCTGTACAGACCACACCACACGATAATGGTGGTGGTGTTTTCGTCCAAGCACCTACCATCGAGCCCCTCCCCCACCGGAACGCAGTGGCCCCTCCTCTCTCCCATCCAATCTTAAAGTCGGAATCTTGGCTGTGCCATTTTAACTTTGCCGCCTGTATATACAATGCCCAAAGTTTGTTTCGTTTTCCTTCTCGAAAAGGTGACCATGTCCCAGTTCACGGAAATCGAGTTGCGACCTAGTCAGAGCCGAATCGCCACCCTGCGACCATCAGACCCGTGACTAATAGAAACAACCTGCAAGCACTTCTCAAGAGTGGGTATGGTAGCTGCTTCATTTACGGATTAAACATGCGGGTCCCGGTTGTGGCTTCGTCGGCACGTAGCCCTGTGCCCAGCTCGACCAGGGATCTTGACAGCACCTCCCCCCAAACTCGTATACATACATGTATTCCAATCAATGCTTGCAAATTTGCATCGTCCGTAGGGTTGCATTGTTTCACCATTGAACTGTCCAATCGCCAACATTCCGGCTTACATAGCATGAGACTAGACGAATCGGGTCCTGTGATGAAGCAATGCCCCCCCCAGGGCCACGCGAGCCTCAGCCTCCCCTAACCATCCAATCCAACCTTCCATTTTAGTTCTATAATTGGAAAACAACACAGCCTCATTTACTTCTAGAGTCGGTGTCGAAAAGCCCCTCCACACCTTTACACGATCCCGTGATAGAGGCATTTTTAGTGAATCCTTCCGGCAGCAACGGGTTCGCCAACTCACTGCGATGGACGACCAAACAAGGCTGTAGTGCATGAAGACGCGTAAACCCATCCCATAACACGGCCCTCCGTTGTCCTATTCGCTGCGGCGTGCATGGCGAGTGCATGTGCCGGACGAACGAGTCGGACTGGTGTAGCATGGAGCTACTCAGTTGGTTCATGAGGGCTCAAAGAATCCTACAGGTTCGTGGAGATTGCGTAAACTTTTACGCAATCTAAGCCCATTTCATTATTCCTCATATCATTTTCATCCATCGGGCAAGTTGGCTCACCGCCCAGTAAGTTGATTGAGGAGTTGAGATGGAAGCCCAAGAATAGAATTAAGTTGGGCCACTTCATCCCAACCAACCGGACAATAATTTTCCGATCCAAGCCTCAATCGTTCTTCTGTTTCCATCTATGTCTCTTTTTTTCAAGTATACAGGGATTTTGTCTTGGCTTCGGCAGTCCTTTGATGGATCAAAACTCAGAATCGTCCGACAGTCCGGGGCTCGCGTGGCAGTGTCCCCCCCCGAATCCGAAATTGTCGGCAATTCGAAAGTCCGACAGAATCGATTCGGCACAAGTACACGGATCTCACTGGAAGCTATACGTGATAAGCGAGATAAGATAAAGAAGCAAAGTGATGAGCGGAAGGGAATAGGGCTGAGACGCTATGGCTGTGCCAAGATCTTGGTTCATCTACACATACAGGTTAGTTTCTAGGCAGATTCCGAATGGGATAAACTATATCAACATCACAAGTAACGCGTACAAGTTAATAACAATATGGTTATATGATACCATTTCAGGTTCATTCTAAATATTATGTAGATTGTTACTGTGTTCATCTTCATCACTTGCCTTACCCTACACACACCGTCAACCTGCTGAAAATCCGATGACGCATCCTCTCAGATGCTAAGCATGTGCATTTTACTCAAATGTATATTTCCTTTGCTTTCTCCTTTCTTTTGTTCTTTTTTAATTTTTTTTTAGCCAGTATAAGATTATTCCAATTTTCAGTGGCGATTCATGGCAAACTTGAGCCAATATTGTCTTGACGCTGTACGCCCGACCTTACTCCTAACTAAAATAGTATGGCACGAACGATCTTACGAATGACACAAACATTGCAGCACAAAAAGGTCTCATGATGTCGCGACTTTGAGAAGAGCCACCTACCAAAGCCCTGGTCGGGTTTCTCCGCGTTCATCCTCATTGATTGGAACTACGTCAGCTGATGGATCAATTTCTGGGGAAGCCCATTCAATTTCATCAATGGGTACGCTGACGTCATTGCGTCATTGACTGCCTCGTCTACCATGTCCCATTGCAAACGAATACAGTTCCAGTGGATGTCTCTAGACTCTCCCAAGTGTTCAAATGTTTCCCTATGTGAATTTATTTTGTGCATCTGCAAGCCAGAGTTGAAGGCTTGGTTTCGCTTCCAACTGTGCTAGAATGCTGAAATAGGAGGCTTTCGCGCTCATTTCGCATCGACGCCTCGTCATCAACTACGGTGACGTATCTTACCACTAGTGTTGGCTATCGACTTTCTGAGCCGGTGATTGGTCGCCAACTTGCTGTGGCGCGAGCAGGCTGCGGCGATCCCAATTCCAAGTTGCTGTATCGCAACGCTCTTGATGGGTCCGTCGATCGGATAAGAGAGACAGTTATCTTATGCTTGTTTTTTTCTCTCGTGTCAGGCCAGCAACCCCGGGCTCTGGACTTGTTAAATGAGGAGAAAATAACACAATCCTTTGCAACAAACCCAACGTTCTTTACACTTACACTCGTTTTTACGCTACCAACCCAAGTCACTCGTTTAATACCCACACATACATAATGCGTTCTTCTTACCTTCTCACTTTGGCCCTCAGCGCCGTGGCCTATGCCATCCCCATCGCCACACAGCACAACAGCGCCGGCGGCTCAAGCGGAGCCCTGCAAGTCAAGCCAAGGGAATATCTGAGCCTTGCAGGAAAATTTGTCGAGAAGCGCGATGACGACGAGACCGAAGTTGAGGTGAAGATCCCGGGCTTCGTCGGAGCCGAGGTTGAGATTGAGAAGGACGAGGTCGAGGTTGAGGCTGAGGCGCTCAAGAAGATCGAGGCTGAGGTGGAAATCGAGACCAAGGGAAACTAGATGGTCGTGGTGGCAGCTCCAAGTGTTGGCTACTCAAAAAGTCCTGAGCCTCGAATGTTCTGAGTTTTGAACAAAAAACCAGCAGCCACGGCGGCTAGACTTGGGGCTGTGACATTTCCGCCAAAGGAACCGCTTCGCATTCGCTCCACAAGATGATTGTTAATTCTGCGTTGTAACGTACCTTTCCAAAAAGACAATTTATAGCAGCCAGCAATAACACAATCCAATCGTTGCATCTCAACTTGTCACTAGTGTGCTTATTTGCGTTTGTTTCCATTGAACACGAGTTCGCTGCGCAGGCCCTTTTGCTAGGGCACGCCGCCGACGTGATGGGATCGGCAGTAGAGAAAGGAAATTCGGCGGTGCCGTCTGACGATGGTGTTTCGACGGCACTCGACGGCACGCAACGGGCCAATTGAGGATATGAAAAATGCTGCAGATGGACTGCGGCCTCTGAGTCATTCCTGAATTGGTGCATTGTCGCGCTTCGTACTGCCCCAATGATCGTCGAGCCACCGTTTGGTTGGACGCTGACAATGCAACACACCACCTCCCCCATTGGGCGGCGCCATTGGGCCCTCGCGGCCCCCGTAACAAACTGTCGGCGCGCGCTGCATCTCGCGAGCGACCCACCCAGATCGCCTGTGCGTCGGTTAGTCCTCAGAGCATTCCGCTCCCCGTCAACCTGGTATAAAAGGCACCACCATTTTCGCTCTCCAAACCCCGCCTCTCTTCTTTCCCCATCAAGCTCACCGGATCTACTGCACAGTAGTCCGCTTCCGCTCTCTCCTCCCTTCCTCTCCAGCCTAACGGCCTCTCCAAGCCTGTAGGGGAGGCCGCTCTCATATTACTCTGAGTCAATGGTCACCGCCGGTACAATATCAGCCATGTGTGTCCGAAACGTCATGTTCTTCTACCAGCCGAGCCAGTTCGTCGGCCTCGTCGAACCACCATAGGAGTAGTCAACAAGATGCCCTGGGGCTTCTCAGCCTACTTCCCTCCCAACCTGACAACCACCTCGACAACTCTCCTGCTTTCGAATTTGCATGCGACTTTGTTGGCTCCTCCGCCTCTGCCTTTGACGACTTCGCCAGCATTTCGCCCGACTTGCTCCTATCTGATACCAGACTGAACCAAGCCGACGACACCGACTGGCTTCTCCAAGACTGTCTTTTGGACCCAAGTATCGATCTTTCCGGTGGCGGTGTCTTGATACCCGACATGGCCACTACTCAAACCATGCCACTAGGTATGGGTGACGGGCTTTCGCTTCAGCTTGACGCGGACTTCTTCACTCATGACACCACCAGCGGTATTGGCTCGACCTTTGAACAGTCCACCCCGGATACGTCAACAACCAACATGCTCATTCCCCCCACAACCACCACTGCATCAAACTCTTCTACAAACTCACCTTCCTACGCCCCCAACTCGTCTGGCTTTTCCACCTTCACCCTCAACATCAGCAACCAGCACTCTCCCAGCAGCAGCAGTGCGTCCAGCGGCACCAAGCGCAAGGCAGAATCGTCGCCCGAGGACGACGCTGCCGTCAAGGACCTCAAGCGCCAGCGCAACACCATGGCCGCTCGCAAGTATCGGCAGAAGCGCCTCGACCGCATCGCTGAGCTGGAACAGGCTCTTGCTGATATGACGGGTGAGCGGGACGATCTGCGCCTGAAGCTGGCACGTCGTGAAGCCGAGGCGGATGCGTTGCGGGAGATGCTGGCCAAGAAGTAAAGATGGTGAATTCAGCCTACCTTTGTCACTTACCTATGACTCTCTGTCAACTTTTGGGATTGAAGAAGAACGGGATTCCCCCGCTATTTAGTCAACAAAGCACCCTTGTTAGCTGTCTCCTATGATGGATCAGCGATGTCGCGAACCGGCGACGCTGGTAGGGGACATCGGGTCCAGTATGGACGCGATGATTCCTGTCATTTAGTAATATAAATATAGCGATATTTGATTTGAATCAGTTTTCTTGCCGTGACGAGATGGATGATGCCACCTTGATGTAGAATGCTGCGATGCCGTGATACTCGACTAACAGGGGAATTGGTGACAAGGATCTGCTTCGGATGCATATCGGTCAGTATGCGCGAGAGTGAAGAAATTGAATTGCTTTTTTTGCGAAAATGAATGTGCTTCTATATTTGTCTTTCAGACGATGTCGTTCTCTTCCTTTTTCGGCTCATGCGACTCATGGGAGATGTCGTCGGATTCCGTTTCTCTCTTCATAGACGGTAGATTTACAGGTGGGGGGGCTGGGGACGGCAGGGCGCTTACAAGGTGTTCAACGATGCCCGATGTTATAGTGGATCTCACTCAGCCAGCGTACTGCTTGCTGGATGTGACCTTCTGGAATCGATGGAAGATGCTCTCTGTCTTCTCGTATTTTTACTGGCTACATTGTGTGTATAGATATCTACAAAGGTCGGGTCCTATCCAACACTCCGTGGCCCCGAGACAAACAACCCCTCGTATAGAACCTTTCAGCTCATCCAGACTCAAAATGAATCATTTTGATGCTCTGTGATGGCATGACCCCCCAAGGTCGACATCTCTCCATCCCAATGCATCCGGTCTCTCCGTTTACAAAACGGTACGCTAGCGAAAACGCTGCGTGGGGCCTTGGCGCCCGCACAAGGTGGGGCCACCCCTCGCATGAATCAGGATGAGCCAGAATGACTCATTTTGAGAGTGCCCCGATTGGGAAAGGCGTCGTCGCTTCGGCCGAAAGCTTGTTGCATTCTCTTATCGCCAGCGAAAACCTGCCGAAAGCTGGACCCGTTTCGGCGCGGGTTCCGCGGTCTCTGGCCTGTCGCTTGGAATCCGGCGAGCGTCTGGGGTATTTAAAATTCGGGGTAACTGGACTAATGGGGTAAAAATGGCCACCCGCCATTACCCCGGGACTAAGACGGTGTATGCGTGTTCGGCAAGTAGTGACTGGCTTTCGTATAGTTTGTACCTCTATGTGGTCTATATAAGTGTGATTTTCCGAATTTTTTCTTATTTGATCGTAATTATTTGATCAAGGCCACATGTCAAAGATGACAAGATTACCACTGAATCCCAATCTGAGTGGGAATATTTGATGACGACAATGTCTATTACTATCAATCCCCAAAAGGCTTGGTATATGTTGAAATCCTTCTACTACACTTGGGGAAGCCTCATCGACAAAAATAGGCAAGTACTTTTGAACCCATTCAGAATGGTAGTCAGCCGTGTACCCCGCCTTCATGTACTCCTAGTAGTTAGGATACCACCCCGCCTGTTGCCAGTCAATGAGCGCTAGAATTTTGGACGGAGAATCCGGTAAGACGATTATATTGATTCGGTGAAGGTCCCCATGCGTGGAGACAATCTTGGCGTCATCATTCGGCAACTCTCTGTAGCGGTCGGGGATTTCGTCGGGACGCATCCCGGGCCAGTGCGTTTCCTTGCCGCTC
This sequence comes from Calonectria hawksworthii, assembly GCA_020975415.1. Lineage (NCBI taxonomy): Eukaryota > Fungi > Ascomycota > Sordariomycetes > Hypocreales > Nectriaceae > Calonectria > Calonectria hawksworthii. Next base: position 1,686,776 of record JAHXZK010000013.1, on the reverse strand, counting down.
CGGATCATCAGCGACAGCCAATCGTGGAACTCGTTGACGGATGAGAACGGCCCCGCTTGAAGCAGTACTCCGTTGGTAATGCTGACATCGCGGAGATGACTACGGTTGATGTGGCCTTTGACGCCTTGTGTTAAATGCTAATACGTGTATAAGAGCGGAGAGGGCCCTACCGATGACCGCATTGCTTAGCTCTTAGTGTAAGTAACGCAGTGTATCGAGTATTGATCTCAGCTGTTCACAAACGCCCACTCGGTCCTGGTCCCCCATCGATTCCCAATGCTCCTCAAGCGTGACGCCCTGGACATGCTCCATGTACAAAAACGTGCAATCACCGTCTTGACGCCAGCCATAGATCTTTGGCACAGGAAAACCCAAATCTCCAAGAGCCCAGAGACACTGGCCTTCGGCAATGCTCACTCGTGGCTCTTGGCCGAATTTGACCACGAGCCCGAGCGATTCGTAGCATATAGGCCGCTTCGCCCATTTGGAGTTTGATGGTTCTGAGGCTGTCGCCTTGGAAAGGACGTCCGAGGAAGAGGGAAGAGAAGCTCTGAAGAAAAAGGATGAGCTCTTGAATGTGCTTAACGGTTCTGAAGGAAGTGACGAGGCAGATATAATGCGATTGGACGCAGACATCATGAGCACGCAGAAATCATTTCCCAAGATGGCTTCTTTTCTCCCCCTTTTCTCTATTTTGTTGTTTCACACCGTCACCATACATTTGTATCGTCGTTGTGCTTGTGGGCTGTCTAACGAGGGGATTTCGCCAGGCAGCAACATTTCCACACCGCGAAGTTGTGGCGGCGTCTGCTCGTATTTTTAGGACCTCGCTGCGGGATTATAGGTCGCTTCGTGTTTTTAAGCATATAATTGGCGAAGGTGGACTGTCCAACGAAGCTCATGACGCGTATGCGCGCTCAGCCTACAAGCTAGCAAAGGTCCCATGGAGCTGATGGTACAACCCACTCTTTTCGTGATGCATGTAATTCTCCGAATTTTGCGTACGCGCTGAGTTGGCGGCTTCCTTCTGATTTAGACTTGTCTAAATTCTTTTGTGCTATTGCATATCTATTTTTTATGAACAGTGATCTGCCATTGAGACTGCTCGGGTCGTTGGGGTTTTTGGTAGTGAGCTGAATTCGTCACTGCCTAACATGCAAGGCGTGGAACCAACATGCCTTAGAATGGTGACTACGGATTGGGCAAAATGGAATGGGCTGTCGATCAGCTGCAGAAGCTCTCAAAGAAGGAACTGTTGATAGGTTGGGAAAAAGCAAGTGTACTGTAGGACTGAACTTGAACGCAACAACGTCTGCAACCTTATTCTCGCGAGTCACGCATTATAGCTGTATGCAATGACACTGTACCTCTATCTAATCGCCTACCATGGCCAGGGGCGGCGGAGGGGCCCCAGCTACTGGGTAATTCTAGCCATGGACGAGGAGTGTGGTCTTGCGGGCCCAAGCACCATGCCATTGGGCCTCCTTTTCACGGGTACGATCCGGATGTGTAGGCATTCTATAACTTCGAAATCACGGAGGCCTTATACGACACACTTTATTGCCAACGCGGCAGAGGATTGGAGAATTTCTCACTACCCTGATCAACCTCGGGGCTATTGATAAGTCTGCCATTGCAAACATGGAGTCTTACTTGAGGGAATCGAGAGCGCTCTCATGAGATTCGCGTGGCTCTTCATGCTGGGGTGCTTTGTAACACAATTGATGGGTTGATATAGAAGTATAAATGAGCTTTGATTGAGGTAGGGGAATGTTTTGAGTGAGGCACAGAATCGAAATGGGGTAGTTCCCATCAAGCTCCATTCATACAGACCAGCCAAGTAATAGGGCGAAGTGAAATAACTATTTGCTGGTAATGGGCGTGCTTATTTCGTCTTAATATATCCCAAGCTCTTTAGCCTGTTATAGTAGCACAGTAAATGCCTGGTTAGGGACAAGGCACAAATTGTTGCATGGGTTTGTATATTTTAATGGCAAACAGGTTGAAGTCTAATCTCATTCATTGATTCTACCCATGCTAAAAGTTTAATGTGAATGCAAAGCATTCTTTGATGGAACATGTACTCGATTTGTAGCCTTTAGATTATGATACCTAAATACATTTTGTACCTAATTGCGCCTCCATTGCACGGTTAGTCTTTCATTCTTCTGAATCCGAAAGATCCGAATCTGAATGAAAAGGATCTCCTGACCGTTCAAGTATCCTGACGATCGTTCTGTTCCCCCCTCGTCTTGCTATGGTGATCGCCGTGTCCCCATTCTCACCCGCGAGGCGTGGATTTGCACCAGCTTCCATCAGAATAGCCACAATATCCCCATTGCCGTAAGCAGCAGGCTCGAATAGAGATGATCTCCCAGTGATATCCACGGAGTTGATGTCTACATCTGCCCTTTGCACCAAAGCTTTCACGACTGCATCTCTTCCGTTATAGGCCGCGACCCATAAAGGAGTTCTTCCTTTCATGTCTTTCATATCCGGATTTGTTCCTTTATAAATGAGCTGCTCGATACAAGCGATATCTCCATCCTCAGCTGCCTTGTAAAACTTTGCGATGTCATGCCATCCTTCCTGGACAGAAGCGAGACCGTTCCAGCGAGACAAGAGTTCGACCACCTCAATATTACCACATGTTGCTGCAACCTTCATTACTTCTTCTGTCGCAGTAACCTCGGATCCTAGCCGTTCAAGAAGTAATTGCATCATTTTCATACCGTTGCGTTTGTTTCCTGCTGCGGCACTCGCTAACTTCTCTGTGATGTGAGTTTCATCCCCCGATCGGTCCAGAAACAAGGTCATTGCTTCCTTGCCATTGAGATAATGGTTGGCCGCTGCTTTTGTAGCTTCCTCTGCAATGGAGACCTTATTCTGTTCCCACTTGCATAGAAGCAATTGAACAACAGCCTCATGACCATTCTCAGCAGCCCATGAGAGCGGCGTCTGGCCATATTCATCATCCTCTGCCTCAATATCAGCCCCTTTCTCAAGAAGCAACTGAACAATAGCCTCATGACCATTCCTAGCAGCCCATGAGAGCGGCGTCCGGCCATATTTATCCTTTGCCTCAATATTAGCCCCTTTCTCAAGAAGCAATTGAACAATAGCCTTATGACCATTCCCAGCAGCCCATGAGAGCGGCGTCTGGCCATATTCATCATCCTTTGCCTCAATATCAGCATGCTCATTAAGAAGTAATTTGACAATGGCATGATGGCCAAAATACGAAGCGATGATAAGATTTGTTGGAAACTTGGTGGAATAAATACGTGTAGTCTTCCAATAATCTGGAAACCATTGCAAGTAGCTCTTGGAATTGGGAGCACAAATCTTTAAATACCAACGTATAATCTTAGCGTTATACGGGATATTAGCTTCGCGGAAGTGAGTGGCCCAATTTTGGGCCGAGTAATGGAAGAAGGAGTATTTTGGTGTAACTTCTTTAGAGTCCTCATTCATATTTGTTGACGGACAATTAAAGAAGCTTAGATAACGCACACAGCGCTCTGCAAGTATAGTATGCGCATCTTGAATAGAGATGGAGTGCTCCCAGCGCGTCTCTGGTGAAGTAGTGATTTTTGTCTGTAGAGATAAACGTGCAAGAAGAAATTCGCGGGCTGTTTGGTGAAGGAAGTAAATTTTGTTTTGGTGGATTGAGACGAATAGCCCGCATGAAGACCTAAGCCTTGCCTTGAAGTTTTCCTCATCTTCAAAGTCGAGATCATTAATAGATTGTGAGTCATCCTCAATGTTTATAGCAATGTTCATTTCGGAAAGAGTCAGCGGCTGACTTGCTGCGAGAATAATACTCAAGGCCTTCCGAGTCACATCCCTTTGTCTAGACGTATTGAGAATATTCTCATATGCCTCATTGATACTCTTTGGAAGGATTGAAACAGCAGACTCAATGCCCTTTTCAGTCTTTTTGAAGCCCTCTTTCTCCAAGTAGTCGAACACAAGGTATACCCAGAGATAAGTGCGGTGTGTGACCTCGCTTAACTTTTGCTTCAGGTACTTTTTATGTTCTGGTGAGAGGCCCCTAAACTTCTGATTGACACGAACTTCAATGACGCGATCTACCTCTTGACTGATAGTTTCTGACTCTTCCTCCCCTGGAACACGGATGTTTGGAAAGGTCTCCGAAAGAGAGTCAAATTTGGTCACGATCTGCTCATATGGTCGACACGTTAAGAAGTACTTTAGCTGACCATAGCGCGACTGATTGCTGGGGAATTGGCTTTTTATACACCGCACCAAATTTTCGAACTCCGGCCCGGCGCATTCGTCTAAAGCGTCTAGGACCAAAATAACAGGCCCGGCCTGGGGGTCTTGCACAGCATTTCCAAGGATTTTCCAGAGCGAGTCTGTGGAGCAGATCAGATTTTCCCCTTTCTTCTCGAAATCCTCCATCGCATGGAGGATTAGGGATGGCCGTTGAGAGAAAAGCTGGTGGATCAGAGCGCAAAGTGCCTGATAGACCTTGTTCTGGTCCTGCTCCTTGAAGAAGAAGTAACAGACGGTCGCTGATGATTTTGGCAAAACATCGTTTACCAGATACTTGGTCAAGACAGACTTCCCACAGCCAGGATCTGCTGAGACCAATAGTGGTCCCGAGTCCTGTTTCAACCACTTCTGGAAATTTTCATGCTGGAGGAACCATTGGCAAGTGCCTTCCACTCGATCTTCCACTCGCTCTTTGTACCATGTGTATGTAGTATCTTTACTTGTGCCAGTAAGGTGGAATAATTGAAGGCATTTAATTTGTTCTTTTGACAGCTCCCGCTGGGCTGCATCTTGCTGCATCTTAAGGCTTTCCTGTGCGATGTCCTTTTGCGCTTCCTGGAGCTGGATCTGCTTGTGATGGAGTTGTACCTGTTCTTCTCTGGGTCAACACATATACATATATTCATGTGAACTTCTTTAAACTAACCAGACATAATATCACAAAGCTTCTTTTCATTCTCAACCTTGTTGGGCGGGATTTCGCAAAGGAGATCCTTCGCATAAGCAGCTGCTGCCATTGCTGCATAACCCTGCCAATCTTTGTTCTTGTGAGAGTCTGAGTAGTCGCATATGCCCCGAATAACAAGACACGGGAAATGGTTCATTAACCCAGCTGCTTCCATCTCGAAACAGAGGACGCCCTCTTCTGCTCCAAGCTTGTCGCGAATTGAAGCATCCTTCATCAACTGGTCCGCTGAGGCAATAATGCCGTAATGAACTGCAGGATTATCTTCATCCTCGTCCCGTAGTGGCCGCTCAACTAAGTTTGATACCTTATCGCTGCAAGCTGTCGCGCAGGCTGAATCATGGGTGATTTCGGGTTTGAACAGTCTGTCGGTATCTAGTCCCGGCTGCTTGTACGTCTTTCGGAGTCTTCGATTCTTATTGAGAACAATGTCGATCTTTTGTGCAAGTTGATTCCCTTTCCTCTCGTATCGGGCTTGGAGGCCGTTCACTGTAGCTCGAAGGAGAGTCGGTGGCTGGTTTAAATACCCTGTCGGTTGGAAATCTCGTCCTTGAATGGTTTTTCCAAAGTCATACTGAAACACTCCGCCCTTTCCATTGCCGACAGAGCTGACTACAACGTCACCAAGACGGATGCGATCCTGACCAGGCACACCTCCAGCGATGCCGACCATCAAACCGATTCTGACATTTTCGAAACTGTGCAGCATGTCTCTTGCAACACTAGCAGCAGATGATTTTCCGTACTCGCCGTTAGGTAAGACGGCAATGACGACATTGTGCTTGCCGACTCTGCCTAGAGCGTAATTGTTATTGTCGTTTTTAGATAAATATTCCGGTGCATCGTGCTCTTCATCTAGAAATTCCTGTGCGGCAACGTACTCCGTGGTGATGGCGCAGATCCAGCCAACAGTGTAGTCCGTAGGGCTCAGTTGTCGCTTAGGAGCATCGGCCGCTGGCTCTCGATCACTAAAATGGTGCTCTTTCTTCCCATTCTCCTCATTCGAAGATTTATTTGGAGTATTTCCTTGCTCGTACCCCGAAGTTTTGTTGATAGTGTCAAAAGCATTCTGATCTTTGTCTATCAAAACGCTGCCTGTAGGTTCCGTAGCACCAGCGACTTGGCTGGCCGGTTGGCCCTGGGCACCCGATTCCCATTTTGACCAGAGGAGATAGGCGGATGAAAGCAGAAGTGTGAAGACCAAAGTATTCCAAGTTGCATTATGCGACCAGGAAGAATCACTAGCGAGAAACCTGGAGGGTTCAAGTAAAGACATGGTCGTCGTTTGGTAGCTGGGCTGTGCCGACCGTTTTCGGCGTATAGCGGCTTGTAGTGTTGGAATGGGGCGAGGAATCCTGATGACCTGTATGTTTATAAGACAGGATGAAGTAAAAAGAGGCCTTTCCCTTTGACCAAGAGCAAGTCGGAGGAGCTGCGTTCGACAGGATATGGCTAGGTTTAATCAAGTAGGAGATGCAGCGAAAAAAATGACCGAGGACAATTTTTCATAAAAGGCGGGGAAATTTGTTGATGTGCAGACCGCAGGGGTTAGAAATGGGCACTGCCTGAGTATTCGGGAAATATCCTTCTGATAGGTTTGGCTTGGCTAGTTGTTCTTTTGATTGGGCTCCTCTGGGGCATCCATCAAGAAAAAGCATTGTGAACAGAGTAGAGTACTCTAGATCAGACCAAAGTCAGCGCCGGACTGAGGTATCGCTACATGAGACACTCATGTAGTGTACATTTCTAACCCCTGCGGCCTGTACCAGGCAGGTTGGTTTAATTGGTTGCGCTGGGGAGGCCTGGGCTGACACTCATGGTCCGCATCTGCGTGGCTTGCATATTCAAGGTCCCTCCATATCAGGGTGTTGGAAAAACGCTGCGAGAAGATCGGCATCAGGCTGCATTGCTGATGGGCAGTAGACCATGATGCGAACTAAGCCCGACTCTGTCTTAAATAATGTCTAAGTGCGGTGCAAGCACACTGCACGAACAAATATGCTTGAAGGAAATCCGGGTAGATCTTGTTCTATGCATGATAAGTTTGTTTGGTCAACGCGCAACGAATTGGGAGCCGACATGTGTGCTGTCACTGCAACTCAGCCGCTGCACTTCTGGCCATTGCTGCCTGATTGCCTCCACATGTTCCATTTCTTAAGCGAAGATTTGACAAGAAAAAGAAAAAAACTACTATGTGTTTAATGTAATACTCTCTGGTCTTCTGTATTAACGGGCAGGGGTCTTAATATTGCAAGATAACTGTTAGCGGTGCTTTCCCCAAAATATGGGGGGATTATAGGCAGTTTAAATTTATCCACTTCCATGACTTAATAAAATAACCGCAAGTGAACCGTTTGACATTAAACCGCTATTGGAGCTGCCGACTTCGGGAAACTACTTACTTGGCAACCTGCACTTGATGCCGTCAAGCAGAGACACGTCTAAATGACGCACCCGCAATCTTATGCCTAGGGATAATATCACAGCTCATACAGGTAGGCTTGCAGATCTAGGTGTTTTGCACTGATAGCGGATATTGGGCCAATTTTTCGTCTTCACTTCCGAAATTATATCATTCTCGAAAGTTACAACCTTGCGTGGCTGACATCTGATCAACAGTAACATAAGCCTGATGACACTCACTCTCCATTCACGGCAGTATAATTTAACTCCCGCGTCTATCTCTTCTAGCAACAGGTTTTAAATCTACGCATAGTAATGTGGTTTGACGAAATTTTTGCTTGTCCGATTTCAACACTAGGATTGCCTGAGGGTACATCTAGAATCCATGCGCGTTGACCTTGAAGCCGCCATACATGTACGGACGTTATGAGCAAGTGAATTAGCATATAAAGCATTAAGATAGAAGTACGACTGTATTAGTGGGCGTATGCCCATGTCATTTGGGCAATTTCAAGGAGAATTGCGAATGGTAGACTGTACGCCAATCATCTCTGAATCACCACTGCCATCCGAACGCTGGTAGTGATACAGCATTTTGCACCCTACCCACAGCACAATCCAACCTTACAAAATCCTGTAGCAGACGTCTGAGTGACTGGGAAGGCCGTTAACCTCAATTTCCAACTATAAATGCGATGTGAAAAAGTGGTAGCGCTGTAGCATCCTATCTCACCATCTACAAATCAACCCACCATATTTCTACGCAGGCAACATTGCGACTCAAAGGCGAACTGTGCCGACCTTCTCAATAATTATTTTGTTACTAAGATTACTCTAGGAATAGAAATACACACACGTCGGTCGACACGTGGAGTACGAAGTTCAACCGGGACTTGTAGCAACGGTGGCAAGCGACAATTTCGAGTTGGGTTTACGCCCCGCCCAGTATACGCGGAGTCTGGATCCCTCATTTTCTTGTGCAAGTACTAACAAACGAGTGTCACTTCTCTAACTCCTATAGGTGGCTTTGTCCTTGAGCTGCGTGGTCCCTACATTTCATGCCTATCTAGGGGCCATCTTCCAACCAAACGTTGTAATTTTCCGAAATCCTTGAAACTCGATCAAACTATGGATCTATGTGGAATTTTACATCCTAGGCGCTTTAAAAGGCCCAAGTAAACGTATGCTGTTATTTCCCTCACCTAATTGGATATCCTGACGCTGATCAAGACGTCACTTCCTAGCAAGCCCATCGCGGAGTTGGTGGATGCGCTCCGGTCGACAAGAGGCAAGATCCAGGAGATATTCAACATATCAGGAGTAGCCGGTCTATCTGTTTTGGTCATTCACGAAGGCGAAACCATATTCCAAGACAACTTCGGATACCGTGACCTTGCCAACAAAGAGCCTGTTATATCCGACACCATCTTCCACATCGCTTCGCTGACCAGGGGCTTCACGGGTGCTTGCATAAATCGGTTGAGAGCCCAAGGAAGTCTATCGCTTGATGACTCAATTCAAAAGCATCTTTCGGAAACAAAAAGCCGGGAGCCTGCTGTTGCCACAGCGGCGACTAGTGCTGACCTCCTCGGCCATCGCACGGGACTTCAGAACGCCGACAATATATGGCTCGGCTCGGATGGTGAGCTGCTGACCAGCAAAGAGCAAACTATAGGACTTTTCAGCCAAATACAGGCCAGAGGTTGTTTGCGCTCCCGATTCTTTTACAACAACATTTGTTATGCCGTCCTGGGAGAGATCATCAGCGAAATCACAGCGCAGCCTTACCACGTCTACTTGAAGAAAACCATTCTGGACCCTCTCGGCATGACCCGCACTATTGTAACTAAGGACGAGGCTTTGCCGGAAAACTCGTCCCTGGCGTACAGCACTCTGGACAATGGCGAGCCATACGAGGTTCCTCTTCCAGGGATCAGTGCAAGTGTGGCAATGGGCTCTACGGGAGGTTTACTGAGCAGCGCGAATGACTTGGCGAAATACTACAAGGCGTTGATGAGTTCATGGCGAGCTCAGACCCGGCGGAGGAATAGCGCTTGCGAAATCGAAAATAAGACAGTCGTGTTCGATGATGTCTCGTGGCTTTTCGCACCACTCCAAATCATGGAAACCCCTACGATTCGGGAGAAAAGCTATGCCTCTGGATGGGCGAGAAGTCAGCTCCCTGGTACTGTCGGAGATATTGGGGCCAACCCGTGGTTGGTAGATAAAAGGCCCTTGCTCGCGGATGGCATTGATTCTCGGTTGGCAATATGGCATCAAGGCAGCCTAGTCGGCGCCACTTCATTTGTCATGATGCTTCCCGAGACCGAATCCGCTGTTGCTGTCCTTACCAATACCATGGCCCTCAGCGATGCAGCTGACTGGATTGGCCAGTTGCTTGTTGAAACACTGCTGAACAGTCCCGTGCGCAATGACTACGTTCGCCTGGCATCCGCAAGCGCGGAGCGCGTACTTGAGAAGTATGCGCACCTCAGCGAGGTGGTGGACCAGGGAAGGGAAGCAGGAGAACCCAACAGGGCCCTGAGCGAATACACCGGGATATATGTCGGAATCGGTGGCATCTTCACTGTGGAGGTGGTGGAGGGCAAGAACGGCCTTGAGATGCTCTTCCAAGGGCGCGAATCCCAGCGGTACCATTTGCAGTATCATCATTCCGATACATTCACCTGGCTCACGCCGTGGAACGAGCAGATCAAGAGAGCTCGATTTATTGTCTTCCAGCCAGAATTTTATTATATTCGCTTTAAATTTGAAGAGGGCAAAGGTATCACTGCCCTGAGCTGGCCTCATGATTCTGGAATGCCTCAAGGCGATGACTTTGTCAGAGTGTAGAATTGTCAGGGCTGAGTAAATGGGGTGGATGCCACAAACGGACGGCTCGAGAGGAAATAGTTTCGACAAGAAAAAGAATCCAATTGCATCATGAATTAGCGAGAAGTATTGGTCCCAACCAACTGGACGCCGAAAAAAAAGAGGTGACGATGTAGCTGAACTCGATTCGTGCAGTCAACTACTGAGCAAGTTTCGGGTGTTGTGCCCCATGCCAGGGTGCCACAGATCAGAGCTCCTCTTTTTCCTAGGCTTTCCGAAACCTCTGGCCACTCCTTGATACCTTTGCTAAATGAGATAGTTAATATGCATTCATGTATTTGCTTGTTCGTATTTCGCGACCGTCAGATGTGATGCACGCCCATGTTTGACCGCCTTCGAAGTGGTGCTGTTGCCTGGAGGCAAGCCTAGCGAGGCCAATAGTCCGCCTGCATAATACCAACTGGTTTCCACTGACACATATTCCAAACCCAAGTAATTCTATAAACTCCATTGACTCGACATATCATCTTGACCACGATTTCTATTCCACTCGGAACTGCGATTCAGGATGGGATCTACGACGTTTCTTCGTGGCTTCAAAATCTCCGTGGCTGCTCTGGACGAGTTCCTCGCCGCCAATGGCGTGGATGAGACTTACGGGACCCCTCCATTCTACCAGCACCACCCTGATAGAGATCAAATCTCCAAGCTGCTTTATAAGAAGATAACTTCGGCTGGTGGCACTGCGGACAAGATGAACTTTCGTGTCATGATTCCATCCCAATCTGGTTGTAATAGCTCTACTATTGCCTATGTTACGTATGCTTGGATCACGGTATGGGCTCATATTGAAGTCAATTTAGAAGAGAGCCTACCGGAAGACCCTCCGAAAGGCTTCCTTGAGCTACGAAAAGAGATTATGGCATATAGCGATAATCTTCCTAGCGAAGATAGAATGCGCGATGATGGGAAGATTGGTCTATTTCTCGTCTTCACGGATGATATTCGAGGTATTTATTCACCCCAGGAACTAATCGACCGGAGCAAAGTAAGTCTTGTTTTATTTCTTTCCAGTTTAATGTGTTAATCCGTCCCATTTCACATAATGTATCCGCCCCACCTGCTGACCCCGCGGTTTCTCGAATACCCAGAGCCCTCAATACTGTGATCAATGCGATAGTACTTTTGATGGTTCAGAAGCTTGGGAGCTGAGACAGAATCATCGGTCCAAAGTTCATGGGTCCAAGGAAGGCCAGTGTCCCCTTCCTTCGGGCTGAAATTTGGTCGAGAGAACTGAGTGCATCATTGGTGTAGCTGAGTGGAAGGAGACACTAAAGTCTGCAGAAAATACGCGCAGGAATATACACCATCTATATACAATGCATCTAAGAAATCTTATTCTTTCAAGAATCATTGTAGAATTCTTAAAGTACCTTTATCCTGTATTGTTCTTACTGCGTTTACGGAGTCAGTGCTCCCTGCTCCTTGAAGTCTAGAGTGGGGATTGTTCAATAGTACGAGATGATGCGAGATGCTCATCTCCAAGGAGACATGAATATAAGTTGAAGCACAACTACCATTATTTATTACTTTATTGTGAATTTTTATGTGTTCCAAGGCCTTAATAAGAACATAGTGGCCATCAAGTGCGACACCGAACCGCAGGGTGGGTGCCACTTTTTTTAGGGTGTCATTACGATAGCAAGTAACGATCACAGATGTTCCAAATACATCAAGGTCCCCATAAGAATTTGCGGCATTAAAAAGCCAAAATATAAACTGAGAGCAAGGGAAAGTCTAAATAAACCACTGTGTACATGCTCTTGGCCAGTTGTTTCGCTGCTGCAGTCAAGTCTAGGCGAGTGTTTCACTTGGGCAACAGTTCACTTGACATACGAATGCTTTTCTCGGTTCCTAGATGTCGAAAGAACTAGATAACAAAAGGCTACGAGTAAAATGGAATGTGAAAGACTCCCGGTGGGTTTAACGACTTTCCAAGAGGATTGCAGAGGTACTGTCGCTATGGTGGTCGTGTCGGCACTCATCTGTATTGGGATAAGCATCTAGAGGTAGACCGTATGGGCCGTTTTTACAACTTCTGCTACTTGATCCGAGAAATTAGATGTTCCTAAGTATCTAGGAGGTCTCGTGGCATGCGGTATTTTGCAAACGCATTGTGTTACATTGTCATGGGAATCATCTTAGGGCACAAGTGAATGCTAGCTTCACCGCCTTGCAACGTATACCAATTGGAACTTGCCGGGAAGTTCATGACAGTAGACGATGGTAATCCAGAATTACAATAAAGCATGGAATTGAGTTCATCATTGATCGTCTCATATGATCGTTCTCGGTATATTCCATCGTCTACCCGAAACAATGGGGCCGCGGGGCCCGGCTCCGCGATGAGAGCTCCCAAGCAAAAGGTCCCATGCTACGTTGTCTTTGTACTCTACAATGCATGAACGCGCCTTCATAAAAAGCATGTAAAAGTCACGATGGCCAAAAATCTAAGACATCAGGCGGCCCTGAAGGTCCTGGGGAAAAGGAAACTGTGGCCTCGAGGCAAGGCCAAACAAGCAACCCCCTTGATATCATATCATGGCGAGCTCCCCCATTGTGCGTCCTAGAGTCCTACAACCTCTCCGCCTTGCCCATGAAGCCAACACCTCCTACGTCACATCATACCCGTGACCGTCGCCCCGGCGCATAACAGGCTAGGCCTCCGTCTCGTCCCGACAGGCATTATGCTTGAACCCACCGCACACCAGTAGCTCGCCCGATTGGGGCGGGCCGTAGATCATTTTGCTTCTCCAACTCCCTTCTCCCACTCTCATATCCACTCATCCCGCTCGCTAGTTCATCCATCCAGAGTTCAGACTATTTAGAGGATCCGAACCCGAGCCGTCTCGCCAAAGGCCCGCGGCGGCTGCGGCGTGAGCGGGAGTTGCTTTTGTGACAAGCTTGCCAGTAGCCGCAGTACTTGACATGAAAGCCATGTTTCAAAAAGTCTGGTTCTCAGTAATATGAAAGGATCTCGTTAAAATACGCCACAACACCATCATCTAGCCAGCTATTTCTGAAAGGGAGATCAAGTTCTTGTTTGGCTCGCCCCTCCGGTCCCGAATCTCTCGTCTCCTTTTTTTGGGCCTAACATAGACCGGGGCACAAAAAAAAGGTTTGCTTTAGTTGTATCAAATGCTTACCAAGGCATGTGAAAGAGCAAGTAAAATAAAAAAAAGGTTGCACAGCGATGACTCTTGGGATGAAAACGCGCCTCGTCACGCGTCCATCCTCCTCGCCATGGCTGCCCTGGAACTCACCTCCCCGACAATCTTTTGCCCCCCATTCGTCATCCTATCCCACACCGTGATACGAGTCCGTAACGCCCGTAGATGTTGCAGTGCGCCCCGCGACTCCAGCCGGTTCCAGACACCCGCACACCATCATCAAGTCACATGCCTGGTCATCCGCCCGCTCTAGCCTGATGGCAGCGCTGAGCGGAATCAGCTTGGGCCGAGCGATGCCACTGGTGTTAGTGTGAAGTGGCTTGGAACACTCACTCCCCGAGCTATCTGACTGGCTCCTTAATGAGGCTCTCGTGGCAGCCCTGTCAAGCCAAGGAGCCGGTCTTTTCAAACGGTGCTAACAACACCCTCGTGAGGCGCGTTCAAGGAGGTGCCAGGTTTAACGGCCAGATTGCCACAACACAAACGCAATATTTGTATCATGAACGCATCATAATCAACTCGACCGCTCAGATGAAGTTGTGATTATCAGTGCCCACAGAAGATCGGTTACCCGGCCCTTTCGGGGACCCTTGAAGATCTCGGCATTTGCATGCCTTAGTGCATCAACTGACATCCAACTTGGTCCGGATAAATGACAATCGTTGCGCATTCTATCAAGGATCAAGAGTCTCCGAGCCAAAAGGGCTCGCAACAGAGAGTGAGTGGGGAATAATAGAGTCCTCGGACAGGGCCTGAGAGAGGGTGGACCATGGCACACGGTTCGGAGCATTCTCGCCGGTAGTTATATCCAGGTGTTGAACAAAGGTGCCTGCTAAGAACAAGAAATAGAGAAGATTCTTCGGAGACGCGTCGATGGGGCAAAAACATGGACCAGGGACATGCCCGTGGTGTGTGAATGGGACTGACGACTACGCCGGACTCCGGTCGGATGATGTGGGGCAGGGATCATGAGATTCTGTGAGATGCTAGTCTGGGCCAGGGAAGAGGCCGATCTCAGAGTTGAGGGTGTGGGGGCCGGGCTTGAAGGATGTATGGCCCTTGCTGCTCGAGGCTCGCAGTTAGGGTAGTTTGAAGAGTGTGTATCTATCTCGTCTGCGCAACATTTGGTGGATGCTTGGCCGGAGAACAGGAGCCCCGCATGGCTGGCTTGGGTTTGACGTCAGCAGAGGAGGCTTTGCCGGAAAGTCTGGACTCCGAGGAGACGGTGACGATCAAAGACATGGCGAACCCAGCGTTCTGGTGAGAGAGGTGCGGGTAGAATGTTCGATAGGCCCGCCACGCATGTGGCAATCGAGGCCAAATCTGGGGACGCCAAAACAGCCACTGAACCAGGCTCATCACGAACATCGGCCAGCCAGTGGACAGTGTGTAAGGCTGGGAGCATCATGTAAGCCGGACCAAGGTGGTTTGGCGCCAGGCCGGAGACCAACGACCGGGCTAGTCAGGCGGGCACGGCAATAGACATTAACACGAGGGCATATGGATCAAGGTGGCTGGGGAGTGCAGGCACTGGCTCGCAACTCGCACGCGGTCTAGAATAAGGGGGGGTCGACATAAACCGCTAGGGGGGAGAAGAATGAGTGATGGGGCTCTCCGATCATGATGGTGGTGAAGTTGTGGGATGGTGGTTGTGGTGTGGGTGTGGTCACCCGCCTGAGACAACCCCCAAGAGGAAGACGGGCGCACCTGGCCAAGGTTGTGGCGCCAGTGCCCAGGTCATATCTGGAAGCGGGTACGTCCTTGGCATGATGGCTCACGAGGAATAGCGTCTTTGCAAGAGAGCGTTGACGCGACGGACGTTTGGGTTCGCGCTCGCGTTGCCTGTCCATATAGGGATGGGCAGATGACTGGCATTAGACATTATTTGTCTGCAGGGACAAAGACGGAAAGCCGATCATGCTGCAGAGGGCAAAAGCGAGAACCGCTGCAGGCCTAGGAGCGAATTAGCAGCCAGAAGTGAGATACACAACAGGACATTAACCAGGGTGCTTTGGACGGAGCGCGGAGCCATGGCCACTCGGCGTGGAGCTAGAGAGTAGCCTGCAGCGTTCGCCGAGTTGGAGGGTGGCAGCATGATCGACGGCATGTTTTCTAACGACGGAGCTAACAGCCAGACCTCGCCGATATAGCTGCACTAGAGCCGAACAAAGGAAACGAAGCGGGTGGATAGCTGAGTTGCAGGGGAGGTTTGCGAGAGGTTGAGGTGAGAGGGGGAAGAGGAAAGAGGACGAGATGGGTTGGGTGTTGTAGGTCAGAACCAGGACAGAGACAACTATGGTACATACTACACAAGGCCATGACGCCAGAGGGACGCCTCGTCGAGACTCGAAGCCTTAGCTGCGAATGCAAGGCTCAGGGCTGTCTCCGGGGAAGCTGATGCCCCAGCCCGCAGGTCCCAGGCCCCGTAACCAGGACCAATAATTGAAGCCGGAGGGTGGGAATGTCTGGGTGCGTGAGAAGCCATGCTTGAACCTGTTTGCTTGGAGAGGATGGCATGTGTGTGAGAGTGTGCGTATGCGTGTGTGCGCCGTGACGAATTCAGAATAGACAAGATCCGTGAGTGGGTGGTGTGTGATTGGGAGCATGTCAGTTGAGGTGAGGTTCCATCTTCGATACGTACCGCGACGGCGTTCCACGAGATGTTGCCTGAGTCCCACGCTGAGGTCAACCTCCATGCGGGGTCTATTTCTGGCAGATGCCGGGGCGGCGCTCGGGCCCTTGGGGCCAGGATAGCACCCGAAGGTGGTGGTGTCCCCCTGCAAGTGTTAGCAGCTACAGCAGCTGGAGAGCTTCCCTCCCAGCGAGCCACCCAGCGAACCATCCAGCGAGCCACAGTGCCCGCGCAGCGTCAGCAGGCGCCCGGTGTTCCAGGACGCACCCGCTCACTGGCGAGAGACCCAGTGCCAAGGGGCGCTATTTTGAGAGGACGCTCCGCGCGAGGCGCACCCGCTCAGTGGCTTGCGGCGCACTAGACCGCACGTATCGGGAATGTTGCGTTCCCGCGCCTTGCAGGCAGAGAGCTGATCCCTGCGAGGCGCTGAGACGGCGGGCCAGTGCTGCAGAATGGCGTCAGTCAACCTACAGCCCGAGTGAGCGAGTGATTGTTATTGCTTTTTACCTGATACTGCAAACCACAACTCAAATAGTTGCAGGCTGCGGCTGGCTGCCGGAAAGGACCCCCGGCACGCCAGTTTCAGTGCGGAGAGATTCCTTGCCACTGGAAAAAGAAAAGAAAAGAGTGATTGGGTTCGTGCGAGGTTACACGACCGCTCAACGGCTACGACAGTCGGGTGCGACGTTCTCAGAAGGGACGAAAGTGCACGTCTCGATGGCCCTTTGGGCAATCATGGACCAGCATCTACCGGGATCTATCCTGCAGCGGAGCTACACATGTTGCCCATTACAGCTCTGACTGCATCGCCACGGACAGCTGCGCAAGCTCGGCCGCGTCCAAGCTCCCTATCAAACCTCCCATGTCCCCGTCGGTTAAACGAATTCGACGACTCTGCGACACTATCGATCATGCACGAGTGGTCGCACAAGAGCGACCAAGAGCCTAGCCCGGCCGAGTCGGGGATAGCGGCCGACATCTGCCTTGATCGTCGAGACGGCGGCGACGGTTGGAGGTGGAGGGCATGGCCGCAAGGGTGTGGGCCCGCAAGCATGAGCAAGAAGAGCATGGGCATGGGGGGCATGGGCATGGGCAGGCAAGGCGAGGAAGAGGAAGAGACAGGGGTTGGAAGCCATCATGAGGTGAGGCGAGACGAGACGCAGGTAGAGACATTGCTGCTGCTGCTGCTGCTGCTGGATGGTGCATGGTTCTGAGTGAGGTGAGTCTGAGTTCGGGGCCCGCGTCGGCAGCGGAGGGAGACGGAGCACGCGAGTGAGAAAGACGAGACCACTCTAGACTCTCTCTGGGAGGGGAAGAGGCATTGAATTCCCGGGTACGGCAACCAAAGGGCGGCGTTGTGTTGTGTGTTGTGTCGCGCAGTGCGTGCACACCACAAGCCGTCGGGACCCGGGGAAGCAGAGATGCAAAGCTGGTTTACGAGCGAGGCTGTGGCCAGGCGGTGGTCAAGGGAGCGATCGACGAGACATGCCGAAGGCGAGGCTCAGGGATCAATGGCCAACCCCCAGATTATTTTATTTTCCATCTGGCTCTTGTTATTGACCTGCGCCGTAGCTCGACGTGAGTCTCTCTGTCTTACTCTAGCACAAATTGGGTTTGTGGAGGTTGCAGACGGCACTGAGGGGGGCGATATGCGAGACGAGGTGGATGGGGATAGCTTCGCAGTGGACGGGCAAGGGTGATGGATGATGGCTGGTGACCATTCATGGAGTGGTACGGCTAGGAGTGTGCCCCTCACGCTCACACCCAACCCAAAGACGCAGCCAGCCATGGCGGACAACGAGTGGAGGAGGGGCGGGAGGATGTGATGTGAGTGGCATGGGCCACGATTCCGAGCCGTCGCAGGCAAAGTGCAGGGCAAAAGAGCCATTCGGATATGATCCCATCCATCAAGACGTCGATTGCGGGTGGGCAGGAGAAACAATCAATAAACGAGGAATGGCGGCTCAGGACGGGTGGCCGCTGCATCCCATCTATTCCGGACTCGTCGCGCGTCGATGCATCAAGAGTGAGACTTTTTGCCATGGAGAACGCGACAACGAAGGAAGGGGAGGCAAAGACATTGCATTTCTTCTTACTCTACCGGGGTCCCAAACTCAGTCCATCATCGTCCAGCCCCGGCTGAGATGAGTCCAGCGGCAGCCCAAAACGGCCACATCCACCCCCCAGCTCGCCTGAAAGAGATGTGTGACCAACCGAGAGGCCGCACCGCGAGTCGCACCCGGCGTGGCCTGATTCGACCGTGGCGTCGTCGCTGTCTCTGGCTTTGGACGTTTTAGGCATCACCATGTCTCGACGACAGAGAAGCGAGCGAGCAAAGCAAAAAAAGAGACGAGGAAAGAAAAAAGAGGCTTTCGACACCCAGCTGTTGAAGCTTGTTTCCCCAGTGGGGTCAAGCTACGCTGAGACAGTGATTCCAAGCTGACGGTGCGCCCGTCTACCTAGGTACCCTCCCCTCCACTACGAGACCAAGGTCGAAACAAGAAACAGATTTGTAAATCTACCTAGGCCCTTCATCCACATCACGTTCCCCCGTGGTAGTGGATACCTGTGACTTGCTATGGAAGTGACCATGCTGATGGGCGCAATGGCGGGGGCCTCGAGAGTCTCGGGAGCCAAGGATGCCGGTTCCTGGTCCTTGTTCCGCATTGTCCGGCTGTGCCTTGTGTCCAGGACTGGTACCTGCTACCAACAAGCCTCAACGTCGACGACGACGGCGGCGGCAACAACGACAACAACGCTCATGCCGCTGTCAAGGAGGAGAGAACAGAGGTGGCCACGCATCGTTTGCTTTGTTGGGCTGGCAGGTTTCAGGCCCGGGCATATGCCAAGTACGGAGACGCAAGGTGTAGGCCACCACTAAGCATCGCGACTATTGTTCCCACCACCGCCAACACCATCGACCAACCAGCTGGCACACGGGCACTAGAATGGATATTCGTCTGCCTCTTGCCGTGGCTATTCACGTATGCTAGGCAAAGTACCGTCGTGACATTGCCCCCCAGAGAAATAAAAGGCGGCACATGCCCCGGCCATCCTCACAAGACGCCCAACCCATATTATGGATCAAGTGCCGTCGTCCGTGCCACGAAAACTCGACTTGGTCATTTACAGTCTCTTCCACGTCTTCCCAATCTTTACCATCGATGACGGACAAGCGCGGTCGCGTGCCAGACAATATCCCACCCTTCTTTTTGCCAGCATCATCACACCTCTTACACTCATCTCACGACAGCGTATTCCGCCTCATCCGCCTTTCTTGGTAATCGCCTCCCGGAACTGCTGGTGCGGCTACTTCTTAATTCGACAACCTTGGGATAGCACCACTTATACGGAGAGCAGGCGGCCCGAAACTGTATTTTTGTCTTCTTCTTCTACTTCTTCCAGCTTCCACACGTTTCATGTCCCCCTGCGCACGCGCATATAAATCCATTCCTGCTGTCAGCAAGGCGGTGCACTGCTCTCGCCCAACCGACTAAGCGTACCTACATACTGCATAACCCCCCAGCGCAGCAAGGCTCCATCCGTTCCTGAGTGCCAGGCTTCCCAGTGGACCCATCCGCGAATCCCCAGGATAGCGCTGGAGACTCCGATCCCTCAGGGCATCGATCCACTGACTCGGCCATCCGCCACCCGCTAAAGGCCGACCAACCTAGCGGCCCTGCCCCTACGCTACAGCGCATCGGCCGGCGTCGTACCGAGAGTGACCTAATCGTGCAGTCGGAGTTTACCAGCTGACTGGTGATTGATGCAAGCAACCTATTTCCTGATCGGTCGACATCATCGTGCCTTCCACTTTCTGTCTTGTGCAGCACCAGCACCCGCAATCACCTCTGCTTAACAATATCGCCTTTCTGCCTTATCGTTCTCGTCCCCTCTTTTTCCCATCTTCTCCAAAGCGCCAGAATCTCGCATCATCATCTTCATCTTCACCCATTAGCGCCCTCGCAGCCGCCGGCGCCCAGGCCGTCGGCATCCCCATATCTCGCGTCCCACATCCCATCCCACATCTCACACAGACTCAGGCACAAGGGCCCTGGCCAACCCGTCTCACCGGGGGTTGACTCGCGACCACAGCTCTCGGACGCCCCTCTTTCCCACGTCGATTACAGTAGGTATGTGCACTGTACCACTACCACCGACACCACTGTCACTGCCCTGCCAAACCCCACCACGCCCGAGGGAGCTAGAACCTACTGCTGGGAGGCACCCGCTAATGCTTCACAGTGCCATTAGCCACTCCTACACTAACTCAATTACCCAAAACGATCTCAAACCAAGCCCAACCTAGGTATCCCGACCCAGCGGCGCCCGCCTTCTGATCCCCCCACCCTGCTCCCACCGCCGCCGCATTTGCCCGCCATTGCCCTCCACAGCGCCGAAACCCTCCACACACTCGTCTTTGAGCCACGAGCGCCCACCACGACCGAGCGAGCGAAACGAGCGAGGGGGACCCTCTTTGCCGCCCGCTCCGCCGCCGCTTTCACGCAACCCTCACCTCAGCCTCCTCCCCGGTTTCTGCTACTTCTCCGCCTCTACTTCCCTTTTCCCATTCCTTCTCCTACACCACCCCCGCCTCGGCTGCTCCCACTCTCCACGACGTTGTCTTCTGCTCCTACAATGCCCGAATATCGTCACTCTCGGAGCAGCAGCCTAAACGTCTCATCGCCTTCCAACGGAGCTCAGACTACCACTGCCATGGCTTCCGCACCTGCTTCCCGCTTCGACGGGCCCCGAAGCCCTCCGAGTATGTTGCACACGACACCCCGCGACAAGCCATCGCGCCTGTCGCATCCTCCCGTCCCACATGCAAAACTGACCCGGCTCATCATGACAGACACCTCCCACGTCCCGTGCAAATTCTTTCGCCAGGGCGCCTGCCAGGCTGGCAATGCCTGTCCCTTTAGCCATGATCTCGGTGCCGCTGCTGAGAACGTTTGCAAATACTTTGCAAAGGTGCGTGCGCCATATCACGATCGCCCTCATACACCCCCGCTACTACCCGACGCTATGCCTAATGCCAAAACCCCTCTCTTGGAAAATGTCTTCAAAACCTAACAATTGCTCTCGCAACAGGGAAACTGCAAATTCGGTCCCAAGTGCGCCAACATCCACGTCCTCCCGGACGGCCGCCGCATCAACTACGGCAAGAATGGCGTTACCATAGGTGCTGCGCCCATCAACCTCGCAGGCCGAGCCAACCCCACATCGTCACAGAACCAGCCATCCACCAGTGCCCTCACCACCTCCCTCTACCGCGCCGAAGTCCCCTCGTACACCACTGCCTATCCCTACGATGAGCGACAACCCTCTCTCGGCCGCCAGCCCAGCCTCGAGAATGGCCTCCCCACCATCGATATGTCATACACCGAATCCGCTTACGGATCTCCTCGGGATGACGATTCGCACCGCTTTGGCCTTGGCCTGTCCCCAGCTAACGGGAAGGGCCTGTCCGTCCTAGATGCCCCTCTTCCCGCTTCATTCGACTCAAATGGTATTTCCAATGCCGCCAGGTTCCCCGCTGCCCCGTGGCCCTCATCAGTTCCCTCCAAGTTTGGACTTGAATCGCCCTCTCAGTCCCTCAGCAACGCCAAGGACTCCCGCACCTCTGAAACCCTCAAGCTGCTTCACACCTCTGCCTTTGGTTCCTCGGAGCATCTAATTGCACCCATTCCCAACAGCCCACCAAACGGCGAAGAATACTTTGGAAAGCGAACCATGCACTCGTCCCGGTTCTCCAAGCCCAGGATGCTCTCGTCCAGCGTGCCCAAGACCACATCCATCGACAGGGACTGGGAGCCTGATTTTGCCTTTGGCGAGGACGACGACACTCTCCCTGAAAACTATGTGCCCGAGAATCTACAGGACCTGTTGACCCCCGCCGAAAAGGCCCGACGAGGTTCCATGCGAGCCGACAGCAGCGACGCAGGATTGGATGGACTTAGCAAGTACGGAAGCCCGATCGGATCCAGCCCCAGCAGGTGGGGCCCCATGTTCCAGCGACAGAAGGACGAGGAAGATGTCGCTCGCTCTGCCCGAAACGCCGTGTCGCCCTTTGGTCATGTCGGCAGCCCGCTCCGAAACTCGGTTCTGGCCCAGGAGATGGACAAGAATGCCAGCAGCCTTGCCCGCCCTTCTTCGCTGCGCACCACCAGCGAGTCCATGTCCATGCTCTCCCAGCAGCTGCAGCGGAGCCGGTTGGATGACGCCCCCAGTGGTGCTAGCCCGTTGCTTCACCCCTCCACCGCTCGAGCTCCTGTGAGCGCCATTAGCCCCATCAGCCCCATTGGCAAGGAGCGTGGAATGGAGCGCCACGTATCAAGTGGCAGCATCAGCTCCTCCATGAATGGGCGATTCACCACACCCATCAACGAGGATGATGAGATGTTCCACATGGAGGGCATGGAGGAGGATGGCGAGTCCACAGCCTCCAAGACTCCCAAGCGAACCGCGGCTAGCCTGGGCATGGGGCCCTGGAGCAGCTACGCCGGCGTTGTGGCCGGAAAGGGCGCTGCCAACGGAACCAAGGCATCCAGGGATTCGGTGCCTGTGAGCGGACGATGATGGCCCACGCCATTCGAGCTCTCAAGCGACGTTTCTCTACGACGGATGACGAAAACTAAAAGCGAGCCATCGATTGATTGGCATTTATAGATGATGACCAAGGTATCAAATCATACGAGCTACGACGTCGCAATCGAACCTATACACGACATTATTGCATTTCCATGGACGAGGAGCACACAATGTGTATCTACGACCGAGCGGCTCTTTATCTTGCAGCATATGGGCCCTTTACGGAAAGAGAAAATCCAGTGTTTTCATTGCAAATCGTTGGCCCCGGAATCTCAAAAAGGATATAGGATACACGGCATGGAGTTCTTTTTCGTCTTTTTTTTTATATTATTTATGGTATTTCATCGTGATTTTAGGAAAGGAGTTTTTGCTGCTTGGTAACTTTGCCACCTTTTTGATCACCACCAATCGGGGTAACCATACATACTCGACATGCCAGGGCAGATGGAAGCTGATTTAGTACAATGCATTGCCTGTGAGTAACATGTATACTTAGGGGCTTGGTCGTCTTGGTTACACGTGTTGCATCAAGGCGACAGGGCGAGTGGATCAGCAGCCATCTGGTTTTGGAACAATGCGGGTTGGGTCTGGGTCAGGGTGTTGGGGGTTTCTGGGTTCCCAAAAAAACAAACATTTCTTGAGATATAAGGAGAATGAAAGACAGGACAAAGTATTTAGTTTTTGTTTGAAACAAGGAGCGATGTGATATTGATTGTGGAATCGAGTCGAGAACATGTATGACCGGGTATATTTGTACAGAAGAGTGAAGAAGTATCTGAATGTTTGGGAGTTGACGCATCATGAAGGGCATAGTTAGTATTGTTTTTTTTTTTAGTATGATGCATATTGCATGGAGGGAAATAATAACGATGCCACCCCCGAATACTTGAATTTCCTTTGATGAGTGAATACCAGACATGAGAAAGTTAGTAATAAGATGGTATTTGCAGAGGGGATCGTCGGCACCAAGGGCATTATTGCTACTTTTCTCAATACATGTCATTTTCACATTATTTGACACTGACCAGTCATATCCACTGATGCCAGGTAGGTCACAATTCGGAGGCAAAATGAACACAATCGCCCAAGGGAAAGAGGACAGCGCTTGTGACGTGAAAGACTTGACGATTCTTTTTTCTTTTTTTCCCGCACCCCGAGGCCGCCCACCATCAGCTACAAAGGCTCAACTGCCTCGATTCCCAACAAGAAGAAAGTCGTCCGGGAGAGAGGGGAATTTGGGGAAACAAAACTCCGTCGTTGATAAACAAACAAGAAAAACAGGGCACACGGCAGACAAAACACATCCTCTGTTTGTTCCCCCAAATCTGTTCAGCTAGTTTCAACCCCGGGAGATCTCGGGCCCAAGCCCTCTATAAAATAAAAGCCGGCTGATGAGTTTTTTTTGTCCCAAGCCTCTTCAGGAGATGAAAAAAATACTGAGCATGAACGCGCCGGCGATCCCTCCCCAGGTATTTAAAGCGCCATTGCAAAAAAAGAGGATTGTGTTTTATTTGCCTCTCCCAACATGTCTAAGATGCAAGGGTGATTGCGGGGGTGTTAATTGTACAACGGGGAGGTAGATGTTGGGAATAATTTAGTTGGCATCGGGCTGCTTGAGGATGTACTCAACGGCTTGCTCGACTGGGAGGGGTTGTCAGCTGTGCGCTCGGGATAGGTTTCCAGGTAACGAGAACATACCGGAGTGAATGGCATCGGCATCCTTGTCGGGGATCTCAATGCTGAACTCCTCCTCAATGGCCATGACGACCTCAACGGTGTCAAGGCTGTCAAGGCCGAGGTCGTTGGCGAAGTGGGCAGTACCCTTGATCTGTCGGAATGCGTTAGGAAATCACTTGATGATGGCGTGAGAGAATCATAGAGCTCGTAAACGTACGTTGGCAACATCGTTGACCTGTAATGGGGATTGGTTAGCTTATATTCTGATGGATATATGTTTGGCATGGCATTGCTTTAGGAAAGAGCCGGGTTGGCGGGATATGGAGCCGAGAGCAGAAGTGATAAGGCCGAAAATGCAACGACAAGCACACCAATGCTCTCCTAAGCCTCAATTCGTGCAGCTCGAGGGCCGACAAGATTGAATTGGCCATCCCGACTCATCCCACGCATTTGCTCATGTTCGGTGTGTTCGTCCGGGGGGCGGAGGGCGGGAGGATGTGGCTCACCTTGTCAAAGCCCTGCAGCAAGCTCACGATGCGGCCCTCGACCTCCTCCTTGTTGAGGGCGCCGCCGGCGCTGTACATCCTCACGGACTGGAAGCTCTGGATCTTGGGCATGGCGACGGCGACGGCGACACGGGGAGCAGCAGCGCGCAGGGTGGCGGCGGGTCGGAGGGCGGCGCGGGCGGCCGAGGCGGAGCGGAGGACGGCGGTGCGGAACATTTTGGCGGTGGAGAGCAGAGCGAGGTCTTCTCAATTGGGCGGGAGGCGGGAGGGTGGGAGTTGAGATGAGGGGGGGAAGGACCGGGAACTTTGGCTAGTTGGCGGTTGTGGTGATGATAAATTTCTCGTTGCTGCTCGGGTCACGGAGAGTCGGAGCTAGCTGGGATTGCAGAATCACGTGACGCCCTCTTTTTTTCGCTGGGCCGCCCGGTTCGGTGAAGACGTCAGTGCATGGCGGCGCTGCCATTGGGTCGCCCATTTCCCGAGGATAAAATATCTCCGCGACCCCAAGCTGTGGGGGATTGCCGGTTGGCATGGAATTGGGCATTGGACACAGGAAATTTGAGATATAAAAATTAATTGATTTCGAATACCGGGTGTCATTTTCCGCAATCAATGCTTATTGGGAGCTGCCCGCTGCCCGCTGCTTCGCTCAATTGTTCCTCTTCCCCGTTCTTTTCGCCAAAGTCAGCACAAAAGACCGAGCCCTCATTGGTCCCACCACCTCGAACCTTGTCCGCCTGTATCTTGCTGTCTTGCTTCTGTAGAGTCAGTCTCGAGTATATCTTGCTAAGGGAGAGCTTAATAAAAGTCATAGCATCATCAATTGAGCTTGACATGAGCACTTATCTCGAGTGGCCTCTTCTTCTAGGCAAAAGTTCAAAAAAGCAAGGTGGCCGTACTACATAGCCGCACATACTAAGCTAGAGACCCTAAGGAACACTCATTCCCAAACGATACACTATGTTACAAATATTTCACATTACTAACCCCATTTTGGCTATCGCGCTGATCTTCTTGTCTCCTTCTCCCACCCACTATCGGATCCACTTGCCGTAGCCAGCTGCTCTGTCCAACGTTTCTATGCAATGTCACCTTTGTGATGATGTATACAACCGCGATCAGCATCATACATCTTTGCTTCACATTCTCTTTTAATACGAATCATCCATTTACGTAGCTCTGTTCACACAAAAGACTCGCACTATGTTGTGCTTAGCAACCAGGTCTTACCTTACTAAGATACACTTGTCTTATCCTTAGACGGATCGGAAGGAATGACACATCGAGGACCTGCATCAACATGCCATTGCCTACCTATAAGCTCGGCAGTTCACTGTAGCTCCTTCCCTCCCGTTGACCCGCCCGACCACTCCCTTGTACAAGTGGATGCCGGGTTCGACATGCCCGCCCCATAGGCCTCTCGACAACTACATATATGTGACGGGTTCATCCCAAAATCTCCTCCCTGTTTCTTCCTTCCCATACCACCACTATTCGTCTTGGCTTCATTATTCAATATGAAGCTCATAGCTTCCCTCCTCCTTGTTCTCGCCGGCTCCGTCTCTCCCTGTCTTCTCCCTTCCGAAAGACACAAGATCGCTGCCCCTGTCCGCTTCGCCCTTGGTACTCGGTCTGACGTACCCGTCGGTTCTGGCGACCGTTTCGAAGATGGCAAAGCCATGCCTATAGGAGTAGGTATCCAAAACCGCCTGTTTCCCTCCATTCTCAACCCAACCGAAATCAATTCGGGCTTGCGCGCCCTCGCCAAAGAATTCCCGGAGGCCAAACTGTTCAGTTCGCCTCATCAGACCTACGAAAAAGCACCAATCAATGGCATGAGGATTGGCAACAACCCGCGGGTCTTCATTATCAGTGGCATGCATGCTCGTGAACGTGGCGGACCAGACTACGTCCTCTATTTCCTATCGGATCTACTTGCAGCCAACCGAACGCGCAGTGGTCTGCGATACAAGGGGAAGACATATACACATGAACAAGTTCAAAAGGCCCTATCCGCAGGCCTCGTTGCCATTCCCCTCCTCAATCCTGACGGTGTGGCTTATGATCAAGCAACCGACTCGTGCTGGCGCAAAAATCGCAATCCAGCAAGCTCACAGGGAGACCCCGAAGGGCTTGGTATCGGGGTCGACTTGAATCGCAACTTTGATTTCTTATGGGACTACCCAAAGCATTTCTCTCCCGATGCAGAGTGGGATGCTCTCGGCTCTGAGGATCCTATCAGTGAAGTCTTTCACGGCACCGCGCCAATGTCAGAGCCCGAGACAAAAACCATTGGGTGGGTATTGGATTCGTTTCCGAGTTTAACTTGGTTCCTCGACCTGCACTCTTTTGCTGGAGATATCCTTTACGGTTGGGGAGATGACAATCTTCAGACCCGGGACAGCAACCAGAACTTTACAAGCGAAAAATACGACCAGAAACGAGGAGTCACGGGTGCTGATCCCCCACAGGCCCGATACCGTGAATTCATGCAACCCTCGGACATGTCCTCTCAGCTTATAGTGGGCGGGCGCATGCAAAAGGCCATGCAGCTCGCGGGTCGCTTGGTGTACCAGGTGAAACAGTCAGTTGATCTATACCCAACGTCCGGCGCCAGTACCGACTACGTTATGTCGAGGTGGTACAGTCGGCGGTGCGGTCCAGGAAAGGTCATGGGCATAACAATTGAGTTTGGTGAAGAAAGCACTGCTGCGCCGTGTCCGTTCTACCCGAGCTCTGGCCAGTACCATCAGTGGATGAGAGAAGTGAATGCGGGATTCATGGAGCTATTGTTGAGCGTAGCAGCAACGGGGCCAGTGCAGGTGGTGAAGTGTTGAGACGTTTTTAATGTGCGACAAAGGTCGCGTTAATGAGTTGCACGTCATTACAATAATACATGACCAACATTGATATCAAGGTTCTCCCCAATCGCTCTCTTCCATATAAGTGTTGATGCAGTATTGGTCGTCAATATAAAAGGATAGATACCTTCTCCATTTCATTCGTATGGCTCGATGTTGAGATCTATCACATTAAATTGTGATAAAAGAGGCGTGATGTTTTATCCAGGTTAAATAAAAGGTGGGTATAAGTCAGTTGCGCTGATGAATGAAGGTTCTAATTGACAGCATCAGAGAAGGACCGTCCAGCCTTGTGAGACGAAGGACACCCGATGTGATAAAAAAAAAAGCGAATAATAATTCTGGCCAATTAAATTAATCGCCACGATCAAGTTTAGCCATTGCTTCATTTTTAACATGTGGCTGCTTGGGTAGCGTTCAAACAGGGGGGGGGCAGCTTTTTACCCTAGTCCCAACTCGTCGCATATAGTGTTCCAGAACGCTTGAGATCCGCCAAGTAACCCACAGGCGTGGTGGCAGAGTGGTCTAATGCGTATGACTAGAAATCATATCTCTTCGGAGGCGTCTGTTCAAATCAGGCCCACGTCGTTGCTTGTTTCTTTTTGCCGCTTGTTGTTCTCTTTTTGGTGGGCACATTAGAATGAAAGCAAGTGTTGTTCCAGGTTAGAATAGAGATCAGCGTGCCCCCAGTGAGATTATTCTGTTCCCAAAAAAGTGAAACTTTTTTTTGGTGCCAAATTACATGAAGTGCATGTCACGGTCTAAAGATTAATCAGGGCTGGGATGGTCGAGTAGAATATATACATAATAAGCCTTGGAAGGCATGCTCAGTTTGGCCCAACAGGTTCATTCAGGCTTGTTTTTTTTTTATCCCCCGGGATATTGTAGTAGAATATTAAACCGTGAGAAACAGATGCCTATCTCTCTTCTAGTTGCGCAAAAACAGACTGGATTTTATAAACAAGGGGAGAATTATATATCTGGGCTTGGGATCAATTCCATTGAAGAGCATCTATCGGTAGAGTATTCGTAATCCGTAACAACATTTTTTTTAACTCTACATCTCTGACTAACGCAAGTCCACACAGCTAGCTGGTGCAGACTTTCGTCAAAGAGTGGTATCGTAAGATGTAGGGCAAACGCCGCATCAATTAGCATCTCACTCGCAAATAATGCGGAACAGCAACTCGCCCAGGTTTGCTGCCAGGAACTAAGCCTAGAAAAATTGAGTGTGAGAATGTATCCTGGATTGCCGTTGGTCAATCGGTTCGAATGATGTCCAAATAGAGCAAAAATAGTTTGTATTCAGCCTAAAGCAAGCAGGACGTCAACATCGTAGATTAGAGCACAGATACTATTAGCCTGCCGAATCAAAATGTTTAGCCTATATTATCTCGGTGTCTACGTCAGTTGCCTAACTGTCGTGCTTTGAGCTAATTGGCGTAGATTTCAGCTCATATCTCAAGCTTCAGTTCCATCTTGTCGTGTGAGGTTATCTATACCTGCATCTAGATCCGGCTCATGGCCGCTGGTCAAGGCATCCATCACAGTACGTTGAAGGCGAGAAGTCGAATGTTTCTTAGTTTCATCAATCACAACTTGACAAACAGGCTCAATGTTGAGATGTCTGTGATATTGAATGTACAATTGGTTCTCCAAAGTTCGAGGTTTAAGACAACGACCATCCACAACCAAATGGCAAAATCCACTTCCCAAACCTGCCTCACACAAAGAAAAACCCACAGAGTGTGGCCTGTGACAAAGGGCTTCTTTTTTTTAGCTCTACATTATGTACAGTCTGCACCTCGCCCTCCAGATGCTACCCGCTTGCCCACTGCCTACCTCACGACCGTAGGCAGGCAAGCCAACGCACAGTCGATGCTGTTGCTCCTCCCCATTTCCTTCCTTCCACCAAGAGAAAAAAAAATCCCACAACGACTTAGTCAAGCCAGATACAATAAACCCAAGGGAACAAAACAGATGGATGTCGTCGTGAACTTTTTTTTCTTCTTGCTTTATTTGTTTATCGGTAAGGCGAGTCGGCACGGATGGCAGCGGCAAGCTCGGGCTCCCACTTGTCACCGTTGGAAAGGAGTTTCTCTGTATATCTGTGTTAGCCGAGGTGATCTAGGCAAAACCGCTCAACCTTGAAGCTGTGTCATATAGCTTCAGGAAACACCGGAAATGGCCAATTTCGGCATAATAACCGCATTGGCATTCCATTGAGGTGCTCCGCAGATGAATTGGACAAAAAATTGAGTGAATATCGGAAACGCACCCTTGTTGTACAGAAGCTCCTCTCTCGTCTCGGTAGCGTACTCGGCGTTGGGGCTCTCGACAATGGCATCAACGGGGCAGGACTCCTGGCAGAAACCGCAGTAGATGCACTTGGTCATGTCGATATCGTAGCGGGTGGTTCGTCGGGAGCCGTCGGCACGCTCCTCGGCCTCGATGGTGATGGCCTGGGCGGGGCAGATCTGTTCCGGGTCAGCTTGGGCGGGTTTTCGGGATTCGATCGGGGGCAGAGAGCATCATACAGCTTCGCAGAGCTTGCAGGCAATGCATCGCTCTTCACCGGAGGGGTATCGTCGGAGGGCGTGCTCGCCTCGGAATCGGGGAGAGATGGGACCCTGTGGGTATCGGAGGTCAGTATAACGGACGGTCCGGTTGTGGTCGGAAGCTGGTGTGGTGGCAAAAGGCATACCTTCTCGAAGGGGTAGTAGATGGTGTAGCTGAGTGAGTGTTAGAATTGTGGCAATTCGTCATCGTCATCGATTGGATGTAACAACGTACGGAGGTCGGAAGTACTGCTCGAGCAGGACGTACATTCCCCTCGCCATCTCGGTCATGAGGAAAAACTTGCCCATGCGGTCGAGGGTGCTCTCGCGGTCCCAGGTCCAGGTGACCTGCCTGCTGGTGCGGAAGTTGGCGGGAGGGGGTCCCTTGGGGGTCGCATAGCCGCGCTGCTGCTGCTGCTGGGCGGGCAGGGAGGCGAGGACTCGGGTAGCGACGAGGCCGCTCGAGGCCGCTCGGGGAACCTGTCGCGCGAGCATGGCGGTCGTGGTCTGCAGAGCCGGCGCCATGGCAGAAAGGAGAGTGAGTGGAGAGGCGAGGACAATTGACGGGAGGCCAATTGGGCGGGATGCGGGCGAGGCGACGAGCAATTGGGGACGTGATCGGGATCCTGAGGTCGATGTGTTCGGCTCGGGGAAAGTTGCTCAGGACCCAGGCGGGATTACAATGCTGGGCAGTTGATTGGTGGTTAGGTTTCACGTGGAAAGTCACGTGGATCCATCAACGTCAACGGCTCAAAGCCTATCTCAGCCAACTACTTCAGCCGTATTCCGAATTAGTTCACACAAAAATATGAAGTAGGCATAAATTTAATAAAAAGAAATTGATTCGATTTTCTTTGAAAAAGCCCCCTCAACTCGCTCGCAATTTACCAAAAAATAAAAATCGCCATTCGTTAGCCCGTGATCCCATAAGATCGTCGTTACATCATCGTTCTGCCTCCTCGCGGGTATACATAGTCTATCCAAGCCATTATAGCGCCAGCTCCCGATACCATTCCATCCCAAAACCATATCGCCCTCGAGTAGAACTCAATTGGAAAAACCTCGCTGAAAAAAAAGACAATGACTAAAAGCTTCTCTCCCAAGCACCCCACCAGATGCCCATGTTGGCAGCCACCACCAGATCCAGCATTTTCAGTCCATCGGGGTAAATGATCAACTTTCCGAGCTTGGCTCGCTTTCCGTTCTTGCCGCCGCCGGCTCTCTCTTTTCCAAGATTCACATCAAACGGCGAAACTGTGCCGTCGTCATCGCTCTGGTCCTGTCGGTTGTCGAGCTTCTGGAGGAGCTTGTTAAAGTGCCCCTGGATTTGCGTCTTGACCTCTTCACGTCCTTCGGCGGACTTGAAAAGCTCGTGAGTTGGCAGGTTGAAACGGAGCTCGCTCAGGGGCATTGAGAGTCCGTGAGGAGGGGCGGGAAGTCCTTGCTGCTCCATCATTTGATTAAGGGCAGGCTTGTCATCGCTGAGGACGTGATAGCATCGGAGGCTGCGGCCTGTGGTTCCAGTTCGGAACTCGCATCTACCGTTCCAAGGGCTGGTAAAGATGTATCCACGGGGTTTCATGCCTGGGAGCGGGAATCCCAAGGAGGTCTGGGGTCCTGGGGAGAGCTCTCCAGAGTTGGAGCCACCAGACTCCACTGAAGCCACGCTTCCGTGTCGTCTGTGCTCGCCTCGCTGCTGGTTGATGCTGTCTTGGTTCCACCTCTCGCGGAAGTTGGTTGACCAGGTCTTGGCGTAGCCCATGAGGACCTGTCGGGATAGAACAGCGCCTTCGGCTCGCGGGACCTTGGCGTCCTCGGGGATTCCGTCTCCGGGGCCTGCATCGAAGCTCCTTCTCGTGGGCATGTTGCGGAACTTTCCATATCCTAGTGTCTCAATCTGAATGTTGATGGGTGGGTTTGCAGCCGTGTTCTGGCCCTGGGTGACGGGAGGCACGGGTGAAAAGAGCGGGCCGGCATCCTCCGACTCGGGCTGCACAAGGGTCTCTGATTGATATGATGAGACATGGGCGACGTTCCACTGGTTTCCTGTGCTAGGGTCTCGGCGAATCAAAGCCAAGGTGAAAGGGTTGGTGTAAGAAGGTTCGGTGTATTTCCTCGGCGACGGAGATCGGCTGACCTGCAGGCTGCTTCTGGGGTTGTAGCCTTGAGCAGGCACTCTCTCGCCTTCTTGCAGGGCTGAGGATTCGGGTGTCAGAGGAAGAGCTCTGTTACCGGCGGGCCTGTTCAGGTTCGGTCGAGACCTAGGGCCGATGGGTTTTCGGGATATAGTCTGGGTGCGCCTCAGGTCTGTCTGGCGCTGGACAGGGGTCCAATCAGTGCTGGCCTCATATCCACGGCCATCGAGGCTGCGTCGACCAAGCTGCTCGGGGTGGGGCGTTTCCAGGGTAGAGCTGGTGGTGTAGCCACGCGTCCGCGCCAGCCCTTGAGCATCGTCACCGGTTGCGTAGGAGTTCTCTCGGGTCGCGGTGGCGGGGGGGCTTGCAGCTTCGGGAACCGGTTTTCGGGGAATGTTCCTCACGGAGCCCTCGTCGCCTGACGACCCAAAGCCATCGTCTCGAGCTGGGGGCTGCGAGCGGGAATCGTTGGAGTGCTTCTCGAGGTGGATGTAGTAGAGGCAGCTGGCGACATCCTCGGCGGAGACGATTTTCTGCTGAGGCTTAAAGGGTGAAAGAATGACGTCTGGAGTGTGCAGATACAATGGTCAGTGTCGGGGTGGTTTATTATTTTTTTTTGACAGGCGGGGGCGGGGGCGTGTTGGAGCTGGAAGGATGGGCCTACCTCTGGTTCCAGGCACACGTGAAATATAGAGCACCAGGGGATCTTGACGCTCTTCTGTTGGGTTCACAGGATACTGAGGCGGGTTGGCCGCGAGATTGTTGACGGACCTGAGGGAGCGGGCCTCCATCGCTTGAGTGCTGTGAGTCGGACAAGCTGCTGTTGCAGTAGCAAGTTTGCAGTTTTGCGGGAGCGAGGTTTTGACGTTGTTCCAGGCCAGTCACGACAGGCGGGTAACGGTAGCGTAGCGTTCGCGTAGCGGAGCTCGTCAGCGGCCTCCAGGACGACGTGGGGTCTGTGTTAGTGGAGCCGGCAGTTGGCAGTTGACAGGCGAGGGGTTAGGATTCCAGTGACAGGGTGCTCCACCGCGCTTTTTAATAAGAGCGCGTGCGGATGCGAACAGGACGAATGTTCTAATATAAACAACAGATGAAGATGGGGGGGGAGGAAGACCCAAGAGTAAATAATAGTCCACGATGGGAGGGGGCAAAGAAGCTTTATGAGCTAAGGCTGCGCAAAGTGGGTGTGAGTGAGAGCGAGTGGAGGGACCGATGGGTTGTGCAGGACAAGGGTCCTCAGTTACTCGCTGCGCTGTGCTGCGTCTGCCTCTTTTGGGTACCGGGGAACGGGCGACTGATATCCAACGACCCGACGAACGACGACGTGGCAGAAACAGAAAAGAGTCAGGCCTTGTCTTGGCACACAAAGAAGTAGTAAGAGACGACGGGGGGGTTAGGTGCCCAGGGACGGGGGAGCCCCAAAATGCGCGAAGGCAGAGCGAAAGGTAAAAGCCGAAATTAAAGATGGGCTCGATTATAGCCGTTGCAAGCAAGCCGAGAGAGAGGGAAGAAAAAAGGTCGAGGCAAAAGCTCAACGTCAGCTGGCGGGGGCTGTGTCGTTTATTTTGGCGCCGGCGTATACGTAGGCAGGGTTGGTGGTGGTTTCTAGCACGTCTTGTTTAATAACCAGAATACGGTCCAGATCCTACATGGCGCTTGCTACAGGTGGGAAGGGGAAATGGTCTTTTTATTAATTCAATCATCTGGATTTCTCTTTTTTCATGCTGCATTCGGAGCCC
This sequence comes from Calonectria hawksworthii, assembly GCA_020975415.1. Lineage (NCBI taxonomy): Eukaryota > Fungi > Ascomycota > Sordariomycetes > Hypocreales > Nectriaceae > Calonectria > Calonectria hawksworthii. The sequence goes on along the minus strand of JAHXZK010000013.1, from coordinate 1,652,625 downwards.
TTGTCTGGATTTGGCATCTTCCTTGGCGCCGAAGGGGTAAACGGGGAAGATGCATACAACGAATGGTGACAGAAAAAAGGGGAAGGGACACCAAACGGCCCCCCGTTCTGGATCATTTCATGCCTCAGTGTGGTCTGTGGATGAGAAAATCCCCCATGATATTTCGGCCGCTTTTTTTTTCCTAGGGCCTGCGCCTCATTCTTTTTTTTTTTCCTTCTAGCCATGGGCGCACGACTGTGTAACGGGGGAGCGAAACGGAGTCGAATGGGCCAGCTCAGCTCAGCTCAGCAAGCATCAGCGGCCTTCTGGGGTGGGAAATAATGCACTGGCACCCACATGGTGAGACGGAGCCCCGAAGCAGGGACCAAAACGGAGCAGCGTGATTGTCTGCGTCGTAGTTCCGAAAACAAAAAAGCACAGCAGCCACAAAAAAAAGGAAGAGCCGGCCGGCCGATGGGCTTTTTGCGCCAAGAAACTTCCCCTTGGGTCGGCGCCGCACGGAATGTGTGGGACGACACACTGGGACGACTGGGGGGGTTGGGCAGAGGACAGGACCTGAACGAGGCCATCGTGGGTGCTGCCGTCGTGGCCGGGCTGATGACGTATCATTTGCGGCTTTCACTCCCAGCCCACTTCTCAATTTGGGCGATGCTGCGGTTGAGAATGTCTTAGTGCCCAGTCCTGCGGCAACGCAACGGCAGACATGCGAGTCAAAGTGAGAATCACCATGGGTATGTTTGTGCCCATCCATTTCTCTCGTCTTCTTTGACTCTCTGCTCTAGCTCTAGCCGCGGATGTAGAACACGCAGTCCCGACGTCACTCGGATCCGTCCCCCCCCCATCCCCCTGCTGTACAGATTACCCCAGCAGGGATTGCCTTCTAGAACTTGGGATGGCGTCTGAGTGGCGGCTGGCTCTGGAAGTCACGGGTGCTAAATCTGTCTAGGCCCCCCGAAGCACTGGGACACTGTGCCCATGAGCATCTATCGGACGTACCTGACTAGATGCCCGAAAGCCTAAAAACCCCAGAAGCCTAATCGGGCAAAACGGTCTGCCTCTCGCCGGGCCATCGCGCGCGCGCGCGCCGCTGGCTCAGCGCAGCAGGGGGTTGATTTGATTTGGCCAAGGGAAAGCAAAACAAAAAAGAAATACAGTGCGAAATTCCCGTCTCAAGCCCGACGGCTCGCGGTCCCGGGATCGGGTTCGCCGGCTCCGGCCAAGATCTCGGCGCCAGCAAGCTGGGCTGTAGGGCGGCTCGGGCTGCTCAGGATACCCCGGGTTCCCGTTCGACAACTCAACCCACCCTTCTGTTTGTTGCCCGGTTCTGCCTTGTTTGCTGGCCCCGACTACCAGCTAGATGAGCTCACGGACGAGTCCGTTCCAACCTGATCCATGCGCCCCCAGGTTTCCCACCTGCCGAGCCTTCCAGCTAGTGGTGTGATGCTGGGGTGGTGTTAGGATGAACTGGCAAGTAAAGAAGAAAAACAAAGCAACCATGCACGCACGCACACACACACATGCTCCACGGGAATTTTGGTCGGCATAAACTACATGGTGCTACTTTTTTAAATTACGCGAAATCCCACAGAAAAGTGGTCAAACTTCATAGCCACAATGTTGACGACGCCTTTTTTTTGTGATTCCACGGCATTGAATCAAAGGTTTCAGATACTAGTGATGGCAGGTATATGGTGTTTGTGTATGGTCTTACACACCTTTTGCTTTGTAATTCCAATCCCAGAGTGCCAATGTTACTAATGAAAAAACTTCGGGCAGACCGAAGACTGTAAACAAAAAAATCACAGCTTTCCAAAATAAATTCATATAAAAATAAATTATAAATCAATAAATAACATTGAAAATAAGGTCCAGGGGGGGTAGCCGAAAAGATAAGCTTGGGTACCCCTGCTCTCCTCTCCGCGGCAATCACTCACACTCACCATTGTATGCTCGGTACCTGTTCCGTATTAACTGAGCTTTTTTTTTTTTGGCCTTGCCAAGACTCTCACCGAGGACGCCGCAGTGCCGTTTTTCCCATGCCAACCAGTCCAAGCCTCGCTCGAACGCATTGATCGACGTCCCCGATGGCCCCGCGCGCCTCAAACTTGAGTTTTTTTTTTTTGTGTATCTAGGACTTACAGCAGAAAACGCCAAGAATTGAAAACACATCTTTCCCAAGACTCCACTCCGCGTACTATGGTAGAGACAAAAAGATGATGGAGTAGTGGGGGGTGAGTATTTGCCTTCAAATTACGCCGTACAAGTCGGCGTGGCGGTGTCGTAGACGTAAGAGGTGCCTCCACACCCGCCGGGGCATGCCTCGCCGCAACTGTAGCTGGTGGTGACGGTGGGCACTGCCGCCGGGCAACCGCAGATAGATCGAATTGTCTCGAATGCTTCGCACATGGGCATCACGCACGTCGAGCAGCGGCCCAGCACCGAGGTGACGGTGGGGCACGGCGTCGTCGTCGGCGGAGGCGTAGTAGTTGATGTTGTCCAGGGTAGCACGTACTGCGTCGAGCATCCGCCGGGGCAGCTGCCCCCGTAGCAGGGGAATCTCTTGGTCACGGTCGGCACATGAGTTGGGCAGATGCCGGGGTTGACGATGGTGGAGAGCTTGACGCAGGGATGCGTGATGCAGGTGCTGCAGACGTGGGCGGTGGTGGTGACGGTGGGACACGCCGGGATCATAGGGCCGCCTGGGTTGACGGACAGCGTGTGGTCTGGCGCTGGTTCAGCTGACGATAGCCGGGCCCTGTTTGAGTTGCCAAGCGACAATTAGTTTTTGCTTGCTTTCTTGGTGTTTTTTGTTTTCTTATTCGCTCTTTAATGAAATATGGAGGTATGATGTAAATACGTACGCGGCCAGCAGGGTAGATACGATAACGTGCTTATACCACATGGTGGATGGGTGTGGAGGGTGTATCAAATGGTGGCAATACGAGTATAGATGAAAGTATGTAGCTTCCGCTGAGTAAAACCTCCGAAGTAGCTTGTGGGAATAACACCTTCGCTTAGAGGCAGAGGATCAAACGCTCCTATATAGCTTTCCCTTGATTACACCCGATGCCGTCTCCCGTGCGACGCGGGCACAGTCCTTGGTCATTTCACAGCTCAAGCTGTGGCCGACTCGGCACTACGGCACACCAAAGATTCCATAGCTCGGACGAGATGTACATATTTTAGGCTGCTTATTTGGTCGCGAATACTGATTGATGGAGAAAAATGCAATTTTCTGACGATCGGTGGCTTGCGACTCGTCACTCTGCGCTATAGCTGAACCTCGTGGCGGACAGATTGTTGCGCAGATAGAGTATGTTGATGACATGTTTTTCTCTCTCGCGGAATACGAGGTCGACATGTCACTCAAGAATGCGACTTGGTCCAAAAGTTCCCCCCCTTGGGAGATGCGCCTCCCCGCAACTCAAAACAGCCGGCGCAGTGTGCTGAACGGGGATTTTCTGATGATCGTCGAGAGCTCTGGCAAGCTTGCCCAATCACAGCGGGTCCGCAGCAGCTGGAGCTCATCTGGCCCTCCAGGGTAAATCGGCACCCCGCATATCTCGGGAGTTGGAGGTGAGTGAGTGGTGAAAGGGTGGCCATGAACGCCAGAAATAGAATAGATGCGACCTGGTGAGATCGACACACTTGCTGATACTTCCGTGGTGCCGAGAGTTTTGAGCTAGGTGGTTGGGATGCGTGTAAGACGGGTGGCCGGTGACGTTGGAAGGGTTGACAGGCACCAAGCCACAGGTGCATGCGTAGGAGGGATTGATGACCCGACCCCACGTGAGAAACTGCGAACACACAGAGGAGCTGGAACTGGAATGCCGATTGCGCGGCTCATCACTACATGTTGGAACCTGAGTTTGATCGTCACGTAGCTGTTCATGTCATGTTTTTCTTTTCCTAAAATACCCCGCGTCTGTCTAGATGATTCTTCTAACCCGTTATAAATAGACATGATTCATGTGTCCCTTCTTTTTAAGGTTTCGTTCCGCTGTCGCTGGCATCCATTTGCCAAGATGCTGCTGCCACATAGCAACCGTTTATCACCATTCTAGTGCTTCTTACCCATGCCAGCCACTGCCTCGGCCAAGACGTCGTCGAGATTCTCATCCTCGAGTCCCAGCAGATCCATTGCGAATCCTTCCTTCTTGGTCCAGTCGGCCTCTAGCGCTCCTAGCACAAACACAATCTCCTCCATGACGTGTTTCGAGTACTCAGCTTCCAGCTTCCGCGTCGCCTCCTCGACGTAGGCCTTGGAGTCGACTGTCCTGCGAGTCCACGGCGCACCCGTGACCCTCTCGAGCGCCTCGACGACCTCGAGCTGCGTCACGTTGAAGCTCTGGATGTACAGGGTGCGGTTGCGCGTGGCATCGGGGCGGCGGAGCGCCGCAGCCGTGCCCTGGGCCACGCGGCGCAGGGTCGAAGCTGATGCCTTGACTTTGCCGTCGTCGAGGATGTCGGCCGTCTTCTTCTCGAGGTCCAGGTGCAGCAGCCCGTCGTGCACGCCGTAGTCGAAGAAGTGGCCGCACACGAGCGCCGTCCACGAGAAGCCCGGGTTGGCCGCCGCAATCTCCTCGCACTTTTGGCGCACGAGGTCCTTGTCCCGGTAGAGCTTGAGCAGGCGCCGCGCATTGGGGCTGGCGGCATCGCAGCTGCCAAAGTCAGCGGGGATGAAGCGCTTGACACCAGCCTTGGCGGATGCCTCGACGAGTCGCAGGTGCTGGTTGACATCGACGAGGGGGAAAGACGCAATCACGACGTCCTGGCCGCGGAGAGCCTCTGCTAGGCCGTCAACCGACATGTCATCGGGGATGGTGATCTGCGCGATAGACCCCGCGTGAGCGGGCTGTGACTTGGATGATGCTCGCTTGGCAACGGTCACGGTAAAGTCACCGGCAGCCACGAGGCCGTCGAGGAGGATTGTGCCGAGGTTTCCATTGCCTCCGACGAGGCAGACCTTGTTCAGGGCCATGGCTGTTGTATGTGCGTAAATTTGAAGACTTGGTAGTATGGCCGGATCAGGCGTCAGAGGTCGACTAGTGATGTCGTCTCGGTGTTGAATCGTGTGCCAACTGTGAATGTGAATGAATGGTATGGCGGGGTAATATCACTCTGGTGCGGGGCAGCTTTTTGACATTCCGTCATTCGCCTGGAAACCCATTTGTTCCTGCATTTGCTGCCGATTTGTCGGTTTCTGTTTCCGACCGTCGGCGTCGGTTTAAGCTTCCGGATGCAAGACGGTCAATTCAAGGGCGTGCCCAGCACAGGTGAAAGTGGGTTACATGTCCAACTAGCAGATGATAAGCTGAAAACTGGGGAAGGTGACCGCGCAGTAGATAAATTGTCAGGTGTTTGAGGGTAGACTTGGGCTGTTTTAGTCTCAAAACAGATAGTGCTACAACACAAGAAGTATAATCAGCGACATGATGAACAATTAATGCTAACCGGTATAATATTATTCAACTTAATATCTAGGTCCTTAATTACTCCATTCTCTAGCACCCTGATTGCCCACTTGCCCCTCCATTGTCTCAGTCTCCACTCTCGCTCGCGCCAAAGCAGCTAAAATCCGATCTCTCGCGGCCTCGCACTTTCATCCTTCCTTGGTGGCTTTGACCTAGTGTATTTTAGTCGACATCTTGGTAGCTTCGTACGAGTACGGATCTGCAATTATCTCCGAGCGCGAGCTCCGATAGCTGTCGGTGAATTGATCCTTAGATTCGTCCGTGATTGGGACTGGCCAATGCACGTATTCATAGGTACAATCATAATTGTTCAGCATAGTGGAATCCAATGTGCATTCTCGCCTCTATGTGTTTGAATGACGGCGCCCCATTCAGAATATTGAGGTTTTGCTATGAAACAGCCTGCAGAGTATTTGTGTTAGCTTCTTACGCCGTAGCAAGCCAACGAGCGCAAACTATCCCTCCTCGGCACTTTCACAATGGGACGCACAATGGGAAACACAACGCTAGAATTGTAGTGGGGTATACTGGCATGAACAATCATCCCACCCGTGTTCATAAATGGCCGGCCGTGGAGTTTCGATCCTCAGAGACCGATCCCTTAAATCCGATCCAGCTACGGGATTACAGCTACGGGATTACAATGTCCGTGGTAAATCGCGAGACTGGTAGTCCTGGCGTTTGTATTGAGATACAGAATGATGGAATGTGTATTTAAAGAGTATATAGAGGAGCGGCTGTATGATGAACTCTTGCACTCATCACACCACTACTCACCTAAACTTCACCCATCATGACCACTACCAACGAGATTGTCCTCATCACCGGTGCCAACACTGGTATTGGTTTCGAGACCGTCAAGGCTATTTTCTCTTCGTCTAAGCCCTACCACGTTCTTCTCGGTAGTCGCGACTTGGGCAAGGCCGATGCTGCCATCGCCAAGCTAAAGGAAGAGATTCCTGGTTCCCAAAGCACAGTCGAGCCAATTCAGGTCGATGTCACAGACGATGATTCTATCCAAAAGGCGTACGAGTTTGTTGAGTCGAAATTTGGCAAGATTGATGTCCTTTTGAACAACGCCGGTAAGGCTTCTCTATGGAATTTGTCCAACCATTTGCTCACGCACCACCGTAGGCGGCACGAATGAAATGTTCTTTGACCAAGACGCCCCCAATTTTAGAGACCTATTCAACAAGGCATATGATGTCAACACAACCGGCTCTCAGGTCATGACAGCGGTCTTTGCCCCTTTGCTGATCAAGTCCTCCAACCCGCGGCTCCTTTTCATCACCTCTGGCCTTTCCACGCTCGAGGGAACATCTCGGGGGATCTTCCCCAACGCAAAACTCGAGATACCAGCTGGGTGGCCCAAGAAAAACCTCCTCACATGCGTCGCCTACAGATCCAGCAAGACGGGCCTTAACATGGCCATGCTGGTGTGGCACCACCTGCTCAAGGCGGATGGCGTCAAGACGTGGTGCATCAGCCCCGGCTTCGTGCATACGGGACTTGGAGGCATGTCCGACGAGACTAAGAAGACGCGTGGCGCTGGGGATCCCGCTGTGAGCGGTGATTTCATCAAGAGAGTTATTGAGGGAGAGAGGGATGCGGATGTAGGCAAGGTTGCGCATGTGAGTGGCAGTGTGCAGGCGTGGTAGTTTGTCCAGATAGGATGTGGCACAATAGCTAAAAAGATGTTATTTGATTACAAGATTAGACTGATTAATTCTTCAAGTCGGGTTATCGTCCGCGTTCATGTCCGATTGTATTAGGCTTGGGGAGCTGAGAGGATTGGTTGACACATCTTGACATGTCGGCGAGTAACTGCAAAATTGCGTGAGCGCGAACAAAATATAGACGAAATGAACATAAAATATAGAGTAGGATTTCTTGCACACGCTTACTTTAAAATTTATCTTAACTTGATTTGGAATGGAACTTCCGCTTGAGCCTTGACCGACGATCAAATGAGACAGGATAGGGTAGGACATCGTCGAGGGGTCCGACTTTTAGGTATGCTGAATATAATTATGGTAGGGATTGGTACGATTAACACTACTGTAGAGCTATATACTATGCGTGATTATTGTATGTGTACCCGGTGTATATGTCAACGAACTCTATCACCACTAAGGCTGTCCATTGAATGGATCCCTTGGATCCCCTCCCAACCCATTGGGCATTGCTCTCTAGGGTCTAATTCTGCCGGCTCCTTCAACAACAGCCAATCCGGTATGGTGTAGTGGCTAACATTTCGCGCTCTCATAACCTGAGAGATCAGTTCCGCGGAGCCCAGGGTTCGATTCCCTGTACCGGAGAATGTTTTCTTTTTGCGCTTCTCTTATTTTTTGTGATCCATCCATACTTATTTATTATATACTCAAGCTTCCTTTTTGTGCATCAGATGTGGCGGCACGAGCAAAGATATGATGCAGCAGACCATGAAAGGGCCACGTTGGGAGCGAAATTTCATCATGGGGCAAGGAATATTATTGCGAGTGGATATATACTGAGCGTCCCAAAATAGCCTGTTTTGGAACTGATGTCCCGATATTCGAAACGGCTAGGAAACTGTAATTGGACTGGATGCGAAGACCATTGTTTGCAGCACGAACAAGTCGACGGGAAAGAATAAAAAAGGGCTTAAACAATTGAGCTCGTACGTTTTAATACTTACTGGCGGGGAGGGGGTCTAAGACTATTTCCCATGATGTAACTGAATGCATTCATTACATTTCAGGCTAGAGAAACCGACCCCAGATATAGATGCTGGACAAATGGGTCTCGGTAAAATTGGCGATCAACGCAGGCAATACCTGGAATGAATAATGGCGTGCGACCGGGCCCGTCGCGCCCTGGGCCAACCCCCCAGCCGATCCCAGCGAGGGCCCGGCATTCCGGCTGGCTGCTGAGAGCGACCACGGTTGTGAGACAGGCTAGTCAACATGGAACCCACCCCGTTCGCCATTGATCATCACGCAATGTCTCAGAAAGTTGTCCAAGGGCAACAAAACCGTCCCCCGGTTGCGCTTCTTCTGGAACGCGGTGCCTGACGGCAAAATCCCAACTATTGCAACCTCTCTCCTCTTCCCCTTTGGGCTCCCGCGAGACATCAGCTGGTCCGGTGTCTTGCAATTGAATACCAAAGCCCGTCATTCTTCCATACCTTGCTGAGGTGGCGGCAGGACGGAAGAATTTCGAGCCATCAGCCCTGGGCGCGGGTTTTGGCATGTATAACAGGGATGAACGGCTGCTTGTTGCTCCCCTTGCCAGCCCGTTTTCTCTTTCTCCCATTGTGCTTCGTTTATTTTATTCACTCCTTAGTTAGTTTTCCTTTCTTCTTGATTCTTTGGGAGCTTGGAAAGAAGTCGTTTCTTGGTGTCAAAGAGTTCAATTCTCATTTGTCTGTTTTTTATTTTATTTTCTTGACCTCAAAGGTTCCTCTCTCACAATGGCTCGATCCCTTCTCCTTGCCGGCCTCATGGCCACCCGTGCCATGGCCGACGAACAGTTTGCCCTGCCGGGCTGGAAGTTTGTCGGCTGCGTCGAGACCAACGACGCCGTCTACTTCCCCTTCAAGCCCACATTTGACGATACCTTCTTCAGCGCTCAGGCCTGCCAGGCCGAGTGTGGTGAGAAGTTCCAGGCCAACTTTGCGGCCCTTGGCGGCGGGTGCCACTGCAACGACCCCGCGAACCCCGAGTCTATCAAGTATACGGCAGTTGACCCAGACCAGTGCATGCTGAACTGCGTGCCCGACGATCCCCAGGCTGGCTTCTGCGGTGGTGGGGGCTTCAGCTTGCAGAACCCCCAGCGATACACTTTGTTCCAACGTGATTCGCAGCCTCTTGTCAAGACGATCAAGCTGCGCAGGAGAGCGGAGGTGGAAGCGCCTGTGGAAAAGGTAGCTGAGGAAGCGGAAGAGGATGATGAGGAGGACGAGGATTGTGAGGAAGAGGATACCGAACCAACTGGCCATGGTAGCCAAACGGGCACGGCACCAGCCATTGGGGATGGTGGTGTTGATGGAACAGGTGCGAATGCGGCCACGGCAACGCTAGATCCTGGTGCGGCTACCACCATTGTCATTCACCAATGTCCACCAGGCGTGAAGGATTGCCCATACCGACAAGTGGTTCACGAATGCCCCCCGGAGGTGAAGGACTGCCCATACCGTCAGGTAACCCAACAAGAGTGCCCTCCAGACGTCGTCGATTGTCCCTATCGCCAGACAAGTGGAAGCTCCAGTGGTAGCTCTGGGTCCGGATCAAGCTCTAGTTCCAGCGGAGGATACTCTACATCACAAGGCTGCTCAGACGGCAAGTGTGGTTCCGGCAGCAGCGGTACGACAGTCCAGGAGTCTTCAAATCAGACAGGCGGAGGAAGCAGTGGAGAGAACACCAGCAGCAGCAGCAGCGGCAGCAACAACTACAGCAGCACCGAAGGCAACAACAGCGGCGAGAGCTCCTCCGGGAGCAAAACCGAAGGCAGCGGCTACACGTACACGTACAGTTGGAGCACCAGCTATCCCACCGGCACTCCGGTCCCCGATACTTCCGAGCGTGTCAGCGGCAACACCGATACGGAGAGTGCTGACGAAGGCAGCTCCGGTTCGTACGTTCAAGTCAGCAACGGCACTGTATTCGTGGCCAAGCCTACGCCCCTTCCTACCGGTGGTGCTTCCTGCTCTGGTTTGAACTGCGAGCACGTCGTGGTTAGTGCTGGACACAGAAGTGTTGCTGGAAGCTTCATTGCCGCGGCTCTCATTGCGTGCATGATTGCCCACCCTCTCCTCATGTAAGAGTTGGGTCTTTTCTTCTTCTTTTTTCTCTTTTTTCTTTTGGTTTGGATTGTGTAAGAGCATAGGATTTGGGTGTAAGATTAAAAAGGGTAAACGGACAAAAAAGGGGTCCGGGGTGTTTTTTTGGAACGCGAAGGAGGAGGTTATACCAAGCTAGATAGAGTAGTGTTAGCAATTAATACCAGCATTTTCCCAACATCTATTTTTATCTCATTAGTTCTCGTCAGAGATGGCAAACATACGCTCTGAGATAAAAACGCATGAGAAACTTGTCATGCAATTTCTTTTGGCAGTCGGGTATCACATGCTAAAAACTGGTCATACATTCTCACGGCCATTATTACTTTTGAACCCCAAAGCAAAAAAGAAAAAAAGAACAACCGTTTTACCTGGCTGGCGCATCAGTCAGGGGAACATAGCGAACTCCGAATAGCTTCTTTTGTGTGACCTCTCCGTTGCCGTCCTTTTCGATCCGCCAAACGTGCTGGCTGTATCCCGACTCGTCGTCGTCGACGGGTATAAACATGCTTCGAGTGTGTAAGAGGATGTTCCAATGCAGTGATTTTCGAGTTAGACTTACCATCCTGGCGACTTGATCTGGTCAATTAGTTCCGGGTGAATCTTGACTGCAGATGCTCCCACGTGAATAGCATCCCATAGCTCTCCCTCGCTCTCTCTCCATCCCTTTCTGCCGTCGCCCAACACGAATCGCACTTTTCCACTCTCAAGAAGCCGTTTCCCCTCAGCGCTCTTAGCCATGTTTTTTTCTCCCAGTTGCCTCAGCTCGTCAATGTGTTCCAGCCCGACAACGGTGCCGCCTTCGCCCACAAGCTCAGCCATCACATGCGTCAAGTACCCGGAGCCGGAGCCAATGTCGAGGATGCGCGGGGCAGGAGACGTGCTGGAGGGCAGGAGGTAAGACAGTATGTGCTCGACGGCGGAGGCGTGCATGTGAGGAGCTGAGATGGTAGCGTGGTGGCCGATGGGTTGCGGCGAGTCCTGGTACGGCATTGTGGGAGCGTAATGGGCGCGGTCGACCTGGAAAAGACGTGTCAGCTGTGGCTTTTTTTTTTTTTTAATAAGCTCTGGTGAGAAGAAAGCTATTGTACCTTTATAAAGGCATCCTTGACTCGGACATCTGTAATGAGCCCGTTCTTCCACATATTTTCGATCAGCGCCGAGTTGGTGGCGCCGGAGCAAGTCCACGCCATGGTCATGCGATGCCTGGCTCTGGCTCTGGCTCGTGGGAATACAGATTTGAAAAGACCTCTGGAGGAGAGGCAAGGCACACAAAAGGCCCTGCTTGACGGCGCCAGCTTTGCCCGCCTTGCTGGCTCAAGGTATGTGGTGGAGGAGTTATGTTGCGATCGAGGTGGAGAGGATGCGGGGTCATATGTTGTCGGGGGTGGAAAAGAGGAGGAGGAGGAGGAGAGAGAGGGGAAGAAGCAATACGTGCTTCGTTCTCATGAGGGCAGCGGGACACGTGCACTTGCATCAGCGGAGGGGCGAGCTGCGAGCAGAAGCAATGGCACGAATGGAGACGGCAGCTTGACGCGACAACACTTATCTATGATCCAGGGTTGACGTTTGATGCCGGAGCTGGTGCGGGGCCGCTTCTAATCGAGATCGGCGGAAACCCCACGCAAATCGGGAGGTGAGTTCGGCCAAAGTCGATGAAGTTGCAGATCAACAAGGGATTTAAACCATATTTTGCACGATAGACACATGAAAGCGCAGGCTGGGCTATGAGAATTATCATGAAACGCTAGGAAAACCCATTTCGTCGTTTAGACAGTGACTCTATCTGCTACAAGACAGGTCGTAAGGCTGCGCCAGGGCAGCGCCGTGTGTAGTAGTGTATAAAAAAAAAAGAATAAACCCATATATCCAGCTTCCTGACCATCCAGAATAACGCCCGTGAGTGCACCCGTGTGCGGGAATGACCTCGCTTAATAATATACATTGACTCGGCATCGCATTTACTTTTTGGGGGGAAATACGGCCACTTATACCACGCGCACCGTCTCCTCGCCCTCGGCAATCACAGCAACACCCAGTCCGCGGTCGGGGCTCTGGAGAACCAGCTGCTCGTGTCGGCGCACCCGCAGGAACTCGGCCACGCTCTTGATAAGGAGGAACCATCCGACAACCATGAGAACGTATCCGAGCCACTCGCCGCCGGTGATGCTGCCCCACTCGCCTCCGTCCGTTACATCCGTCTCCTTGAAGTCGTGCGAGTTTGGGTCGGGGGGCGCGGCGTATCCGTCTGGTCCGCTCATCTGGGGCGGCTCTTCGTCGGTGACGCCCTTCATGTAAAAGCCGTATTGGATAAGAGTGATACCAAGACCAGCGCGGGATCCGTTCTTGGCGGCGTGGGTCGAGTGGAGGAGGTAGGTGAGGAGGAAACCGACGAGCTGGAACGAAGTCGAAATCATGCCGTTCCAAATGAAAGAGAAGAAAGATCCGACGGGCATGCCGTCAACGTAGACCTCGTCGAGGCCGCCCATGCCGGGGGCGAGGATTGTCGTCTCCCAGTAAGGGGGCGCTGCGTCGGCAGCTGCTTGCTCGTAGGACTGTGCATCAGTGGTTAGCGACACTTACGGACACATTCGGGTCTTGGTGATGTGGACATACGGGTGGCAGCTCATCCTTGTCCTTTTCGGGATCACCACGCTCGGGCCTGGCAGACAGGTTGGCAAAGACACCGTCAGAGCCAACTCCTCCGCCGACGATGCGGGTTCGGGAGCCGGAGGGCGCGGGTGCTGGAGGCTGGAAAGTTGGCTGGAAGGCGCTGACGTTGTCCGAGGACGAGGCATTTGGAGTAGAGTTCTGGCGAACTAGGCGCCGGCGGTCGTCGATTTCGTCGTCGCTGTCGTCATCGTCGTCAAAGGCGTCGGCGAGTGCGGGATCAACGCGATTCTGTCGTGAAGGAGAGGAGGCGCGAGAGTGAAAGGAAGGTGGAGGCGAGTTGGGAACGGGGTGAAGCCCTCCTCGGTGGTCGACGGGGCTGTCGACGTCGTCATCGTCGTGGGCGTTGACCTGAAGCGAATTGTGTTAGAAGCGGCCTGATTTCTCTCGCTCGGATACGGGAAAAAGGACGACGGCATAAAAGGGTCGCAAATTGACAGCACATACCCGTTCGTATCGTCCCGACATGATGGTTGGATGCCGAGCGACGTTGATGTGGATGATGGGGTTGTTGGATGGTGAAATGGGAGGTCGTCGGTTAGCGGTGTCCGAGCCGGGCGGCCTCTAGAAAGTGGCCTCGTGACTGATGGGGGCGAGTGACGCAAAACTGGAACAAGAAGCGGCTCCTGGCAGTTGGAAGAAGCGAATTTGGCGCCTTTTTTTCCCCTTTGGTTTATCCCGGCTGTGGGAGCGCAACAAGGAGGGACAGAAAAAAAGAAGTGCAGATAAAAAAAGACCAATAAAAAGGAACGGAGGAAACAATTCGCACAGCGCGTAATGCGAGAGTGGCGAACTTTAGGAGAGGAGAAGTCGAGGGAACGTCGGGGATGCAGGTTGGAGGGGAGAGGCGAGCGCGAAGAGCGACAATACGCGGAGGATCGGGGCTATGATAGGCGGCCTGAGTCAGGCTAATAATTAGGTGCCTGGCCAGCCGTGGTCGCGTGGAGGAACCCGCCCGAGGAACCCTGAGAGAATTCCCGGCGCAGAGCACTTTCAGGGCATTGACGCGGGGGGAGTTACAGCGCTCTCAAGCGCCCTCATGCCCTGGAAGGTCCCCTGGAGTCTCCCCTCGGTTTTCCCCTGGCGTGTCTCGGCGTCAGTGGTTACGCAACCAGTCGTCGGGGCACCCTGGCCTGTATCAGCGTCAGCAGACAAACGCCAGACAATGCAGGGTTCGGACTCCACACTGCTCCGCCAACTCCGCCCGATGCTGCGCAGCCTCCTTTCCTCTTCCGGAGAAGCGGCGGAAGCTGATGAGGCAATGGACCCAGCCTGGTTCAGGCGTGCGTGCCTGAGGCAGGGAGATTAAATCCATGGATCTCTGCCCAATCGGATTCCATTTGATGACAGTCGTAATACAGCCCACACACTGTACCGTGGGCACTGTGCCGGAATTTCTTCACTTTGCGCTTCTGACGTCGTCTCGACTACCGCACCTCCGCGTCCCCGCCCGAATTCCTCCCCTCGACGACCCCTGTTCACGATCCAACATGTCGCGATCGGCTTCTGTATGCATGCACTTCAACCCCGGCCGCATCAATGCGTTCCCCCATCCCGTTTGCTGACCGGCCCGCCAGTACAAACTATACCAAGAGGTTTTTGCCCGGTGGCCCCAGCAGGCCCTCCGACCCGACCACCAGCTCCAGGACGTGCTGGGCAAGGCCGTCGCCGAGCGCTACAAGAACTACAACCCCTCCGCCGAGGCCGAGGAGCTTTCCAAGGCCAAGGCGCTGCAGTTTCTCGCCCAGGACTGGTACAATGATCGGGTGAGCCGCCCCCAAATGTCCGGTAGACTCTCGGCATGCCCGCATTGCTAACCCGGTATATAGTTCAAGCTCAAGGGCCGCCTCCTGGAGCCCAAAAGCCAGCCTTCATATTTCGAAGATCTAATCCGGGAAATCGAAGAAGCCCCCAACCGATCATGGCTTGAGCGCCTCGGCAAGAGGCTTTCTGGAATGATTCGATTCCAGTAAAGGAAAAAAAAAAAAAAGGAAAAATACCTAAACGAACCCCGACGATCCTACGAAACTTGTCCACGAGCCGCCATACGGTATGACATCTAGAGGAAGACATTGCACAGGAAGACAAAAAAGAGGAGACCATGGCTTGCCGGCGCGCAAAGGATACCCATGCTACGACTACACGGATTGTGTGTATATATACGATTGTTGTATATTATCTGTAACAAAAGCGAATTTTGTGTATGTGCATCACACAATCCCTTCTCTTTTTTTTGACCAATTCCATTCGTTGCCCAACGCCCTTGTGTATCTAGCTGTGAACCACCTGCCATTGTCTGTAACCCACCCGGGGAAAGGAAGCCCTCTAGATGTACCTGCTTTCGGGATCCAGCTTGTTCATCAAGTCTATGCTCTTCTCGTACATGGTGAAGACGATACCACCGCTCATGACGAGACGGGCGAGGCGGGGAAGGGCACCGCTCCAGAAGGTCAGGATGCCCTCCTGCTTGAAGATCATGGCGGCGCACTTGAAGGTGTTGCCGTACATGGCGCGGGCCTCAATGCTCTGCATGCGTGTCTTGACTGTGTCGAGGGGCTGCGTGACGTAGACGGTAATTAAACCGGCCAGGCCGCCCATGGCAAATGTGCCAACCGTGCCGAGCTTCTCGCCGGGCGCCGTGTACGACTCGGCGAGCTGCTTGAGCGACGTGTACGCCGTGAAGCGGGTAGCGCTGTTGGCTGCCTGACGGGCTGTCGTGGGCACGAAGCCCTGGAAGAAGCCGCGGATGCCACGCTCGCGGGCGATGATGGGGACGGCATGGAGGAATCCTCGTAGACGGGGCTTGGGAAGCTTGCGGTCGTCGATGCTGCGAGGGGTGTCGCCCTGGTGTTAGTCGAGGTCCCCGCCGGTCTTCGGAGAAGGCTTGTGTGTAGGTGGGTAGGTACTCACAGCGTCGTCTTGATGCTCTCGGTGGGTGTCACGGCGAGCAATGACTCTGTCACTCCAGCACCGAAACCTGCGAGAACGGTTCGAGGTCCCGATAGGTTGCCGTCGGCATCGGCGAGCATTCGCTTGTACTGATCAAAGGCAACGAAACCTGCCGCAGTGTTAGCCCCGCGATCGCCTCTGCACATATAGGCTCTCTGACGGCGGGGCGCCAGGAGCCCGAGGTCCAAACGTACGGATACCAGCCTTGGCCGAGTTACCAATGATGAGGGTGGTGCACCCGGCATACCACTGCTTTCCGAACGGCGGCCATGGCAGCTTCTGGCCGGCCGCTAGGTTGCGGTTGAGCTGTGATCGGGTCTTTGCGACTACAAAAACGTCAGAATCATGTCCCTCTTGAACCCCTCCTCTTGGCGCTGCGAGTGGACTCGGGTCTCGACAAGGTCTCTCTCATTCGAACTCGATCAATTCGCGGCCGCTGGGGAGCCAATTCTTTTTTGGGGTTTGCGACGTACATTCGGCGGGATAAGTGATGGCTGTATTTCACACGAAGCGTAACCAGTTAGCCTCAAGCTTGCGAGAATCGGACACACAACAAGTCACGCGATGCCGTACCGATTTCAATGGCGCCGGCCGTCGAGCCAGCAATGACGGAGCGCAGAGCGCTGGGCGTCTTCTTCTTCTCGGGCGCCGAGTCCTGGGGAGCAGCAGCCGTGGCCATGGTGGGCAAGAATTGGGGGTGGGTGGGTTGGTGGGTGGGATGGAGCAGAAACTGGGAACCAAACGTTTATTTTTTTTTTTCGTCTCTGGCGTTGGAAAACGTGGGGAAAATCTTCCAGTTGATTTCGTCACCACCACACATGCAGCCTGACGGTTAGACTTTACAGGCCGATGTCGCTGTAGCGTGCCGAGGGTTAGCGGTTCGCACGCTACCGTTGGGCTGCTTAGCGCTGTGCAGCTTGCCCGACCGGCTGCTCCAGCTCCCCAGCCGTTCCTGGTAGTGTGGCACGGCGGCCTGTCAACTGCACGTCATGACTAGTTTCCGTTGAGGGGCTGGAGATAAAATAAAGGCATGTGATTTTTCTTGCATGTTATCACGGATAGACTTTTTTTCTTTTTATAGAATTTTAATTCTTAATTCAGTCGTTGATAATATTGCCTATTTATGAGTTTGGTTGATGAGAGTTGGGATGACATCACAGGCTCAATGATAGCTAACTGACTTAAGCTTTTTCTGGTTTTTATTTATCTTGATACATCTAGTTAGAAAATTATCCGAATATTTCTCTATATTCCACATGCTTGTTCATGAGCTTTTCTATTCTTGGCCTACCTTTTAGCTCTTGCTCGCTCGATGAAAATGGTGCCACTAGCCTCCGCCCTCAACGCCAAAAATAGGCTTGGACCCGAATGCCTAGAACGATTGTTGGGCCCACGACTGTAGTTCTTTAGATACCCAAGATGTCACCGGTGGTCATTAAATGACACCCCGCTCCTCCCATTGCTCAGAGTCAAGGAAGCGGGCCCCTTTGTTTTATCGTAAAGAGGTTTAGGGCAGGGCTTGCATTGTCTCAGTTGTCATCCTCTTGCTAGAACATGAAGACATCTTTTAAATGCAAGGGGTCAGTCCGCCAGTTCATACCAAGTCTCACAATTGCATTTAGGAAAGGGGCAAATGTCTTATTAAACGCCTCTGTTTTGTGAACTGCGAGTTTTATTTCGCAGCGCAGATCGAAGAGAAGTGTTGCAGTGCAGTGTACATTGTCATTTCGTTACTGGTGAAAGAATGATAAATGACAATCACACTCAATTTGGCGGCTGTATAGATGAAATACGCCTATCACACTTTGAGCGGCCCGTATTTTTGCTATATATAGACCCGAGATCAGGGGTTGGCCAATATTCCCCTTTTTTTGTTCTCCGCATGGGCTTCCCACTTGTTCGTATACACTTCCCTGTCAACACTGACCAACATGGGGCACCTTCTGGAGATCAGGGTGAAATGTGCGGCATTGACATCATGGGAAAAAAAGGCAATTGCATGGTTTGACGTCTGAGCTTTGGTCAAATGGCCATCGGGTGATTGAGCAACCCTGTAATGGATCTGTGCTGAAACGCAGTACGACGTTGTATTTTGCGAGAGCAACACTCTCTAGGATGGCGAGTTGTGAATTATTCAGTGGTGCCAAATATCGTAGTTTGCAAATCGAAATCTATGTGGGGGGATTCGTTGAATAATAGGGTACGGAAATGGATGAGAGGATTTTCTAAATAATAAAATACAAAGAGGCAAAAGCTTTCTAACTAATTAAATTGCTATGCTAAATATCACAGTGCCCAAATGTTCAACAGGATGATATCGTAAATCTGCAAAACACAACACCTCTAGGTTCTTGAACATTTCTCTAGATGGGAATGGCTTCTCATGTCATAATAAAATACAAAAGGGGAATCATGTATGCCAGGATATCATCTATACAATATGCAACCAACCAACAATCAACCCCGTTTACTCCATCCACTTCTTCTCTATCATGCCCTTCCACTCTGTGAAGCTCGCGACTCTCCCGTCGACGAGCAGAATCTCTCCGTGGTGCAGGCGCCTGGTGAGGGGCGGCACTGAAAACCACTGGTGGTCGCTCTTGCAGAGCAGGTCCTCGTTGTGGTCGGCCGTCTTGTTGCCGTCGGCCTTGATGAGCTTGAGGCACTTGTTGCAGTAGCTCTCCATGCAGTACTCGCACATGCAGTACTCGTCGGCGGGGAGGATGTAGTCGAGGCACTGGGCGCAGCTGTGCTGCATGGACTGGATCCCGGGCAGCTTGGGCTCGTTGCGGGTGGCGACGGGGCTGCTTTCGGTCGGGGTGCCGAGCAGGCGGGCGTCGATCTTGCGCATCGACTGGGCGAGGGCTCGCGCGTTGTCGATGTCGTCGGCCGCGATGAGCAGGCACAGCAGGTTCTCGAGCGCGTACTCGTCGTTCTGCTCGTCGTCGTCGGCCAGGATCTCGAGGCTGTCGAGGATGAGGTTGCGCAGCATCGGGTCCGCGTCCTGCCGCCGGCCCAGCAGCCGGTAGAAGCACGACAGGTAGATGGCCGCCCGGTTGATGTCGGACCCCACCATGTTGAGCGGCATGTCCTGGTTCTGGTGCTTGCTCTGCTGCACCTGCACCAGCTCCAGCTTGCGGATCCAGTTGGCTGCCTCGGGCGACTTCAGGCCCGCCCCCAGGATCTTGCCCTTGTACAGCGACGCCAGCTTCTGGAAGGCCATGGCGTAGGCCTGCCGGGTCGGCACGTTGCCGCGCGACCGGTACTCCTGGAAGGATACCTGCTCGAAGAGCGTGATGGCCGATGCTGTGTCCCGGCTGTAGGCGTGCGTGACGCCGAGCGAGTGCCGCAGGTAAAGCGCCTTGAGGGGGTCGCGGAGCTCGTGGGCCAGCTCAATCGAGTCCTGCAGGTGCGTGATGAGGAACTTTTCTTCGCCAACCTTGCTTACGGCCTTGGGGATCCAGTCCATGACCATGGGCTTGTTGTATTCCTCCAGGAGCATGTCCGTCAGCCGGGTCCGATCGTTCTCAGTGTCGGTGACCTGGGTCTCCAGTTCTTTGAGGAACTTGACGACCTCATCGTGGCGGTTCTCAACTGCCAGAAGCTCCAAGTAGCCAAACTCAGCCTCGAATGACTCGGCAATGGTGAGGGCAGTCTCCTTGGAGCTCTTGATGGCCTTTCTAAAGTACTTTAGGGCGTTGTCAACCTCCCCGAGTTCGCTGTAGCACTCGGCAATCAGGTAGTGGTCCTTGTACAGCCGCCACTTAGCGCTTTTTAAAGCTCGCTCCTCTAGGTTTCCCTTTGCCAGGCTCTGCTCTTCCATGGCCTCGCAGTCAAGGGTCTGCTTCAGGGACTCTTTGAAACGACCATCCCTCCATAAGCAGTAGGCGATGCGGCCCTTGGTTTCGACGCTGCTTGGGTCATATTTGAGCGCCTTGTCGTAGTGCAAAAGTGCCGTAGTGTTCATGTCGTTGGTCAAGTATGTGCTTCCCAGTCGACAGTGGTAATGAGCAGTTTCCTTAATGTTTGCCCACTCTGCGGCTTTGTCGATTCTTTCCGACACAGAAATATCTGTCCAGTGTGTCCTGGTGCGAGACCACGAAACACCCTCCTGCATGAAGGCAATGGATTGGACAATCTTGAAGCAGAATAGCGTCGGGACATATCTTTTAAACTCGCTGGACAGCCATGCCCGAGCGTATAGCTCACCAATAGGCCTGAAGATACCGGGGGATTCATTGACACCCTTTGTAGCCCACTCTCTAGCTTCAGGAGTAAGGGATGCTAAGACGTCGGGGTCGCTCATCCACTTTCGGAGACCCACAATGTTGTCATCTGTGAGGACTTCGAGGCCCTCATTGTTCTTCTCGTACATGATACTCCACTCGAGAATCACTGCATCATCAGTAAGCATCTTGTATATGTGCTGACCCAGGATTCCCCTGTCCTTGGCGGAGATTGTGGCTGGGTCGATTGCCGCCACGTGCTCCTGCCAGTACCACGCTGCGTATTCCATGATAGCATCACGTCCCTCACCCAAGTCGTATTTCTCAAACCAAGGCTTGTCTGTAAAGATGGAAAGACAAGTCTTCAGGATGTGAACTCTTGCTGCAGTAGGATCGAAGCCAATAGCGGCGGATCCTACTCCAGCGGCACGAGTGACGGAGTTTTCTTTGCTGAAAAACTCCTTGACTGATGTATGGAAGAACGAGACGTATGTGGTAGCCTTGTTTGACCTAAACTCCATTTCTGTCTCAAAGTCGAAGATGTCTGGGTTAGACATGGGACTGTAATTGCGTCCAGGAGGGCTGCGTCCGGTCTGGGTGCGTCCGACAGGGCTACGGCCAAGCGGACTGCGTCCTCCGAGGGGGCTGTGGGTTGGGGAGAGCTGGCTGCGTGAGTTGCGACCGTTGGGGGAGAGATTTCGAAGCAGATCCAGAGAGGGATCGGAGTTCCTGAAAGGATTTCTGGGCTTTGGGCTACCGTTGTGCCCTGAGCTGGGCCGCCGAGCCGAGTTGGAGGAACTTGGGCGCCTAGCTGAGCTCGACCGTCGACCACCCTCAAGGCGATTCTTTCTCTCGTAATCCTTGATCAAATCATCTGTTGTCATGCCATCTGCTCTCTCCAGTTCAAAAAAGCATGCGAATGGACCTCGAAGCGTCTCCTCGAGCGCAAAAGGGGGATCTCCAAATTTGAGGATGAGAATGGCTTCGAGCTGTCCAAGACTCAAGACCTCCTCTGCGCACGCAACCCAGCTTAGGAGCTCGTTCAGATCCCTAGCTTGGTCGTCAAGGATAGTGATAGAAAGACTCTTGAGGGACTCCATCAGCATGCCGTTAATTTCCTTGGGGTACGACCTCAAGCTCTGCAGGATGGACCGGGGGTGTCTCTTCCGGCTGACTTCAGCTAGCATGAACTTGGCGAGGATGAAGAGACCATCGACCTGTGCCTGCATCGCTTCAATAACCTCGTCTTTAAACTCTGGAGGAAGGCGATTGAGTGCACGCGAGTGATAGACGCTGTCGGCAATGAATGAGTTGACGTCGGCCGCGTTGCGGTCGGTTGTGACGTGGAGTGTCTTGACAATCTGGCCATCAGCCATAGGATCCAGGGTATAGTTTACAGTCTCGGTCAAGTGAGGCCTTCCGATGAGGGCCACCTGGACTTTGCAATGGTCTGGCCTCTGCACTGATTCATCGTCTGCGCCAAGCTGATCGAGCAACTCCTGCACCTCATCGGGGTCTGCTTCGTCGATTCCGTCGAGGAAAATGAAGATGTTCTTTTCCTGCTTATCCTCCTGGAAGGGCTGCACTAGTAGCTTTCTGAAGGCGCTGGGGATAGTCTTGATTTCGTCGCTGCTGTGGAGAATCTTGAGAAGCTGCTTGGCGTAAAATGCATCGCTCTCGCTGAGCTGGTAGGCAATGTCACGCAGAGCCTGGAGAACCGATCGTGTTTCTGGGTTGTTGTCGCGGAAGTAAAAGTATGCGAGGTGGGATAGGTTCTCGGATCCCCAGGAGATCAGGCGAGTGGTTAGAAATGACTTTCCTGTGCCTGCTGCGCCACAGATCCAGAGATACTGGGTCTCGGTGTCTAGCCAAGTCCGAAACCCCTCATCCAGGAGAATCCAGTCTCCGGTCTCTGGCACCCGGGACTTGTTGAAGGCTGTGAAAAAGTCCTCAGGGAACGGGGACGGCTCCAGAATCTCCTTGAGCTTGTCCTTGTGGGCGGCGTTTGTTCGCTCGCGAGCTTCTGTGCGCAGGCTCATAACACTCTGGCTCACCTCCGTCATTAGCTCCTCCACGTGACTCGTTCGGACGTTGATCTCTGCCACGCCGCTGTGGGTTTCGGCAATGACATATCTCTCCTCGCCGAGAGTGAGTGCCTTGAGCCTCTCGAGGGCCGGCTTCACGGGACTCTCGGAACCAAAGAGGGACTTGAAGTAGGCCTTGAAACGGCCGCGGCGGATCTCCTTGGAGGCAAGAACTATGACTTCAAACAGGAGAGCAAGAATTTCGATGAGCTTTGCCTTGAGAGAGGCAGACATCTGGTGTTTTGCGTATACCTCTAGTCTTGAGGTGAAATCCTAGCAGCTCGAGTTAGTCATGTTTGCTTGGCAGGCGGGGTTGTACTTACCTTGAGCAGCTCGAAAAGCTCGACTATGGCATCGTAGTTGGACGAAACATCCCGGGCACCGTTCATAAGATACACGACGGCACCAAAGATGCCTTCAGCAGGTTTGAAGATATCTTCGGCGGCACCAGAGACGATTTCACCGACTATCTCAATCGGTCCCAGTGCCGCAGACAGGGCACTAAAGATCTTGTGCCGTTTCTCGCGGAACTGTTCGAATTTTGTGTTTTGCGTGTCGAGGGCGGTTTCCAAATCCTTGACCGACTTGATTGGGGGGTCTAGAAAATCCTTCAACTTGACGTCCGAGGACGCAGAGATGCGCTTGGAAGCATCCTCGATGATGGCGCTGAACTGGGCTTGTAGTGGCGTTTCTGCCTTGGCGGCGGCGGCGGGCTCCTTCTGGGCTTTACCCCGGGCGCCGTCAGCCATGATGGCGATGGTCTTTGCAAAAAAGAAAAGGAGCGAAAGGTAAGAACAACAACTCTGCAAGAGACAAGTGTCTAGAGCAGTAGGTTGGAAAGACCCAAGATGCGAGCAGTCGAACGAGCAGCTAGGGCACACATTAATAAGAGGGGAAGCGGTTGAGCCTCCAGTTCCAAGCCATCGGTCCTGTGGGGGCGAAGGACGGTGTGCGACGAGGGCGAATAGTGATAGGACCTATGTCATACGCCTGACAAGCCACCTTGGGGAAGCGGAAACTGGCCTGACGATCCTTTTCAACCTGTAATACGGCATGTGTAATAATTTTTTTTTCTTCTTTTCCAATTTGTGCTAGAGGATTCTACTGCCGGGCGGTCTCAAACGCGCGTGAGATCACCTGAGGCTAGGATGCGAAGCCCTGCAATGCGAGAGGAGCCAAAAAAAAAAAAAAGGAATAGGCACTGACTGGGTGGGTTGACACGATCTTGGCGGCGTATGTTTGTCTGTGTTGGGCAAGGGCAGTAGATGGAGACCAACTCAAGGCAGAAGTTGCCACAGGTTTGTATGAAAGGAATGACAGACCAAACCGGAGACCGAGATTCCCACAATTATTATGTACTGTAAGCGCCTTGCTGTGGTCTCAGCCTGTCTGGCGATGCTTTCGCGCCGTGCTTTGTGGCCTTCTGTTTCGTCGCCTAACGGTGCTGAAGAGCAGCCCCCCCTGTACCTGCACCAAAGGGGGAACTGCTTGGCAACACTCCACCAACACCGCCTGGGCGCGCGCGTCGATCCGCTGTTCCGTCCTGTGGCTTGGTCGCTGGGGTTGCCCAGCTAGCGGCGTGTTGAACGCTTTCCAGGTGGTCTTGGCGCCCGGGTATGGCGGGTAGGGGGTGACTCTCTGGCCGGAGCCCATCTTCAGCCTGCTTCTGGGTTGCGTACGATAATGGCGCAGCGAGTCAGGTGACACACCATTGGTAAGTCTGTCTTTCGTTTGCAGAGTGCTGGCGTTGAAATGTTGGTGCCCAACCCACAGAGCTAAAGTAGTGTTGGTTGGTTGGTACAGTATTCGCACAGGTGTGTGTGTGCTTGCCGGGCCGTGGCGGCTGCGAATGGGCTGCTGCAGCCTTCAGATCTGGCGCTTCCTGGTTTATCACTTTGGGGGGAGAAACGTGAAAGATGATACGAAAAATGTTACGATGCCGGTTAAATTCAAGATAGATAATTATAGAGGATTTGTAGCACACAGGGTCTCGTCAAGATAAATTCCCGTCCCCGCGATCGCTGCTCACCAATCCACCAGCCCATTTGTTCCGATTGATGGAAATTTCGAACTCCACCAACCCCGCCCGGCTGAGTGAACTGATCTCGGCCGGGACTCGTACGGAGGAACTAACATGATAAAAAAGATAAAAAGTCAATGGCAAGTCCTTGGTTTTTACGAAAGTGTGTTAAGCGTGAGAGATATTGGCTTTTTCTAAATTTTTAATTTGTAAAAGCCCATCATCACAACTGTGTAAGATGGCGACGCCAAGTTCAACGGTGACATTTCAAAATCCCGTCATTCGTGGTTTCAACCCAGACCCGACAGTCTGCGTTGTGCCCGCCACCGCGAACACGCCTACTACCTACTTTCTCAGCACATCTACTTTTGAACTATTCCCGGGATGTGCAATTTACACCTCCACGAACCTCGTTGATTGGACACTCATCGGCCATGCGCTCAACAGACGCTCCCAGATTGAGATGCGCACTGTCGAGCCAGGTGCGGGCAGCTGGGCAAGCACATTGAGATACCGCCCTCAGGAAAAGCGGTGGTACCTGGCAAATGGCGTCTTCCAAAGATACCGCCCCACGTCTGATGTAAGAGCTTGGCCAAATGCCTTGACACCTCCATGTTCGTTAGAGCTTATTGAGCTTACAGGAACGTATCTTTCCCCGCGGCTTCTACGTTTGGACCGACAACATCTGGGATGAAAATGCCTGGTCCGACCCAGTATACTTTGACAACCCCGGATTTGACCAAGATGTGCGTATCCCCTGCTTTTGTCTCAAATAAGCGCAATCTGACCGCCTTTAGCTCTTCTGGGATGATGACGGAAAGGTCTATTTGTCAACAACCATGCGATTGGCTTGGCGATCCCCTGACTCCAAGGTCAAGGATTTTGCCATCCACATTTCAGAAATTGATCTGCCGACTGGGCGCACTCTGACTCCGCCAAGGGTGATTCGTGAATCTCCGTACGGCCTTGCGGAAGGCTCCCACATTATCAAACGCGGCGACTATTACTATCTCTTCACCGCCGAAGGAGGCACCGAAGCGGGTCACCAGGAGTGGGTTTTGCGAAGCCGTAACGGTCCGTTTGGTCCCTGGGAAGGCCAGGGTAAGCCTCTATGGTACAACGGGCCCGACGAAGAAGTCCAAAGGACAGGTCATGCCGATGTGTTTGAAGATGGAAACGGCTTGTGGTGGGCCATGTTCCTTGGTGTGCGCCCAGTAAAGTATGAAGGGTCATTCATTGAACCGCAATTAGGTATTTTCCACCATGTCCAAAAGTTTTACTTGACACTAACACTAGTAGGTCGTGAGACGTTTCTGGTAACGGTTGAGTGGCACGATGACTGGCCAATTTTCAACAACGGAAAGAATATTACCCTGGAGACGGTGGGAAGACCATCTCTGGAATTCTCCAAGGCTACCGGTCCCAGCACCTGGTCAGCTGATTTATCCAAGTCTTCACTAGAACTTGGATGGTATCAAAAGAGTATAATTATCTTTGACCAAAGCGAATGTGCTCGTTGACTAACATGATATAGACACCCCGTTGAAGCAGTGTTTCAGTTTGACTGAGAGGCCCGGATTCTTGAGAGTCTACGGAAATTGTTACGACCTCTCCAGCCCGGAGTCTCCAGCCATGCTATTGAGAAAGCAAACGGCCTATTCCCAACGGTTTTACGCCACTATGCAATTTAACCCCACTGTCGCTGGATACGAAGCGGGTGTTGTGCTTTGGTGGAGCCAATACTCACACGTCGCGATTGGAATTGTTGCCGCCAGAGAGGATGGCAATATCAAGCCAAGAATTGTTTACCGAGGACCGGGCAAGGACTCCAGTCAGGGAATTCAAGTATATGATTCAAGGCTTTGCTAATTATTCACTGGGCTAACTTTTCACAGATTGATATTCTAAATACCGAGTTGCCTAATCTGTCTGAGGAAGGAATCAGGTTTGAGATATATGCTGAGCCAACCGCGTACAATATTCGATTGCACACACCATCTACCACTGTATTAAGAGCAGTGCTATCAAAGGATCTCACGACTGCGCCCCCGGTAGGTGGGTGCTTCACGGGGGTCATGTTTGGTGTCTATTCGGTCGGGAGAGGTGAACCGGTGCTTGAGCCCGCGGACTTTTCGGACATCCGGATAGAGCATGCTGGATGAGTTAGTAGGGTATGAATGAAATGTGTGCCGAGTATGGGTCATGTTCGCCCTTTGTGGGCGATATGTGTGAACAGCGTCAGGTTCGGCGCCAGGCAGGGCGATAGTGGCTCAGCCCTGCCACTGGGATCTATAAAGAGATATAGAGCAAAAAGGAACGCAATTTCTGCCTGTTTGTGTGACCAAACAAACGACTCATCCTGACTTCGGTGCCTAAAAGTTGGACAAAACCTCAAAAAAAGAATTCAAAGGATGTGTGACACATCTGGCTGGATCTCTCCCGCCGGGAATTGAACCCGGGTCTCAAGCGTGACAAGCTTGCATACTGACCACTATACTACGGAAGATTTCAGGCGTGGCGCCTGTGTAGGTGGATCAGCTCCTGTTGGAGTCGGCTGTTCTTAATGAGGTATATAAATGCTAGCGTGCTGGTACTGTGGAGCATCCACACCAACTTCTCCCGACCAGCCCCAACCCAGCCCCATCTCTGAAGGGTGGGTTGCAATTGCTGACCTGAGTAATGCAAACAATTTCCGGCCAACTACAGGTAATCATCGGCATTGTTTCACCCATAAACGTGGCACTGTCGATGACGCGCGAGTTGGAGTAATGACAAGCTTCCTAGCTCAGCTGTGGGGAACTCCAAAAGCGTGTCTTGATTTGACCCTGGAGAGCTTTGACGAATGACGTCAAGATCGGGAAATAGGTGCCGGGACAGCTCATCAGTTGCATTGGCATAAAAAAGAATTGGGGAAAGCGAGTACATAATGGTTGATGTAATTAATCCCGATGGCATTTAAATTGAGAGACAAGTGCTGCATGACGGGAAAAAGACTGTCTTTACCTTTCTTGGTATATGCATATTGTTAGACTTGCCCTTGGATTTCACCTTATTCCAAGTCATAGTCATGGCTCCTCGACGCACCCTGAGCCCTCGGCTCTTTTCTCCCTTGTTGCTCTTTGCTGCATATTCATCAGCGTCGACCCTCTACTCGACATACAAATTTAATCCCCTTGAGCACCTTGCTGGTATTTCACCCTATTTCGAGCCGCAGGATCCTTCTTCATCTCCCGATGCGCCCCAGGGCTGCACAGCTGAGCGTGCCGCGTACTTGGTCCGACATGCCGCAATCTATGCGAATGACTTTGATTATGAGGAGTACATCCAACCCTTTATCGAGAAACTCGGCAACAAGACCGGAATCGAGTGGAGCAAGATCCCATACCTAAACTTCCTGGCGGATTGGTCAGCACCGATTTCCGAGGCCGAATCTGAGCTCTTGACCCGGGTCGGCAGACTTGAAGCGACGACTCTTGGAGTCGATTTGCAGTTCAGATACTCTGACCTGAGACTGCCAAAGAGAGTATGGACATCATCCGCCGAGCGAACCTACAAGTCCGCCCAGTCCTTGGTTCGTGGTCTTGAGACGGATGACAATACTATGAATGTTGTTAGCATCTACGAGTCGGAGGAATCTGGTGCTGATAGTTTGACTCCTTACTCGGCCTGCCCGGCGTACTCTTCTTCTGCAGGCAGTGACCAGTCGTCTGTTTTCCAGGAGAAATATGCTAAACCAATCATCGCCCGCTTCAATGACCTGGCATCTGATTTCAACTTTACCGTTAACGACATTTTCGGAATGCAGCAGTTGTGTGGTTATGAAACCGTCATTCGCGGAAAGTCGCCATTTTGTGACCTGGAGCTCTTTACCCCCGACGACTGGCTTGGCTGGGAGTATTCCGAGGATGTGAGATACCATTACAATGTTGGCTATGGTAACGAGGTTGCCGGCTACGTTGGTTTGCCTTGGCTCAACGCCACCGCAAACCTGCTGCTGAACGAAGGCAACGATGACCAGGATCTCTACGTCAGCTTCACCCACCGCGAGCTACCGCCCATGGTTTTGGTTGCGATGGGGCTTTTCAACAACTCTGATTTTGGAGGAAGCGAGTCCACCGTTAATGACACGATGCCTTTGGATCGAATCAACTACCGACGCGCGTGGAAGAGCTCCAACATTTTGCCCTTCCTCACCAACATTGCCATCGAGCGGTTCAACTGCACGGGGAGCTACGGATTTGATGACGGAGAGTATTATCGCGTGCTGGTCAACAGTGCACCACAGCCACTGCCCGATTGCCATGACGGGCCGGGAACGACGTGCTCAAGGAGCGGGTTTGAGGATTACCTGCAGGAAAGGGTGGCCAAGTTTACTGGATTTTCGGAAAAGTGCGGCGTGGACTACAAGAACACAACTGATACCCTTTCCATATATTCCAGCGGATCTGGTAACAATGGGACGACGGTAGGAAAGCGATACGAAGCATCTAGTTGGTAATTATTTTCTTGTCTCATATTTTGGATAACCAACGTCGTTGGATTATGTTACAATATAATGAAGAATATTTTTTGTCTACAGTTTGATTTGTGTGGAGCGCAAATTTTAATAAGTTCTTATCATTGATATCGTAACCCACAGGCAAGTGCCTGGAACGGTCCTATAATACAGACCCATATAAAATCGTCAGCAGTCCAAGGACGACTATTGCTGCATAATGCCCATTAAGGCTGTCCCCAGATCTCATCGGCAATTTCCCTAACAAGGGAAAGTTTCGCGCTTTGCTCCCTAAAGCCCAAGGGGTAGCCAGACTCGTGGGTACTGAAGCCGCACTGGGGGCTCACACTAATTCTCTTGAGAGCCTCCTCGCGCGTCTCACCCGTGCCCTTGGCAACCCAGTCAGCAGCCGAGAGAATGCGCTTCTTCATCTCCTCTTTGTCCTCGAGCTGAGGCAACTTGGTGCTGATGACGCCAACAACGACGTGCTTGTCCTTGGGCAGATATTGCAATGGCTCAAAGCCGCCTGAGCGCTCGGTATCATACTCGAGGTAGAACGTGTTGACCTTGAGGTTCTTGAAGAGCTTCTCGGCAATAATATCATAGGCGCCTTCGGCAAAGTGGCGACCTCCAATCTATACAAGGATTAGAAAAGTTGGCGAACCAGGAGAATATCGACTTACAAAGTTGCCTCGGCAAAGGTGAATGCCAGTATGCATGTCAGAAGGACACTTGGAAAGGGAATCATTGTACAGCTCAATGTATGCGTCGAGCAAGTCATCTACAGTTCCAATGTTGTTGGGGTCGGCAGCCCAGCCATCACGGAACTTGTTTGAGCAAAAGTCTTATGAAAAGGTTAACATAAGGATCAACAAATGTCAGGTCGAACACTTACAGGCCATGCCTGGGTCATCGAATTGGACATTGCGGAGACCAGCCTTGTAAAGCTGGTCCAGCTCAGCCTGGTACACCTTGGCGACATCCTTGAAGTACTCGGCGTCGTTGGAATAAGCCTCGGGGGTGTAAGCCTTGCCTTGGCCGTATCTCATATGGAACCAGGCGGGAGTCTTATTCAATGTCAGCACTGTTTGGATTATCGATCTCTCAGGGTCGTGCTTACAATCATGGTGAGCTTAATATTGGCCCATTCCTCTTTGGGAACAGCCTCCTGCACAAGGCGAAGCTCGTGAAGGTTTGAAATAGACTTTTCCGGATTGTGGGAAAGCTTGGCGCCGGCAATGACGGACTCCCCAGGCATGACCTTTCGACCGGTCTCGATCAAGCTCACGACGTCGGGATGGTAGAGGCGGAAGAGGCTGGCGTCGGCGTCCTGGAGCTTGGTGGTGCCCTCGAACTCATCCCACATGAGGCCCCAGAAGCGAGTGCGGTTGAACTCACCGCTGTTGACGGCCTTGAAGCCAAGGTCGCGTTGCAGCTTGACAACTTCAGCGATGGCCTCCTTCTCAACCTGGGGAAGCCCCGCTTCCTCGGCCGAGATTCCCTTTTCCCGGATTTGCTCTCTGATTTCGAGCAGCTTCTGAGGTCGAAGCAAGGAGCCCATGTGCTCCGCCTTGAAGGGAGCCGCAGTTTTGGCAGAAGAAGACATGATGGCAGATGAGTTTCAGTGCACAAATTGACGAATTCCTTTTTTGAAATTTTGCAAATTTTCAACAAGGAAATAGCTGAGAAAGAGGTGCGGTGTCCCTCACTAGCCGGAAGAAATTGTCAGCAGAGAGGGGCATTATCTCGTGGCAATCTTTTTTAGCCAAGTTGGCCGATGGCTTGCGGGGCCTTTGCCATCCCGGCGGGGTTAATACAGCTACGATATCGTCGGTTTGAGCCAAGTATCTTCGAGGTGCGGAGATGCTAACGACGGAAATTGATCGGGCATGGCTCGTGTCGCCAGCGGCCCAGACTCGGAGCGGGCTAGGGGGGTGGCGAACCCGCGACGCTAACCTTGTGGGCGGAGAATTCGTGAGCACATGGCATTACGAGAATTTGAAAACGCGGGGAAAGGGGGACGATTACGGGTGGTGGTTCTTATGTGCGGATATTATCAACCGGTTACAATGCTGGTTGAGCTGACATGTTAAGAAGCGTGTAGCCATTTTCGTGGTTTTCT
This sequence comes from Calonectria hawksworthii, assembly GCA_020975415.1. NCBI lineage: Eukaryota > Fungi > Ascomycota > Sordariomycetes > Hypocreales > Nectriaceae > Calonectria > Calonectria hawksworthii. The sequence continues at coordinate 1,621,766 of JAHXZK010000013.1, read as the reverse complement.
TTTTGGGGATGGCACATGTTGGCCACAAGTCTTGGCCAACAGCCACTGGCTGGGCAGAGGAATGCTAGTCATGTTCAGACGAAAAGAGCATTATTGACGAGTCAAACGGAGACATGGATGGATGTGGTTATCGCCGGTGGAGCGATGGATGGGTAAGAGATGACCAAGGCATTGACGGGGCGAATGAGCATGGCGCCAATGCAAGTGATGGAAATTCGGATATAAAAAAGTAAAAATAAAGAGGAAACGGGAACCTGGCTACCGGAGGTTTGGTGTCATTGCCCCCCTCTCCTGCATTAGCTCTCGCACAGTCGAGCCAGGGAATTCTGACGAGTACTTTGCGTCATGTCACTCTGGTAATCCGTCATACTGCTGCTAGAATCTGACACGGCCGCAGGGGAGATAGCACGAGAGCTGTCTGCGCAACCAAATCGACGGTAGCGCTGCCACCTCTCATGGGACGGGCCGTTGCCGTATTCCAAGGGTTCAATCGAGGCTGACCGATGGTGATATCACTGGTTCGTGTATCGTTATCATCCCCACTCTGATCAACCCTAGGCGTGGATCTTTGCTTCGCCAAAGGTGTGCATGCATATTGGCGACCGTGCCTGCGCATGTCGAAACGGGAAGGCACACAAACCAACGTTCAAAATACGCGTAATTTAGCTGTGTTGGTTCGTGAGAAGTTCGTTGAAAAGATTTAGATTGTTTCTTGTTCTAATTTTGGTCAGGGAAAAAACACTTTGCAATTGTAAGTTTACGATGACCAAAAAAAAAAAAAAAAAAAGAATTGCAGAAGTAATCTATCAACAAGAAAACTGATAAATAGCGCGATGAGTAATAATTAATAAATGAGCTGCATGCTGTTCATAAATGTCGGAGGCTTGCTTCAATAATTTTGCTGCGGATGTTCAGTTTTGCGGGTGAATTTGCGTCATCTCGTCGTGCATGATCTTCGTTCGGGTGGTCGCTGCATTTTCCCCTCTCGTCAGACTGTCTCTTGGGATGGAAACAGAACCAGCAATAGGCCATTGAATGGGAAAAAGGAGATAAATGAAATTATTTAATTTGTGCGAGGTTTATCCGGTCTTGTTTCAGCCATTTTTTATTACTTTACGAGCAGCGTTCGTTGTATGGGCTCATTCCTTTGTCTAATTGGGGTCTCATCCCACGTGCAAAGACAGGCGACGGCCTCTTGACCGCCGGGCAACAGCTTTATTTGGAAGGACATCCAGTGCCATTGAACTAGCTAGTCAATAGCGTCACACGACAGATCCATCGTTCGCGAGGTTTCTCGCAGCCGCTCTTCACGCGCGATCTCCCCGGCCGCTACTGACCAGCACGTGGGCGTCTTCCCCAGCACTAAGGACCCCGTTGGCCCCTGTAACGGGGTTAGTGCCGCCAATGTTGGTCTGCAACCTCGCTGCCGATCTACCTCTTATCGAGTGACCCGAGACCACGTTCCTTGCCGGGCCAGCCTCAGAGGTCTCACATTCATATTATTAACCCTGCAACGGCCGGCCGAGTTTTGAGGGACGACGGACGACTGCTTGCAGAAAAAAAAAATCCCATCGCCTATCAGCGAACCCCGCTCTCCAACATGTCTGCATCTCCACCCTCATATGGCACCATCAACACTCATAATACGACGTAAGGACGCGAAAATTGCTTCCTCTTTTTTCTTTCCTTTTCTCACATCGCCCATATTCTGACGTGCAGCTGCAGCCCAGTCAGGAATTCTCCGAGATCAACACACTTCACCGTGCGCCACTTCCCGGCACACGCACGCGACCAGATGGATTCCCCGACCAAGGATGCCGCCGAGCTCGAGAATGAGGCCCGCGCCATGGGCGACCTCGGCCCCGAAGACCTCTCGCACACGGACAGCTCGATTCGCTCGGGCAAGGACATCCTGGACCTGCAGGACCTCGATCCGGCCCTGAACCAGAAGATGCACCTGGTCAACAATGTGCGCCACATTCCGGGGATGGGCTCGCTTATTAGCACAATTGACGTCTGACATGCGAACCATAGGCTATCGACGAAATCGGATGGACGCCCTACCACCTGAAACTCTTTTTCCTCAATGGCTTCGGGTAAGTTGTCCGGGGCCGCTGCCGCCACCGCGCCCCTGGCTGGATCGGTTAGCCTAATTTGGCCAATTTGATTTATGCGAATGCTTATTGGGGAATACATGCACTCAATGAAAAGAGTTCAAATTAGTATGAATGCTAACGACATGCTATAGCTATGCGGTGGACTCAATGATTACGTTGTTCCAGTCCATCATTGCTGCACAAGCCTTTGCCGAGTTTGGTAGCAAAGGATATGCTAATGGCCTGACTATCGCGACCTACGTTGGCATGCTCACGGGAGCCTTGTTTTTCGGAGCTACTGGAGACATGATTGGTAGACGTTTGTCATTCAACAGCTCCCTGTTTATTTGCTCTGCGAGCTGTATTGTGGCAGGTGGAATGCCCAATTGGGCTTCGCTTGGCTTCTTTGTGTCCCTTCTCAGCTTTGGTGCTGGCGGTAACCTTATCATGGACACAGCCGTGTTTCTGGAATACCTTCCCAGCAACAAGCAGTGGCTTCTTACCCTTCTTGCGTGTTGGTGGGGCTTTGGTCAAGCCATTACTGGTTTCATCGCTTGGGGGTTCATGGTTCCCAAAAAGTGGAATTGCGATGTTGATGCGGAGTGTACCAGGGCGAACAACATGGGCTGGCGCTACGTCATGTTCACTGGTGGCTCTATTGTTTTCGTCATGTCTGTACTCCGAGTGACGATCATCAGACTCCGCGAGACGCCAAAATACCTTTTGGGAGTAGGCAAAGAGGAAGAGCTGATTGAGACGCTTCAGTATCTTGCTAACAAGTATAACCGCACTTGCTCTATTACTCTTGCGGATCTCCAGGCTTGCGGTACCATCAAGACCGCCCACAGCGAGAATCACTCATTTTTGGGCGAAATCTGGATCCACATCAAGGGCCTCTTTGTCAACGCCAAAATGTCGCTCTCGACTTCTCTAATCTTCCTCTCCTGGACCCTGATCGGTTTAGCTTATCCCCTTTTCTACGTCTTCTTGCCGTAAGTACTTTGATGCATTTGGAATTGGCCCTTCCTCCACCTTTGAACTTGAGATATTGATTTCTTTTAGCACCTATTTGGCCAACAACGGAAGGGTCTTTCACCGTACAACGTTTGAGACGTGGAGAAACTATACCTTGACTAACATCAGTGGTATTCCTGGTCCTATCGTCGCAGGTTTCTTGTGTAACACCAAGCTTGGTCGCAGGTATACCATGGTCATTGGTGCTCTGATCACCATGGCCTTCTTCTTTGCCTACACCGCTGTAGAGACGGCCGCTCAAGATACGGCCTTCACCTGCCTGATTGCCTTTTGCATCAACATTTACTATGGTACTCTTTACGCCTACACTCCTGAAGTCTTGCCAAGTGCTCACCGAGCTACCGGAAACGGCATTGCTGTCTCTTGCAACCGTATCATGGGCATTGTCTCCGCCGTGGTTGCCTCAGAAGCAAATACCGATACCCCGGCTCCCTTGTACATTTGTGCGGCTCTTTTCATTGCAATGGCAGGGGTCTCCGTCTTGTTCCCATACGAGCCATATGGTCGCAGAAGCTCCTAAGGCCAGCCAGCAATTGATTTTATGATAAACATCAGGCCTAGATGGTCCTATTGAATGCTTCAACATGCATTAAGATGTTTCACGACCGAAAATGATACCCTATTCCTTTTCTTTCGGGCGTAACCGAGGATTTAGGAGTTTATTATTCGCATATGAGACACATGATTAAAGTCTATAAAGAGAGGGTTATGCCATGATTTGGCCGTACTTTTTATGGTAATTCTAATAGATAGAATTCAACATTTGGTTTAACATTGGTTACCTCGGCACTTGGTTATAGCCAATCCCTTCCCGTTCTGCATTGCTTTAGTTGATAATTGGGCCTGGGCAAGATTAATAAGGACGGAGTCCGGGGAACCTTATCGCGTACCTCGGTTAGGCCGTTTGTACGGAACAAACTAGCAAAGCACCAATGCTGTAAAGCCACATCCCCACTTGCCGAACCAATGCCTTGCTGATGGCCAGGTGGGGAATCGTGAATGGTTGCTAATCCTTACCGCGGCTCGAAGGAATTTTACCATCTCACCTCAGCTGATGATTTGTTGGTGGTCTAGTCCCTAGACTATATCGGTCCTAGTAGGCGCCGGAGTTGTTATTAATCGTAGCTCAGACATTTTCTTCCGTCAGGCATCATCAACCCCACATAACTCAGGTACCTTGATATTCGAGCATAAAGCCGAGAACAATATTCTTTTATTTCGCGTCTATTTGCGATAAACTGATCGGTCTAATTAATTGGCCCGCTTTTCATTGCATTTGCCTTGATGTATTGGTTCTTGGCATTCTATTTCCCCTCAACTGGTCCCTACCCTATACGACAACTCATTGAATGTTGAGGTTATTTCCCTCCGCCGACATAAACAAACTCGCAACTTGGAGATCTGAAACCTGAAAAAGAAGAAATGTGCGACTTTACATGCTATGACGGGCCTAGCGAGGAGTGGCTCGCCGTTGAGTCTACTCTATCGCCGTCTACTGGGCCTGAACTTTCCATGGCCGAAATGCGGAGCATCGAGAACCGGGCGCGCGAGGCGCTCTCGAACAAGGCCATGGAATCGCTTGCACACAGGATACACAGCCGCGATTACATGATTCCGTCCCGGGACGACAGTTTTATCGAGGCTCGTAGCTATCGCCCCGTCAGTGTTAGAAACGACACGCCGCTGCCTGTCTACATCCATTTGCAGGGTGGCGGCTTCACGGTTGGCACGCTAGACGGAGAGGCTGCGACTTGCGCGCGCATAGCCTGCGGCTCACAAGTTGTCGTGCTCAATGTCAACTACAGAAAGACGCCCGAGTACACGTACCCGACTCCCTGGAACGACGCGGAGGATGCCTTTGAGTGGGCCCACGACAACATGGACCAGCTTGTCGGCGACCCGAACAAGGTGATTATTGGCGGGATTTCGGCCGGTGGTTGGGTTTCCGCGTCTTTGACTCTCCAGAGGCACATTTCTAGAAAATCCGATAAGCGGCCCCCGCTTGCGGGCCAGGTGCTTATGATCCCATGCCTGACGTACCCCGACAACAACTGCTACGAGCCGCAGCTGAAGAAGATGAAGGATTATTCGGTTTCATCCTACAAGAAGAACGAGCACGCTCCAATGCTGTCACTCGCAGACCTTCAACTGTATTCTAGCATGTTGAAAGTGGAAAACCCGGACGCCACCGATCTCAAGTTGAACCCCGCCAACGCATCCCCGGAGCAGGTAAAAGGACTGCCACCAACGGTTTTAGGGGTGGTTGGACTGGATCCACTCAGGGATGAGGCTCTGCTTTATGCCAAGATGTTGACGGAAGCTGGGTACGTGATGGGTCCTTGGTTTCGAATGTTATTGCTAATGGACGACAGGGTTCCGACAGATGTCAACCTTTTTCTCGGCCTGCCCCACGGATTTAGACACTATGATGATAGGATACCTGCGTCTGCGCGCTGGGACAAGGTGATTGAAGATGGGATTCTGTGGGCACTTACTAAACCGACTCCAAACAACCAATTTCACGTCAAGGTATAAGGTCTAATAGAAGCAATTTGTTTCATCCATTTATTGAAAGTGTCAATATCCAATTTCGTGAACTTGGGTATACTCGTATTTATATTCACGTAGATTGTCAGATGGCTGAGTTTTAATATCGATCGGCACTAGTGGCATGTTGAAGAGTCGTTGGAGAAGAAAATTGGAATCGGCCATGATCCCGAGTCTAATCATATTGACGCTAGTAAAAAGTCTTTAAAAATTATTCAAACATGATGTGTGAAGTTCGTATCATCGTCGTATTTGTACGGAGCCTGCCGGAATACGTCAAGTTAAAATCCCCTCCGTACTCGCATTATCCTTGTCTCGAATATTCTCCCGGCCCACGTATTCCACGTCGACGTGATAGGAGCGGTTGATTCGGATATCCCTCCTCTCCAGGTCCACGTCCAACTCCTCGTTGGCTCGCTGGATGCTGTGGAGCTGATACGAATGCTGTTCGCTGCTCTTCTGGCCCCTGATCCCCTTGCTCCACGACTGGCTGTTCTTGCGCGAGCGGGATGAAAATAGACCCAGCTGGGGCAGATATGTCTTTATTAGCGGCTTCAGCCGAACCGCGCAGACACAGAGGATGCCCAGATTCACTTCCACAATGGACCATACGCCCAAAATGGCTTCGGTATGCGTGACATCTGTGGTGTTGATGAGAAAGACGTATGGCAGACGAGCTATCGAGCAAACCACGACGCTAAGAGGTGGGTTAATGACATGTTATTAGCCGGTGTGGGGATCGACCAAAGCAACGTACCCTGATCCTACGGCAAGGATACACCCGATCATGACTTTTTGTTTAAACATAAGATTGAGCCCATAGATTGTGGGAATGGGCACGAAAGCGACCGCAAGATCGGATAGAATGTTGAGAATGGCGTGTGCCTTCGTGGTGTTTTCCAAGCACGAGCCGTTGGTGATGTTGGTGGTGATTGACTTGGAGGGGTTGCAAGGCCCGCCGATGATGATACAGAGCGCTAGAGTGTAGGCGAAACTGGCAATGGTGATGCCTATTACGATGTAGCGGTATACTTTGTTGGGGTTAATGTGGTACAGGACTGCGAGCATCGCAAATCTGGTGACGGAAAGACTAATGAAATACGCCAAGTTGTTAGGGAGCAGGGACTGTTTTCCATTAGCAGAGCTCTCAATAATGCTAGGGTCGAAGAAGGTTGCTTACATTGATCAGCTTGGTAAAATCCAATATTGACACATCCCACATGTGTTTTCCCCAACCATGATCCATCACTATCGCCTGTATTAGTCCAAAGACGTGGGAATCGATTATGTCGGGTTGAATTACAAGTATTCATGGTCACAAAGTAAACTATTGAAAGAGCGTAGGATACTGTGATGATGACTGAAGCGCAGCGCAAAGCGGTATTAGTTTTCGGATCGTATAAAATCGAAGGCATCGGCGGGTTCGTCCGAAGGGCGTGGTGTGCTCACCCAAATCCAACTCCAGCTTTTTCGAAAGTTTGAAGGCCTGAACATATCGAAGGGCGATTGAAACGGTGGCGAAGAAGAAGGTGACGGAGAAGGACACTATTGTCCCGATCTGGATCGCTGTGAGGGGGCCGTCGAATACTGGTGCACTGCCATCCGGTGAGGGCATCACCGGCGTGGAGGCGAGGAGTTCCGGGCTCAGAGAGTCCATTGTCGTTTTGCCCTCACCGTCATGCACGGCGTCGTCGCGGGAGAGATTGTAAACCTGCGAAGCAACTCACGCCGGGTGCGCGCGGTGCCGGATAAGACAAATTGATATATTTTGAACTCCCTGGGGGGGAGGAGTCTGGAAAGCACACACACGCCCCCCTTCCGCCTCGCCCCCCCTTTGATCCACCCGGCATCATTGTATCAATCACATCCGTTGCATATCCTGTGTGACCTCTTCTTCCCCATATCTTTTTTATTTCTCCCTTGCAGTGCAACGGGTTACGGAGTGATGAGCGAGCTATTGACTTTGGCACTAGAAAACCTAGTTTCGTATCGAGGCATGAAACCCGTCGGGCATTTTGGCGTGGAATCGCACTACGGCTGAACAAGGCAACCAATGTGGAACCTCGACAGTCGAACCTATGCACTGTCATTACCACGATCCATGTCAGCTGTGACCCTGCTCCCTCGTTTCACCCCTCGAGCCACTGGCACGGTCCGGGGTTTCCCACGCGGACTTGACAGCGGGCCCGCATTTCATTTCGTTCTCGGGCGCACACTAGGCTCGGAGACTGCCGTCCAAAAAGCCCAGCGGGACACATTTGACGACTATCGGCTCCACGCACTCAAGACGTCACTCCAATACGGCATCGATAATTACCGACGATTGATTTGGAAACAGCAAAGTAATTAATATAGCCTTACTTGGGCATGCAAAAGAAAAAAAAAACAATCAGTCTGTAACACAGCTAAGAAGGGACAAATGGGGTGAACCGTTTCCTCACATGATGCAGAGTTTCTATACTCAACTTCGTACCTCGCTTCCCGGGCTTAAGATTACCCAGCAACTCCCGTTCCCGTCATGATCCTCCCATACCCTTGGTATTTCCTCGTGGCAGGCATCCGCGTATGCAAGTGCCTATCACGTGGAGGGTATTCTCAATGCGAACCCATGTTCCATACCTCAACGTCGCAAGTCACCTGCTAGTGGGTTTTGGTCCATGCATGTGCAGACACGGTCAAAGCTTTGCTGCACTGGGAATTATCATCATCGCTGCAGACCACTCTGCTGGCACTTCGATTAGAATAATATTCGTATCTTGCCCCTCTTCCACCCCGTTCATCTCTATCTGAGCTCGCTTACCCATTCAATCGGTCATATTTTGGCCCTTCATCCCCCCAACCGAACTTACCCCGTTGATTGACGCAGGCGAAGTCCGTGTAACCCCTGAACTTTTCTGTTCGTAATCGCCAGAGTTCGAGCTGGAACGGGGATCAGTATTTCTCCGGCACCTTCCCACTTTGGCTTGGCACTATTTGGCCAAAATGCTGGGAGTCATGCTTTATAGTTCTGACCCATCCCCATGACATTTCAGAGTTGCCGCGTTCCTGATTCACTTGTGGTTCTGCCGATCAACTAGTCCCCCAACACGCAATCGAGACTGTTCGGGCCATGCTGTCGTCATGCCAGACTCCGCGTTTAAAGCAAGAGGTCAATGCGCGAATACTCTGGATGCGATTGAATCATATCTCGGTCGATTTTATCCTAAAAGGGCCGTTCCAAGGTTTTGCTGTTTTGCTTGCCAAAAAAGCCCTTGGTCAGATGAATGGGATTCAGACGTCACTCTTACGCATGAGATGGAAATTACCGCTGACGAAGCGCATGTGATGCCAAAGGGCTAAAGATTAGATTGATGCATATTGACTGTGTTAATCTCCTAAGCATCTGGAGACAAGACCAGATTTTTCTCAGCAGAAGGGATGTTGTGTGCAGATGCTTTGGGAGAGGTGGGCGACTAGAAACGCCGGCACACGCGTATCCGACGAAAAATGCAGTCGATACGATTAATCAACGATCTTCGGGCCATTGTTTCGGATTATTCTCACGAATATCTACTTTAGGTCATGGTTCATGAGATCTAGAGAGGTTTCAGCAAGGGGAGCTCGCTTTCGCTCTAGACTGGCCAAGCTCTAACTACCTAACTCCACAAAATTGCGCCACTGGCAACCTGCCAAGCCTCAGCTTTCCCCTCATTGTGCCCGTGGCAAAGTGCCTTCGCCTCATATTGCATCATCGACTGTTTCCAATCTGGGTTCACTCATGCGATCACTCTTGGCTGCCATTTCTAGCAAGATATTGTTTCAAGGGTCCTGACGCCGTCTTAATACTGCGCACTGATACGCTATCCAGAAGTATACGCTCAGCTGAATTCGGGTTTCGGGTAACCTTTTCTTTTGCTACAATTGACACACCAGGACGGTTTGAGTACCACGGAGGAGCAATTGCACGCCATGGCTGACGCACCGATTTGCAAAACCACGTTCAAACTGAACAATGGTAAGGCAGCCTATGACGACGCATTGTCCACTTTAACCCAAGCTTACGCTAACGGCTATCGCTGACCAGGGGAGCACATGCCGGCCGTTGGACTTGGAACCTGGCAAGGTACCACCAACCTTGTTGCTCCATTGAGCATCATATCCTTCTGCTAATTAAACCCAGGGAGTTTCGGCTCCGACGATGAAAAGGCCCTCGAGGATTCCATCACCCATGCGCTCCAGAGTGGGTATCGCCTGATTGACACTGCCCAGCATTATGGCGTCGAGCACGTTGTCGGCCGGGCCATCCGGAACAGCGGCATCCCTCGATCTGAAATCGTCGTTGTTACGAAGTTCTGGGGACAGTGGCACCACGATCCGGAGGCGGCGCTGCGCATCTCGCTAGACGCCCTCTCGATTGACTACGTGGATGTCTTTCTCATGCACTGGCCGTGCGCATCAACGCCCGCGCCCGAGAAGCGGCCCTTGCGCATTCACGAGAGCCCGACATTTGTTGAGACATGGCAAAAAATGGAAAAGCTTGTCGGCCCGAAATGCAAGTCCATTGGCGTCAGCAATTTTACACAGAAGACGCTGGACGAACTGCTTGCGCATGCCTCGGTAGTGCCCGTTGTCAATCAAATCGAACTGCACGCCCTGCACCCGAACCATAAGCTTGTACCGTATTGTGAAGCCAATGGAATCCATGTCATGAGCTGGAGGTAAGGCTTATAGGCATTGTCTGACAGGGGACCAAAAGTTAGGCTAACAATCCGAACTCAGCACGCTGGGAGGAGAACGAAAGGGTATCAACAACCAAGTTCTCACTCATGACATATTCACTGGAATCGCAGCTAATCATGGCTGCTCGGTGGGCGTGGTGTCGCTGTCGTGGGCTGTTCAGCGAGGCATCACTGTGATTCCGAAGAGCAGCTCCAAGAAACGCATTGAGGAAAACATCAAGCTCGTAAAATTGACTGATGACGAAATGAAAACGATCAACTACGCCCACAAGGTTCTCCAGAAATATCGCATCACTGACAACATCCAGGACATGTGGGTTGAGATCGACGGAAAGCGCACGATCCAAGGATGGTCCGTGGTGGACTTTGGTCTGGAGGATGAGCAGGGCAACTGGCTTACCTAGAGCATGTGCCATGTCGTGGCATGTCACATTGGTTGTGGGCTACCGCTGTGCTCTGTGCTTTGTTGTGAATAACGGATGGTTACTTGGATCACAACTGGTAATTGTGCTATTTTATGCCTAGCATATAGAAGGTTTCTAGAGTGCCATTCAAGCTGCGCCTTGTTTCAAGGAACCCCCTCTGTTTCGAACATGATGCTACCGTCCCATTAACGTGCACTACGGGGTATCCATGCTGGAAAATCGTACCGACTGCGAAAAAACGAGCGCGAGAACGAGGAACGACAGGGACAATGTCGGGCCGTCGACATTGCATTGACAGCCTCGCTCTGAAACACCAAGCTAGAACCACGCCATCTTCGGGGACCTGCATTGGGCTCAATTTCCAGAACTTTCTTTCTATATTCTCCGTGATAAAGCACTAGCGGCTTACTCCCGGGGGAGTCTTTTCTTTTCTTAAAGTGACCTGTTGTTGAGTCACCTGTTGTCATTAAAATAGGCGTCATGACCACGGAGCCAGTTCGCAACGCCGGCAGCTGGCCCAAACGCCGAAACCTCCGCTCGCTTGGTTCGACAACGTGGCCCAGCCCCGGACGAAAGCATGCATAACCAACAAGCCCAGGCGATTTTTGCAGAGTTAAATTGCGCACGAGTCAAATGTAATAGCTTTGCGGATAGGATCGCCGAAAAAGCAAACAAAAAAGAAGCTTTGATCCTTCAGGCTATGCCTTGTCCACCAGGTGGAGCCCGGCATGGCTCCCAAAATCGCATTGATCGACCACGCACACGAAAAACCAGTCCCAGTTGAGTTATGTTTCCGAGTAAATGTTAATAGAATTTCATATGGCCGGGTTGACCAGCCCCTCCCCCGGCTTTCTTATCCATTGGATACAAGGCGGGGATAAATCTTTGACAGCTTTCAATGACGGAAGCATAGACTAACGGTATTACCGGTCGGCTGGTAAATTTCGTGAAACAGTTGGGGTTTAAACTATTGGAAATAATTAATTTCTCCGTCTTTATTTATGATTCGTCTATAAAGGCATGGAATCTGATTGTGAATGGTCCGGGGTGCATTGAAGAACGAGACGGCAACTAGCCTTCAATGGTTCTCAGGGCAAAGCCACACAGAAGATGAACAGCACCACCGTAATTATAAGAAAAAATATGGTCATGTCTAGAGTAAACAGGGCGCTATATACTATAAACAGTCCAAGAGCTAAGTAGCAAAAATTAAATGTCAAGTCTACGACCAAACTCCATGCGCCTGACTTCCATAACTGCTTGCTGAACAGAAACTTGCGGGACTGCCTGGTCTCCTTGCTCGTTTCGTTGGCCGTATTTCTGGGCCATCTATAGACATTTTATCCTCCGACTGCGAGTTTTCTTCCCACTGCATGTTGTTTTCCGACTTCGTATTATTTTCCGATTGTGTTTGATCAAGTGAGCAAAAATGCCGGTCAAGATCCTTCCAGTTTTCGATGTAATCAAGAGAGTCTATGTCTTTGGGGATGTCTTCTCTCAACGCCACTAGCCGTTCCCAAGTCTCTTGACGCTTCAGCCGATCAAATACGAGTTCCATGTCTGTGTCTTTCGATTGGCCTATTCGTATATGCATAAACATAGACAATGTGGCGTAAGAAAGAAGAGCGAGGTAGTCCTGCAACACTTGAGACTGTCGTGAGGAGGAGGGTGATCCAGGGCTCCATGCGTGGGGACTGGACCCGGGTATTGATGTCTTCTTTTCGACAACATCAAGTGTCTTTACCCAACCACCTACATCGAACGATGAGGCAGAAGTAGGTATTTGCGTTAGCATGTTGCCAACATGATTGCAATTTCCATACACCTTGTTCCGTGAAATGGAACCACCCATGGACTTTGGCTTTTCATTATATGTGGTCGGGTTCGGGAGTATACTCGACGTTGCCCCGCTATTCATCTGCTCAAAGGATGCCACGCCTTTTTGATTAGAACGAAGACTTAGATACCCATAACCAGAAAGTTTGGACGGTGTGACCGCTGATGATGTCAGAGAATTGTCTAGCTGTACATTCTGTTCACCATCAGTACACGTCGATTGTTCCTCTTGCGTGAATCGGTGTTGAGCTTTCCATCGTGCTTGGACCAGAGGGTCCAGTTCCGGGATGTGAAGATAGTCGAGGCACGTATTTATAATCGAAACATGTCCTTGGCCAATAGGATTTGGTCCCAGACCTGGATTCAGAACCAAAAATCCCCTTCCACTTAGGAAGAACTCACGGACCGATTCGTGTATGACTTGGACGACTCGTGTCTCTCCAGTTTCAAAGTCCATAGATCCTGCTCCCGCAAACACTGATGTCATTTCCAGTCCCCTTTGCTGTGATTCCTCTGGCGTTCTCCATGAGCTGACCTCTAGCAGTCCACCTGAAAGTGTCTTGATTCTTTTTTCCAGTTGTTCGTCGTTGTCTGTGAATTCCATAGAGTCCTTCCAGGCACGAAGTGAAGAAGGAGCTGGATCTTGAATGAACGCTAGTATATGATGCCACTCATGAAGGTGTAGTGGTCGCAGTCCGAGAATCGCCCACTGGAACACCCGTAAGGTAAGATATTTTTGTTTCGAGTCAAGTGATCCGACGATTGTCTCAAATAGACTCGTCAACCTGCTCGGTACAGTCCGAACATGTGCTTCGAGAGCTTTCATCCCCGCACCTTCATCAGACATTCTAAGAAGTCCGTCCAAAACCAAAACAACCCAAAGAAAAACTCCATTGGATTTTACGAGCACCAGACTTCTGATTGCCGAGTGCCAGGTTGTTGAGGAATTTGAAGTTATAAGCCGAAGTCTTTGATCAACGTAGCTTGCAATATCATGCATGTTGTGATCCTCAACTACTATTTCCAGGCAACTTCCCAAGCTGATGGACGGATAATGCCTACTTGACAAGAAGACACTGAGGTTACCCTGAATGGAAGCAGAATCCGTCATCTCGGCCCAGAAATAAGCCAGAGACCTTGGATCATGGCTTTCGTCAAAAGCGTCTATAAAAACAACAACTCTCTTCGGCAACCTTTCGTAAAAGATGTTGCGAAAAAAGTGCCGTAGTTCGGTCTCGGAAGGATTATTATCATCCGATTGCTTGGAGTTCCCATGTGTCGTTTTCCTACTCCTCTGGCCATATGTTTCAGCGAATTCTTGAAGCTGAGTTGGGAGGTGAGGCAATATTTGATACAGAATCGATCGCAGCATGCCAGAAAAAGAACGCTGAAGTCCGTCTGACTCGGCGCTAAAGAAAAATGCTGCGGTGCAATAGTTCGAAGTCGCCTGCTCCAGAGAAGCCCGGCGAAAAGCTTCTTTTGTTAATGTCGACTTTCCTGAGCCTGGTCTGCCCCTTAGTGTTAAGATTCCTTGACTTGCATCCCAATTCTGACCGTGTAACCAGTCCTTGTACGTTCTGTGGTCGAATAGCCAATTGCATGTTTCCCTAGCTGGGATACCGATGGCTTGCTGACGTCTGCTCATTGTTGAAAAACTTAAAGAATGAAGACAAGCTGCTTCTATTTCTTTTAGCTCACTCACTGGATGTGTTTCAGGCGCTGCCATGTTGGTTCGGGTCTCCAGATTTGATTCGATCCCACCCATTTGTATCAAACCACCTTTGGATATGTTATGGAGGTTCAGTTTCTCTATAGAACCATATATTGAAAGAATTTCTCCGACAACTTTGACATAGTTCGAATCTTCCGTACTGGGGAACCGACACATTTCGATGTGATTAGCTTGAAGCGTCTCAGCCCGCTCCCGCTGGTCTCCAAGCAATGAAGAAACATCGGGGACGACTTTATTTCCCAAGACACCAAGGCTGATACCACTCAGGCCTAGGCCTTCTTGAAAAGTCTTGACTCGGAAGTCGTATTTCTGCCAAACTGCTGAGAATGACTCCTGGGCACGTTCTAAATCTGTTGTCTTGAGGCCAAGGGAGTCAAGAATGGTAGACGTTGTATCCATACAAAGGGCACTGATAATTGAACGTGCCCATTCGCCAAGAGAATAAAGCTCTGGGCTTCCTCGATGAGGCGTCCCTAGGAAAATCACGGCTGCGGTTGATGCAGCAATACTTTCAAATTCTGGCTCCATTGATGCAGATCTCGCAAGCATCTACCAATATGTTCATTTAGCAATTATCAATGGTTCTCAGAAACATTATACTGACCTCTTTGACAACAATTCCCCCAAGACTGTGAGCGACAAAGATCAACGGTCGGTTTGCCACTCGACTTCGTTGGAGAGCAAACAAGAAATCTTTGCTGTGGGAAAATATAGTGTTTTTGTTTGCAGCACCGGACATGTATTTCGTGACCTTCGTGTCATACCCGTAGGTTAGAATCCGAGCCCTGGGGCATTCATTTGGAAGGAAATCAGCCGGCCAGAACACCCCAGTGTTTCTATCCTTCTGTAACCGTGTCGAACGTTCCGGGGCTGTTACATCGCTTGTCTTTGGCTTTAAGAAAGACCTTATTTGCTGGGTGACGTTTCTTTTCTTGGAGTGTATTTGATCAGACAGGTCAGGATTGGGACAAGGCTGAAGTTGTTGGTTTGGGGGTGGAGTATATGTCCAAGTCTTGCGAGGATGTCCCTTTAACCCGTGAACGAAGACAAAGCTGCAGAATATTTTTAGTTATGATTTTCACCATGAGAAAATTCCAGAAACCTACTCCACTAGCGGGCAGCCTCCGACAGGTTCGTATACAACAGAGAGTCCCGTTGATGGGATTGACTGATATGTAAACTTGTCGTTGGCATTATTGTAGTTTCTGGGAACAAAGGAAGCGGCAGATATCCCAGATTTACTATGGCTAGCTGGAAAGCTCATGATGTATCAGCTGCCTTCCCCAAATTCTTGATTCGAGTGCGCGCTTTAGCATCGGACAATGGGCAAGGTGGTATGATTTGAGGACCTCAGGCGTTGACCAAACGGCCATCTGGGAGAGAGATACCAAGGCCAGCTATCCCCTGAATCAATCTTGCTATGCTTGTCAGAGCTTAGGGACTGAGCGGAAGTTCATAGCACAAAATCCACCTCGAGAAAAGTGAATTCAAACCTTTCGTATCCAGAGGAAAATCACCCACATGTTGGTGTTGGAAAATAGCGGTGTGCCATGAACAACACAGCCACTGAATCTTCTGGACCAATCGGAGCTGTGAACGGCCAGCCCGGCCTTCCGCCACTACAAGCCGACTTGGATTTCGAAACTGTCTCTCAACAATCATGACTTTGGCAAGAAGCGTTATGGATTTAGCATGGATTCGAAAGCTTCAAGAAATATTGGACTGGGTCGTCAAAATATGGAAAAATACAAATTAGAATCGAATTTGTGACGTCCGATCAGCCGAAAGTCTTGATGATCAGATTTGAGCTAACCTCGAACTAGGACACTAGTACGGCTTTTCCCAGCCAACCAGGGGCAGGCTTGATCCAAAGTGTAGATATTTGGCAAGAATGTGATGCAGATAACTTTTGTCGGTTGTTGATCCTTGAATCGTCCCTTTCATCCTTTTAAGTGACCCAGGTGCACCATTCTGCGGCAAGATTGTTTTGAGATAGAGCGAAAGAATGACACGAAAACAGCCAAATTTATGTTCTTTCGTCGATGCTGCATTAGTCAAGTTGGTGATAACATGGTAAAAAAAAAAGTGATTACTATGCGCAATCAAAAGAGTGCTCTTGCTCGCATTGGCAATCGTGAGCCTGAGTGGATGAACAGGCTGATTATCATAGAGACAAACTGGACGTGGAAAGAAACGACATGGCCATAGGTCTGAGTATTTTTTAGCTAAAAAGAACAAGACCATATCAAAGTAATTATACTCATCTAAACATGATTTCTCCAGCTTGTTTCAAATTATTCTGGTTCTATATGTCACAATTATTTCTTGAGAAGGATCTGACACCTTCACAGATGGAACACTAAAATAAGTGGGGGGTTTTCAAGTCAACCAGAGAGTGAACTTTGGCCTCCATCACTCGACCGGAGAGTGGTTCCGTCTTATTCAAACATGAGAGAATGCTTCATTATTGCAACTGGCTCCCTCCCCTGATATTTTCTGCCACGTAAATCCCCGTCAATTATTAATTGGGTCGTTGTAAGGTGAATTAGTGCTTTTTCGAAGCATAACCAATTGGGGCCAAAAAACTGTTCATCATGAATCGCTCGAATTCCGAATCCGTGTTTGGCTTGGGCGGCCGGAGAGCCGAGTTTAGGGTTGGGATGTGGCGCATTCAGGGTTTCAATTGGGGGCGTTCCAGTGCTGGCATTGCCAACATGACCCTAAGGATCGCAAAGATTTGCGATATTCAAGATTTAAAAGGCCATAAATGGATAA
This sequence comes from Calonectria hawksworthii, assembly GCA_020975415.1. Classification (NCBI taxonomy): domain Eukaryota; kingdom Fungi; phylum Ascomycota; class Sordariomycetes; order Hypocreales; family Nectriaceae; genus Calonectria; species Calonectria hawksworthii. Next base: position 1,604,602 of record JAHXZK010000013.1, on the reverse strand, counting down.
TTTACAGCTTACGTGAGGCCGAAAGGCGCGTTGTGCACTTGTGAGATCGGTGTGAAATTGAGCCGCAAGGCAGAGAGCCGACCGGCCGTCTGTTGGCCCGTCAGATCACCCCAACCAACATAACTCACCGAAACAGGAAGATGAGTCAGCAGTTTTAAGTTGCCCTTCGCTTAAATTCAATATTTCACGTGAGAATGTTTGTTTCATTGCCCAATATCCCCGCCTCTTCACACCCAAACCGTGATGTTGCAATCCGGCGACATGGATAGCCTCAACGATCCACTTTCCGTACCCAGCAATGCCTCACGGCATTCCTCGCCCGACATATCCGTCGGCCTCAATTTATTGTCGCTTATGCTTTCAATCTTCAGTGCGCACGAGCTTGAAGCGTTCGTGGCCAAAACTCGCCAGTTAATCCAACCAGGGATGAATCATAGCATCTCTGTTTTCGGATACCCTGCTCAGCATGCATTAAACTTCGTCTTCCCGATCGATTTTGATGATGGCGCTCAGTGGCTTGTGAAAATCCCCATCAGGGCGGTGATAGGCAAATGGGACGAGGCTTCAGCTACCGCTTTGACGGCGGAAGCAAAAACGATGCGTTTTCTCAAACGTGAAACCACGATACCTATTCCGGAAGTATTGGACTATTCTGCCACGGTAAACAATGACATCAAGTGCCCTTATATTATCATGGAAGCCATATCGGGGCTTTCTCTATACGACGTGTGGTTCGGCCATGAACTTGGCGGTGTTGATTTGGACACCGTGCATTCACGTCGGGTTTTGGCATTAAACGACATCGCATCCGCAATGGTTCAATTGGCAAGCTACGAATTCGACCATGGAGGATCCATCGAATTTGGCCCCGACGAAAAGCCATCCAGTATCGGCCCAGTGAGACTTCTTGATGGCATAGCAACTCTTGATCGCCGATTTATACATGGGAACCTCAGCAATAATCCCTCATGGGCCAATGGTGCTGCGTTTTCGGACGCCAAGAAATTTTACACCTTTTTTCTTGATTTGCATCCCGAAACCAACCCAACCCTCCAATCTGTTACAGCGCTTCTTCGACGGTTTATTGAATGGATACCAGAACCAGAAGGAAAACAGCCCTTTGTCCTAGCTCATCCGCATTTCGATCTCAAGAGTTTTATTGTCTCTGAGGAAGGTCATTTGCAGGGGGTTATCGGGTGGGGAGGTGTTATGTCAACTCCGCGGAGTATTGGAAATGAGAAATACCCAAAATGGCTGATTCGAGATTGGGACCCAGCAACATATGGCTACGACAACATGTCAACAGGGAAGAGCGATAAATTCGAAAAGAATTTGGAAGATACACCTGAAGAACTTCAGCGATATCGCCGCGTATACGAAGAATCCATATCAAAGGCGAAATCTGCCATGGGATTACTCCCGTCTGATTTGAACCTCACGCGAATGTCCATCGTCACGCAAAACCTTAATCTCAGCGCACAAGACCCACATCGGAGGAATGGTGTTTTGAAGAAGTTAATTCAGGAAATTTCATCAATTGCGGAAAAATCGGCCAAATTGAAATTTACGGACCTGGCAACTACTATACTAGATAAAAACCAAAATGAAGCCGTTTGGGCGGCTCTGGAGGAGGGCTTTAAGGATTTGCTTGCCAAGCCGCACTAGACACAACCACTGCATTTGACTCAAGTCTGATTTTGCAATAAATACAAGATAGTTCGGACGTCACTAGAAGCGGAAGTAGGAACTCGAGCACAATGTGAAATGCTTCAAAATATAATGCTGATTTATTGTTGTGATGAAAGCAGAGGCTAATCTAAAATCCCATGTCTCAGATTTTGATGTCCTTTTTGAAAGACCCAGTGAAGAAAAATCGCCTATTTGCGCTAGGACAATAATTCTTAAGGCTTCTACATGTCTAAAATTTACTCAATCTTGACAAGAACGTTTCGGGACTTGCCAAGGGCCTTGTAGGCGGCAAGAGCGGCAGCAGCCTCAGGCTTCTGGAAAGCGGCGATGGTGTCCTAAAGATAGTCAGTAAAGGAGTAAAAGAAAATGATTGGGCTTCATACCTCAAGGCTGTCCCAGCCAACCAGGGCAAGGCCGACGGTGGGGCCGTCACCAATGCTCTTTCCACCCCAGCTCTCCTTGCCAAGGGCGGCAGTCAACTCCAACCAGGCCTTCTTGGCCTCCTCGCCCTTGGACTCGTCGTCGAGGATCATGGTGGAGAACTGGATGAAAGGTGTAGGGCCAGTGGCGCTGACGGGGAAGTCGGCAACCTCGAATCGGCCAACCTTGGGGTCCTCTCCTCGGGCAGCGACGTACTTGGCCTTCTGCTCCTTGGCCCAGTCGGAGTTGGAGAAGGCCTCAAAGTCCTCGGTGGTCTTGAAGGCTGCAGGTGTGTTAGTTATTTTGAAGCTATGGAAGGGTTGACGTTGAATGCTTACCAAGGCACTCAGCCCACTTGAACTCCTCAATCTGCTTGCCGTCCTCGGCAACGACTCGGCCAGCCATGACGCCGGCAACTCCAGGCTGGCCCTTGAGCTCAGCATTCAGAGTAGGCCAGGCAGCCAGGAACTTGTCCTTGGACTCGGCGGGGATATCAGGGTTGACGACGGTGAAGACAGGCATGGTTGTGGATGGTGTTGGTGATGAGAGAGTTGTTGTTCGTTGTTGTTGTTGTGAGCTGGAAGGTGTGGATGAAGATGTTGAATGTCGAGTTTGTTGATCCAATTCGAGCAGTTGAAGACCAGTTTATATAGCAGCGCGGCTCACTTGTAAACGTATCCCTTCGTGATACTCGGGCCAAACGAGCAACCCGAAGCCGAATCCAAAATAGTGGTTGACGAGGCGCTCCTAGGCGTCTCAGATCGTAAGTTCTTCATGCATCTAGGGGATACTGGTATAAAGTTAAGACGCCCCTGGCGCCAAGCTGACTGGCGTCTGCGCCACATTGCGAGCCTATACGCGCCAGGCATGTACGAGTAGCTTTTCGGTTTCGGTTTCGGATTCTCTCCTCGTCTAGCGTATTCAACGTGCGACATGGGCTGAACCGTATCATTTGCATAGCATAAATCTTGCAAGGAAAATGATTATGCTCCCTGAACCAATGATTTCCACGATTTGAGAGCTCTCGCAAGGGACGGCTGCATCCGAATTGAGCGATGTGTACCTGGTAGGGCTGGAGCTTGGTCAAGTTTAGGGGTTACATTGGATCACTGTGAGCTGACCGCGTACGCGTCCAAATCGGTGTTTAGCGCCATTGGCGTTGAGGGATGCAAGATGATTGCTAGCCCATGCAACGAATTGTGGACTCTGATCTGATTCCTGTAAGCGACAAACGAGGGCGGTCAAAATTAAGCGTGGTGGGTTCGTCGATCGAAGGTGTGTCGCGCTGGGATCAGCCGCCTGGTTTTAGTGGGCTAAGTCCGCTAAAAGCGAGCTTCTGGCGGGATTGCCCACTTGAAACATAGTCTATTCTTAGTCTGACCCTGGGCATGAGGGAGGCCGGGGAAGAGCGACCTGATTGGATCGCATTCGTATATCTCAGGAGGTACGGGAGAGAAAGCTGGGTACTGGGCGCGCCCGTCGTGCATCCATGCCCATGCGGCTAAAGAGACGGTGAATGTGGACCGGAAGGGTTCGGCTCGAAGCCGAGTGACCGCCATTGGTTGCAACTATGATTTAGCATAACACTTGGGCTCAGGGATGATTACGAATAACGACAGTACTCCCTCTCCACGTCAATTGAGTCGGGGCGGGGTGAGCTCGCGTGTGGCAATTCCCGCGATTGGACTGAATCTGTTTGGGCTCGTTTGATAGTTGTTCGAGCGGTGTGACACGGGCGTCTCTGTAAACTCTTATGCCGAGCTGTTAAAGCTTGGCATGGCAGACCCCGATATGCAGGTGGTGCTTACTCATGTTGTTCGAAACTCTAATCATATTCATCAAGGCGTGAGTGTGCTTTGTTGAGGCTCAAGATTTCGCTGAATGCCTTGCCAAGGTCCCGCAGTGCAATTTCACGCAACGACAAGCAGTTTCACCGGACGTAAACCTGAACGCATGTATAGGGGCACATGACAATGAGGTCATTTTAACTTCTCCCTAAGTAACAGTGATCATGCGTAATCATTAAGAGGGGTTGTTGTGGATGCTTCAAAAAGCGGGCTAGAGATAATGCAATCCGAGATTCGGATGAGCATCGCCGATAGCGGCCGACACTAAACTGCTCCAGCAGGATAAAAAGATATAAAAGCTTTTTGTTTTCATGCTCTTAGAAGAACCTCTAGGGTAGAGGCCTATTAGCAAAGGCTGTGTGTATAACATGTCTTGGTCCATAATTAAACAGGTTTAGCCGAAATAACGAATCTACTTTAAACGATACAGGAGAGCTTTGCTACTCCAGCTTCTCCTTGAGAGTGCACATGGGTTCAAGGGTTCATTCAAATTGTTAAATAGAAGTAGCATTGGTGAAAGTTAAAAAAAAACGACCAAATGGATATTGGATAAAAAAAAAAAGGGCTGTAAGAATATAGCACGTGGACTTGAATATGGGATTCTGAAAGTGGTGCCAGCTGTTCTTTTTTACCCAATATTCGGGAAATTCGTTTTAGTCAGTGGGGAATGGTGGCCATACTTGGAAGCAAGCAACGTCTAAAACGTAAACTAAATCAAAATACATGTAAAAACTAGCCTAAAGGTTCAAGGTTTTGAATCATTGAGAGCAGAGGTACCAAGTGGAGTTCGGGTAGATAAAAAATTGTAGATTGAGGCTCCTCAGGGTTATATAACCCTGAGCAGTCATGACCCTAACCCTAGCCCTGGGAATATAAAAGTATGGTTTGAATCTCTCAAATAATAGACGTTCGGCGTCTCCGAAAACCATAGCAAAGACTCATTGGAATGTAATTCCATCAAGATGGTAGCAGAAACCTAAGACACCTGCGCGATAATCTACTGGCATGGGATCAACAAGGGCCTGTCGAAGTTGGACATGAGAAAGAATTTAGCGAAGTGATTGGATGGGATCAATAAATAACTGGGAGTTCGGCTGCTCTACATCTCAGAACACGTCCTTTCTCCATTTCTCATGAAAGCTAAGCCTCAGAAGCGTTAACCAAAACAAATATCACTATGAGCTTGTTGTATTTAAAAGGCCTATTAAATCCTTACTGTCCCAAGCATGAACGATCTCAAGAGTTGATACATGAATCGAGGCAGTGCCTAACACAACAGTAAGAGGAAATAATGGGCCAAATGTGCCAGATGAATATACACCTCAGATATTATTCGAAGCAATCATCGTCTCCATTGCAGCGATGAAGAATGACATCCCCAGAAGCGAGTCAATCAACTTCCGCCACCACACAATGATTCTTTGAACCGCATGGGCGCTTTCGGGAGACGAACGCCCTTGCTGGTCCCAGTTGGGGAAACACTCAATCAAGATTTCCATGATCGGACCAAATCTCATGAAGGTGATACCACTCAACATTAATAGGCGTACGGCAAAAGCAATTCTCAAGCACCACTTGTATGGCACAAATAAGTCAATTGGCACAAGTGCGTCGGCCTTTTCAGAAAATTGTGACTTAGTGCGGTTGTGAATACCAACAAAAGTGAACCATTCGCCGTATGCGCAAACGGCCATACTCAACAACAAATCCCCACTGCCTCTCAAGGCTCGCCTGCAAGTCCCGGAGCCATTTGCACCGCAGCTGGTCAGGGAAATAGAACGCGCCTGTCTGGTGGGCAACGGCGGCATTCGCCAGGCAGAAGAGCAAGGGGATGTCGGCCTCAAGAGCTCTTGTTGTATCATGCCGCTTGCTGGTGAGGAAGACACGACTAAGGAGTATCGCGATTTGATATATTATGTTAGCGTTGCGGCTTGATTCAACCAGATTCAAAGCAATTAGCGGAGAAGATCGTGATTGACCACTGCAGGTGTATACCAACTTTCACACCCAGGTCGTACACTTCACTGTCACCCTCGAATCCACACTAACTCGGCATTTGTTTTTATTTAATGGGCAAAGAGAGCAACAAGAAAGAGAAAAGGAGAAACGAGATGTCAAACAAAAACTGAAACGAGAAATGACTGCTTTTATGGGTACTTTGCTGCCTCAGTAGCAAAGGTCGTATGCGACACCTTCAGCTGCTGTGGTGGTGTGCCACAACCAGGGTGCTGGCAAGTAGAATGAGCCCGACAGGGTACCTCCGTGACGAGGCGGGCGCTTAGCCTGAGGCCCGCGAAAATTTTACGTCTACCCCGTCCAGTTCCCATTTCAGGCTCTGGACAGACCCTTCGGAGTCGCGAAGGAACGAAATCAGAAATGAAGACCAACAACGTCGGTCAAGCCCCCGAGAAAGACACTCGTCATAGCTATCGGGCAGGTGGCAGAATACATCAAAATTATAGTGCCACAATGTCCAGACCTGGTCTTTTTGTTTGTTTATCGTCATTCGCAGTTTTTCCGGCTCATCCATGTTAACGTGGACATCGAGGGAGATGATGTCAAGCCCGTCCATAGTGTATGTGCCAGCTAGCTCATCCAGCGGGGGCGCTGGAGTACCCATCTTCTGGTGCTCTTCGAGAGGAATTTTGAAATCTTTGGTGTAATGCGAAAGATACTTGGTGCGTGCAGCGGAGGCAATTGCTGTGAAATCAATTGCGGGTTTCAAGCTGAACATTGCCTGAATCAAATCCTGGGCGATCCAATCTGTTGCGTCGGATAGACCCGTCCCGTTAGAGAGAATTACAAGTCCAGTATCACTTTCAGGGAGGAGGTATATGTTGCAGGTATATCCGGGGACATCACCCTGATGGCTGTACAGTTGGATGGACGGTGATGCCGATCCAACAACAGGGGAATCCAGTGCACGGTTTGGCGAGATGAGACCAAGCTTGGCTGGGGTGCGATGAGAACACCACCCCATGCAGTAGTCACCGTCTTGGGCAGACTCGGGGTTCGCTATGGTTGATCTGTTCCACACTAGGCACCCAGGCTTGATGACGTCGAAGTTTCCACGATCGTTGAAGGAACCAAGGAGGCATCGGCACCATTTCAGCAGGTCGTTGACCGAGCTGCGTATTCCTCCGGAGCCGCCATTCATGGAATCGGCGGATATCTGGGTAGGCGGAATGGGAGAGAGGACTCCATCTGTGAGAACCATGTATGGGGTAGCTATGTTCTTATCCGTTTTGTGGATAGACCAGAAAGCGGTTGTACGCGACATGCCCAGAGGTTCAAAGATGCGTTGGTGTTGGAAGTTTCCCCAGTTGGACTGTCCTGAGATTGTCTCAACAACCTTTCCAGCCAGCTCATACAAGGCATTATTGTAGAGGAAAGCAGACCGGAGGTTAAACTTGGATGGCAAAGCGCTGCACACCTTGACCACCTCCTCCTTTGGCACCAATATGCGAGCGTCGAGGCCTTGGATTATCTCGTCAAGGCCCTGGAGACCTGTTCGGTGAGAGCAAATGTCCCGGAGGGTGACTTGGGAGATTTCGGGCCTCTGGGAGTTCTGAAAACTAGGCAGAACAGAGGCGATAGTGGTATCCCAGGAGAGCTCTCCTTCGCGGACAAGGAGGTCGAGAGATGCCGTCATGAAGGCATTGGAAAGGGAGGCAATGCAATACAAGGTGTCGCTGTCTGGCTTTTGCCCAGTCGCGACGTCGAGAACACCAGAGTTGTACTTGAAGACATCCTGGCCGCCGTGAATGACGCCAATGGACAAGGCTGGCTGGCGAGTGATGGCTCGAATTCGCTCAATTGTCGGAATACGATCGGCTAGAAGACGCTCCATATCGCTGATGGAGGACTGGTTCTGTCGGCGGCGAGGAAGGCAGAAACACATGGTGCGGCCGTGGGCAGTGCACGGAACCGATCGGGGAGAAGTTGAGAGCTCGATGGCCAGCATCGCGGGGAGCGACTGGCGGCTCAAGGCCTGGGGACAGTAGTTTGGGGGGATCCTGCGGCTGATCCCACCAGCCTCATCTGCCAGCCTGCACTTGCATTTGCTGACAGCAGGCGCGTCACCGGTCCAGTCGGGTAGTGGTGATTGGCCCTTCAAGCCTATCAGAACACCACAGGGACGGCACAGGGAATGCACAGGACTGCACAGTGACAAAACCCTGCTCTCGTGACGAAACACAAATGTCGAAACGCGCCCCGACCACCGGCTTACCACAGAGCCAATCACTGCTGAATAACCACCATCATGCATAGGAGCACCTTGGCCGTCCGCTTTAGGTTCACCACCATCTCAAGAAGCTGTCTATATAGAGGGAGCGGAATCCTCCCTTCTCTCCCAGTCGTCAGGAGCCCAGACCAAAGCAAATCATCAAATCTGTCTTCTTCACATACATAGTACATATTCAGATGCAGTCGCCATGGATCCGTTCCAGGCCGATAAAGGAGAGACTCGCACCCAGCCCTTGAAGGCGTGGCTGAGGTTGATTTGAGAGCACGTCGTCAAGCAGGCCAAACTGACGAGGGCAGCCTTGCCCAACAAAAGCGAGTCAAGTCTTACAAAAGTACTCACAAGAGGGGCGAGAGTCCTTCCAACAAGGCCGGATAGGCATCATGGCATAGGTTGAGCACCCAGCTAGCTATCATAGACCGCCGCTGAAGTCCGTTTACGTTAGATCCCAAGTTGCCAACCTTTTACTGGCGTTTGTGCGTTCATGGTCCTGCCAAACGGCATATGGGGTTGGCAACAGTGTGGTCTGATTCTCTAATATACATCATCTAGCAGACGGAAATGTTGATAGTACAATCCAATACACTGTGTTCAATTCATTTCTTCAGTTCAACGACCGTGTTATACTTCAAGAAAAGATTATTGCCCTACTTTCCATACTCTCCCTCGGTTACGGTGTCTCTCCAGTCAAACGCGCAATGCGGAGTGCCTAAATCATATCTTGGTTAGCTCAATCCCCAAACCAGCCAAGAGTTTGTCGGTCGCATCATACACATTACAATATTGCTTTCGGGTGTGCAAGCTTCGGAATCATACATCTTGATAAGAATGACGTCGTCCTTTTCCATTTCCTTTGCAAACTACCACTCGTGCGCTGCATTTTGGTGGACTTGAAGCGTTTCGCCTTCCATACTGGTGTTCTGTGGTCGCACTTTGTGTAGTCGCCAAGGGCCGTTGACCTCCAATCACACAGGGCCAGTTGATGGGTGTGCTTTGGCCATACTATTGATCTTCAAACGCCGATAGCATGAGATGGTCAGCGGGTTCCACGGTTGCGGCGAGGAGGGAAAGACTACTTGACCACTCGGGCATGACCTCCAAGAAGTTCTTCAGCATTATCGGGGAAGTTGTGCATGATTCTGCGCCGGATACTACCGGGCGGGGACTAGTCTAGAAGAAGGGCAAAGCAGCCTGTGAGAGTGCGTTTCCCGTGAGAATAGCGAGAGATTGATACGGTCAGAAATTTACCCCACATGGCCATCCGGAGATGGGCCAAGAATTTGCTTGTTCTTGAGCAAAGAACTCCGATTATTTGCGGGCTTTTTTAAATTCTGGCACCTTAAACTTGTTAGTTAATGATTTCTGAAGAGAATTATATTACTAACCTTAGTACCAAAAGAGAAAACTTTCTTTGCCATGTACTCTTCCCGCAAGTACTTCATGACTTCGTGGTAGTACCGCTGCTTGACAACATTTGAGTCTTTCAATTGCGAAGAAGACAATCTTCCACTATTTGCCGCTGCAGACTTTTATCATAGTGCAGTATGATGCCCGAAAAGAAAAATACTCGAAGCTAAACAGAGTCATAGAATTTCATTTAGGTCTATAGGTGAATCTATTGTCAATTTATTTCTATCATCACACATCTAGGCAATATAAACTTAGTGAGCCGTGGCTGAGTTGGAGTTATCGGCGCAAGACCAGGCACCAGAACCTCCGTTTTGCTCAAATGTATTCTTGATGCTGACGACAGATCCGTAAGTACCAGCAATCATCATGAAGGTTCCAGATAGGATGACAAAAATAGACCAGCCGACCATGAAGCACCACTTGAGTGACTTAGTCTTCTTTCCCTCAGTCCAGTTGTCATGCAGCCACATGCACCCGTATGGCTGGAAGCACATCAACGTGCCCAGTAAAGCGCCAATAAGAGACACAAGGCCGCCAAAAACGGGGATGCCACTGGCGATGAGATATGCGACGATAGTGACGCCACCAGTGCAACCGAGCCATGTGCTCCAATGCACGACGCTGTTTGAGTTCAGGTGCTTTGTGCCACGAAGAAGACGAATGAAAAGATATTTAGCCGGGATCTGCAGCATAGTTAGTATACCGAATAATCCAAAACTAAGAGATGACTCGATGAAAAAGGGCGGGCTGGGGGACACCCGTTTGTAGCTTACATGAATCATAAGCATGGCCGTCACAATCAGGCCAGGAAGAGCAAAGCCATAGCAAACCTTCTTCATGAGCACTCCTGCGGAACCAAGAGCCGGCGAAGCAACGTAAGAGCCGCAATAGTAGTAAACGACAATGCCAATAGTAGTATAAGTGATGGTGACGATTGACTGGCAGGTAAGCAGGGACCTGGTGTAATGTTGTGGGTCACGCATCTCAGCTGCAATCTGGAAAAATGCCGGGGTACCTGAGAACGCGAAGATGTGCGAAGATACGGCAGAGATGGCGTCAACAAAAGACGGATTATTTGTCAGCTTGTAGTCAGACTCCCAGTGACCCTCAGTTGGGGCAGCAGCAGGACGATCCTGGACACCGACTGCAACGGTGACACAGAAAACTGAGGGGAGGTCAGAAATGCTCTGGAAATTAGAATTTGATGGTCTTGGACTCACTGGCTGTCATGATACACACAAGACCGATCCATGCCAACCATCCGATGCGACCGAGCGTGCGGATGCTGGCGAAGAGAAAGCCGACTACAGCCGCTACGGCTACGAAAACAGCGGTACAGGCAGCGTGGGTAGACACGGAGTTGAGACCGATCGAAATGCCTAGCATGGCAGAGCCAGAAACAAAGATCCAATCTAAGAGGTCAGCACATGGCGCTCTTCTTCTTCTTCCTTTTTTTTTTTTTTTTTTTGCTTTTTTGTAGAAGGGTAAATGCTCACATAACATGAAGACAGTTGCAAGAACCTCGCGCCCAACGCGCCCGAACATGATGAAACCAGCATCATCAATGCCGTAGACTCCAGGATGCCGGCGTTTGAAAACACCAATAGTGTAGTCGGACCAAGTCGTAATCGCGGCCACGGTAAGAAGACATATTATGCCCGGGATGAGACCAAGCGCATCGAAAGTTTGAGGAATAGATAGCACACCAAGACCAACTTGAGTCTTTGTCATGAGAGCCACGGTGAAGATCCAACCAACCTAATTGGCAAAAATCATTAGCTTCTGCCTTCTGTCTATATGGGTGGAGACGTACATTTCGGTAGTTGGGCCCCTCTTCAGTGACCTCTCCGAAAACGGCATCGTCGATATGAGACGTCGTTGAGCCATTCTGAGAGCATTGGGTGGGAGCCCTCTGAATGCCGTCGAACGGGCCCTCAGAATCCTCTGGTGCCTTTTCCTTCTTGAACATGATTTCGAGGTTCCAAATTCGAGAATGGAAGTTCAAAAGCTCGCCGGGGCGGGTGGCATCGCAGTCTAAGACGGGAAATTTGAGGGGATCGAGTGTATGGAGCAGAATGGGGAGCTTGGCGGCTGGGAAAGCTGGGGAATCTGGGGAAGCGAGTCTGGGGAATCTGGGGAAAAAAGGGTCTGATGACAGTGGGAAATACCGGGCTTTTAAGAAGTAGGTCGTTTATGAGTCAAGGAAACTCGAAGCCCCAGTATAAGTGCACAACGACCCCATCCAGCCCCATAAGCATCCCGTCATAGCCCCATAAGAAGCTTATCACCCCACGTCCTTGTCAGGAGGAACGACGTTGAGACTCTGGTCTCGTACCGCGGAGTTACGAGACTACACTAGGCGGAAGGGACCCGAGAGGTCCGGGTACTCGATAGTTGGTCCACAAAGTGTCCACAAAGTGTCCAGAAAACTTGCGTGCTTACACTCTTGTTTCTTCGGGTCTCAGTGATAATATACACCCCGAGTGGCCATTCCAAGATGGTTGTTATCAACGAGGCATTATTCAACGTAATGACATAGGCTCAAGGTTTGAGATAGGTGTCGGCACCGGACTCCCTGACTTGGACACTTGAGGCCGAGGCCCACATCGTCACTTGGTATCTCCGATGACATTCAATGGGGCACAATGGGGCCCGGCACCCAGCCTACCATGCTCCATTCATAAGCATTGCAGATCAAAAGCACCACATGTGGCAAGCCTCGGCTTGATGCGAGCCGTTTCATCTTTCTTTCGGTCGACATTTTGTATGTTCGTCTCACCCCAGAATGATTCCAGAAAGCGGCTCGACAGATTATGTACGAGGCTTCGTCTAGATCTGCACAGAATGTTCTATTTCCCTTGGCATCCCAAATTATGAAAGCCTAGCAAGAAGTTCCTTGTCCAACTGGGTGCCGCGCTGTTAAATCTTGGTCCCCCCTTGCAGGCATTCCTAGTCAAAAGAGGAAAATGCAGACCAATAATGAGGCGCTTTGTCACGTGATCGGCGTCTTGAGGCTTGGCTGCCGTCTTGGCCACCGTCATGCCGTACGGCTCCCGGAGGCTAAGCCGTGCTGCCCCGGAACCATTCTCAGCGCAAAAGTTGATAATGCTGACCTTCTTTCTGTGCACGGTCGTGTAAATCATCCATTCAAAAGGGCCGAGTTTCTGTTGACTGATTGTCTTCCGATGAGGCATTTTGCAATTGGCTCGGAACGCCGGGATCGCTGCCTGAGCCCATGGCGACGGCGGACGCATTGCTCAACAATGCCAGCCAGCGCAAGGTTGACTCCTTTTCGCAAGCACTCCCCAAGAAGAAGGTTACAGTATCATATGTCAGGTAGTATGCATACTTTGAGGATTACCGTGCCAACAACATTATTTCCACCGCCCCAGAGCTCCACCCAATCTCCACGACGGAGACAAATTGACCACCCGCAACGGCATATCGGTATTTGAGCCGGCACGGAAGCAATAAAATTCGCGCAATTACAAGTTACAAATGAGTAAACTATCATCAGATCATTCTCCTGGATGCGAGAGATAAAGCACACATCAGTGAAGCAGAAATAACGATGACTGTTTCATTTGTTCCTTTCCTGAGGTTGCATACGGAGTGAAGTCAGCTTCTTTTCTAGAAGTATGGACTCCAGACCAATGTAACCCCAGAGGACTCCAGCAGCGTCAAATTTGGACACCATTAGTGACGTGGAGGCAAATTTGATCCGGGGGAGGGCATCAGGACGAGCATGATGTATTGCCCCCAGGCGAAATTATACGAACCACATGTGGGTTCAGCCACAAAAAAAGATGGTTTTCTCAATTTGGAAATTACAGTGGAAGGGAAATGGTCAAAGTGTGCCATATTCTGCTGGTGATGAGCATATCACAGTTCTGTTTTCGGCGAGCCCTATCCAAACTGGTAAGTGTACAGGATTAGCCTCGCTGCGATTGTAGGCGAGTGTCATGTAGGATTACTCATTCACATAAGAAGAAAAGAGGAGACGCTTCCCTTCCGGTCTCTAACCCAATATCTCTCTCGCTTAATTCCCCACCTCCTACCTACCCTATAGAATTAGGTAATATCCTAAGCCCTTTACAAAAATTGAATTACGACAAAAGTAGGGGTTACAATCCAATCTTCATCATAAAAAAGGGAATAACATGGCCTGCGATGGTATTTTGAGATGAAAGGCATTTATGGGACCATAGAATCCTCCGTTTATCCTATCTGTTTACCCTAATAGTCAGGCCGTTGCAAAACTCTGACGTAATTTCGTATTCGCTGATAAATATGTGATGGAGTTGTCTTCTGAGCGATTAGCGGCTTTACTGCAGTAAAGCTGAGCATAAGTGTAGCTCGCAGCTGCCTTGGCTGCTCTTGGTCATACAAAAGAAAAAAGACTGAGAGAAACGGTATTGCATATGTGCAGCTCAAAGCCATTGGCTCAATAACAACTGGATTCCTGGCCATGTTATTAGAACAACGAAAAATCAACTCCTTAAACAGCATAGGAGTGCACAATGGCATGCCGAAGGTGTAGTATGCATTGCAGCTGTGGTAGCGTCCACGTCTGCGAGACTTTTCTAGTTTGTTATGGATAACCAGAGTTGCAAATAGACCAGGGGTTCATCATAAGGTAGAGGTAAAGCCGTGAGTCATCTTAGTGCGCAAGAGGGATTGATGCGAGTGTGGGCACGGATGTAGGCTGGTTTTACCATGCAAATACAATAAAGGTCTTTATGGACAAATAAAATTTGGTGTCAATTTTATTACATTTATTCTATCTTCAATAATTATAAATTAATTTGAGCTTCATTTGATATCAAGGTCGTCTAATACTGTACACAACTCTCACCCGGCACAATATGGGCTCTTCTTTCGAATCCACTCACCCCATTTCCATAGAACCATTGGGGCCAGTAGACACAGAACAAGCGCCGTACCTGCCAACACAGCATTTCCCCAAGCGATTCCAAGTGCATCATACATGTCCGGCGCAAAGAGAGGAAAGCTGAAACCAGCCATGGTACGGACAAACGCTGCAGCTCCAGTAGCGCTAGCTGCGTATCGTTCATAAGCATCAACGATGTATGTTTGAGCACATTGAAATGAAAGAATCAGCCCAGCGGCAAATATGGCTGCTCCCAGATTTGCAACCATCCAGTGGAGTTTTAGGTGAGCTGCTACTCCGTATAAAACGAGCCCAGCTGGAGTGATGAATGCTGTTGGGATCATAAGTGGAACCCGGAACTCGGGTCTTCCCGGATGAGAATACTTTGCTTTTAGCGATATGTAAACCTGGTTTAATGTGAGAATAGCACCTTGAGGGTAATTAAAAGGAAGAATCACCTTATCGATCAATCGACCGGATACTTGGAGTCCAATGATAAAACCAACCCCAAGCGATAAATAGTTTAGACTTGCACGACCAGGTTCTTGATCATATTGCTCACTCCAGACGAGTGGAAAAGAAGCGAGACTGATGAGATGTGAGCGAAATATAAAGAAACTTTGTGTGTGGTTTACTTACACAAGATACATGAGGCCGTACAAGTACGCTCGATAAAGTGCAGTAATTTGAATGGCCGGTTGGGTCGTAAGCATAATGACAGGTCGTTGAATGTTCTGACCAAAAGACTGTAAAAATGTCTGCCCAACCTGTTCATATTCTGTGTGCAACGCATTGTTACCCGTCTCTTTCCTGAGGCGCATCGCCTTCTTCTTGAGAATCTTGGGAGGGTATGTCTCAGGTAGAAAGAGGAATGCAAGAACTTGAACAACTGCATCGGCAGCCGAGACAATCCAGAATATCCAGCGCCAATTCATGTACTGTGTCAAATAACCTCCAGCTGGAAATGGTCAGAATGAGAATTAAAGTGGATCATGTTACATACCGATAGGGCCTATCGTCGGGCCGAGGAAAGGAGCGAGGCTGTAAATCGCCGCAGCGGCTCCGCGTTCTTCAGCTGCCCAGCAATCACTCAAGACGCCGCCACCGAGCTGCATGACAGATTCATTAGCATTGATTGGTTTGGAAGAGAAATACAGGGGTGGTCCATACCGCTTGCGGAGCACTGCCACCTAATCCACTTAAGAAGCGGAATACGAGAATCTGTTGCTTGTTCTGAGAGAAACCACACACAGTGTTGAAGATTAGATAAATCATGTTGGCTGACTGAAGCACAACTACGCGGCCGTACATTTCCGACAGCGGTGCTAAAATGAAGGGACCGATGGCATAAGCAAGTAGAAAGATGGACATGATGAGATAAGCTTCAAAGTCGGACGAGATGTTGAAATCATCTTCAAGATCTGATAGTGCCGGCGCAAGCATAGTTGAAGATACTGGGGAAATAAAGGTGAAGCAAGAAACCAAGACTGTGGCCACCCATTTCTTGCGGCGGTTCCAGTTTCGAGGGTTCGTTGGATCTTGCGGCCCATCCCATTTCACCTTGGAAGTTAGATTAGTTAGTCTTGTGAATTATGCATAGGGCCTATAGAGTGTCAAAGTTATTGGGATAAGGTTTACCTACCAGATTTGGGTCTTCTTCCGGAACACCTTCATGCGGAGCCAAGCTTTGACCCCCTGCCTCCTCATCCGAGGGATCTTCCCAGGATGAACGGGACCCATCCGAGACCTCAGTCAGAGAGGACAACGGCGTAGCGCGTTGGAGAAGACTACTGCGAACAGGATCATTCTCCTCAGAAGCTGCAAGCCATGGGTATTCATGCCGAGACTTTTCATAAGTAGTGAGTGTGTCGTGCAACGGGCTCCAAGATCTCCAAAGCGAAGATCTCGAGCTTGTGCGTGAGAGATTTCCAGTGCTTTTTTTCTGATTCATAACTTTTGAGATGATCATTAACGAAGGTGAATGGGAACGAGTGACTGTTGGGTGGTCTGTGTTTGTTAGAAGAAGGATGTAATTAATTGTTCATCTCGAGTGTCTTTATACCTCTGCCTTGACTCGTGCACCTGTGTGGGATAGTGTGTCTTGTTGTCAACCAACTGCCTGCAGTGGCGGAGGGTTTAAAATTAGTACCCTTAATGACGAAACAGGCTTCATTCCGATCGAAGGCTAGCCCTAAGAGTCCACATGATTCCGCGGCGATGCATTCTGAATTGACGAAATTCCGTCTGAATCCGCCATCCGCAGCAACGATCCGGAGCCAACCGGGGCGATGAGCAATGACCACATCATAATCGCATGCATTAGAGTTCTGAAGATCACTGCCGCTAATCCCTCATGCTGCAGCACCTGAAGAGAAGTGTGTACAGGTTTTTGAGTTAATACTGCGGGCCTACGTAAATCTGGGGGTCCTCGTCACAGTGGTGGCTATGCGATCCGTCTAAGCCCCATTCATCACTAGGCTCACCCAAATGCTCGTATACCGCAGCTGCCAAGAGCCTCAGCCCAATGAATGATGGCGAGCGACCTTTTTAGGCCCGTTTCACGTTTTGGGCAGAGCGACAGAAAAACTGGCGCGTGGAACAATGCCATTGGCGAGCAGGCCCTGCAGGTGCCCCAGCCCGAAAACGTGGTTGATATAAGCTTATATCAAGCATTCCGCGAATGGATAAGCCCAAGATCCCTGCCTTCCCATCCAGCCAAGATGAAGCCAAGTCTTTTGCACGCACGTCTTTTTCCTTTTCTAGAATCTAGTTGGTTGACTTGACCGCCTGCTGAGCCCTTGCCTGGACACGAGAAATGTGTCTCGGCCAAGCGCAGCCCTGCAACATGACCATCTCCATGACGCGTCCTTTTACGTCCATCTAGCCGCCGCATTTCAACCCATCGCGTGACAAATTTCCGCTCCATAGCCCAAGGCTGAATGTGCAACTGCAGGACATGCGACAAGTTGCTATTCTGAGCGCGATAAGGCTTTCTTTTCCCAACAGCGCCTCAATCAAGCAGCTGGATCAAGCATGAGTGGCGTAGTCAACTGGCACGGCACTGTGGATGTGCAATTCCGCACTCAAGCCCGCGAGTAATTTGCGTAAACTATTAAGATTTTTATTCGTATTGATTGAATCGGTGAAAGAAGCTAGGGGCCTAGAGTAGACGAGTGAAAGCTTCCAGAAGTCACGGTGATCATAGCGTGGCATCAAATGCTGGGTTTCAGAAAATTATAAAATACCCACGAGAGGGCAGTTCAAGAGCACGCATCATCATCGCAACAAAACACTCGCTTAACAATTTCATTATAATTTTCATCACTCCTCAATCTCTTCATCGGGACTCTAAAGTCTCGGTTCATTCGCTCAACACCAACTTCAATCGTTTTATCTACGTTTGCAACACCTTTTTCGAAATGCAAATCCTCGTCTGCCCTTCAGGCTTCAAAGGAAGTCTCCAGCCTAGTACCGCTGCTGATTGCATCGAGGCGGGTATTTTGGCTGTCGAGCCGGACGCAACAGTTCGCAAAGTTCCTCTCGTTGATGGGGGCGAAGGTTTCACCCATGCCATCGTCGCATCAACTGGAGGACTGATTCACGATGTTACAGTCACCGGCCCCGTAGGTGAGCATGTGACGTCTTTCTTTGGCATCCTAGACCGCAACTCTGGGGAACCGTGCACAGCCGTTCTCGAGATGGCTGCTGCTGCGGGACTTAGCCTGGTTCCCTTTGACCAGCGGGACCCAGGTGCCACCACGTCGTTCGGGGTTGGAGAATTAATTCTCTCTGCTCTGGATGCTGGTGCCAGTCGAATCTTAATTGGATGTGGAGACTCGGGTATCTGCGATGCTGGTGCCGGCATGCTTCAGGCTCTCGGGGCAAAGCTGTTCGACGCGGACGGACAGTTGCTTCCTACCGCTGGAGGTGGTTTGTCGCTCATCCATCTTGGAGCGATTGACCTCTCGAACATCGACCGTCGCATCTGGAACACTCAAATAGATGTCGCTGTGAATTGGCACAATGTTCTGGGAGGGCCCAAGGGCGTTGCGCGTGTCTTTGGGCCCCAAAAGGGGGCTACTCCAGAACAAACCGACCTGCTCTCTCTGGCAATGGAAATTTTCGCTGAAATAAGCGGACCCATTCTCCAGGACAAGAATGCTCGGTTCACACCGGGCGGGGGTGCTTCCGGCGGTCTGGGTACGGGATTGCGATTAATAGGGGCCCGGCTGCGACCCCGGTACGAGGTTGTGGCCGAGTATGTTGATTTGCATGGGATTTTCAATGATTGCGATCTGGTCTTAACTGCCGAAGGTGGCATTGACGATCAAACCCCTCAGGGAAAGATCCCTGCAGAAGTGGCAAGACTTGCCAAGAAGCATGGTCTCCCGGTTATCGCCATTGCTGGGACCATCGGACCAGGCGCAAGAGTCAACTATGACATCGGAATCGATGCATTCACTTGTATTATACAGCGGCCCATGACTCTGGATGATGCTGTGAAGGAAGCAGAGACGCTGACGCGGGAGAGCGCCGAGTCAGTTATGAGGATTGTGCAGGTGGGAAGAATGCTTGGCAGAGGCCCCGACGGCCCACACCGAATGAAGTGAATCAGCACCGGTCGGGAATAGTAATTATTGATGAAATGACGATTGTTCATGTTTCTTTGGCTTACTTATGTAACTTCTTACTTCGGAATAATATTCGCTATGTTCTTAAAAGATTTCAGTGACCACAAATCCCTGTTAAACACTGGTCAGACCATGTATCTACTAAACCACAGAAATCTTTTTGGTGTTTGTGTCATCTTGCGACTCGCAAAAAGAAATTACTGCAATCAAGTTCATGCCTACAAGTGGATATGATCTCATATCACGCCAGCATCGGAAGCTCCGGGATATTTCCATTTCGGAATGCCGCTTCAGTGAATGATTGATTGCTAATCTAGCCCTGCGCCTCAGTGCCCTCATCCACCTCTTGAATTGCACAAAGGAATGCGCTATTTTTAGAGTAACTACCTCTGTGCTCCGCCCACTTCTCCACTAGTCAACCGTGTCTCAACGCAGAAGTGGCTGCAGGGTTTGCTGCTAGACAATCCATTGGCATTTTTTAGTGGAGGTTATGGAGGTTAAAGTGAAATGGTTTTATTGTGTGCCAATTATTGTACAGTTGGACCCACCAAACAGAATTGTGTGTGAGTTCTCATTGACATACGTGTGACCGGAAGCATTCCTTCTCCTTCAAGCTCCGTTGTAGATTCGCTCCTGGATGATCTCATGCAAAATTTCATTCTTTCTTACCACATCAGCGGCGCCACTGCGATCGTTAAAGACTTCATCCATCTGCTCCAAGGTCTTCCCGCTCGTTTCAGGTACGCAGAAAAATGTCCAGCCAAAAGACATGATGCAAAAGGCGGCGAAAAATACATAAGCGCCAAAGCCAGTCTTTTGAATGAGCGGTGGGGTAATCAAACCGATAATGAAGTTCCACAACCAACCTTTCTTTTGTTAGTAAAGTCTATAAATAACAGGAGAGTGAGGGACGAGATGCATACTGCCACACGTTGCGAGAGAAACGCCCTTGGCTCGAAGAGAAGACGGGAATACTTCGGACGGCATTGCCCACGGCACGGGACCCCAAGTGCAGCCAAAGGCAAGCATATAGAAGAGCAAGAAAGCCACGCTAGTCCACCCTTCGGCCTTGTAAGAGGCCCAGTTGTGAGAAAATTTGCCCACTAGAATTGCAATAATGATGTGAGGAAGACCCATGCAGATACTTCCAATCAGGAGGAGCTTCCTTCGACCAAATCGGTCCATTGTCCACAAGCTGCTCAAAACACCAAACAGTTGAGTGACGTTCAACACTCCAGACATTACAAGCTGCATGTTATAGTCTAGGCCCATGGTTTCGAAGAGGGTAGGGGAGTAATAGATCAAGGCGTTGATCCCAACGAATTGTTGGAAGAACATGGTTCCAACAGCAACGTGAGTACGTCGCCAACATCCGGGTCCGAAACAGTCAGCCCACGACACAATCTCCAGCTTAATTTTACTAGCCAGACTGGAGCTTTCGACAAGATTTGGATGCCTATCCCTCGTGACTGTGGCCTGGAAGCGAGATTCTGCAATGATTTCAACCCACTCCCGACGAACGCGATCATCCGATTCGGGCAGCTGGCGAAGCTTGGACAGCGTGGCAAGCGCTTCTTCATGACGCTCTTTTGAAGCGAGCCATCGCGGAGAGTACGGAAGAAGAATGGCGCCGAACCCAAGCAGCACTCCTGGGAGAATTTGTAGCAGGAATGGCAGCTGCCAGGCCCAATGGTTGGGAATTTCTTTGGTGCCGAATGTGATCCAAAACGAGACGACAATTCCGACCACAATGGAGAGTTCCTCAAAGACGAGAAGAGAACCTCGGATCTCTGGGGGAGAAATCTCGGAAATGTAAATTGGAACAACCATTGATAGCCTAATAGCAATTAGTGTCAATAAATACTCCCCTTCCATTGTCTGAAGAAAAGAAAACTCACATTCCGATTCCGATTCCTCCGATGAGCCGTCCGATGGTGAGCATGTTGTAGTTGACTGCGGCCGTTTGTAAAACGGATCCAAGAGTGAAAATGACCACGGCGACCATGATTGATCGCTTTCGCGAGATCCAGTCGGCGATCCAGCCTTGGTTCAAAGCACCCACGAAAGCACCGAGAGGAATCATGGCAGTCATGAGACCCTTCTTGAAGCCGGAGCCAGCAGCGGTGTCTGAAACCTCTGGGAAACGTTCCAGGAACTTTTCCATGACGAGGGTGACGGACACCACGCCTTGATCATAGCCGAAGAGGAAGCCACCGATTGCTGCGAAGGCGGCGCATAGTGCAACATATTGGGAGGCAAAGATACCACGAAAGCCTATGACGTGTAAGTTTATCGTCTCATGATAAAATGATAGAAGATTGCCCAAGTACCTGACGGCCCGTACGGTTCCAGCTGCTGAGTAGCAAAGGTAGTTTCCTGGTGTTTCACAGAATTTAGCGACCGTGCATCATTCTTATCATCTTGCTTGTCCATTGTGTCTGGACCTTGATGGGTCTCTGAGCAAACGATTGGTTATCTGGAGCAAAAAAAGGTATACACAGCAGACTGAGATAGGAAAGAGGTCAAGAGATACGAGAACAAGTACTCTTTTTTATGAGGTCTTGCTAAAGTTCTGGTCCTCCAAATAACTCCGGTGCATGATCGGGCGAATTTATACCTACAATTCGCAGATGTCTCCGCTGAGGATTCTTGAAACATCTTGGTCACCAATCATTAAGTCCGATGTAGCAATAGCAAGGGTGGGGGTAGATGGAAAGCGGAGAGGGGCGTGTCTGTTGCAAAATGTGGTTAGCACCAACACACCGTTGGACCGATCACACGGACCGGTTTGGCATTAGTCAATGCCCCTGTTCCATTGCCAAACTGGTAGGGAACAGCCTTCAGCCGGCAGTGGCTGCAAACAGGTCCAGAAAAGGCGTAACATGGAGGCACAGTCATGACTCGCGACATGCCACTCTCGAGTGCTAGAAGCTCATCAAACCGCAGCTCATCGGCCAAACTAGTGCACAGCTAAATGACAGATACAATAGTTGTTTCAGAGGTTCATCCATGACAGCACCGCATCTGCAGGATCATGAAGAGTTGTTGTAAATTATACCTCGCCCTCTTTTACAGTCAAGCGGGGCCAAACTTGGGGCCCCGCAACCCCACGGGGATAATCTTCTTAGTCTTGGGGAAAGTCCGGGGACGATCCCCGTTCCAACCATCTTCCGATTCTCCGCTTGGAGGAAGCCCAGGAGACTAAGTCCGGGGCCACGCCAAGATTTAAACTGCGGTCCCACCAAAGTGGCTATGTCGCTAAACACCGTCAATGGCTGCAGGTCGACCACCTTGGCTGCGGGGAATCCCGGCGAAATCGCTCCAGATTTGGACGAGATATGGAGCAAGTTGCGATGCACTAGCCACATATCATCCTCTGACATATTAATTGAGCTTCAAGAGATAGCTGGCCATTATAATCAACACGTATTACAAAGACATTCTCGTTATAGGCTAGTGAACGTGGAATGTGGAAGCAAATCTCTCCGAGATACATGCTTGCTAGGTTCAATTCCAAGAACTCAGGCCTGGCCCTTCGAAATACGATATTAAGAGATACTTGGTCAAACAGAACGTTTAGGTATTTATCAAGGTTATATGCAAACTCTCCTTTACAACATCGAACCACAACATCAATTTCTATCTCTCATCACATTGAAATCAGAGACGAGCTCTAGTAACACGATTTCCGTTCTTATCAAAAACAATTTGTTGACCAGTAATCATCGATTCCTGCAACGCGGCACCAATACGAACTGCAGTGACCGCCGATGTCAGTGGAATGGGTACGGGCTTATCATCCAGCACGCATTCAGTAAACTCAATAGCTTCTGTCGAAAAGGCATTTTGGAACCTTTCCCAGTAGTTGTGTGGCATTTCCTGCCGCACGTTTCCAAGCTCGTAAACCCGAACGTGAGAGGAAGACGGGACCATGTTGACGGTCAACTTGCCCGCGGTTCCCATAATCTCGGTTGAATCTTCCTGTCCCGCACCCATGCGCGAAGTGTACAGGGAAAGAACCTGACCATTGTGGAACTCGACAACTCCAACAGCATTGTCACGGTCGTTGAAGTTGTGAAGATCTTGATTCAGGGCAACAACACCTGTGGCATAGACGGATTTGACTTTGCTGTCTTCCCCAAAGAACCACAGGGCCAGATCCACGTCGTGGATACTGCAGTCGACAAAAATGCCGCCAGAGAATTGGGCATAGGCAACGAAAAAGCCCGATGGATCCAGCATATCGCAGGTCTGACATCTCATAACGGTAGGGCGTCCAATCACCCCATCCATCATCTTCTTGTGGGCGTCCCGGTAGGATGCATCAAAGCGACGTGAGAATCCACACATGACCTTCAGATCCGGTCTGGTAGCAGCAAAATCCACGACAGATTGAGACTTGAAACAGAGTCAGCGGTTGATCAAGTACATACAAGGCAGTATAAAACTTACGACTTCTGCGGTGGTGCTGAGAGGTTTCTCACACATGACGTGTTTTCCTGCTTTGACTGCAGCAATAATCTGCTCTGCATGCGCCGAAGTGGCGGATGCAACGCAAACTGCCTGGATGCCCTGGAGCTGCAGCATATCCTCAAAATTCTCAAAAACAGTGACACCGTGTGGCCCAAGTGTTTCCATAGCCCATTGCCTCTCTTGGACATCGGGACTGCTGACCGCGACTAGGTTCGCGCGTGGAACTTGGTGAAGCCAAATGAGGGCGTGCCGTTTACCCATGCGGCCGAGACCGCTCAGGCCAACTTGAAGCTTGTCTGCAGACATGATAGGGAATGGTATTCAATAGGATGATTAAAAAGGCAATACGTTGCTATGAATGCTCTCCAATCAGGCCCAAACCAAACGAACTCCCGCCTGGATTAAATACTAGACTGGCTTGCAGCCATTTTCCGTCTCGTTGTGAACATTGTGTCTTTGCGCAACGAATAGCTGGTTCCCAGATCGGCCGTGGGTCTCAATCTACAGTCCAGCACAGAAACGAACTTGCCGGTGAAGCTGAGGTCGAATTGCAAAAGACACGATGCTGAAAATGGCAATATTTCGCCTGGCGAGACCGCAATGTGGCCCACATAACAATCCTCGTGAGCACAATCTGGCCCCTCATATTGTCGCCTGTGCGCATGCAGCAGGCTTGTGGTGGTTTTCGGGCGGGTTGATTGCGTGGCCCACAGTCTCGGCTTGGTTCCCGACAGTGAATGTATAAATGGAGGCGCCTGCACACCCTCCCCCAGCAGGCACCGGAAGACCTTTCGCCCACATTTTCAAACGACAAAATCCCGCTGCGACCTAGCTCGAAGTCATTTTTAGCGTGGGAAGCGACCAAACCGAGGTCCGGAAACCGAAATCCGCCACCGACGAGACCGAAATTCTCGCATTCGGGTTGCTCGTCGCTGCTGACTGGGAAGTTTGGGGCCGCGACATGGGTTAAGACGGCAGGGCGCGCGGGGTTTGGCAGGCGAAACGCTATAACCATGGCGTAATAACGCATGCTGGCCTATCGACCACACGTAAGCGGTGTACTCACCGGCGTCTTGGAAACGGCCAAGTCGCCGATTCTCCTTGTAAGCGGCGAGAACAACGATGAGTGAAAGATTTATTTTTCGATTAGTTATCAAACGCGCCTTGGCCACGTGATCAGGCAGGACTGCCTGGGACAATCAGCCAGTCATTTTATCATTTGGACTCAGTTATTCCGCGCGAATGCCCATTTCACAGATCGATATCATGATTTGGGGGATCGAATTTCTCGGATCAAAGAAAGAGAGCTTATTTCAGCATGAAGCTGGAAATAACCAAGCCCGATCTCCGCCAAGAAAATATCAACTACCGATCTTTGCACAGGACACCGATTCTGCCTCCTCTGCTAACCCAGACTCCGTTCTCGTCTGCGACATCTGGTCCCGAGCCATTCCAAGAATGTTCCCGGCAAAATTCGCATCCCCGACCGGAATAATAGTAATATGTGTGAGATTAACTTTCCCGATTGGCTTTTGGCTAAAGTACATTCCGGTCCCACTACGCCTTTCAAATGATTCCCTGCACACACGAGGCATGCCTACGCCTATATTCAGGCCCACTCAGCATCACGCCGAAGATTTAGGCCCGAAAGGAGACGATATAATTCGAAACTCCCGAGGAATACGATAAACCCAGTTTCGCCAAGGCCGTAGTCAACGGGCCGCACTGTGACCAGCAACGGTGCAATTTGTTCACAGTATTCGCGGCACCGCGGCCGATGAATATGAGTTCATGGATTATATCTAGAAATTTAAATGCCAGTTATCGCGAAAAGTTCGCCGTTACAATTGCCATTTTTCTCTGTATGAAATGCGACTAGAGCCTGAAGCAAATCACACGATATAAAAGAACGAGTCTGCAGTCCATTCTGACGGTATTGGCATGTCGCCTCAAAAGATTCCAAATCGATGAGCCTTGGCTTGCCGTATTTGAGGAATCCGAGCTTCTCGTACCCCCATCATGACACCGCCAGGATAAACCGTCAGCAAATGGGCAGGCTAATATAAAAGTGGACGTTTTCGCGATAAGGCTGACATAGGAGTGCGATCCCTGTCAAACATTATTAGGCACTCGCCGAAGAGACATGCGACAGGATAGAAGTAAGACCACGACTAAAGAGGAAGGTATTAACTAAATGACACGTTACTGCAGCAGCAAAATTCCATACTTCTACCAGGCCCCTTGCCAAGATTGCACTTTGCCCATCCACTTTCAGCAGATTTTATAACCAGATAAGGCATTTTCAATATAAGAAAAATATGATTACCGACGGCGTTGCCAACACATTTCGCTCCGAGCGCCTGGTTTTCCGGGCGATGGAGAACAACGAGCAAGACAAGAACTTTTTGCATACCCAGATCAACAATGAGGCCCTGACGCTAGCCTTCTCTGAGAGAAACATGCTCAAGCCCAGGGACAGCAAGTACGCTAGTGAATTACTCGAAAACCTGCTTAAAAGGACCTTTCCCTTTATCATTTGCTTGCCTGGGGGCGAAGCAACCACCGACGCGGTCAACGGAGATGGAGGAGGAAGCGCGGCCTCGGAGCCCACGCCCATTGGCATGATGGTAGTTGGGACCGTGGACCCACCGACGCAGGTCCAGCATCGCTCCACTAGTATTGGCATCTGCCTGGCCGCGGCGTACCAGAACAAGGGCTACGGAGGGGAGTCCATCAACTGGGCTCTGGACTGGGCGTTCAAGTTTGGGGGGTACCACCGCGTCGGCATCAGAGCCATTGCATACAACGAGCGCGGGTTGCACCTGTACAGGAAGCTTGGGTTCGTCGAGGAAGGCCGTGAACGCGAGAACCATTGGTTCAATCGGAAGTGGCATGATCACGTCTATTTCGGGATGCTGGAGCACGAGTGGGCTGCTTTGAGGGGGATAAAAGAGTAATGAGCGTGGCTTTGACTAGTTTATATTCTACCAATTTCCTAATCACATGGCTTGATGTCCAAATTCCCCGAAATTACGTTGATAAGCGATAGAGCCACTCACCCAATTGCGGCCTTGAATAATACCGACAAAATAACGCCGATATGGTATCAAAGTGAATAGGCATTTTTCTTCCAGAGAAGGATATTCATTCCGTCCCAATCATCGCTGAATTTGAGTGCATGAGTGATGGAAATCGCCTTGTGTCAGACTAAGGGAATAGAAAACTGGCGTCGTTGGTCTATTATTTTATACTGTGATCAAAATCAATCATTTAAGTATGGACCTTGAGTATTTGCCGTCAGAGATTTACAACAAGCATATCCTTCCCATGCTAGTATCAAGAATCCATCGGTGGCTTGAACACAAGACGGTCGAACGAAGGATAACCCGGACAGATTATCCACACCCATAATCTTAGCGTCAATATCTAAAGCATGTCCGGCCAATATAATGAAATGATTGTTAATTACAATCCAACTGCCGTGCACGGGGTAATGAAAGTCCTTGTTGAGTGCATGCGTGGTATATCTCAGATACCCACCGCACCGTAACCCCGGCTCATAGGCAGACATGAAACATTGCAGCAGTACTCAATATTTCCATTACTGATGGAGCTATTTCGTGCTCTGATTTTTCCGTCTTGGCTTGGCCGACGTCATTGGTCTTTATGAGAGCATGGTAATCCGGCATCTTCAGCGAGAATGAAACATGAATCAAACAGTGCTCCAACATGCGTCATTCTGTTTATGGTTCTTAGTTGAAGGCAGAATTTGCCTTTTCTTCCAATTATGTCAATGCAGGTGTGCTTTTATCGTTAAGGCTATTACTTACGATCTACCACAATGTGCTTGTGGACAAACCCCATATAGCAGGTGCAAGATCCATCACGCATTAGTTCTTCCGCTTCTACACAAGTCGTAGTGAGATCGTCGCCTCATTATTGCATCATACGGGAATTTCCTGCATTTATTCCAGCTCTCGGCACTTGCTCGTGTTGGTGTACACCTCATGCGGCCCCTGCGCACGTCAGGCCACGCGAGTCACAGTGACGTAGCATCGGCGACTGAAAACGTAGCAACCAAGGCGGTCAGTAGGCGGCGGCGGACAAATATATTTCGACCACGATCTAAAACAAGGTGTTTCGGGCAGCTTGCAAATTAGAAATGTCCGACATGAATTGGCCCCAAGACAAGATCCGTCTTTGAGCCCCACCGAACTGCTCCAGCAATCGGCATTTTTCTGCCGGGCCGGCCTATTCCAAGCCCACCCCGGACTTTATCTTGTCCGCAATCTGATCGGCACCGGCCGTGATTCTGGCCTTACTATGCGCAGTGAAAAGGCAACCCGAGCCTGCCGACCCTAGAATTTCTCACTCGTTTAATGCAGTCTTGCTGTTGGAACGCAAGGGTGCGAGGAAAATGTGCTAGCTTTTTTTCTGCATTGGGGGATGGTTGCAAATTGTCTGATGTTTGATAGCTTGGCGACATTTTGCCAAGCCGCGTGTGTGTAGACCGTAGTGGTTGCCAAGTAACTCTATCAATCCATGTGCCTCAATCAGCGTGGTTTCCGAGCTGAACCATGCATTCTAGTGTAAGCCATTGCATTTTGCCAAGATCCATTGCCGCACTGGCGTCACGTCTTAGACAGCAGCGGGAGACAGAGCCTCAATTGACGGCGAACCACTCACTCGTCTAGCCGCTAGAGATCTTCAGCGAATGGCATCATGTGTCTGAAAAGTTGGGGTTTTCTGTCGATCTCCTGACAAAAGCTACATGCATGCAACACGGAACCCAGCGGACGCCCCCTTCGCTCATTAACCCCGGGTCCTCCGTGAGAAAAATGGCCTTGCATTGCGGAGACTCCACACAATGGAGAGTCCTCCACAACCTTGTCAGCGCGCGCTTGTGGGGGATTGGGGTTCGTGTGGGCCCTTGAGGAGAAGACATAAAGCTCAGAGCGCCTTCTGGTTTTTTTTTCTTTCTGTGCTCTCTGCCTTGCCATTGACAGACACCTTCTCTTTAATCTCTTCGCACAGAAATGTCGTCAGAAGCCTCTTACCTGGGTCTCCGCGGCCATGGCCTTCGCGTAGCGCAGATAGCTCTGGTGGTTGCCCCTGGCTTCACGCTATTTGGCTACAACCAAGCCGGCGTTGGCCCCTTGGCAACGCTCCAGTCTTGGGTCCATCAGTTTCCCCAAATTGACACAGTCAACACGACAGGTGCGCTCAAGTCGGACCACTCCACGAGCAAAGGCGCCGTCATTGGGTCTTTCCAGCTGGGTGCCTTGATAGGAGCGCTCTCCTGTATCTGGCTGGGAGATGCGCTTGGCAGACGCAAGTCTGTTTTCCTGGGTGCTTGTTTGACTCTGATTGGATCTGTTCTGCAAGCTTCTGCCTACAGCCTCGTTCAGTTCGTCATTGGTCGCATCCTGCTCGGAGCAGGTGTGGGACAGTTCAGCGTTGCAATCCCTGTCTGGCAAGCCGAGTGTTCCTCTGCCAAGCATCGCGGACGCGATGTCATCACAGCCGGCATCTTCATGTGTCTCGGCTACTCTTTGTGCAACTGGATCGACTTTGGGTTCAGCAAGGTGCCCAACTCCTCTCTGGAGTGGCGATTGCCCATTGCCCTGTCCCTCTTCCTCTCCGTCACAATCATGGGGTCCATCTTTTTCCTTCCAGAATCTCCGAGATGGCTGGTCCGAGTCAACCGCGTGTCGGATGCCACCGACGCCCTATCTGCCCTGAAGGGCCTCCCGAGTTCCGACGAAGCCATCCGCACCGAAATCGCACAGATCGAATCCTCGCTCGAATATGCCTCCGACAAAGACGCGTCACTGATGCAAATATTCTCCAAAGAAGATGATGAGAAGCTCATGTACCGGTTCTGCCTCTGCATCGCTCTGCAATTCTTCCAGCAAATGTGCGGCGGAAACCTGATTTCGGTTTACGCGTCCACCATCTTTCAGGAAAATCTCAAGCTAGGAACCGACCTTTCCAAGATCCTAGCGGCCTGTGCTCTCACGTGGAAGTTTCTGTGCTGCTTCATTGCATTTGCCGCGATCGATAGACTCGGCCGCCGAGCAGTCTTTATGATTAGCGGAGCCGGCATGTCGCTATCTATGGCTGCACTGGCTGTGAGCACCAGCTTCCCTTCGACGAACCACAGTGCATCCATTGCCTCAGCATCATTCCTCTTTCTCTTCAACCTCTTTTATCCGATCGGCTTTCTGGGTGGCAACTTCCTCTACTGCACCGAGGTTGCCCCTGTGCGCCTCCGTGTCGCCATGTCATCCGTCTCGACCGCAAACCACTGGCTCTGGAACTTTGTTGTGGTCATGGTCACGCCAGTTGCCATTGAAGAGATTGGGTTTTACTACTACATGATGTATGCCATCATTTCGGCCCTGATTCCGATTTCCGTCTATTTCTTTTACCCCGAGACGATGAACAGGAACCTGGAGCTCCTGAATGATGTCTTCCGCCAGGCTTCGTCGCCATGGAAGGTGGTTGCCATGGCTCGAGCTCTTCCGCAGGGTGAGATTGTGAACGACCACAGCTCGAACGAAAATGAAAAGAATTCCGTTGAGCAAAAGGAAAATGCATGATTTGAAGCACGCACCTGTTGCTGCTGTGCATCATGTGACGAACTAAATCAGGTGTGGGGCAAAAATGGAGTATCTCAGTTATGGGAGGCGAGTGTGAATAGGTAGCCTGTACCCGTACATATGAAATTAATGAAATATTTATGAAAATTATTATTGCTGCCAATTTTTGTACCTCAGTGCGGGTAGTATGGTAGACCTTCCTCCTAGAGGCACAAGATAATACTTAAGGTAGTTCTAAGAGTAAAAAATAGAAGACTGACTCTTATTTCCATCTTATTTCCCAATTAAATTATTTTTACTGGTCCCTCTCCTGCCAGCCCATTCTTATTTTTATGAGGGCAGTGGGTTTGGGAAGGCAATTGTGGGGCGTGGGCACAGACTGCGAAGTGACAGCAGCCAGGTCGCAAGGTTAACCTACACCTGATCCCACGGATATCTCGGGTCCTGGTACCTCAGTCTCAGCCTAATATTAACCTAATTGGTGGTGCTATAACTTCGATTTTCTTTTTTCATTCACAATCTCTAAATTAAGCTCACACAATCGCAGACTGCCAGAGCTAGACATGAATTCATACTGACTACTGATTTCCACTAATTTTTCAAACTCCGATAACTGGTAGAACGACCACTAAGTTAGGTGCATGCGTCAATGAATTTTCATCTTGTCTCATTTGAGCACTATTTTTCACAGAAAGCAACCAAATACTAGCCAATTGATTCAGAAACGCGGGAGAATCCGGATCATGATCAAAGACCAACTTTCCAATGTTTCAAGCTACCCGGCAGCTTACTCGTCACAACGCGCTTTTTTACTTTTCCCCTTTGCAATCAACGATTCCATCGAAATGATTGCCAAAAGATAAAATCAAGGAAATTCTAGTCTAAATTCTGACAAAGGGATTGTCGAAATCGATCTTTTGAACCTGAATCAACTGTAATCAGCATTACGCAATTTTGCAGAACAAACAGCCGGGTGAGACATGTATCCACAGTTCCCATTGAACCCAGTACCAAGGCAGTGGATCAATGTGAGACATGAGCTATTGTTTACTCTCCCGAGCTGAAAATGCGGTGTCATGTTAGTCGATTTTCGACGTGTTGGCTTGCAGCTGGATGTTCAATTTTGGGCTTCACATGTCCTTTTGTTTGGGGCCCACTGTGAGACGTTCCAAGAACACCCTCTGAAGGCGAACCAGGCCATGATTTCGCCTTAAAAAAAACCGTTTGATTATTAAACTCGTGTGATTATACCGTGGCGAGAGACGTTTGGCGTGACTCAAACAGCATCTCGGCACCCGCCGAAGGTTTGTGGGTGTTTTTGGGCGTGGGGGGCGTAATCCTGTGCAGCCTAGCTTACTTTTTGCCCGGCTTTGATTGGCGCAGCGCCCATCCAGGAATGCAAGAATCTGCCAAAGAGCCAGTCTTGTGAGCTTTTAATCCCGGCCAGCTTGCCAGCTCGTGAGACTGTCATGACGCAACGCGTGCTACGGCGACGGAGGATGCGAAGCGCTCGGTTCCCATCAGCCAAGCAAGCGCAGGCAGCTGTGCTTCGAGACTGGCCCTCAACAGTTTGGTCAGCGCAGATCAGTGTGCCACCCGGCATAATGCTAAATGCGGTCGTCCAGTTGGCACTGGCCCAGGACATTGCACCATTGCGCCCCGCGTCGACGCAACAGGGATTCGAAGCGTGGGGATGACCGATCCCCCCCGCGTTTGGCGGTGGACACGGTCTGGGATGGCTCGGAATATTAATGCGCTAGGTTCCCGTGCGGCGAACGTGTTGAACCACATTTGCAAAAGCCGGGACGTTTTTCTGATCGATCCAGCTTGTTTGTTTGTACAGGTTTTCCGCGGTGGAAACAAAAAAAAACAATGAGCTCGTCGCCAGTAAGAGGAGTGGACTCGGCCCTGGAGCCCGACCACAAGGGCCACGGCACCTTTTCGCACCGGAGCCACCGAGAGAGCTCCGAGTCCAGGGGCGAGAGCGAGGATGTAAGCATCATCCCGGAGGGTGTCCTCGACCCTGTCTACGAGGCTAAAGCGAGAATCCTTAATCGAGCTGTATGCAAAAAAAAAACCACCTTCTTCCTCCCCCCCTGGTGTACCATCACGTGTCCTAATATTGAAGCTGCTGCCAGATCAAGGATATTGGCATGGGAAAGTACCAGTGGGAACTGTTTGTTGTCATTGGGTTCGGCTGGGCTAGCGACAACCTGTGGCCCATAGTGACCTCGCTGATCCTCACACCGATCGCCAACGAATTTTCGCCAAAGCACCCGGCCTTTCTCACGCTCGCGCAAAACATTGGCCTGCTGGGCGGCTCCATGTTCTGGGGCTTCGGGTGCGACCAGTTTGGCCGGCGAATGGCCTTCAATTTCACGCTCGGCATCACAGCGGTATGGGGGCTTGTTGCAGCCGGTGCGCCCAGCTTCGCCGCCATTGGCGTCTTCGATGCCCTCTGGTCCTTTGGTGTGGGTGGCAACCTGCCCGTCGATTCGGCCATTTTCCTCGAGTTCTTACCGGTCACCCACCAGTACCTCCTCACCATCCTCTCCGTCGGTTGGGCCCTCGCCCAAGTCATTGCGACGCTTATCGCCTGGCCGCTGCTGGGCAATTTGACGTGCCAGCAGGATGACGAGACTTGCACCCGCCGCGACAACATGGGATGGAGGTACTTTACCATAACCGTCGGCGGCTTGACACTTCTCATGTTTATCGCCCGCTTTGGCTTGTTTACTATTTACGAGTCGCCGAAATATTTGATGAGCAAGGGTCGTGATGAAGAGGCTGTTGAGGTTGTCCACCGTGTTGCGACACGCAATGGCAAGATAAGCACCCTGACAGTGCAAGATCTCAAGGCCGTTGAACCCGAAGGATACACGGCCCAGACCGATGCGACTGTGGTTCTAAAGCGTCATCTAGAGAAACTGAATCTAAGCCACATTCGTGCACTGTTTTCGACGCATTCCCTCGGTCTTAGTACCGGTCTCATTATGGCAGTTTGGGCACTGATCGGGTTGGCGTACCCGCTCTACAACGCCTTTCTGCCATATATCCAAGCCACCAGGGGAGCGGATTTTGGCGATGGAAGCACATATCTAACATATCGCAACAGCTTGATAATTGCTGTCCTTGGTGTTCCTGGCGCTTTGCTGGGTGGCTTTCTCGTGGAGCTGCCACAACTCGGTCGAAAGGGCACGTTGTCAATAAGCACCATCCTGACAGGTGTGTTCTTGTACTGTTCGACAACAGCCATGACAAGCGACTCGTTGTTGGGATGGAACTGCGCCTTTAGTTTTTGCAGCAATGTCATGTATGCTGTCCTCTATGGCTTTACGCCTGAGCTGTTCCCTACGCCACAGCGCGGGACTGGCAATGCGTTGGCTGCAACGTGTAACCGTATCTTTGGTGTTATGGCAGTGAGTATTATTTCGACCTACCCACGTGCACCCATTGCTGACCAAACATAGCCCATCATCGCAACGTTTGCGAACCTGGAAACGGCCGCTCCGGTGTATACAAGTGGCGCGCTATTCATTGCGGCTGGACTAATTGTCTTGGTGCTTCCCTTCGAGTCAAGAGGAAAAGTTGCACTATAGCATGGGCCGAGACTCACTGGTCTTTCTTTGTATAACAACTGCGTCTCGCATTCGAGTCGCAAGAGGTGGAATGGAAGCGAATATGTATTTATTATAATGCTCTTTGGGGGAGTCTTTTTGTACCATTGAAATCATGCCCTCTAGTGGCCTGATGTAGAGTCGCACCGGATTACTAATTTGAGCCCTGTCGGAACATTGCGGCGGAGTCTTGGAAGTCTTTCCCACTTGCTCTCCAGGGTCGCATCACTCGGTATATGGGGTGTATTAAAATGCACACTGCCGGATGCATGTTCATAATACATTCATAGTATAGCAGTGTAAAATTTAGGGCGTGCCTCGCAACGTTTCGCTTCTATCCCTCGACGCGTCCAATGCTCGGCTAATTTTTTTGTTGAATTCGAATTTATTCGGATTGACTTCCTCATGCGGACATGTGCAGAGAGCATTACGGTACCTGCAGCTTTGCTTTTGACAAGCTGGCTCTGTGCGACGTGAGGTTCGGGGAATAAGTAACGCCGACGGGGGGAGCAGGTCAGGCTGCGAGGTTTTGCTTGTTTCACAACCCGAAAACTCTTCCGCCTCTTTTGCAGCATCGAGGACAGCATCGAGGACAGCACCGCCATACATCAGCTGCTGCCATGGCCACCGGGGAGCTCTACTGCCAGATTTGCGGCGTCAGCTTCAACATCGGCCGACTCCGCACCGCCGACGAGCCCCGGACCTCGGCGTGGGACAGCCTGCGCCGGACCCTATGGGGAAGCTCCGTCAAGAGCACCCACTACTCCAAGAGCAACTGCAAGCCGGGCTGCATGGTGACTGTCCGAAACAACTACCCCAACGCCGACGAGTTTGATGCCCAAACGAGCGAGGACTTTTACCCAGAGCACCCCGACCCCACGCCCGATGATGGAATAGACCCACGGTTTCCCGGGCTGGGCAAGGACGAGTATCTGGAACACGTTGCCGGCCCGGACTGTGCGTTTGTGGGTGCTCCCGAGGGCGCCTACAACGGCCACAGGATTTCTGCCCAAGAGATGAAGGGCTGCAACATACTCCAGTGCCTGATGCGCAAGAACGGAGACCCTTGGTCGCGCGACCTGGCAGACGAGGACTGGGAGGACCACGGGGAGCTGTTCCTCAGCGGTCTCACTGATGGCGTGCCCAGGCTGGAGAACACCATGACGCCCTTGTTCACGCCCTACCGGCACAACTACATCCAGGCGCTTGTCAACAACAAGTTCCCCGCCGAGGAAGCCAGCGCGCACTCTCTCCCTTTCCACCCTGCGTGCCTCGAGGTCTTCAAGCGTGTCTCCGTGTTCCGGTACGGAAGCGTCAAGCTCCAGGCGCTGGAGGATTGGTGGATCTGGGAGGCTGTCCGGTCCACCTTTCACGAGTTCCCCCGCCATCCCGCCGTGAAGCGGGGAATGCGAGACTGGTGGAACCATGTCCCTGGAGATGAATGGTTGGCTGCCAATCCTTGCCATATTCCCGACCTGGCGGATTTTCTTTCCACGACCCAGAATCCCGATGGCGTCAAGGCAATCGAGGCTCGTCTTGTCCTGTCCAAGGAGCCTGATGATATCTTTGCCAGGCTGCCATTGGAGCTCCGCGTCATGATTGCACAGCTGGTAGACTTCAGTGAGATTAGAGCTCTGCGAGCTGCATCTAGATCTTTCTGGAGGCTGCCCCATCCTGTTTTGCATTACGCTTTCCTGCAAGAGAATCCTTGGCTGTGGGAGGCTTGGTCCCCTTTCGAATACTCGTTCTGGACATCCGACGGCGCATTCAAGATTTTGGAGAACGGGGATATATACCTTCGCTTTATTGCCAAGGTCCAGCAGCGCGGGGAAATGAGCGACGAAGAGCTGGAGGAGATCCACGAGGAACGAGAGGTCTTTAGGCTGGAAGCACTTGGGCTGCTCAAGTCATCCAGTCCCGTTACTGCACTTTGCTTGAAGGCGGGAACCACTGACTGGTTCAGCTTGAGAACGAAGGCTCTGGCAACCATGGAGAAGGGGGAGTTGAAAGGGTTGAAGAACAGACGCAGAATCTGGGAGGACTGCCAGGAGATTTTCAACAGAGTTGAAAAATGCCAGGATCAGGGGTACCCTGATGTATTGGCGTGAAGGGTTTTGTTTCTTCTTCTTTCTTTTTCTCTCTTTCTCTCTCTCTTTTTTTTCTTTCTGGAAAAGGACAAAAGACGAAAAAAAGACTGCATTAATTTTGATTGTAGTTTGATTTTTGCTATAGCACATAATTTAAACCATTTGAAATTGCGTTCCTGCCGCTGTCCAAGCTGTTGAATGTGCCCAAAGTTCCGTTCCCCTTGCACTGACTTATTGACGATCCATATCGCCGATGAATTTATCTGAAGCTGAAATTTGAAAAAAGATGCCACACACCCCCGTCAATTCACCGGTTGAGATGTCTGCACAACGGCAGCGGGTGGTTTGACCGGCTCTCCGGTGGTGTATGCTGGTGGTTGTGGATGGGGCGGCATTATGAAAGTAGGGAAGCGCTCGCTGTTCGCTTGTTCGATGTCCTTGGCCTTGTCCTTGTTCTTCCTGCGAAGGAGAAATCCGATGATGACTGCGATGACAACGAGGATGACCACAGCCACGACGACAAATTTGACTGCGGCTTTAATAAGGCCCATGTTGGGAATACTGTGGGGTCGGTTTGAAAATACGAATAAAGAAAGATGCTTGGCTTGAATTCGTGGACCTATGGTCTGATAGAGATGATGAATTTGAATTGAGACAACGGGATGCCCAACCAGTGTATTTATCCTAATACTATCTACTGCGTCTGCGTACAACAATCATACCATCTTGTTCAGCGTTTTACGTTCAACCCCCGGACCGAATCAAATGCAAGAAGATGAGAATTCACACATTGGAGCCATCAAGAAGAAGAAAAAGTCGCAGGCGCTTGTAGTACATCGATGGTTGGCCATGTCGTGTCACTGGGCTGCACAGCCACGTCCCGTCACAGGCACGGCGTCTCGGTATGCGGGTGCCGGCAGAGTTATCACGATCGAGCTGCGCACGCTCCACCGAGTGCCCGTTCGTCTTCCTGCAGGGATGCCGGCGATGGGTGTCCGTCGTAATTGCTGTGTGCCGCTTTCCCGGCGCCGCACTATTTTGTGGGTCGACCGATGGCCAGGAGAGCAACTGTCAGCCATTCGTTGACCGCACTCTTGGCTCGAACCATGAATAAATGGGGGATTGCCTATGCAAGTGATGAATACTAGCGGAGGCGCAAAAGATAATAGGATATGTTTCCGGCTTGGCTCTTCCGGCCGGTCTTGGCTGATTCATTTCCACGCCTCGGATGACATGTGCCGACCATCTCCGCCGCCAAGGCTTAGCTTGCGGGTGTATCATTTCTTGGCCTTGTTGACGTTTTTAGCTGATCGAGTAGGCCCCCTTCAAAAGAAGAACACAGCGCCAATTCGAAACGGGAGCTGGGGCGGCTGACGTGTACACCATGTGCCTCTCGGCAGGTTGTGCATATCGTATCTTGGTCCCGAAACTGGCATCCCTGAACCTACGCTGCAGATGCGAGCTGCTCTTTTACTATTTCCAGAACCAAGTCGCGATAGCGAGTCAAAAAGTCAATCATGTCTGGCTCATCGTGCCACGCCTCGTTCCAAGTAGCGCCCAAGTTCATCTGGTTTCTGTGCGTGACGAGGAAAAGACCGTAGCTATTGCCCATCTGGTCGCCCGTTACCCAAGGATCGAATACTTCAATGTCGCCGACTTTTAGAGGTATGATGGCATCCAAACGACCGAGGCTGGAGAGGGATACTGAAGGCGTTGAGCTGGGTGGAGGTCCGAGGATTGGATTAGCCGCCGGCTTTGGCATTGTCGCCAGGAGGCCGGCGTACATGTGAGGGGCTAGTTGACCAAGATCTGCGTCATCGCGAGTGTTTGTGTAGAAGTTTGTAACTGTTTTGAGGACTCGCATGAATTCCGCACGCTTTTGCTCTGCCTTCTCTTCGACACTATCCTGTGCAGGGACAGTGACATCGACGCAGAAGCCAGTGGCGGACCCCGATGAATACGCAGTGACGGGGTGTTGGGCTGAGCTGTAGGGATCCATGCACTTTTGACGCAAATTGTACAAAATATCATTGACATAAGTAAAGCGCTGTGCTTCAGGTTGCCGCTGATGCACATCTCTCATGGTGAGAGGGATAGCGGCGTGAAACAGGTGCGTTACTGTGATTCCCATCTTCCTGCAAGCGGCCAATATCATCTCGGTGACTTCTTGGCTGAACAAAATCTCCGAACGCCGGGGCTTGTCGGCTATTTCTGCCCCGGGCTTGTACGGCAGGCACAAGATCTGAGAGGCGGCGATCCCAGGTGGGGGTCGCCCTTGGAAGACGTGGTGTTTGTACATTGAGTTGATCCGTTCCTGTAAATGTGGATCCGGCACTTGAGACACGCCGGCGGCGATGCGGTAAGGTGGGCTGAGGTTGGCTACCTCGGTGCCATCGAGGGATGGCTGAGGGTAATCATCGCCCAACTTTAGCGCCTCGGAAGCGTGCCGAATAAAATTGCCAAACAGCAGCAGTGTTCCCATCCCATCTATGGTGTCGTGGGCAGCGCGGAAAACTAGATCCAGTCGCAAATGACGCTGGGTGCCCTCCGCTGCTGTGGCATCTCTGTTGATAAGAAAAAGGGTTGGAAGTGTTGGGCTAGGTGGGTCTGAATTCACAAATTCGAGCCCGGAGCGGAACCCAGGGACCTCGACGAAGGTTTCCCTGAGCCACTCGTTCAGTTGTGATTCATTTTCAAGGCCCCGGTAGATCTTTTGGAATGTTTCAGTCTCATGATTGTACTGAATCTGCGAGGCGATCGTTGGGTGCTCATATCGCACTCTGCACCAAGCCTTGCGCAACGCAGAACAAAGAGCTTGGTAAGGTGAGCCTGAGGGCAGCTGTCCAATCTCAACTTGCAAAGAGACGTGGCCAG
Organism: Calonectria hawksworthii; assembly: GCA_020975415.1. Classification (NCBI taxonomy): domain Eukaryota; kingdom Fungi; phylum Ascomycota; class Sordariomycetes; order Hypocreales; family Nectriaceae; genus Calonectria; species Calonectria hawksworthii. Next base: position 1,565,815 of record JAHXZK010000013.1, on the reverse strand, counting down.
TGACCTCGTATAGCATCCGGCCTGAGCTGTTGAAAAGTCGAGCTGCCGTAGCCCAGAAGGCTTCCATCTCATCCGCACCTCGTTGCCAAACATTTGGGCCTGTTTGGCGCCAGGCATACGTCGTAGGCGATGCGTATGAAGACATTGATGATGAGGTATAGCGGGATGTAAATTTCACAATTGTAAAAAGGATACTGAGCTATTTGATGGCAATTTCGACCGTATTAATACTTGCCCAGATCACACTCGCGTTGCGCCAAGCAGCCCTGACTCATGGAGAGGAAGCCAGTCATTTTCGGGGAACCAAATACCGCTCATCTGCCTCAGGTCATTTACTTGGCAACTATGACGAGGCGACCTTTGATTCGTTATTTCCAATGATGCAGTCATTTTTGCAATACTAAGTGAATAGCATCGGAGTTGAAAGTCAGCAGGCTGCATTAGCGCAGAGGTTCGAAGTGGAGACAAGCCTCCAAAAATGGCTTGAACCGTGATCTGTGCCAATATCGTGATGCGTTTGCGGGTCCCGAGAGAATTTTGATTCCCCCGGCTTATCAAATCATGCGGGGAATGCTGATATCTCCGTGAAGTTTAAAATGGAAAAAAAGCCAATTGGGCTCATACAACGTAATGATTGGTAAATATCACCAGGTGCTGCTGGAGACGTATTTTCATAGATATTTTTGCCTGTGCAAAAACCCCACAAAGCTGGCCATCGGTTGATTTAAGCGAAATTCATTCAGTCAAAGTAACACATTTATCCTACCTATCTAGGAATTTACATGCTTAGCTTTGTTTAAGGTAATAATAAAAATAACAGTTCAAATTGGGCACCTATCCTGAAATTAACACCGTATAACTAAAATCAAATCCTCTAAAGATGCCTCATGCGGAGGCTGCCTGCTCGCTCCAGTGCTTCTTCAACTGGCTGACCATCATGCTGACATAAGAAACATCGGTAACATTGGGCACAGTTCGGAGTGCCTCACTATCCTCTCTTGACCTCTCGGTCAAGTAGTCCAAAACTCCGGTCTCAGAGGAGTTGGTTGCCTTCTTGCCATATTTACCCTCGAACCAATCCAACAACTTGATGGGAGGGTTCTTGGCAGGATCGCGTTCAGAGTTGCGCATCCTCTCCATCCACTCAGCAGTGGGGAGGGTCTCAAAGTCCAAGCCGGCCTTGGCAAGAGAAGGCAGCATCTCTTGGGTCCAGTGGAATCGTGTTGGGTTGAGCACGTGGTACGCAAGGTCCTTGTCATCGCTTCGGTCGCTTGGCTTTTCAGATCCAAGGTTAGCCAGGTCAAGGATGGCCTTGGCAGCGATATCAACGGGGAGCCACGTCATTTCCTGGCTATGTTAGTCTTTGAACGAAAATGATATTGAGGGGGGGAGAATTCTTACCTCATTAAGGGAAGGGAGAGCTCCAAGTGTGACGGCAGTCTGGATCATCAATGGAATACCTTCCGTTGTGTTCCACTCTCCCACCTTGGTGTCGCCGACAAGCTGTCCGATGCGCAGGACTCTTGAAGGGGCCTGCGCATTCCTGGCCGCATTTCGAGTGATGTGCTCAGCGACAAACTTGGAGCGTGCGTATCCCGTCTTTTGGGCAAAAGCGGGTGAGGGGACAAAAGACTCCTGGACCACACCGGGGCGAGGAGAGCCACCAGCGGAGGAAACAGAAGAGCAGAAGTAGAAACGAGCTGGCTGAGGAGTTTGAACGGACAAAGACAGCTGGATGAGGTTGTGGACTGCCTTGATGTGTTGATCTTCGAAACTTTGGACGGGGATGTTGAAGTTGACGGCCCAAGCGCTGTGGATAATACGGGTCAACTTTGACTGAAGCTCAGAGATTCTGGACTCCTCAAGACCAAGGTTAGGTTGGCTGAGGTCGCAGCGAAGAGCAACGATCTTGGACTTTTGCTCTGGTGTCAAGGAAAGACCTCGACTAGCCAGAGACTTGTCAACTCTCTCGGCAGCAGCAGCGTCATCGGAGGCTCGCACCATAGCCCAAACAGCTCCGACCTCTGGCAGAGCCGTGAGCTGGGCGAGCGCATGTGAACCTAGAGCTCCAGTAACTCCAGTGAGGAGCTAAATTGATTAGCATCAGTGATCCTGTAATTTGAGGATGTTTTCACTTACCACGAGCTCCTTCTCTGGCTGTGCGGCATCGCCAGCGACGTGAGGCTTGAAAGAGGAGTACTTCTCAATGAGACTCTCCATGACCTTCAATTGATCCTCGGCTTCATCTCCCTTGCCGTGCTTAATACCTTCGATGTGTCGGGCCAGAAGCTTCACGTTTCCAGTCTCATAGAGCACGTTCTGACCGAGTTGAGCCTGGTTGCCACCCATATCAATGCTTCTCTTAATCAGACTCCACATCTTGATGCACTGGAGACTGTCCACGCCCGCAGCAAAGAATTCAGCTTCAGCAGATGGGAGATCTGCGTCGCACTTTTCCTTGAGCTGAGCCAGAAGCCATGCCTCAAGCTCTTCACCTTCAAGGGAGAGAGATCCGCCAGCCTCGCTCTGGCCTTCGAATGCTGCGTAAGCGGCCTCGATTTCCTTTGAAAATTGACGATAGACGGGCACACGGATAAAGGTTCCCTTGTCCGTCTTGGGGTAAACTGTGTCAGCAGGGACCACAATGACGAGCTCCTTGGGCACGCGAGAGAAGGCCTCGGCGCGCTGGTTGGCCGATTCCACTGCAGGCCAGACTTGCTCGAGGTACTCGTCGTCGGGAATGTGAGCTGCTCGGTCTGCCTTGACAACCAAGAGACCGGGATACGTCTTTCCCTCGCCGAAGACGATGGCCTCCTTTACAAACTCTTCCTGGCGAATGCGTCCTTCAATGGGAAGAGGCAGCACCTTCTCGCCGTTAATCAGCGTGAAGCGATCGTCCAGACGACAGGCATACTTCCACAGGCCTTTCCTGGTGGGGTGTGGAGTAAAGAGATCGCGGGTGCGGAAGGAATTGGGGGGATCTTGTGAGTTAATCGTGCTCTTGGATGGCCAGCCATCGAGCGCAACGCACTCGTAAAGCCCGGGCGCAACTTCGTCCCAGAAAATGTATGGCTCAGCCTGAGGCAAAGCTCTCAAATATTTCCATTCCTTGTCTCCGTCGGGACGGGTCGAGTTCATCATTCTACCAGTCTCCGTTCTAGGCGGGATGTTAGTCTCGGATAATGCAAGTTTGGCAAGAAATACTTACGCTCCATAATTGGCGGCAAGGTAAACGCCCTTTTCGACCAGCAGGTCTCCAAGGTCATCGGGGCAGCCGCTGCCACCGTATAAAACAAGCTTGATGCTGGCCAAAGCCTGGATACCCTCGTCGGTTTCTGCCAGCAACTTGATCACGTAAGGAATTACGTGGAAGATTTCTGGCTTGGTGGCTCTAATAACTGCAATAACTGAATCTCTTGTGATGGGCACAGAATAATTGCAAAAGTAAAGAGGCTTGGAGGAGTAAATGGATCTAAAGATTTCGTAAAAGCCATGGCTGTGGAACATGGGCGACATAATCAGGGCTCGCATGTCCATATTGGTGGCAGAGGCAGCGAGAATGCTCTGGTTGGTGAGATAAATGGGCTTTGGCAGGCCTGTCGACCCGGAAGAGTGAATAATAACGGCATGCTTCTTGGTTTCCTCGTGCGGGATGTAGTGCCTGGCAAAACGGGGTGCACTGACGTTGTAAAAGTCGGACTGCGTGAGGGAAGGCAGGATTTCCAGCGGTCGCTGCTGCTTGACCTCGGCCAGTACCGGGTGGAAGTTGGGGGTGGTAAGAATGATGTTGCATTTGGCAAGGTCGAGCAATTGGATGATTGCAGGGCTTGGCAGACGCGTGGAAATCAGAAACGAGGCGTAGCCGAGTCTGTTAAGGGCAATGATCTGGACGGCGTAATGCAACCCAGATAGAGCTAAGACACCGACCACGGGCGCCTGCGGGAGGGACGAGTCCTGGGGGTTGTTAGCGTCAATTGCCGATTGGCGGTAAAAGAAAAAATAATGCATCGGAAAATGCAATTGAGCAAAGAGACAAGACGACTTACGACGGGCTCGAGTCCTAATTCCCGCAGCTTTACGACGGCGGCGTCGGCATATCTGTCAACTGCGCGAGCGCTGTGCTCCACGAAGTCGTCCACCCCAGAGGCTGGGCAGCCCAGGAGAGGCTTCTCGCCCAGCTCGGCAGCCCGTCTTCTAATCAGATCATCGACCGTGTACAGCTTCGTCTGCTCCTGGAAGGCCTGGACAGGCGAGACCTTTGGCGCAGTGGTGTCGTGTCTGATGGTCATGGTGATAAATTTCGCTTTGGGTAAAGCCCTGCTGCGGCTAATTGGGACGTGCCTACATCTGCAATATATGTATGTCGGGTTTCCCGAGGTCGGGGTCGCGAATCCGACAATTGGCGGATTATGCGGAAAAGCGGAAAAGCGTGATCGGCAATGGACGGGGCCGTCTTGGCGGCGATTATCCAGGCCAGGCGGGGTATGCAAGTAAGATGCCAATAGAAATAAGCGTACCGATGATACGGCTTTAGATGGGTCCCTGGACAATCCCACCCGACGGATAATAGAGTTTTATCTCATGTCGAGGGCAACGGTAGCCGAAGGTTAGCGCCGCTTCACACACAAAACAACAGGGAGCCCCCATCGGCAATGATCATGATTGATGGATCCTTGTGAATCCAGGCTCCCCAGCTGATTAAAGATCTACCCCATGGGGAAGCGGGGCAACCTTAGATGCAACCCTCCCAGTGTCCTTGTCAACACGTTGTCGCTTGATGTTTGGATATCGCTGGCATGAGGCAGTGAGAGGGTGTTGTGAGCGTAGACCATGGGACCAGCTTGGCGTCTGGTTTTTTTCGTATATTAATCCATACCTCCTCACTCGTAGAGCTTTTATCCTACTCGTAGCCAGCACCTCTCCATCCTTGATCATTAGAAAATTCTCCATCATGACTACCTCCCAAGCGGCAACAACGAACCAAGGCCTGAAGGAGGAAGTCGCCGTGGACCACGTCGACTTCCAAGATTATCCTCAGAAGCCAGGTGATGTTGAAGAACGCGACAAGTTTGGTGGTTATGCCAAAAGCAACCCAAAGGAAATCGCTTTGGTCAAGAAGCTAGACATCTACTTGATGGTGAGGATGAATCTTTGCAATCGATCCTGAACCTAGCTAATCCACCTAAGCCTATCCTCTGGCTCATGTACTTTCTGAACTTCCTTGACCGAAATGCTATCGTCAATGGAAAGTTAAACGGCTTGGATGACGAACTTGGCATGGTTGGATCACAGTACAACACCTGCGTCAGCATTTTCTTCGTCGGGTAAGTTGTTCATGTGCTATCATCACAGTGCAGTTTGGCTGACATATGCAGATACATTTCCGGCCAGGTACCCTCCAATATGTTAGTGACTCGTGTGCGACCATCGTGGTACATGTCTGGATGGATGATGGCATGGGCAATCGTTTCGACCCTGATCTGTCGAGTCCAAAACTACCATGGCATGCTCGCTTGCAGGTAAGTTTATTATTTCCGCTTATCCATTACAATATATATACAATCAAGAACAAGGCTAATTAATTTGTCCCATAGATTGATCCTCGGAATCACTGAAGCGCCCTTCTATTCCGGAGCAGTTTATCTTGTAAGCTTATTTTACAACAGAAAAGAGGCAGCGACAAGACTTGCCGTCTTCTACACCGGAAATCTGCTTGCAAGCTCCTTTTCAGGCTTGATTGCTGCGGGTGTGTTTGCCGGGCTTGACGGAAAGCATGGCCTGTCTGGATGGCGATGGCTTTTTCTCATCCAGGGAGTTGTTACAGGTAACCTTAGCCGTTCCCCTAAAGTTGACTGAGCTCGGTTGCTAACACAAAGGTAGTGGCAATCGCGGTCGTGGCGTTCTTCCTGCTCCCTGACTCTCCACTTCAGACGCGCTGGCTCACCGAAGAGGAGCGTCAATTGGCCCATAGCCGTATCTCCCAAGACACGACCGAGAAGCGCATTGGAACTAGCACGTGGGGGGGTCTTTGGGAAGCGTGCAAGGACTATCGAACTTGGATCTTTGCTCTCCAAGGAAACCTCCATCTATCAGCAAATGGTTTCAAAAACTACATGCCCACCGCTGTCAAGACACTTGGTTTCAACACAACAATCACCCTGGTCTTGACGTGCCCTCCGTTCCTGATCGCAACCTTCACGTCTGTGCTCGTGTCCTGGTCCTCTGGGCGCTACAACGAGCGAACCTGGCATGTAACCGTCTCAAAGCTGATCGCTTCCGTTGGTTTCGCCGTGGCTACGGCGACCCACAACATTGGAGCCCGCTATTTCGCCATGGTTTTGTTTGTGGGAGCGACCTACGGTGTTAACAATATTAACCTGGCCTGGACCGCGGCTACCCTCGGACAGACGGATGAGAAAAAGGCTGCAGCCATTGCCATCGTCAATACTTTGGGCAACCTATCGTTTGTCTATACACCTTACCTGTGGCCGGACTCTGAATCACCTCTGTTCCGAACGGCCATGATTGCGAGCATTTGCTTTTCCATGGGAGTGATTGCCACAGCCTGGGCTATGAAGTTTGTGCTCAAGAGAGCAAACAAGAAGATCAAGGCGTCGGATAATGAGGCTGTCAACTTGTACGCTTACTAGATTTAGTTGGATCAAAGTGGCTTGGGTAGAGCGACAGGCAAGGCGAATGGTACAGGTTGAAGAGCCCGCAATGCGGTTCAGAGAAATATACCCAATAGCTATCACAAATCTGTATCAAAGCCATAGGTTCAACTAGAGGAGCAAGGATCCAAGCACCAGATGGATGCATGGCACGAAATGGAGATCAAGCATTGATCATCTCGTAAATAAATCCACTTATATTGACACAAAAAATGCCAAAAAAAAAAAAAGAATGACTAACTCCGGTACAGGGAATCGAACCCTGGGCTCCGCGGTACTTGTTCTCTCAAGTTATGAGAGCGCGAAATGTTAGCCACTACACCATACCGGATGTTGTTGTGCTGGCAGGGATCCTATTGATACTCAGGAGGGTGGATGTGTGGGTAACCACTGTAGGTGGGGCCAGTTGCAAAATTTTGTCAACTGACGAGCCACCCCGAAGAGAAATAATTCTAGTTTTTGACCAAGCCGTCGGTAAAGTATGGTATTATTTAGTTAAATAAGTCTTATATAAATTCTAGAGACATTAAATACTATTGATTTAAATTAAATAGATAAAAATGAAGCATGGGGTACTCCATTCATACACTCATACTTTGCTTCACCTGGCAATGAATGACAGGGTATTCCTGAGCAAAAAAAGAACAGCAGCATGGCCATCACACAACAGCCAAAAATATAACAACTCCGGTACAGGGAATCGAACCCTGGGCTCCGCGGAACTGATCTCTCAGGTTATGAGAGCGCGAAATGTTAGCCACTACACCATACCGGATGTGATTGATGTTGAAGAGCGGACGAATTACCACCCATGGACGTTTGCAAGGGGAAGAAAGCGTCCTACTCCACACAATTAATCCATTAACATATACAACCATCAGATAAGCGATGGGATTTTCTATCATAGACTCTGGAAAAACAACGTCGGCATTCATGGTCATCGCCTCGCCCCACCAGTGGGGTAAATAATTGTCGATACCCAAGTGAATACACTAGGTCGAAGTACACTACAGGGTAGTTGGTTTAAATACGGAATTCCTTTTCCTCATGTGTCTGCAGCCGTACTAGAGGCTATCAACAATTCCTTGGTATACATCTTATGGACTGGCTCAATGAGGTGGTTTTCTCTGATAAAACATGCTAACTTTCATTGGAAACTATCCTCAATTGAACCAGTGCGCGATCGACATAATTCTCATTCATAACTTGAGAATCTGCTTCTGAAGTGAAGGGGTTCAATTCACCACACAAAATACAAAATTCATACCCAGTTTCCATCTTTCAATCTCCATACAAATCGACCTTTAGTGTTGGTAAACAGATTTTTCAAGATCAAAAGTCAATCCCATTGAACACTACCATATCCGGACTGTTGGTGCCCGTGTCAAGGAGTATAGGTCCAAGGCAAGAAGGTAAGAAACCTAACAATTGCTACTCCTACTCCCTCTCCTATAACAAACTAGCTAATTGGGGCAGATAAATGAAGGTATGTAGACTTGTGACGGGTTATGGTGGCATCGGATGCTCTGGGACTAGTGATATAGGTTCCGGATATTAGGTTAGTGATCCATATTGAGTGAATTCGGCGATTAAAGGTTTATGTGCAAGATAACTGCAGGGCAGGGCGAGACAGACTTGTCAGCGAAGCTATTATCATTACGCAGCCCAGCACTGTTGAAGCTAGTTTATTCCTTGGGAAGGTTACTGATACAGAAAAGGAGGGGGTAGGCCCTAGCCGCTACACCAAAAGGTCTACCTATGCCTCGGTTAAGAGTAACACAGGATATTAGGGTCTATATAGCACAGATGCACGCATCATATGCCCCCCCTCTAAGAAGAGGAGCACTGCCCTCAGTGCAAGCACCGGGGCAGGATAGAGGACCTCCCGGATTGTGCCAATAGACCCGTGGCCGGCTCACAGATAGCCCTACCCATTTTCTATATAAGTCGCACGCTCCTCATTCTTTCAGCTCTACCTACCAGTCCACGCGGGTTGGCTGGTGCATGGTCGGGAGTTGAACCCGTGCGCTGAGAGATACAGGCTGCAATTGCTACCATATAATACAGAAAAGGAGGGGGTAGGCCCTAGCCGCTATACCCAAAAGGTCTACCTGTGCCTTGGTTAAGAGTAACATAGGATATTAGGGTCTATATAGCACAGATGCACGCATCAGTTACCTAGAATATTATAACTATAAAGTATAAACTGCTTTTGCTATACAGAGCCAGCTTGCCCAAGTCTTACTAAGTCTATTAAACTAGAAGACTTCCACCCTGTGTTGAAATGGCTGTTTGAGAAAACAGAAAGCCAGATTAGGATGAATCCTAATACTAGCGGAATAAGGGCATAAACCAAAGCAAACAACTTTCCTGGACCAATTCGAAGATACGTTATCTCTGCAAAACCTGGTGTTGGAACTAATGTCATGTTTAAGACAGCCCTAGAACCTGTCAATGCGCCAACAAGGCCCAGGACGTCCTCAAGTGCGTTGGTAGAACCAGAGAAAGCAAAAGGAGGGCCTCGGATCGAATCATTAACAGAGTGACCGTAGTCTCCATAGCGGCTAATAACATTAACGAGTGACTGCGCCCATCCTGCCGCTCCATCCTCATATGTTATGAAGTATGGCGCCATTGCCACGGTTGAAAACATCGCATCGGAGACGTTTGCATTTCCAGGAGGCGTACAGGGTTCACCAGCTGATAGCACACGATTGAAGGCCATCTGACCAACAAGAGACTGATTGAAGCCACCCTGACGACTTAGAATGAAATGAACGGTTCGGTATTCGAAGACTCCATTGCGTACATCAATATCGCACTCAGCAGAGTATTTCTGCCCAGGAAAATGCGATGCAATCTTCACTCCAAGACCCGCTGCGACCCATTGTGCATAATTCGAGTTGGCTGCACCAATGATAAATGTCGCTTGTCCAACCCTCCCACGAGGGCAGATCTTTTTCAGCATCCAGACCGCGTCTTTTGGGGGCTTTGTGAGCGCCTTTTGCGCAACACAAGATCCGTCATCAGAAGTTAGCTTCATGACTTTCCCATTGTCGGGATATGTTATGGTACCGCCTTGTCGACATTTGACGGGATTTCGAACCATCACAGGAGCACATGCTGAAGTCGAAACAACATTCCAATCGTACCGTCTGACCAGTTCTTGGAGTCCATACCCGGATCGCTGAGGGTCATAGAGAGCAACAGGTGCGCCAATAGCGGAAGGGAGCACAGCAACTCCCAAGTCTGAGTACGCGTAAGCTTCTGGGTCATTAATGTTGATTCCATCCATTAGTTTGAATGCTCTATGTTGAGGAGAATCGCCATACCACACCGACGAGCAGAAGTGGCTTCCATTTTCCAGAAGCCAGTTCAAAACGCAGGTCGAGCCAGATGCAGTGAGGTTATCTGTGGGTCGAGCAAACACATATGGGTCTGATGACGCGATAAGAGGTGAGTAGGAGACTCTTCGAGTGGCTGTTGTGGCTGTGAACCCTGATGTTATGCATGTCGTCACCAGAGCTCCGAGGACCAGCAAGGATGATACACCTGGGCTTCGGAGAGCATTGCGGAAGCTGCTGATAGCAAGAATGGTCTGCCATCGTGATTGAAGAAGCTCTTTTTCATTGCTAGAGCTGTTCCTGATCTCAAGAAGATGATCATCGACTGAATCAAGAAGTGCAAATCGAAGGGCAGAAAGGATGAAAGTCGTGATAATGGTAGAGATCAGTGTGACAACAGTGGTATATATCGCTCTGCTTGTTGCTGAGTAAGACCCGGCGTTTGTTAGCGGAGGTGTAGTTAAGGTAACGCCAACAAGAGCTGCGGCCACTCCGAAACAGAGAAATGTGGTCAAAATAGGCCTAATGAATGACCTGCGTGTCTTCCTTAGCTGTATAATTCCAGTTCGTTGGTACCCCCGCCATTGCGATTGGGGCTCATTGTACGGTACATAGCTCTAAATCTGTTAGTCACTCAAACTAGTCGACGATACTCTTCATTCGGCAGCGATTTACTGACGTAGTCCATGGGGTTCTGCTCTGCGATGACCTGATTTATGCAAGCTGGGTAATGGTGATCTTTTCAGCAATGATACTGCAAATAGCAAAGTACACCGACGGGAGCACCTAGCATCTCGACACCCTCGCTCTGTTTAAATATTGTCCTGATGTCTTGATGTTATCGACCTAGCGACTATGATTACAATGGAAATTAGTGATAGTGGGTCGATTATACTGTGGAGCCGATAAGTCACATTTCCGTCTGCCTACTTCTTGTCATTGTGGCTTTTAAGCGGCGTCATTGAATAAACCCGATTGACTACATTTCTTACCCGCCTCACTCCTTAAGTCCACAACTCTGGCTGACACGCCACTTCCCAAGCCATGGTATGATAGGTTGCGGTCTCTTAGTATCGGGATGCTTCGGTGTTTGTACTAACGGAGTCCCCGACCTTTTTCCCCCCTTCTTCCAGACAACATCGCGTCAAAGATTTACAGCCGGATTTCAGCGAAGTGGCGTAACCTGTCTTTCAACAGCCTACGAATAAGCACCTTTTTTCGAGTGTAGTGCATTAGTCCGGATACAATTTTCGTCCTGCGGAAAGTATCGGCACGTATATATACCACACTCACATATGGCTCTACATCAAAACATCGCGAGGCCAAGGTGGCAAAAGCCACCTGGTTGCTAGTGCCTTTGCGTTCCGCTTTGACACATGGACCCGCTGCTTGCCCCGAAGCTTTCACACTGGATCCTTGCCAAATCCCATCTCTATGCCTTTGAAAACTATACGGTCGTTTGGGTGGGGGAGCGCAAATAAGAGCGATCGGGTCCTTTCACTGGCGCATCAGAGTACAACCTAGATAAGGGTCTAATAGTGAGGTTGACTGCTTAGTTTAGAGTTTGCTGTTTAAGGCAGCTGAGGCCTTCGCAACGCCACACCGGTGCCACGACACTCTGATTGGTTTATTGACAGAGAGGACTTTTCAGCTCTATCCCGACACATAGCGCCACGGTTCTCTTCATCATATCATTGTCATGTCATTTCCGCTATCATGACATTGTTCGTTTGCTTTTAGTCTGAAGCATCCTGGATAAGTTGTGTGTCCCGGTTTAGGCACAAGATGAGGCAGATGACATTTTCGTCCGGTTTATGCCGGACAGCCGTGAAGAAGGACTTATACCTTAGGCTTCAGTCCCTTCTTACTCTATTATTGATCACATTCATTACACCTCGCTCAATCACAACTACAAAGAGCTAGCTCATTCATTTACATTTACCCTTTATCACATCTTCCAGTTGAGCCCTCTCACTTTAAGCCTTCGTATAAGGTCTGTCTTGAGATATCGCTTAACGATACAAGATATGAGGCTTTGTATATCAGGAAGCAAATCGCGTGCCTCCAGTCTATCCGTGGAGATCTTTGCTGGGTGGCAGGGACATTCTGGAATCTTTGTTCATTCTGGCACATGCTTCCGAAATGGGACAACGGTTTGTTTAACCTCAGTTGAGTTAGATGGGTTTTCTCTTACTGGGAAAAACATTTGGCATCCTATTTCTTGTCAAATGACCCCAGAATATTCTGTGTACGTATCTATGAACTAATTTCATTCGATGGCAATATTTCAAGTAAACTGCCATCAATATTATCGGCATAGTTGCCTGCCAGACATTCGTTAAATGCTGGACGATTGTCTTGGCGATGTGATCGGGGGTTAGATGCAGCGCTGGCTGTGGATACTCTGCTGCAGCTAGAGATTTATGCGTCATTTTGATGAAGATCAGTGGGGTAAGAACCCTGGAAGAATTTGACATGTCAAAAAGAGCGAGTGAATGGTAATGGCCACTCGCTCATGATTGTTTCGATTAAAATTTTGAATGATAGATGACTTAAAATTGTTATCTTGGTATATGATTCGAGCCGATTGTGGTGACAAAAAGGATGTAGTACTATCGGGGATGGTTTCAGATCAGAAAGTGTTGGGCTGAAAGAAGAAAATAAAAAGCTGGATTGACAAAATGCAAGTAAGATGGTGGCGGAGGCTGTGCGAAAAGATTGCATACACATTATTTCTAATAGGTCAACGAACGAGATTAATGCTGCAGGGCCAGCACCGAAGCGAATGCCGTCAAATCGCATCACACATCATGCATGCCACGATCATGAAGACGTTGAAATTATGCCTTGATGAGACACATCATTTCTTGGCGTTTTGACCGACAACAAAAGAAGCTTGTTGTCTGGCAGTCTCTTTCAGAACAGTTGCATCTTCAATCTCAGCTATGGAGGGCTTTCAATCCAAGAGCATGGAGTTATTTCACTCGGCCTCGGTCGGGTGGAAACTAACCCATATTGGCATTCTAATCGTCTTAACCATTTTCTTGCACTTTTGCAAAAACAAATACGCCACCAAACTTCGCCACGTACCCGGCCCATTTCTGGCCGGCTTCACCAGGCTATGGAAGCTCCATCATGTGAGACTGGGTCAGTGGGAAAGAGTGCAAATGGAACTTCACGCCCGCTATGGCCCAGTTGTGCGGATTTCTCCCAACGAATTACTAATTGCTGATCCTTCTGCTATCAAATCCATCTACGGCACTGCAAACTTCCCCAAGACCAAGTTTTACATTCCATTTGCGGCCAAGAACCACGAAGATCTTTTTACCGACCCCGATATTGCCCGGCATGCGCACAAACGCCGAGAAGTCGCTGCTGCTTACAGCATGAATGCTCTTGTGGAACTTGAACCGTTTGTGGACAAATGCACAAACCTCATGTGCGAACGTCTCGAGCAGCTTTATGTGCCCGAACATAAACCCGTCGATCTTTCGGCTTGGTTGCAGTTTTATGCTTTTGATGTGAGGCGCTCATCCCAAATACAAAGACTAGTCTGAAATTCTTTAGGTTATCGGGCAAATCACCTTTTCACGACAGTTTGGATTCATGAAGGAAGGGAAAGATGTGCAGGACTGCATTGCCAAACTCGAACGATATGTTGTCGAAGCCGCACTGTTCACAGTCATGCCAGAATTTTGGCAGCTTTATTGCGATTCCACGTCAATCTTGTCGAAACTTGGTCTAGTCCAGCCGCCCGGGGTGGCCACTTTTACCCAATTTACAGCAACCCAGATTCAGGACCGGTTAGAACGTGGAGATGAGGGCCTGCCAGACTTTGTATCACGCTTGAAAAAGATGGAGCGCGGTGAAGCAACCATTTGGCGCAGCTGTTTTGCCAATATTGTCGCGGGAAGCGATACCACTGCTATCAGTCTGCGATCTATTCTTTACTTTCTTCTCAAGAACCCACGATCCTATAGGCGTCTTCAGGAAGAAATTGACTATTTCATAGCCGAGGGCAAGGCGAGCGATCCAGTCACTTTCACTGAAGCAAGCAACATGCCATATCTCCAAGCGGTACGTGCCAAGGGTGAAATATTTCATATAGCTAATCGTTTTAGGTCATGAAAGAGGCCATGAGGATACATCCAGCTGTTCAATGGGGCCTCCCCCGTTACGTGCCAGCTTCGGGGCTCCAAGTAGGCTCCTTCAACATCCCAAGTGGAGCAGAGGTGGCTGTTAATCCATACATTATCCAACGGAACACGACCATATTTGGAGATGATGCTGACCAATTCCGCCCTGAACGCTGGCTGGAAAAGGAAAAAGCTTATGAGATGGATCGATACATGATTCAATTTGGCACCGGATCTCGCCGTTGCATTGGACAGAACATCTCTCTGATGGAAATGTCTAAGCTGTTGCCGCAACTCATCAGAAATTTTGAGTTTGAGTTGGTAAAGCTTGAAGATGACTGGAAGATATCTAGCTACTGGTTTACCAAACAGACAGACATGGACTGTTTTGTCAAAAAGAGGTGATGGGTTGATGCTAGCGCAACGTGAAATTTTAGGATAATCCAATCCATCAAACAGACAAAACGAAATGAATAAAGACATTACCACATCATAGCATTACAGTTTCTAATCATTTCTTTGGGCCGCTACAGGACCAGGCAGTATTGTGACCCGTACCAAGCCGAATGGACAAGGTATTACGCTCCACGTTGTAAAGATTAGAACAGCCGAAATGAACAATGTTTTTAATGTGCATGCCATACATATTATTCAACGTGAAAGAGAAATGGCTAAATATGTACTTTGGGTCATCAGTAGCTATGAAATGTTACACATACCAGTTATGAGTGTACCAAATCATACCACTGCTGGCCAAAATTATGAATAATACGCACCTTCGGTCACATTTCCCACCATAGACGAGTTATACGTGCAGTGCTCTTTACATCGTATTTGTACCAGCTTCTATGCATGTCACACCCCGTTGACGTCCCAAATAGCTCCATTGTTTCCATCCACGTTTTGAAACAACGCATCCCAATCCACGGAATCCAAACATATTTGCCCCCAAGCAACACCTGATGTTTCGATGATTGGGTCATTCATCCCTCTGTCATCGTTTCCCATGAGTTCCTCCTGGTGAATATCTACTTCAACAGAAACGCTGTTAATTCCATTAGATCTAAGCTCGTCCACGGTCTCATCGACACAAGGCTCTGTTTCCATTCTGGGTTGACAATCGACCTCTCCACCTTCAAACCTGCTATCAATACCAAGAACTGAAGTTTGATGCTCACTATAGGTATTTGACATTGGTATCCCTAATGCACTATCCGCCAACGAATCGTCGGAGGTGTCGCGTCTTGATTCCTGAATGATTCTTGAATTTGAGGTTCCTGATTCCCCTGAGGCACTATATGCCGAAGACCACTCATCCTGGATCTGCTCGAAGACTTGGAAGATTACTTCTTGCGTCGTTAGGTTCATTGGCTCAGGAGGTAAAATGGACATGCCATTAGCTCTGAAAGCCTGAGCCAAAATGATGGGCCCACGACGCCGGGAGAATTCCTGGTAGCAATGCAGTTCCTCTGAAACACCTGGTTGCATATACGCTGAGCTAGGTTTTGAATGATTTGGGAATAGAATATCCCATATTCCAAACCATTGCTGTGCCTCTGTGAGTTTGTGGTTTGACTTCCGACTAAGCTGCCAATGCTGTGCATGCGATATGCCATCCAGCTTTTTCGTGGCGTCTCTTCTGCATTGAACATCCCGAACATGCCTATCATGGGCCTCTTCTGTAGGAAAAGTCTCAAAGCAGCGGTCGCAGTAGAACTTTGGCGTGTGAATTCTAGAAAGATGTTGCTTGACGTGAGATATCTTGCCAAGAGTGTATCGGATACAACGAGGATACTTCGAGGCATCGCATTTCCAGAAAGGACACGCAAGAAATCTTGATGCTCCCTCATTCCTAGCGAGTTTGGTTCTTTTTCTTCGCGGCGGACGTGGATTGTCTTCATCATCTTCGTTCGCACCTTCTCCGCTACATTTCCTTTTTGAGGGGTGCTGGAAGGCGCCTTGCGTAGAATTGGCCCCCGGATTCCCGGTTGCCTCGAGTACTCCAGCATTGTTTTGAGGTTTATAGCTGCCCCCCGGAGCAGGTGAATTGTTGATCATATTTGGCATGACTCTTGATACCAGTCTCATTTCTTCCCTATACTCAGCCAAAAGCTTTTGTACGCAAGAGCTGATGATGGGTTGCACGGTATCATTATAGCCTCGCAGAATTTCTGCCCTATTTGATATATCCGATATCGAGAGCATCTCGGGATCAAAACATGTGTCCTGGGAGTCAGTAAGAATTGTGGGAC
Source organism: Calonectria hawksworthii (assembly GCA_020975415.1). NCBI lineage: Eukaryota > Fungi > Ascomycota > Sordariomycetes > Hypocreales > Nectriaceae > Calonectria > Calonectria hawksworthii. The sequence goes on along the minus strand of JAHXZK010000013.1, from coordinate 1,549,412 downwards.
TTGATAGAAGAATATGTTGCCGATTTGCTTGTGCATGCTCCACTTCCTTTTTGCTCAGGCCACTGTTTTCTGATGAAGAATCAACAGAACTTCCGGTCCTTATACACGGTTGAATAATATGCCGAAATTTCCAAAGATTAATATTTATGTCGGGTAGTTTGTGAAAATCAACCTTGGAGATAGTCGACAGACCGCAGGTACAAACGCGGGTGGGTGAGCTACTGAGATGCCATATCATAATTGTGCCTAGAGTGTTGACAAGCCTAAGCTCATACCCGGATCCTGTAAGCCGAAGTTGTGCATCTTCCTTCGTTAGGATCGGAGTCCCAAGCATGTACAGAAGAACATCCTTCGATAATTCAATTCCTGGGCACGGCTCCAGGCGCAGGCGAGTTGGATATCCTTTGACAACGACTGGTTGAGATGCCATTGTTATAAATTGGCTATAAGCCGCCATGTTTTGGGATTTCTCGCTGTTGAATCGAACCACCCAGTTTTGGTGCTTGTTGTTTTGTCCTTCGAAACCAGTATGGCTTGATGAAATGTGCGGATTCTGTTTATTCAAACCTTCCGTACAAAAGTCACCTTCTGTCAAAATGTCATCCTTGCTGTGGGCTAAGGGGGACGGTGGGATGGCCGCAAGGTATGGAATCCTGCAGACAACGACATCGTCATCCTCATTTGAGTGGCACAAGGCTGCCCCCAACCAAGCCAATCGTTCGCCACACTCAGCAACAGAGTGAGCTAGGCCTGTGATTTCAAATAACAAGGATTCTTCTTCCAGACTAACCATAATTTTGGTACTATCTGGTTGTATAACTAGCCAATTGTCAGTATGAATATTCATTCTCCTGAAAAATGAGGCCAAGATCTTACGATGAACTTTCTCAGCAGAAGTGCTCCCAATTGCTTTTTGAATAGCATTTAATAGTTCCATTCCCCCAAAAGTCCATGTCTGATCTAAATATTCCTTGGCTGTGCTTGCTTGAATTTGATCATTCGAAGAGCAAGTGAAAACAACGCAATCAGAAATTAATCTCTTGCATTCATTTCCTTGGGAATCGTTTGGCCATGTCTGTGCTTGCGGCCAGGGAATTTGAAGTCTCACAACATATGTGTCAGGACCTCTTTTTTTGCTGATAATCCCCTTCGGAAGTTGGGTCAAAATACTTTGCCGGACATCATGTATCATAGCGCGTGACTGAAATTCGCCCCAGTGAAATGAACATCGCTTTAATAGCGTGTCAATGAGCCATTCGTACGCTTCTTCTGATAATATCACCTTGCTATATTCGCAAAGCTCGGATTCGGCAATTGGATCTTCTTCCTCATCGTCTACCACTCCTTGGAAAAGGTCGGCAGCATCGAAGTCAAAGTCGCCGTCACCTGTGCTTCGACCCCACATGGCGAGCTTCTCCTGCAGAGACATAGCATCTGATGCGTTTGGCTTCTCAGATTCTTTGTCCTTTCCTCGCTGGAACATAAGCTTCAGCTGTCGCATAATTTCTCTGCCAATATGTTATAAAAGAAATTCCAATAAAAGCTGCTTCGCTAGCTAGACTTACGCGCAATTTTTATGAATGAAATACATCAGGCCAAGTTTTAACCTATTCGGGGCATTGATTCCTAGCTGGAGCGCAAAAGCTTTGATGAATTCAGGGAAAGCTTCTAGCATTGAATCCAGACCCTGCATAATAACTTCGCCAAGCCTGACATAAAGGTCTTCGCAAACGTCTGATATGGATTGTTGTGCCAAGTTAGAAGTTATTGATGTCGTTATTGAGTATACGGTTCTAGAATCTTCATCTTCTAGCCTCGTTGCCAGCGCCAAGCCCGTGGTTGGCTTCTGACTGGAGCAGGTTTGTTTTATTGGATCAGTATAAGATTTTGATACTTGGAGACCTGCAGAAGGCAACTGAGATTCAGAGACTTCCCGCATAGCGTGCCTTGTAACATGATTAGGGTCCGAGTAGCCTGATTCAAGTTTATCTTGTCTTCTTTGCTGCAAATTCCATTTCCAAGCATCCTTTGGAATCTGTGGTTTAGACATTTGACCAAACACATGATCAATTATACTGCTCTGGGATTCGAATCCGGAGTCTGTGGAGGAGTAAATAGGAATCTCCTTCGCCATAGATGGTCGAACTTTTATGCTTGATGCCTTTTCTAATATGGGGGTGGTTGAGGTACCGTCACCGACTGGCGGATCGAGTCGTTCTCGCTGCTGTGGATAAAGCAAGCTGATTGGTATAGGTTTCGAGCCCTGTTCACAATGCCGTTCCGTACACTTATCGGGGCTGGCTCTGTCAGCTTCAGTTTGAACTGATGTTTGTACGCTTGCACAAATACGGATGCATTGTTCTATGCTGGCCTTTTGATCATACAATAGCTGTAACTCTTTGCTCCCTGTGACATTGGGTCGTTCTCGATGCTGTGGAGAAAGTGCGCTGATTGGTATAGGTCCCAGGCCCTGTTGACAATGCCATTCCAAACACTTATCGGGGTTGGCTTTGTCAGCTTCAGATTGAACTGATGTTTGTGCGCTTGCACAAATACGGATACATTGTTCTATGCTAGTCTTTTGATCATCCAATAGCTGTAATTCCTTGCTCCTAGTGGCGTCGGATCCTACCATGGTTTGCTCAACTAATTGCTTGAGTTTGTCATCAAGGTGCTGGAGACGATCTTCCAGGTCATTGGTAGCATCTTTAACCATATATTCATATTCTTCAAGAACCCTAGCATTGACAGCGAATTTCTGACTAATAAGAAATTATCAAATCGTTAGTGGCACCGAGCGTGATAAAGAGCATGTTGCTTACAGGTTCATATCAGCCAATGCAATAGTAATGGTAGACCTGTACGATGCTATTAGGTCCGTGAATGCACTGATATCGTCTCCCATGTATTTTATCTCGGACCAATCCTGAAAAACTACCGGATGAGCCCGAGAGCGTGAGTATAGTTGTGCCAATGTCTGATTCAGGTCCTCGCATGCCTTGTTGCATTGCTGTAGGGGACGTTCCAATACAGAGAGGTCGATATCGGCAGCATCCTTGACGGTTTTATCCAAGTTAAGTAAGACGTCACTTAACGAATTGAGTTCTTGAGCTAAATCTCGGACGGCCTTGGGGCGCGATTTAAAACATCGAAGTGTGTTGTATAAAGTGACGGTGGATTTAATAGCAAAGCCGGCCAGCTCCACCAGCTTGGACGGTGCCATTGCCATGAATTCAATATATTATGAAGCATAAAATGGCAGAAGGCAACGAAAGAACAAGAAGCAGAAGCAAGATCGAATCTCGCATATATCAGGTTGTTGGACGATGGGCTGACAGATGAAATGCGGGCTCCAATTATGTCCGCCCGTTTAGCGCTGAACAAATACAACGAGGAATGTTGCATTCCCGTTCTGCTGTGATGAAATTTCGAGTCGCGTGACGGCTAGCGTAAAGTTCTCTTGCTCTCAATAGAGGTTGAGCTTTGTACTGGGATTATTTTGCGCTTATTCTGTCGCATAAAATAATTCAGCGGTGCGAGTGTGTGAAAGGCGTCCGTGCCCGGTTTGGGTCGCCATTCATTGACGTGGAGTGATAACGAAATGACGAGACCCGGATCAACCAGGTTCATATAGAGGATAAGAAACTTTTAGAAAAGAAATGATAGCGGCCTGGCATTGTGAAATAAAACCAGCTTTTTATCAAAAACACGCCACGCGTATAGAATCATCATCACAGACGTGCCTTCACATCTGATTGGGCAGAACTGGTCCCCTCCAAGTACCATTCACGTGAGAATCCAAGACCACGCCCTCATTAGATTGGCCGGTGTCTAATAGACCGTTCGTTCCCCTATATGCGTCACATTTCTCTCCCCTATGCGGAGGACTGGTCTAGCTGCAAATGCGAACGAGCGCCGCATAGGATTATTCATGCATAAGTAGAAGAAATCCTTCCCTTACCACTTTAGGTGCCGCAAGCCTGCACTTAGGTACCCATTCATCTTCACCCCCCCAATATCAATATACCTCCCTCTTAGTAGTAGTCTGGTCCTTGCTTATCCTAACCCTTCTTCCCTACACTATGGCTTGGGTAGTAACTCCACGTCTCTTACATCCTCTTATGTCTGACCACTATGTGCATAAAAGTCTGTCTTCCAATATTGCCCTAAAATAAAACTAATAGCTAGATTAAATAGTAAAGATGACCAAAGCTTGTTTCAGAAATAGCGAAAATGGCTAGGCCAAGAGGATGCAGTAGGTAAGTCATTTGTTTAGGATATGATATCCTAAAATAAACATGGGGTGACAGAGACAGCCTGCCGCAAAGATGTTAGACATTCGCAAAATGATTCACATCAACACAGTTGCATTGAAACTGGACTGTAGAAATTGATTGATTGTTTATTGAACAGAAATAATGAAAGGTATATTGGCTGGCTGTATCCCAAAGGATCTAATGTAGTAGGGGGTATCAATTTAGCTTCTTTTTTCTTTTTCTTTTTTTTTTTCCGGTTTAGTTTCGTTTTTTCGACGAGAGCAAAAGCCCAACACATTTTTCCGCAGAAGAAAGCTGCAGGCTGTGGTACGGCTGCCCTCGCACCAAAATGTTGGCTAGAGTTTAGAGATTGTATCAAAAACTGAATTGATCGTCTCCCTTACCCTTTCGCCGACCCACTCTTTTTCCAATTGCTCTTTTTCTTCCTGTAACTCATTCCTTTCAGTTACCCACTGCCTCCTCTCTCTTTCGAGCCGTTTCTTTCCTCTTTCAAGCCGTTTCTTCTCTTCTTGGAGCTGTCCCTTTTCTCCTTGGAGCTGGTTCTTCTCCTCTTGAAGTTGCTGTTTTTCTCCTTGAAGCTGTCCTTTATCCTCCTGCAGAAGTCTTTTTTCTTCTTGGAGCTGCCTCTTGTCTCGTTGGAGCTGGGTTTTGTCTTCCTCAAGCTTCTGCTTGTGCTCCTCTGATTCCTTCTTCTCCTTTCCTAGCTGTCTTTTATCCTCCTCCAGTTTCCTGTTGTCGTTTTCTAATTTTTGCTTTTCACCTTCGAGCTGGTGGTTTTCGTTCTTCAACCGCCGCTTGTCCTCTCTCAGCTGGTCGTTTTTGCTTTGCAGCTGCTTCTTTTCCGCCTCCACCCGGTGCCTGTCCTTGACCAAGTGCTTGAGATAAGGCGAGCTGGCCATGACGTAGACATTAAAGTCCTGTGCACTCTCCTGACTAATTTCGCTGCCTCGCTCGCTATTGTGGCGAGCGCGAGTCAGGGATGAGGTCGGGATCCAAGCTCCTTCGCTGTATAAAAATGCTTGCTCTTCTAGAACGCCGCTGAGCGTGTCTAGCTGGTGGTTGTAGAGCTCTCGCAATTTTGCCGTCTCATGGCTAACGCGTTGCATGTTATGTCTAAAACTTTGTCAGTGACATTCCAGTTAGGTCAGTTTGGTAGAGAAACTTACGTTAAAAGTATGGCGAGGCTTGTAGTTAAATTTGCATGGTGGGCACGAAGACGGATCAACAGCTTGGTGATGCTGACGTCCTCCCCGACCACAACATACTTTACCTTGACATCGGTTTCCAGGTTGTAAGGTTCTATTTTCCGTCTAATTGATTTTATTGTATCTTCGCAAGAGGTGATTTCCACCTTCATTTGCATCCATATCTCAGCTTCGTCCGGTACCTGACCGGAGCTAGCTGTGGTTTTGTAAAGTGATAGTAGCACGCTGAGGTTGGAGGTGATGGTGTGGCATTCTGTGGCTATGCCGTCGAGTTCTGCACGCGCAGATGGATGGGTTTCACGCACGCTGCAAACCCATGCAGACGTTTCGCGCACAAGCGGCAAGAAATTGGTTACCAGCTCGACGATGTTCATTTTGGCTAAAGTTGATAGGTGAGAATGATGAACTGACCTTGATAGGATCCCGAAGAGAGCAGTTTATATGACAAGACACGGGAAGAGGTGGACCTACGTGTTGGTGGCGGCGGTGTTGCAGGTGGCTTTTCCCAACCGCCGGGGACCACGTCAAAGGAGAGGGACGTAGCCTCGTCGAGGTGACAGGAGGTGCTTTGACCTATGAACGACATCCACATATCCATGTTGGCGACACGGAAACATTCAGTAACCCTTTACCGTTTAGTTAATCAGGCCCAGAGTGGAATTTTTACCAGGGTTTCATGTCGTTTCATAGTTTTGTATTCTCGCCTGTTGTCTCTGCTCACCGCCGCTTGGTTTGGGTTTACAACCTAAGACAGTCGTCGCCACACTTGACTCAGGGCTGGGTTGGGCCAAAATGTGGCGCAGCAGCGACCTCGCGCTTGGGTCCCGCTAGCGCCGACACGGCTCGTGGCATCTGTCACCTGCAAAATTGAGGCTTAATTTTTCCAGCACATGTCGTCGGCCATTGGCAGCCACGTGTATCGAGGCCTTCGCATTGGCTTATTGACGGGACACGTTCCTGCACTAAGAACGCCTAATGCTGGACAGCTGTTTGAGTGATGCTGGCATCATTATTCTACATACGGATAGCATGTTGGGCTGAGGAGTCATAGTATCCAGTTTTGGCACTTCATTGGGCCCGATGGCATTCGTCAGGCTGGGATCTCAAGAGCCAACTATGGTGCAGCCACCTAGGACACCCCATGAGTCAACGCCGAACTTCGCCAATCAAATATTATCCAGACAAACCTGATTTATTACATCTATGACCTGATCCCCGTTCGTGAGCCACAAGCCTTCAGTATGGAGAAGCGATGACGATAGCATAAATCGTGATGATAAAACAGTCGCAGTGCTCGGAAGAATAATGCTGCGTTTAAAATACCTGATGAAAATAAGTGACATGATTGGCTTGTCATCCGTAGGGCCCACTACTCTGGCCGTTTCGAATTTCCCAACCCTGAGCTTCGGAAAGCGGCTCGACATTCCCTGTTTGGACATGAACTTCGGAACTTCAGTATGTATAATAATCAGTAAAGATTTCGAGTATGAGTGCATGTAAATTAGTCTTATTTTACAATTCATTGTAATTTCGATTATTAGAACCAAGATCATCAAATATTTCCTTGTTTCCAGCGCCGTTGCAGACGTCAATCACCATGGCGCATCCCTCTAGCTCCATCAACATCACGGAGGCCAGCATTGCCCAGATGCAACATGCCCTCAATACTTCATCAATTACCAGCGTGGAGCTAGTTTCTCTCTTTCTCCGCCGTATCGCTATTTACGATCACCGTGGTCCGTTGTTGAACTCTATCTGCGTCATCAACCCAGATGCTCTTAAGGAAGCGAGTGCCTCGGACTTGTACAGAGCTTCAGGCCAAAAGCCGAGGTCTTTGGAAGGCATTCCTTTCACTGTCAAAGATAGCTACCAAGCTGCGGGCTTAATGGTCGCCGCTGCATCTCCGGCATTTGCTGGCCTTGTGGCATCTGCAGATGCAGCGGTTGTCAAGTCGCTTCGAGATGCTGGTGCTGTCTTGATCGGAAAGACAAACATGCCACCCATGGCAGATGGAGGCTCCCAGCGTGGGCTTTATGGAAGATCTGAAAGTCCCTATAACTCGGAATATCTACCCACTGGTCTTGCCTCGGGCTCTTCCTATGGATCTGGGGTTGCAACAGCAGCAAGCTTTGCTCCCATTGGTCTTGGTGGCGAATCTGTCTCCTCGGGACGTGCTCCAGCGTCGAACAATGCCTTGGTTGGGTACTCTCCTTCCAGAGGTGTTATTCCTTCCCGAGGGCTGTGGCCCCTGTACCCCACGTGTGATGTGGTTGCACCTCACGCGAAATCTGTCGAGGATCTTCTGACTATGTTGAACGTCATTGTCTTTGAGGACAAAGAACCAACAGGAGATTTCTGGAGAGGACAGAAATTTGTTCCCATCCCATCTTGTGAAGAGATACGACCTCGAGATTACCTCAGCCTAAGAAATCCGAAGGCTCTCCAGGGAAAGCGAATTGCGGTCCCCAAATGTTACATCGGCAAAAGAACCCCAGGTGGTTATGTCGCGGCCTGTTCTGAAGCCACATCTAAGTTATGGCTCCAGGCGAAGTCAGACCTAGAAGATCTTGGGGCCACCGTTATTGAAACAGATTTTCCTCTGGTCGAGAATTACATGAAACAGCTATTCCCTGGTCAATGCGCCAACATCCCCGGCGTATCAGAAGACTGGATTAAAATCGAACGATGTCAAATGATTGGCATGGCTTGGGACGACTTCTTGCGCTACAACAACGACCCAAGCTGTTCGACTCTGGTTGGAGTCGATCCCGCAAAGATTAACCCCGGCTTTGCCCCCATGGATGATCCTTCCCAATTTAGTGAACAGCAGAACCAAGTGCTTTACTCGCAAATGATCGACGCTGTGAACCATCGGCCTTCCACTCTGTATGACTTGCCTGGGTGCGAGGAATCACTTAAGGCACTGGAGGCTGCTAGGAAACGAGATCTTGAAGACTGGATGGACTCGAATGGCTACGATCTTGTCGGTACGTATTGCATATTCTACATCACATCACTTCCCCCAGTCTCTAACCATTGAGCCTCAATAGTTTTCCCAACAAACGGTGACGTGGGTCATGCGAGTTCCGAAACCTCATTTGAGGCAATGAGTTATGCTATTATAGATGGCATAAAATATTCCAACGGGAATCGTGCTCTAAAGCATCTGGGTGTTCCAGCTATTACCATCCCAATGGGCATGTTGGCTGACAAGCAAATGCCAGTTGGACTGACTTTCGCTGGAAAAGGTTGGAGTGACAGTGATCTGTTGAGCTATGCGTACGCATATGAAACAAACAGCAACAGAAGAGTCAGTCCTCCCAGCGCCCCGGCGTTGGATAGTGATATTGTGGTTTTGGACACATCAAGGGTTCGTGGAGAGGCCAACTTTGAACTAACTCTTGATGAAAAACACATCAAAAAGACTAGCCATGAAGGTTTCGAGAGTTTAAAAGTCGTTCTGAAGGGGAGTATTTTTTCGAGCTCAGGGGCTGGCGTGCTCGAAAAAATGATTGTCTTTACCAATGACACCTTGTCGATTCCGGCCAATGTGCAGGGTAGTGAATGGAGTTGGGAGGCGGAGCTGACACGCCCGCAGGTGAACGATTCATATCCGATTCCAGGCGTGGTTCCAAGGGATCAATTTATGATTATAGTTGTTGGGAAGGGTTCGAACGGTTTATGCAGTGGTTTGTTGTTGTTGGAAGGATGAGGTTTACGCAGTGTCCTACTAGTGGTTGCTCCATCATGGGGAAGAGGGTAGCCAAAAATTCGTGTTCGCTTACAATTCAATGGTCATATGGGCCAACATAAAAAATGAAGTGGAAAATCTTTTTGGTGGGAAATCTCATTCTTGAATGCATCGCTTAGGGCTACAGATAGATGGACTCAAGCAAACCTGGCATGATGTCGGGCCGCCGAACCCCGCTCACTTGACACGCGCCCGAAAAACCCGGTCTGAGCTAGATTTTGCCAACTCTAGTGGTATCATTTTCCTCATGATTGCGCGTTGAGTTCATGATGCCGCCAAAGCCTATCTGCTGCTGGACATGCAAGTTGAGGCACGTTAAATGCGACGCAGCGTCGCCGGCCTGTCTGCAATGCACGTCGCGGCGGATAAATTGCCACGGCTATGGGCCCAAGCCAGACTGGATGGATGGCGGCGCAAGAGAACAGGAGGAGAGGCAGCGCGTCAAATCTAGAGTGAAGAAAAGTTTTCGGCGGAGGAGATCGCTTCACCAGAAGTCCACCAGAAGATTGGGCCGTGGCATGTCTCGTGACGCGTCTCGTCGGAATACGCCATCAACACCATCGAGTTGTACCTCTATCAATTCCGCGGAGACGCAGCCTCAACAAGGTAAAATCGGGCCCCTCTGAGATGCATGGAATTTCCTTCTCGATGTGCTGTAATTGACGAATGGCTCAGGAGACATTGGGCGGGCAGGCGATGGGTCAGCCACGGATCACTTACCCTTGTCATCTCTCTTTGCACGACCATTCCCTTACGAAGAGTCGGCGCTCTTGATGCATTATCTAGACCACGTATTTCCGATGCAGTACTTTTACTACTCGAAAACAGCAGGGGCTCGAGGCTGGCTTCTGTGGCTGCTTAGCAAGAACGGACCGCTTTATCGGGCGTCACTGAGTCTCGCTGCTTTGGACCTTCACTTTCCTCACAATAGAGAGGAATACAATGCCGGCATTGCATATCACTCGGGAGCTCTCAGAGAACTTCAGGATTTTATTTCACGCTTCCAGGAAGACGAGGACCAAGTGGATGATGAGCGCCTGGTTGAGGTGATTGCTTGCGGAGCTGCGCTGATTAGCTTTGAGGTGAGCGCGATATCCCATGCACTATTCTACCCGTCATTCCCTCTTGGCGATTATTGAGATATTGACGCCTTGGTAGGTTCTGCGAGGAAGCTCAAATAATTGGCAAGAGCACTTGCACGCGACGGCTTCCATTGTAGCGTCCATGCGCAATGGTGAGAATACATGTCCGGCAAATGCGCCAATGTCATGGGTTGCAGGGCCTAGTGCTACTCTTTCATTTCACATTCCAGTTCTGTTATGGATAGACATTCTATCTTGCGTCTCTACGCGCGAAAAACCCAGGCTTCCTTATCAACAGTGGATGAGCGCTGGGAATGATGTAAAGCTTGACAACGTCATGGGCTGCCAAAACTGGGCCATGAAGGCCATTGGAGATATAGCATGCCTGTATGAGTGGAAGCTTACGGCTGTGGCGACAGGAACACTGGATGTCGAAGAATATGATGGAAGGAGGCGACGGATTGAAGATGAGCTGGAAGAGGGCCTAGAAGCGCTACAAATTTCCTCAATGGAAGTAAGTCCCAGCATGAACCCAATCGCTTTTTTCGCTGCTGATACCGAGAGCCAGTCTTCATTCCAAGCTAAAACAAACTGCACGACGCACATATTTGCAACAGCAGCCCTTGTGCAGCTGCAAGTCCTCGGAGCGAATGTCTCTGGCTCGTGGTCGCCAAATCTTCTTCGCAGGGCCGTGATGCGTGTGATCGGCGCTATTCACTCGACCAGCGAACCGCCATCTGCGCGCCAAATCCCTTGGCCGATTTGTGTCGCAGCCTGTGTTGCTGATCCGGATCTGCGACACTTTTTTGAAAAGCTCATCACAAGTGTGCTCTCTGAAGCCAATGGGATGGTTGGCAATTGTAGGGCGATGCTGGAAATAATACAGGAATGCTGGAGGCTTAGAGATCTGGAGCCAGATGCGCAGTGGGAGTGCAGTTCTGCTATGATGAAGATGGGCATCAACATTCTGCTCATCTGAGTGAAATTGGGTTGAAGATGCAAGCTGTGTCCTGATTCACATCTTTGATTTGGCGCACAACATTTCGGGCCGACCCTTCTCCCTTGTTGTTGACACTTCCTATTCGATGGTTGACCTCAATGCTTGTTTCATTTCTACGGAATGGGATCTTTCAATTATTTTCACATGAGATCAAAGTGATATTGCCGGGAGGGCCTGAAGCTCGACACCCTGATCACTCTGATCGGCAGTGATCACCGCTTTTGTTCCGGCGCTAAACTGACTTGCTGATGCATGGTTGCAGCAGCTAGATGGATTCCGAAGAGCGTTTCCGCATTTGCGTGGGTTTCCAGGACCCGCTATGCCCAGCAAATATGCAGATTAATCATTACTGCAATTGTATTGTAGGCTGGGTCTTGCATCAGGGTGGCTTGCTCAAGCATATCGATCCTTCTCGTACCGTGTGCACAGACGATGTTGGCTGCGGCAGTAGCCGTGTGATCCTTGTGGCAGGTGATGCAACGGGCACTAGATGCCTGATCAGAGATAACGGGGTTGGTAAATTCGGCGAGACGAACAGAATCTGACCAGGACCTCCAAAGTTGTGCCGGGCTACCCTTGTCCAGAGCAATTTCGCAGTCGGCAGCAGGGAGGGAGCGGGTAAGCAGCCACTCCGCTCCTGCATATGCACATCGTATAGTGAACAACACAGCCTAAAACTCACTTGGAAGGACTTGCCGATCCCGCTTTCTTTTTTTGGGAGCTGGCTGCATAGTAATGATGTGATAACATCTGACAGAAGCTGATCAATAGAAATACGAGTCATTGTTCTCGCACATTGGAAATCCAACCGAATTAATTCTTAGTCTAGGACATCTACTTTTCTTCGTCCCTCTTCTTGACGTATTCAGTCTCGAATGGCAGCCCCGCTTCAGTCCTTAGTGCTCCATAGGTAGATGAGGAGTCAAGAGGCCGACCGTTGGCATTGGAAAACTCGCTAGCCACCTTCATATGTCTCATAGCCACGTCGGCCACCTCAAGTTTGAGGCCAGCCTGATCGGCGCATGCAATACCGTGGCCAACATCCTTTATGGCCAGGTTCAGGTCTGACCACGGCCGTTCTCCGCGTGCGGGCAAGTACGCTCCGGTTGTAAGGCGCTTTGACATGCTGAGTGCCAGTGGCCCGTACTGCTGCTCAATAAGGGCCTCGAGATTTTGGCTTCCGAGACCCGTTTTCTCTGCCAAGACATGAGCCTCCGCAATGAGTTCCATCATTCCTGCAGTTATGAAGTTTCTACCGCAAGTTGCTCTGATTAGCCGCTACTCTTTCGGGGTCCAGTGGGAGTGCTCACCCAGTCGTTTTCATCATGCTAGACTGTCTCACATCTTCGCCAAGACGGATAACGCCCCGTCCCATCACGCCAACAATAAAGGGACTGATCGACTCAACTGAGTCGTTGGGACCCGCCACAATCCACAGCAGCTGGCCCTGCGCGGCGACAGGACTCGCGCCAAAGACTGGAGAGGCAATAAACTTGGCACCCTTCTCAAGAAGCCTGGATTGGGCTTTCTCGGAGGAGTCTGGGTGAACTGTCGATGTGTCTACGATAAGTTTGCCTGAGACAGCATCCCCAGCCTCAAGTATAGAATTCAGCGTCGCCTCTAGTGCCGAGTCATCACTGAGGGACAAAAATACAATGTCGGCATCCGAAACTAGCTGCTTGACTGATGCAGCGGGTACTCCGCCCAGTTCCTTGAGAGAATCACCTCTCGATATAGTGCGATTATAATATTGGAGACTCGGAGCTCCTGTCTGGGACAAATGCTTTTGAAGGTTGGTGGCCATGGGAAGACCCATGGATCCAAGACCTGGTACGATTAGATGTGCCATTGTAAGACAGAATCGAGACTCACCAATCCATGCCAGCTTCGGAGATGTCATTGTGTCTTGTTGGTTAGGCGAGTAATAACTTCTTCGTGCATAAGAAAGCACTGACTTTATGAACTGCACAGAGACAATCTCAATCTCGGAAGCGAGCCGAGTTAAGCCACAGTTAGTGATGGTATGCTGAGTAAGACACGGATGTGTGCCGAAGGCGGGGTTACTGCGGAGCGAGGCATTTGGGTTGGAGAGAGGCGCACCGCCGTGGCGGAAAACAAGATATGAGGCTTGATTTGACAATGCGGCGCTATTTGCGGCGCGCCTCGGAATTCCCGTAAGGCTCAGCTTTCCCATCCAGCTCTATCGCTTTTTTTTCTCTATTTCCCATGCGCCAGCTGGGAAGAGAGGGAGCACCGCCAGCTACCCCTGCATCCTTGTGGGGGCTTGCTTTATCGGGTTTTTAGGGCGCCATCTGGAATACGGATAATTCAAAGTCGAATCACGGCAACGAAGAAGGCTACCTGTTTGCTTTGCCAGGCCAGCGAACCTATCGTCGGATTCTTATTGAATGAAACAGTGTGAGATTGCTGGATTGGTCATCGGATGCAACCGTAAGCTCAACGGCAATTGCCTTGCCTCAAACTTCGGCCAGCATTGCAATGCATTCAAAAGTCTACTAATTGCCGCTCTTCCGAACGGCAGTTCTCTCTGATGGCGTCAATGTGCTGGGCACAGGCAGGCTATGTGTTGGTCAAGCTCTGCGTTAGCTAACAACGTTATGACCAGTTGCACCAGCATGAGCGGGGTCGTTGCTAGAGTCAGCTTGCACCAACAACATAAGCACCAACAACAGAAGCTAAACTATAAGCTAGTCTACTGCGAAAGCCCCCGCGGAGATTGCAGGGTCAGATTGGGCGTTCTAGATTGACGCCTTTTAGCCGTTTGCTTCTTTGGTCTTGGTTTCATTTGTGTCTGGGGTTCAAGAATTCCGTCACATTCCACCATGACATTGCCCCGTCAGACGCCATGCTCATGCAGCGACCTGTCGATCCTTAGAGGGGAACGGGTATGTTTAGCCAGCGCACTGCCGTTTTTTCTGTCTTGTACCAGGCTTCTCCGCAAATCAGAACTATCTAGGGAGTCATCGTAGGTCAGCACAGAATGTCACCCTTTGGGGGTCTTTGAGATTCCCAGCGCCGTTGCATTTGATCTGCGGGGGATGGAAAACATGGCGTCCTGTCGAGTGTCAGTGCTCGTTTTCCCCATGGTCTCATGGGAAATTAGCGTGGTTCAAAGCACGAGCAAACACTCTGGACGCCCAGCTTTGCTGTTGGTTCGGTATTTTTTGCTTATTGCGTCTCACTCAAAGGGAAGACCGCTGGATCAACCAGCGCCTGCGAACAACAGACCCTGCCGACATGTCCAACCTCAAACTTTCGTTTGACCCGTGCACTTGGAGCCAATCTCCCGAGTCCCATTGAGCCAATCGCTGCCGTGCCCTGGTGAACCTTGAATTGCCCCGTTTTAGGGCTGATGTTTGTTATGGGCCTTGACTCGAGGTTGGCATTGTCCACTTATTTGGGTGGCTGTCCCTTGTGGTTAGCTGAAGCCAATAGTAGCTGGCCGGGGAGTAATCATATTTTCTCATAAAGGACGGCCATCATCTTGCTTGTCTTACATCGGATCCTTCATCTAGCACATTGAAAACCAGTACTCATCACAATGCGCTTGCTTAGTCTCTTACCCTTTATCGTGGCTGGCTCAGCCGTTGTTGCCCCTCGAGGCTACTCCAAGGTCGTCGAGAAGGATGTTGTCATCATTGGGGGAGGCTCTTCCGGCACCTACGCCGCCACCCGATTGCTTGGCGAGGGCAAGTCGGTGGTGGTCCTGGAGAAGGCCAATCACCTTGGCGGCCACACCACCACATACACCGATCCCGACACCAAGCAGCCATTCAATCTCGGTGTAATTGTCTACCACAACTCGACGCTCGTTCGAGAATACTTCCACGGTCTCGGTGTCCCGCTGAAAAACGTTGATTTATCGGGCACGTCCAAGTATTACGACTTTACGACTGGCAAGGCTGTCAAGGGATTCAAGCCTACCGGAGCCTCCGACCTATCCCTCGCCATCCAGAAGTACGCGAAGATCCTCGGCGAAACCTATCCTTACCTCACTTTAGGCTATGATATCCCTACTCCGGTCCCCAAGGAGCTCCTGGAGCCCTACTCCAAGTTCGTCAAGAAGCACGGACTGGAGGCCATGGTCCAGCAGGTCAACAGCATTGCCGGATGCAACGGAAACCTCCTGGAGCGACCCGCCCTCTACGGCATCAAGGTCTTTGGGCCTCTCCTCATCCAGGCCATCAACAACGGCTTCATCAACGCCGCCTCTGGCGACAACCTGGACCTCTACCGGGCTGCCGAAAAGTTGCTTGGCAAAGCCGGTGGCGCCATTGTCAGCGCCAAAGTGAAGAAGGTGACCCGATCCAACAGCGGTGTTACCGTCCTTGTTGATACTCCCAAGGGTCCTGTCACTGTCAAGGCTAAGAAGCTCATCCTGGCCATCCCGCCTCTCAAGAAATATTTCAAGGAGATTGGTCTGGACCTCACTGCCGAGGAGTCCAAACTCTTTGGAAAGTTCAAGGGATTCCTGTACGGATCTGCCGTCTTTACCTACAAGGGCATCAAGGAGGGCCTGGAAAACATCGGTACTAAGGCCCCTTATAATCTCCTCACCCTTCCCGGGGCTATCAGCATGTCGCCTCTCAGCGGAACCAAGCCCACCAACAAGATCTCAACCTACTTTGGCGGCCTCGACCCCAATATATCGGACAAGAAGATCAAGGACATCATCAAGGGTGAGGTTAACAACCTGTACAAGGCTGGAAACATTGGAAAGGGCACCGTCGACTTCAAGTTCTTTGACAACCACAGCCCTTACCACATCCACGTCGATGCCAAGGATATTAAGGAGGGTTTCTACAGCAAGCTGTACGCCCTGAACGGAAAGAAGAACACCTTCTACACCGGCGCTGCCTTTGTGGACAACGACAGCAGCATGATCTGGACCTGGACCGAGTCGTACCTCCTACCACTCATCAATTCTTCTCTCAGGAGTAAATATGCATAATTCTTCTATCAAGAAGATACCAAATACGCTTTTATATATTTAATATGGATGTTCACCAACTTGATCCCTCTGCGCAGCAACGCGTTGGTCCCGTAAATGCTTCTGAAACTGTACTGTCATTTTCAGCACAGACTTTACATGCTGCAGTGTCAATTTTCCACTAGGATTCTCTTTAGACTTTGCCAAGGCTCGAGCAGAAGAGACGACGTTGCCTGTGGCTTTACATTAGTATCAGGCGTCTGATATACTTGGTGATAATGTTTCCATACGTATCTGACGTCCATCTACTTCTTCATCAAATTCATCACGGATCCAGTCGGTCATGTGCTTCATGTTTTCGATGTCGTCTGAGTGTTCATTAATGAATTGCTGGAATAAATCCCGCAATTGTTTCAGGTTTAGGCTTGTATATCGTATTGCCATGTGTACACGAGATTGTACAGCAACGTCAAAAGTTTTGATTCTATTTGTTGTCAAGATTAAAATGCCATCGTAGTATTCGAGCACCCGAAGGAAAACTCCCAATGGTCAGTCTAAGTCAGAACAACTATCAATCTAAAGCCACACTCACCAGTTACTAGAGAATTGCGATTCAAGTCTCCTCTGTCCTTTCCTCGAGATTCAAGAAAGACATCGGCTTCATCACTGCCAAATAATGTCAACAGATTCGGTGTTGTCCGGAACCTGGGTAATTAACTTACAATAGCAGGACAGCCTCCCATTTGGATGCTAACTTAAAGATTTGGGCCATTTTACCCTCGACTTCATCCGGCTTCAGTCCGATATCACTGACGCTTACGGTGTAAAGTGGTTTGCCTGTGGCTTGAGCCACGCTCTCTGCGGAGGGCGTTAATTTCCTTCCTGGTTTCTGCTTCTAGACTGCGCCTATACACCTACCGGCTGTAGAAGTTTTACCCACTCCGGGTGGTCCTATCAATTCATGAGTATTAGGTTGAGAAATGGATAACATACTTACCGTGCAAAAGTATCACCAAACCACTTCCTTTACCTTCAAACCAGTCGTCCCTGCTGGTTGTCTCTCCGGCAACCGTTATTTTCTTCTTCTCGTGATTCCCAACAAGATTCTTAATCAACTCCTTAGGATCTGATTCCATAATAAGCTTGTCAAATGCATCCGTTTTGATCTTCTGTTTGATTTCATTGACAGCAGTAACTGACATCTGCCCCCATGACTTCGAGCTCAAAATATATCCTAGGAACCTAGCAGGACATATGATAAACTGATCTTCTTCAAATTCATCGGTTGGCTTTGCATTATCGTAGTTAAACTTCATCATATTCTTCAATTCTCGTGACTTCCTGCATTCCGAGCAGCTGCATTCATAGTTATCAACCGAGATCTTGAAGTCACCCATATTTTCACGACTAATATACTGGATGTATGATTCATGGTCGACGATGACTGGGCCTTTGATCTGGACTCCTGATTAGCAAGCCTCGGTCAAGTTAGTTGGAGTCTTACCCTAGAGGATTGGATGATACTCCGATCTACAGAATCGCTACCAGTGGTGCTGACTGGGTCGAGCTATTCTTTACATTAGCCGTCTGCATTTTCCAATGAAATTGGAACTGCTTAGTTACATATGTGCTTCCCACATCTGATTCGCTATATCCAGACTGTTCAGTAGTAATGCAAGGGCCATCACAATAAAACAGCTGTGAACCCTTCGGTGCGGTACAGAACCGGTGGAACCTTTCGCCTCGTTTTCTGAGAGTGCTGCGAAGGCTTTCAACAGCAGACTGTCCATTATCATCAACGAAGTATTTGACAGGATAAAATTTGAGAGTATTAATAGCCTTGGCGCCTGTGTACTTGTCAATCCTCAAGGTTCCGGAAACTCGGTTGAATGTCTCTCCATTCCAATCGTATGACCAGCATGTCAAAATGAAGACATTATTTTCCGTTCCAATTCTGCGCCCAGAGTTTCCGTATTGGTATTCACGAGCGATGAACGCTTGGGGGTGGTTGAAAAAGACCTCCGAATAGACCAATTCGCCCGGCGGGAATAGTGTCCAGAGGAATTCGAAGGGTATTTCAGAACTCCTGGAAAATTGGCTCCGCTTCTCAAAGTATTGTGCTAGCTCTGAGCTTGATTTAACTTGCTCAAGGAGCAAATGGAGGTCCTTTCGCGCTGCCTCTACGTCCACGACATCTTCTTTTGTGTTTTGGGCTGCTGCTTCAAGTTTGTCCCAATCCCAAACCAAAGTATCAAAGTTTTCGGTAAATGAGCTGTAGCTGGACAGAGATGAAGCCCGGCAGGTGTTCTTGATCAGGCTTTCCAAATGGACGGAGTTGATGATCGCATCTGAGCCGATGTATTTATTGTCCTCGTCAAATGATCTGAGCCAAGTAAATGCATACGTAGGGCTTTGTTTAGGCTCCTTGGTTTTAGACGGCATGGTTGAAGGGACCTCTTCAAAAACACCCTTGTCTTCATTATAGCGGGAATCGAGAAGGCGAAATCTTGGGCTGGTTTCAATAGATGCCGAATCTTGGTGTTTCTTGTCGTCCTCATCCGATTTGTTTTCGGTCTTTCCATCTTCTCTCTGTATTGGTGAGTTAGCTTCCTTCATCAAAATATTTATTATAATGATTGAATCTCTGTACTTCCCTTGTCATCTTGTACCATTTTGTGGTGTTCTTCTATATCCAAGGAGCTCCTTGTTCCACCATTACTCTTTTCTTTAGCGTCAAGGCTTTTTTCTAGCTGATCAATCTTTTCCTCCAACAATTTAATGTACTTTTGCTCCAAAGACTGCACCATAGCATCGTGCACATCTTTCAATAAATGACTGGAGCCAGATGGAATGTCAGCTGCCCCAATAGTACCTGGTTCCTTCTAGACGTAGTCAGTCGCATTTCAATTTAAGATATTTGATTGGCATACCATTAAACCCTCTGCCGTATCCATCTTGTGAGCCAGGCCACTTGAGTACTGTAAAGAAATGTTTTGAATCCTTGATAGCAATTAGAGATTTCAGAATATGTGTTAGAACGGAAAACACCACACTCTTTGTTCTGTGTCGTAAGACAACCTAAGCTTTGTGAATGTGGTGAGCAGACATATGCCAAGCTTTTATAACAACGGCTGGGCTTTTTATGCTTATCTATCCCATCACGTATGACGAAGGGATTTTAGCAACACCGTCTTATCTTTGGGGTTAATAAATCGTTTTTTCTTCCGTCAATGACACGAGTACACGTATTTGAACCAGGATTACCGTTGGATTCTTGCGCCTCGAGGCCACTAATTTCAATACAGGTTTTTACGTTTGCATAGCAAAAGGCATACCGAATTTGGTTTCATAGTCTCATCTCCTCCATAATCCATCTAAGGCTGCAATCACACCCTAGTATTATGTGACTTAATATACTGATATTACATTTCAGCCGAGGTGCTGTTCCAATTGTGATAAAACTTTATTTTAGGCTATAAGCATGATTGTTACATCAAATTATGAATAGGCGAGTAGCTCCAATCACAATCCCATGTCCCCCACATTCAATAAATATTGACAATGGTACTGTAGCATCGGCTGATGTGATTCTTTTTATTCTGGTAGAATACTACCCTCGGCTGATGTGTTGTTCCAATTATAATCTGTCATCACCCTCAATCAGAACATGGTTCTGGCGACTACACAGTGCCGACGCGATCGTGGCTCCAATAATAATCTATCAAAACTATCAGCTGATATCCTAGTGCAATTGTGGTGTAGTATTTAGCAATGTAATGTTCTAATCATGGTCAATCCACCAGTCATACCACAGAGACCCCGCTTTGATAAAATCAGGCTGCTAAGAATGTTGGTGTGAAGCACCAACTGTCTGACGAGTGTTGTGTGGCTGGAGCATTTGGGTTGAATCTTGTGGCACCATTGCATTTGGCCCAGCCGAATGGACCTTGGAGTACCTGCTTAGAGATATTTGGTCCGAGAACATCAGGACCCCCATCCTGTTGGTATGAAGATTTCCAGAAACATTGCGTCTTCATCAATCTACTACAAAATACTACAGTCCGCGTCTAATACATGAAATCGATCGATACAGGGTCTTAAGAAAGTAAACGGGAAGAAATATTGTCGTAAGTCTCTATTGGTACATATTCGAAACTCCTATTGATAGAACTCATTCAGAAAGTATTCCCTGCGACCGCTCCAATGGCGATGACACGAGAGACTGAAGATATCATAAACATTCCCAATTCTTTTAAGATCAGGGACAGGTCAGTTATAGAACGTTTCTCATTGCGCCACTTTCGACCCGTATTCACTGTTTCCAACCGTTAGCGTAACCCTAGACCGTGCGCATAATGTCAGATCAGTACAGGTCGAATTCTCACGAAAGATTCGAAAACATCTTCACAAACAAGATTTAGAAAGACTAGACGAATTAAACCGATCGTACGATGATGAAAATAGTGTTAAAGGCCTGGAGCGCTTGGTCGGAGAATACCTCCCAGCAGCTGAAGATGCTCAGGACAACCTTAAAGACAAGAGGACAAAGGGAGGCAGAAAGATATCCACCAATGCACAACAATTTGCCAACACATTCGCAAATTTTCTGGGTTGTTATTCTCAAATTCTTGACCTAATGAACGGCGTTGACGTTCAATTCGGTGGCGTGGCAGTCCAAACATTGTCTCTCTTGCTCATTGTTGGTCAATCATACCATTTCTTTTAAATGGATGTAGGTTGACATATAGATACAGGTGGCTGTAAACAAACAGAAGAAAGAAGATCTCATAGAGAGCTCGTTAGCTAATTTTGGACACAACTTCCCACGTCTCCAAGGCCTTAGGAATATTTATCCAACTCCTAAGATGGAGAAATTAATTGCGGAGGTATATGAAGATATCCTCAGCTTTTCCCAAATGGCAGCAGAATATTATACGCGGACAGCTTTAGGTCAGTGTCATTCTCTGATAATCAACAACAGTAGGGAGGGGATTCTCATTCATTAATACCCATAGTGAGATTATGGCAAGCAATTGCATCGCCTCCTCAGCTCAAAGTAAAGGCTGATGCAGACCAAATCATGTTAAAATTGATAGAGGTCAAAGAGGAACGAGATTATTTACTCAATCAGCGCATTTACAACCTCGAATGCAATGTAACAGACTTAACAACAATGGTCACAGAAGAGCAGAAGAAGACTACAGGAATAGACAAAAAAGTTCATAATGTGGAACAGAGTGAGTCGAGCTGTCTCTAATGTTCTTGCATGGACTCAAATATCTCTAGCTGTCATCAAGATGCAGAATAACAACAGGGAGGAATTTCTGGGTTTGATACGAGATCATCTCATCCAAGACAGCTTTTCCCGTCAAAGACAGTTGGAGGAATATCGGAGTCAATTACAATATCACGTCGATTACAACGCCTTTTCGTTATTTGGTATCGACAAAATAGCTAATCGCGAGGCTTACCAAACCTGGCGTCAGAGTCGAAACTCGCAAACGCTTATATTACAGGGCTCCACACGGCAAACACGCTCACCACTGCTGTGGATCAGCTCAGCGGCAATTGAGCTTGTAGAAAAGCTCAAAGAAGAAATAACTAATGTCACTGTTGTTTACCATTTTTGCAAGCTTGAAGATATGGCCCAGGACAGCCCTATGCATACTGTGATTGCTAGAGTTACTTACCAGCTTCTTGAAGAACGGCCAAGCGTACTCGAAGACCGGGCAACATACGAGAGTTATATGGAACTGCTGAGAAGTGAGAAATGGAAACAGCGTGACTTGAGAATCGCATGCAAGTTGTTTATCACGGTGCTGAGCTTATTTGAGCATGTGTATTTGATCTTAGACAGGCCAGAGGAGTGCACGTCTAGTGGCAGTGGTCTGAGAATGCTTCTTGAGGAGATTCAAAAAACGAAATGCGTTACCAAGGTATTTATCACCGTTGATAAGGCTAGAATTTCTTATGAGGATCTACTTGAGTGGAAAAACAGCGTACAAGATGGAGCTGTGGGTATAATTGAGGATTTGCATGAAGAATGACCGAAACAGAAAGTATAATTATATTGGCTATATGGATAGCTGATCTTCACTCAATTTCTTCCGAGATCAAGGCTTTGTCTAGTAAATCAAAATCTATCAATTCGACTTTTTATTCTTCATGTCGGGGATATTCTCTATTTCACCATCGACTCATGATCATGATCCAGTTCTCTTTGGAGTCACGATTAGAAATCGAGATCTATTGTCTAGCTGAAGTCTCATTTAAGCTCCAATCCATTTTCGATTAACCATGCTATACCACGTGCGTAAGCTTGAGCAATAAGCCTAGCATTAGTAGTAGAGTGGAAAGCTTGTCTCTAACGGAATGAGACTCACGGTCCGATGCCTTGTGGTCAAATAATATAGATAAGTGTTAGATAAAAGTCAGTTAAGTCGCTTATTTCATCCAATATGTTCTTCGACATAGAACCGTGTCTATTGAATATCGTTTCCCAACCACAAAGCTAGTATGGTATTCTATCCTTCATCTTGAAACTGACCTAAACCTGAAATCTAAGATTGAAAAGGTGTCCTATCATCGGTTTTCTATGAAGGGAGTAGCACCGTTCTAGAGCTTTATGACTTATTTTCTAGGAGCTGGATAGCCTCGGATTCGGTTCAAAACGTGTCATTCTAAGATTGACAATAAGCAACCTATTCGATACAACGAAAAGAAATCAGAAACAACCATTGCGCTCGCTCATCACCACCACCCAGATGCCGTCACATACTCATATGCTTCTTCCGCAAAGTTTTCCCAGTCGCTCGGTCTTCTCTCTGGCTCGTCAGAAATCTTGTACCCTCGAAACCGGATATTCTTGTCAATGTAGGGGAAGTAATAAGCGAGGCCTGTAAACTTTGTGTAGTCCTCGTCAAAGTCGAGATGGCCGGTGGCCAAGTCGGGGAATATTTCGCCCTCTCCCGTTTCCCGACCTCGCATCCTGTAGAAGACTCTGCGAGAGAGCGAGGGCGTGATTTTGGCCTTTTTGTTTGATGGACTAGATCCAGAGTTTCCTCGGGCCCTCGCGCTGGCAGCAGCTTTGTCTAGTGACCTTTTCCGCTTGCTGGATCTAGAATCTTCCTCATATTCATCTTCGTCTTCGTCGTCATTGTCATCGGAGAATTCGTTATCTTCTGACTCGCTAGAATATTCATCCCGGCCAGCAACTTCGTCCAATGTCTGTTGCGATTGGCTGAGCAGCATTGTCCCTTCTATGATACCCAGATGATAGTCGGCGACCAACATGAGTTTCCCATTCTCTTCGTCTTCGCAGATATCCAGCGTCAGGGCGCCCTCGATGTCCCACCCATCCGTTACCGCGTCGCAGTGCACAAAGTATGAGCCTCGGCACCGTTGGAGGTCAAATGCTCTGAGCGAGTTTCTCTTGACGCCTTGCTTTTCGCTCTGCGCCGGAGAGCTTTCAGATGCTCTTCTTTTGAGGTACTCTTCGTGCGCCTCGAGCTCCTTTTGATTCTCTGCCTCCCTTTGCTGCCTTTTCTCTGCCCTTTCTTGGTGCATCACCTCCTGCACCCTCTTCAGGACTTCGGCTTGATCCCACCCGATAAAGAGCGTGCGGTTTCGATCATCGTATCCCGCGCTCTGCATGTGCAGGCCTTCGATGCCTTGTGCCATCCTGAGCAGCATCAATCTGTCATCGAACCCGCGGAGGGCCAACGGCTCTGGCGTCTTTGTTGGGTCCGGCTTCCCGTCTGTCAGGAAGTAGTAGTTCATAAAGCGACCAAGATCTGCGGTAGCCCTTTCGCCGGGCGTTTTGCACTGGGCAAATTTCTCATCGTCCCTCTTGCTCTTCTCCACGTTGTACACGCGAACCTCCTCCTCCCACGCTTTCTGCATGGGTTCGTAATCAGTTCGCATTGACTGCTCCACGTGAATCACAGATTCAGGGACGCTGTTGCACTGAAGAATAGAAGAGTTCTTTAGTTGGTGACTCAGACTACCCAGGGAGGTAGATTTACCTTGCCTTGCGAAACGGCATCGCGGAGCATCCGGTACAGGTCTTGTGATGTAGCAGATTCAGGTATGTGGATGCCGTAGTACCTCAGCTGGGCGACGAAAAAAGACTTCTTGAACAAGCTTCTGGCTAATTCCGCCGTAACTCTTTGGTCTCGTTTCAGTCTGAGACTTTTTGGGTCGAAAAGCTCCTTGAGCCGCGAGCCCTCGATGCGCTGTACGCCGCCGGCCGAAAAGTGGCCCTCGCAAAACTCGAAGCCATCGCGCTTAAGCACCGGTGGCTCGGGGGGACCCGTTGGTTCCGCCATGCTGCGATATGTCTGGAGAAATGACGCACAGTGAAAGTTTTGGGCTAGACCGCGCGGGCGACGCGACTCTCTTCAAACTTTCTACTGTTTCTTTGCTTTTTCTTACCCCTCACATGATAAGGATGACTCCTTGACATCATCGGAAATGAGCACACAGCTGCACAAAATAGATTTATGCCATGTTGAATTAATTAAGATCGCTTTGTAATATCGACAGAGTACCCATTTTCTTGCTGATATTCCTTCTCAACGCTAGGCACAATCATGTTTCTAAATTTGATCATCGTGATTGGACTCATCCACAAACCGTTTAAACTTCGTCCCGCAAACCAAAGTATCCACTCCACTAGGCCAAAATAGGTAGTGCTTGGTGAGGAATCGAACCGAGTCTTATGCCACTGCCCCCTGTTGTCTAGTGCTCTAATTGGCTCTAATTTTATGTATATGCTTATTGGCAAAAATTGAGGGGCTATTGTAAGATGCTAGAGCCTTGTGATTTGCTGTTTATTGACTTTTTAGATTTTTTTTTATGTTTTTTTTACTTTTTTTGTCTTAGTATAGGTTTTTTAATTAGTCTTTTTATTATTTAATTGTGATTTTTAATTGGCTTTTATATATATTTGATATTATAAAATCCTATAATCTTATAATTTCTTATTTTTTACCTTTTTTATTTACTTAAGTATATTTTTTCTTATAGATATATAAATTTAATTTTTAAGAGATTAATATTAATAATTTTTTTTTTTTATATTAATTAATTAATTCTTTATTTACTTAAATATTTATTTTTATTTTATTTAATTATATAAATATTTGCTTAATTATTTTATTACTTAGCTTTTTTAATTTTACTTTTATATTTCTTATAAATTTATTAATTTTATTATTAATAATATTAATTTTTTGAGTAAGTAAAAGTAATATTATTTTATTAAGTAAATAAGTTTATAATAATTATATATATAGATTATAGGGATTATATTTATAAAAAATAAGCTTTCTATTATAATATATTAGTTTTATTCCCCTTAGTTTTAATATAATTTATTTAAGTATTTTTTCTTAGATTTTATAGTTAATATATATAAAATTAGGTATATATAGTAAGCTTTTTTTAGATATTTGGTATTTTTGCTAAAGACTAAATATTAATGGCTTTATATTATTGGTTTTTAGCCTTAGTATAATTATACTTAATAGTAAACTATTAATTTTAAAGTCTTTTATTATTTTTAATACTAAGATTATTTTTATGGGTGGCCTAAAATATAGTATTATATGCTTAGAGATATAATGCCTTAGATATATATAATTGGGAATAATGCTTATTATAATATAATTAGCCTTATTTATAAGTTTAAGCCTTAGGTATTTGTTAATAGTTATTATAATGGGTATATTAAGTATAAATATAAATATTCTAGGTATTTTAATATTATTATTATTATTATATAAAAAGGCCTTAAGTATTTTCTTTTTAGTTATATATAATTATTTTTATTATTTGTGCTTTAATAAGAATATATATATGGTTAATTTATGGTTTTAATTAAATACTTTTAAAGTCTTTATATTTAAGTTTTAATGGTTTTGGTTTAATAGTATAATTATTATAATATTAGTTTTCTATAGAATCTACCTATCCTTATGGTAATAATAAGAATTAAAAAGCTTTAGGTTTAATTAATCTTATATATTAAGCTATATTTACCCTAGTAATTATTATAATTTAGGGTTTTTAGTAATATAAACTTGTTTATTTAGTATTATAATTATAATAAACTTTTTTTAAAGCTTATAATCTTTTTTATTTATATACTCTCTTTTACTGCCTTTTTTATATTGCTTTTTAGGGGGCTTTTTTATAAACTTATTTTGGTAAAAGTTTTATTTTATATTAGTAAATAATAGGAAAATTGATTTTTTTTATATTAGTATAAATTAATAAAAGTTCTTATAGAAAAAAATAATTAAAATACCCTTAAATTACTTAGGAGAGTTTTAAAGTAGCTATAGTTGTTTGTCTAGAAAGAAAAGTATATATATTATTAATATATTAATTTTATTAAGAATAAGGAATTGCCTTTACTATTAAACTTCTCTTATATTGCTATTAATATACTATACTATATCTATAGTACTATTATTAGAGTTATTTATTAGAATATTATAAATAGAATAAATAGTAATATTATTAATTTAAGCTATAGTAGTACTAGATATTATTATTATAATTATTTGATTTTAGATATTTTTTTTTTTAAATAATATAATTAAAGCCTTAATAATTCTTAACTTTTTGGTCCTATTTTTTTTATTAATATATTGATATAGCTAGGAGGCTTTTTCTTTCTTTTATTAAATAATATCTAAATAATGATAAATTATTAAGAAGATAATAGTTTGTCTTTTATTAAGAATAAACTCTTTTACTAGCTTTTGCCTGGCTTTAAGAAAGAATATTAAAGGCCTATATTAAATATAGATTTTAGGTAAATAATATAATATATTCTTAACTTTCTTAAAATAAATATTATTATTTCCCTAACTACTTATAATATTTTTAGCTATCTTATTATAAATATTTATTATAGAACCTAAAGTCCTACTATAGCTTTATATACCCTAAATAATATTTTTAGCCTTTTTTAACTTAATATTTTATATTAATAAAATACCTTATAATTACTTTTGGTCTAATAATTTATACCTAGAATATTTCTTTTTAGTAATTTTTATATATCTAATAATTAATTTAGGTACTATAGTATATTATAGGCTATTCTCTATTATAAGTAATACCTATTAAAATTAATTTATCTTTTATAATAATTTTAATAATACTAATAAGGCCCCTATTGCCTACCTAGTCTCTATTATACCCCAAATAATATTTAATAACTAAGTTATATAGCCTATATTATCTAATCTATAGCTAAGGCTAATAGTCTTATTATATAGCCCTTTATTATTAAAATCCTCTTACTTAATAAAATAAATACTATTACCTAAAGAAATACCCTATTATTTGGTATTATAAGCTATATTCTCTATAGATTATTAAAGTAATTAAATATTATCTATATAGAATTAAATTCTCTTAGGGAGTATTGCTTTTTTATATATCTAAATATTATTTATATTACTAGATAACTCCAATATAAACTAATCCTAGGGCATAAATAAGCCAAGATATTATATAATATATCTTTAAAAGCTTTTATTATTATTCTTTTTAATATCTATACTTAGATAGCTATTAAAGTAAATAATTATCTTATTATCCAATTGCCAAAGTACTTGAATATAATCTTTAGTAAATAAATAGTCTTTATCAAAAAGAATTTA
The DNA here is from genome assembly GCA_020975415.1 of Calonectria hawksworthii. NCBI lineage: Eukaryota > Fungi > Ascomycota > Sordariomycetes > Hypocreales > Nectriaceae > Calonectria > Calonectria hawksworthii. The sequence continues at coordinate 1,521,468 of JAHXZK010000013.1, read as the reverse complement.
ACCCTATCTTACCTTACCCTTACTATAACTTTTATACCTTATTTATATAAATAATATATAATTATAAAAGTATAAATTATATAAAACTTTACCCTAATATAGATATCCTTTTATAATAGGAATTTATTATTTTACTTTATATATATATACCCTCTTATTAGCTACATTAGTATATATACTATTAAGATCTTCCTCCTAGTATAAATAATCTTAATATTAATATATATACTAGTAAATTAAAGATATATTTAAGAATATTTAGACTATAATATTACTAAACTCCATTAGATACCCTAATTAAAGAAAGATAATCTTTATCTATAATAATAGCTAATCTATATAAGTTTAATTAATAATTTTTAGTAATATTTTATATATCTTATTCTCTATTAGCCCTATTAAATTAATATTTACATTCTCTAATATAGATAATATATCTACTATTTATCTACTATAATTAACCTATATCAAAGTTTCCACAATAGCCACATACTTCTAGATAAAATCCTTTACTTTTATAATATAATTAATAATATAATATATTAAAGATAATGCTTTTTTTTATATTATAATAAATAAGATATTGTAATTATGGTATAATCTAATGATAATAGCCTTATTATATTTATTAATTAAAGGATAATCTTATTAAATATATAGAATATTATTATTATTAAATTTAATTTTATTTACTAATTTTTATAGTATATTAAAATAATATCTTTAGTATTTTTTCTTAGCTTTCTTTTTATTTTTAAAAGAATACTTTATATATATAGGAAAGTATCTATATTACTAGATAGCCCCTATATAATAATTAGCCTTATCTTTAAGTATAAGAAAAAATTTGATTATATTTTGTATAAAAGGCTTAATATTAGAATATATACTTGGTTATCTTTTTTTAATTAAACTATATAATAAATAATCTAAATATTATTTTACTAAAATAAATTTCTATAAATTTTTATTATCTATATAGAAATATTTAGGTATATTAGCAGTACTATACCTTAGAAAATATATTATCTATAAATTAAATAATATTATTATAATAAGACCCCTAGATATTACTTTTTACTATATTTTTATAAATAAAATTAAGGTATATATTACCTTATAGCTAAAGTAAGTTATATAGGTATAATATATTATATTTATTTATCTCTACTATACTAAAATAATAATTTATATAGCCAAAAATAGAATCCTATTTAACCTTAGTATAATACTTAAAGAATAAATTAATTTCTCTATAAAAAAAAATCATTAAGCTAATAAAATTAAATATAACTAATTATATTTTCTTATATAAAAAGTTAAGATATTTTAAAAATTTCTTAACTATTTTAAAGCTATTATAAGTATAATATACTATTAGTCTTAATTTTATTAAATTTATAATATTATTTAGATTTAAGGTAAACCATATTACTAGCAAACCTAGCTTAATAATAAGAGATTTAATCTTTTATCTTAAGCTTATTCATATTTCCTTTGACATTAGCTAGCAATAGCTATAAAGAAAGAGATATTTAAGTAATTTATTAATATTTTTATTAATAATATAATTACTTTTCTTAAATTTTTCCTTAGCTAAATATAATTTCTTTATACTTAGAGAGTATATAATTCCCTCTATCTTTAAGAAATTATCTTTTATTATACTTATCATACTTATTTATTAGTTTTTAGATTTAATCTTTAGATTAAATATTAAGAATAAAAAAATAAGATAGTTTATAAATCTTCTCCTATAATATTATATAATTAATTTTATCTATAAACTTAAGAATATATTATAGGACTAGAATAGTCTATTTATAATTATATTAGATTGAATATCCTTTATATTATAGTATTTATTTCTATTATATAAACTTAAATTACTCTTACTAGTAATATATAAAATACTAATTCTATATAGAAATAAAATAGGAAATATCTTTATAAAAAATCTAATATTATATATATTAGAAAATACATTACCCTTTCTAATTTTAATAAATAGCTTAAGATATTAACTATATTATATAAATACAATACCTAATAGATTACCTTAGCTACCTAGGTTTATATTTTTTTTTTACATCTAGGTATTATCTTAGAAAATATTATCTCTAAGTATTATAAAATAAAACCATAATTTTTTTACCTTAGTAATCTCTAATACCTTATTAATATTAATTATACTAATAATATTAGTTTTATAGATAATTATATTTAGATTACTATCTCCTACATTATTTTTCCCTAGAGGATTCTCTTAATTTATATATCTATTTTTAATATTTTTAATATGTTTAATATTTTCTTTAATATTATCTTAATATTAGGATTATATAAGTATTACTATAATCTTCTTAATATCTACCTTTGGCTCTTTATCTAAGCTATATTTAATACTAAGGATAATATATAAAGTACTAATAATTTCCTTTGGCATAGGATTATCTTATTCTATATTATTATATATCTAGATTAGTAAATCCTATAATAAAGATCCCTAATTATCTATTTTAAGTCTATTAATTATAATATATATATAATATAAATTATTTTTTTTTAATTATACTAAAGTTCTTTTAATATAATTTTATTATACTAATAAAAGCCTAAATATATTTTTAATATTTGGCTTATTTTTTTTTTATTAAAATATATAAATATTTTTTATTATCTTTACTAACTAATAAGGTAATATTATTATAATTAGCTTATTAATATTATTTAAAAAAATTATTAATTATCTTTTAATATACCTTAGGTAATATATACTTAGCTTCTTACTATTACTAGCCTTAATACTAAACTTAGTAATAAAACCATAATATACATTAAAAATAATAAGCTTTTCTTTAATAGGAATAAGATTCTAAAGCTTTTATAGATATTAATGCTCATATTTAAAATAACTATATAATTATACTACAAAGAAAAGCTTACACTTTCTTAGGTATTATTTATAATCTTTATAAATTAGTATATTATAACCTAAGGGAAAATAACTTATATATAATAAAGAAAAGATATTATAAATATTAAAAGGCTATATTTCCCATATATTCCAATTTAGTTTACTTAATTCTATCTTACTATATTTTCAATAATATACTATACAAATATAAATTAATAGTATATCTAGATTATAAAATGCTTTATAAAAGGATTATATTATTAAGATAATTATTTTATAAGATATTAATATATATTATAAGTAGCTATCCAATAGGTATTTTTTCTTGGAAAATATATCCTATAAAGCTAATAATACACTATATAATTTTTTTATTTGCTATTCTATTAGCCTTTTTTTAATAGTTTAATGCTAGGCCTACTTTATTAATTATTTTTTAATTTTTATTTAATCTTTTTTATTATTATTAATATAGAATAGACTAAATAGTTTATATGAAGGTTATTAAGGCTAGATTGGGCATAGAATCTAGTTATAAATTGTAATTCTAGGTATATTTACTATTTTCTTTTACTTTTTAGGTATATATTTGCCCTTTGTATATAGGGCTATTAAATTAATTTATTTAATACTTTATATCTTTATTTATATTAGTTTATTTTCTAAAGTACTATTTAATACTCTATTATCTATTATAATATTTATATCCTAGTCTTATATAGTTAGTATTGATTAAATAGCTATTTATTAATAATATTTTAGTATTTTTATATAAGCTAGCCTTTTTATATATAATATAATTATTTAGCCCTTAGTAATTAAACTTAGAGATAATTATATTTAGAACTAAAATTAAAAAGATTTTTATAATATAGATAGTAATAGCTAAGATTAAATTAAAGCTTAGTATATAGGGATTAATTATAATAGTATTTAGATTTACTATTAGCCTAGTATTACTACTCTAGCTAAGATATTCTTTTTTAATTATTTATATTTATACCCTAGAATAATACTTATTATTAATTATTATAATACTCTAGGTATAAATAATAAAACTATTTTTAATAGTTAATAAATAGAATCTTTATATTATTATAGTACTATAGATTATTATAATTCTTTAGGTATTAGTAATATTTAGGCCTATACCTAGCTTAATATCACTTTACTACTAAAAATATTTCTATTTTCTTTAGGATATTTATATTTATATTTTTATAAAAAGCTGATTATAGCTAATTATAATACCTTAGATATTAATAGTAAAGCTATACCTATTACTTAAAGACCTAGTATATATAGATCTATAGTATAAATATTTAATAATTCTATAAAAATTACTATAATACTATACATTAAATATATATTCCAATTTTCTTATTAATATTATTTAATAATACTATTTACCCAAGAAAATATATTAAATAATAACTAAGAAAATTATTACTACTTAATTATATTAATTAAACTTAAAACTAAAGCAAATTAAATAGTTAGTAGAGTCTTTAATAGGCTAAGACCTTATTTAATTACTATAGGATTATATTTATATAATCCTTATATTCCTAGATATCTAAATAATAAGGATCTAATTATACTTCCAAGTATTTCACTAAAAATAATATTATCTTACTAAAAAGTATATTAATATTAATTAATATAATACTATTCTTTAATTATCTAAATATATAAATTACTATATAATTATAATCCCAATAATAAGATAATATTCTTAGTCTTTTACTAAATTACCTATAAATATACAAATAAAGTAAAACTATCCTAATACTTTATTAATATTTATATAATTTTTTTATATAAATTAAAATACTTACTTAATCCTTATTTTAATTATTAGTTATAATTTAATTATAATAATTTATAAATATATAATTAAATAATATTAATATTATTATATACTTACTAATAAGCATAAATACTAAAGCTTCTACTAACCAAAATATCTTTATTTATAGTATAATCTAATATTCTTAAAAAGTATTTAATTTAGCTTTTAATACCTTTCTTAACTATTATTTAAGAATTAAACCTAATTTCTTACTTTATTATATTATAAAATAATATTTTCTTTATCTAATCCTATAAAGTATATATTAATTACTTTAAATATATAATAAATAAATGCTAAAATTACTTAATATAAGATTTAATTTACTATATCTTATATTAGTCTTATAAGACTTCTATTATCTTACCTAGACCCCTACCTTTTCCTATAATTTATAATACTTTATCTTTATATCCTTATAATATATATCTATTATTCTATTCCTTTTTTTTTTATTAAAGCTATTTAGAAAAGTAATTAAAATAAAAGCTTTAATTTTAGTATATAGTAAAGGTAATATTATAATAAGGTAATATCTTTAAAGGTATTTATAGATAGGTTAGTAATTTGAATTTAATATTATTTATTTATTATTATAAAAATAATACTACTATAACTACTTATATTAAGAATAAGAAATATTAGTTAATATTCTTAATCTTTAATTATTTAATCTTTAGACTTATCTTATATACCTTTATTTATAATATTCTTTACTAAATCTTCCCCTAAAATCCCTAATAGCCTTAAAAGTTCTACTAATAATATATTTATATTATTTTATATTTAATTTAGAAGTCTAAAAAGATTTAATAAAGAAGATTAGTATATTAAAGGTATAAATATAAAAACTATTATATAAGTATTCCTACTAATCCTAAACTAGCTAATAAAGGAATTTTATTTTATTCTCCTTCTTTAGGCCTATAAAAATAAGCTACTTTTATATACCCATTATAGCCTTAATATATTTATCTTTAATTAAGAAATTATTCCCAAGAAATAGAAAAATAGATAATTCTATATAAGTAAGTATATTTATTTATTTATACTAAAATAGAAGATTAAATTTTATATAAAAGAAAATGTAAATAAAGAACTAAAAACTACTAAATATACTATTTTATTATTTATTATCTATAATAAAGGCTATTTACTATAAGGATATTTTTTTATTTAGATTTTTAATTAGGAAAGCTTTAATTTATTAATTTAGTTTTAATTTATAAATTCTTATTAAAAATAATCTTTTTCCTTCTATAATACCTATTATTTACTTTATTAGCCTAATCTTTAGATCTACTTTAGAATTTTTAAAGCTAGAAATTATATTTACTTTAGGGGAAATATAAATGGATAAATATTATAGATTTATCTAGCTTTTTATCTTTATATTTATAATAAAATTATAAAAAATCCTAAAAAAAAATTATTATACTTACTAAGTATTTATAATTTTCTTAGTATTAGAAATACTATAAAAGGTCTTAAATACTAATATAATAATCTTAGAATCTAAATTTTATATTAGTAATTTATTATTATATAATAAAAAGGTAATTGGTTTATTTGACTATAATATAATATTATAATCCCTAAAATCCAATAAAGATTATATTTTTATTATTATTTTTAATACTTTAATTTTCTTAGGTAAAAATATAAATATACTTAATATATTAATAAAATCTCTAATATTAGCTAATATATCTTTATTATTATTTAAGCTTCTAAAGATACTAGAGATTTAAGCTTTATTTAAGGATAATCTTATAGAGTTTATTTTAATCCCTATAAAGATATATTATTAAATCTTTACTATTATTAATCTATTATCTACTTAATATATAATATCTAAGATAAAAATAAATATTTTATTTATATTAGGTTTAAAATAATTAAATTTAATACCTAGCTAAATACTATTAAAAAGACAATAATAAGAAAAGGCTTAGGATAAAGTAGATTCTACTCTATTATTAGTTACTATACCATTTAATAATAACCTTAAGGACTTATATAATACTATAAATAAGATAATTAACCTAATTAATAAGCCAAATAAACTATTACAAAACTCAAATAATACTTTAATTAATTTAACTTTTATACTAAACCCTATATTACTATCTATTTTTTTATCCTCTTCTAATCTAATAAATAAATAATCTACTCTAAAAAATATTAATAAGCCTATATATAATTAAAATATAAAAAAAAAGATTATATTATAATAAAGAATTAAATAAACTTAAAGCTTATCTATTACCTAAAAATTAAATTATTATTATTATATTAATATTATAAATTTACTAACTATTTTATATCTAATAAAATACTATATCTATATATATATATCTTATTTTATAATATATATTTACTTAATTAAAGACTATTTAATTAATTAATTATTTAAATCTATCTTATTTATCTTACTTATCTTATTTATTAATAAGCTCTATACCTTAAATCCTATACCCTAAATCCTAATCCCTAATTATTTTTATTTATTCTTATAATATTAGCCTTTCTTTTTTTCTCTTTTATTTTAACTTTATTTTTCCCTTCCTAATCTCTTTATATTTTTTTAGTACTTTACCTAGTAAAGCTATTGCCACCACTAATTACTACTACTAAATAGGATAATGCCTCCCTTTAGTACTTATTACCTTCCTTAAGTTATACTACCTCTCTTAACTTATCTCCCTTTAGATTCCTTGCTAAGTTCTTTTGTATAGGCCCTGCCTAGCAAAGCTATGCCGTTGCGCCGCCGGGCAGGGCGTACCTTCCTGTCTCACTTCGACTCATCATGACAGGGGTGGGTCAGATGCGGTGGCTTGAATGTGGGGAGTCAATTGGTCCAAAGACATTACCCGAAGGACATAAATATTGGATTGTAAATGCCCCAAATCCGCCTTGTTTCCAGACATCTCATTCTCAATCCTCATATAATCTGGATATCCGCTTAAAAATGGATGCAAACACTCAGACTCAGACTGTGACTGCGACAACCAACGGTGCGTTGGACATTGAGTTGGACATTCTTGGCCAGCAACCCCTCCTTCGAATCTACACGCAAATCAGCCTTTGCTTCCCCATACCTGATCCCTCAACTCACCCGGCAATTATTTCTACTTTGCAAAATGGATTGAGACGGTTAACAGAGAGTTTCCCATGGGTGGCCGGTCAGGTGGTCCACGAGCCTGCTCTGGATGGTGGCTCTGGAGTCTTCAAGATCAAGCCACTCGACGAAACGCCTAGGCTGGTTGTCAAAGATCTTCGAGGCGATGAGTCTGCCCCCACTATGGAAGGTCTCCGAGCAGCTGGGTTCCCGATGAGCATGCTGGACGAGGATGTTATTGCCCCTTGCAGAACTCTGCCGGGTGGTCCACTGTACGATCCGTCGGGACCTGAGCCCGTCTTCCTCTTTCAGCTCAATTTCATCGACGGCGGACTCATTTTTACAATAAACGGCCAACACGGCTGCATGGACATGACCGGCCAGGCTGCTTTCATCCGTCTTCTCTCCAAGGCGTGCAGAAATGAGCCATTTACCAACGAAGAGCTGGCCTCTGGGAATTTGACACGAAGTACCGTCGTGCCGTTCCTGGATGATGATTACAAGCTAGGAAAAGAAATCGAAGAGTGGGTTGTGCCGCCTCCTCCACCGCCATCAGCCTCGGACAACAAAGCTGAGCCAGCATCTGCCCCTCCAAAATCGGTCTGGGCCTACTTCTCATTCAGCCCGGAATCATTGTCCGAACTCAAGTCGCAAGCAGACAAATCAAAAGATGCTTCTACAAAGTTCATTTCAACAGACGACGCCGTCACCGCCTTTATCTGGCAATCCGTCAGTCGAGTGCGCCTCCATCGTCTCAGTCCGTCGGAAAAGACCAAGCTCGCGCGAGCAGTTGATGTGCGAACAGCCGTGGGAGCTCCAAAGGACTATCCAGGACTCCTTCAGAACATGACCTATCATTCACAGACGATGCAGCAGGTTGTTGATGCGCCTTTGGGTGCGGTGGCATCACGGCTGCGATCAGAATTGGGGTCTTCCAAACTTCGGTTTCGCACCCAAGTACTCGCCACATACGCGCATCGGACGCCTGACAAGTCCACCTTCTCCTTTACACCGAATGCCAACCCCTCGGCAGATGTCATGTTGAGTTCGTGGTCCAAGGTGGACCTCTGGGGATTGGACTTCAACTTTGGGCTGGGCAAACCAGAGTCGGTGCGACGGCCTCAGTTTACCCCGTTCGAGTGCCTCATGTATTTAATGCCCAAGGCGCCCGATGGCGAAATCAGCCTTGCGATTTCATTGAGGGAAGAGGACATGGAGCGGTTGAGGGCGGACAAGGAATTTGTGCGCTTTGCAAAGTACATTGGATGATGCATAGGATGCCTGGCGTGATGACTTTTTTATTTAACCTTGAGAATTTTATTTTCTAGTTTATTGCTATAGATTTCAAAAACCTGTTTCTTTTTACAATGCTGTCGTGCACTTCCCTACCTTGACGCATAAAGCGACAATAACAGCCTGCGCATAAACGGCCACAACCCAATCCTGCCCAAAATGATTCAGACAAAACGTTGCGCACCCATCAATTAGATAGCCTCGTCGATAAACCCAGGCTGCTGTCTGGAACACGCAACGGTCGTGGCCCAATGCGCTGAATCCACATCCCGGTGGATGACGTTTGATCAGCGACGCAGAACCGGTTTTGACAGGGATGCAGCCCACCAACTTTTGGGCCACTGCCAAGATAGCATCACATTGCATGCTTTGACACCACCATCAGCGCCTGCCATCTGACCTATGAGACGAAGGCTTTGCGCCATAAACGGCTGGGCAATGACGCACTCTTTCGCATCACACGCGGCTGCCCGAAACTTGGTTGCAGCGACCAAATATTTTATTTTATTTTATTTTATAAATGATTCCCGCACCACTTGACTTGATTCATCCTTTTCATCAATTTTTTGTACACCTTAACAAAATTCACCATGGAGTGGACAAAGCAGACATACAACGAGCAATACGAGAAATGGGTTCCATGGCTGGAGGACCTCTACCTCCGCTGGTTCACCAAAGACAACAAGGCTAGCTACGCCACCAAAGGTCTTGACCACAGCCACCCAACTGTCGCAACCAGTATGCTAACTGACCTATGCGCAGACACCCTCGACAAGACAAAAGTCACGGGCGTGAAACAAGTTGACACCCTCCAAGACGGCGTGCACAGCCTCGTCACCAGCCAAGTCGGCCAAGACGGCATCCTCCGACCGGTCGGCGACATCGCTTCCAAAGAGGGCGTCAACCGAGCCGAGCGCCAAGGCAAGGACGAAGACGGAGGGTACGTGCCTACACAAGTGCCCGGGTCTAAAGCCGCCAATACGATGACAAGCAGCGCGGTTGAGGGTGGAAAGGGCGTCGCGGGCAAGGCTACCGATGGGGTCAAGGGCGCAGGCAATTACGTCGGTGGCCTGTTTGGGTCAAAGGCATGATGCGATGCGTGGGATCTGGCACAACTCCACAATTCTTTTTTTTTCTTCACTTCACCATGTCGATCTTTTACAATCCTTCCGAAGCCTATACTCTTATCTGGGGCTCGGACTCGCAGGGGGGGATGCACAGACGGAAAGCTTATCCTGTAAATCACTCTTAATCACAACCTTAGACTCAAGCACATTATGACTTCACGATCACGCGGACCAGATACCAGTAAAAGCTTGCGGGTGCAGACAGTTTAAATTAGGAATGTATTGTATAGTAGTATAAAACAAGATTGGCTTGCATTCTGAGATTCGGGTATGTTGCAAGACAAAAGACATGAATGTCGCTAGAAGAGATTGCCCCCCGTCTTTTTTTTTATGAGTCCTTTTTATCTTTAATTTAAAGTTTCGGGGGTTTTTATCACAACAGGGTCCAGAAGCAGATCCTCGCGTCAAGTCCCCAGTTTTTCTTTTCTTTCTTTAAACCTGGGCCTCGGGCTTGGGGTTGCCAGAGTCACCATCGATGCTGCGGTCCAGGTGGCCGGTGGTGGCGTAATCGTCCTCGCCAGAGAGCTCTTCGAGGGTCTTGCGGGCGGTCTCGGGGATGAGAAGAGTAGTAAGGCAGCCGAGAAGCATGAACAGGGCGTAGATCTCGAGGACGTGGTCCATCCAGGGAGCAGCGTTCGTGGAGGTGGCACCGTGGGTTCGGAGGGTGGAGATGGCACCCTGGCCGATGATTGAACCAATCTTTCCGGAAGCGGCAGAGATACCGTGCGAGGTGGATCGGTATCGGGTGGGGAAGACCTCACCGGGAACGATGAAGGTGGTGGTGTTGGGGCCTTGAAGAGTGTTAGTAAGCAGTGTTTCAAGTCTATACAAGATCAGGACGTACCAAAGTTGAAGAAGAACTGGGCAAGAACATAGATGGCAAGGAGACCGTTGGAGGAGATGTGGTTGTAAGCGAAACCCATGACGATGAACAGGATGGTCAGGATGATGAAACCACCAAGCTGGATGGTCTTGCGGCCGAGGGTGTCAATGGTGGCGACGGAGACCCAGTAACCAGGGACGGCACCAGCAAGGACAATGATGATGTTACCAACGGCAGTGTTGTACAGGTACTCGTAGACGTTGTTGGCGTTCTTGGTGGAGTAACCAATAACCTCAAGAATGGTACCGTTGTTCAAAGAAAGGCCATAGTAAGCCACATCGAGACAGAACCATGAACCAGCAGTACCAAGCAGGAGGGAGAAGTTCTTCCACTTGCTGTAGTGGGACATGAAGTCGGACCAGCCAGCCTTGGGAACCTGAAGGTTCTCACGGGCAGCCTTCTGGGCCTCGGCACGGGCAACCTCATCGGGCTCACCCTCGTGCTTGCCAGCGACGTAGGCCTTGACATCGTCGTCGGCCTTCTCGACATCACGGGCAACGTCGAAGGTGTAACGGGGGGTCTCGGGGATGGTAAGACGGTCTGGTGGTGAAGACATATTAGCCTCGATCATGTCACGCGAGCACGCCAAGCTTGCCAAGTCTGCCAAGGCTTACAAGGGCAAGGGAGCAAAATCCGGGGCAATTGACGACTTACAGTAGAGGGCAATGCAGGCAGGGACGGCACCGAAACCGACGAGGGTACGCCACATCTTGTCAACAGCGACACGGCAGGTGCCATCGCAGTGAGCAATATCGGCAGAGCCCTTGAGCTGGTCCTTGAAGCCCAGGGTCAAGAAGATCATGACGAGGGCACCGACGAACTGACCAATACCCTGCATGGCGAAAACGGCGGCCATCATGGCGCCACGCCACTTGGTGGTAGCGAACCTGCGGGTCCCACCCGTCAGCATCAAAAACTCAACGATCACCACGCATGCATTGAGAAGCAGGAACAAACTTACTCGGAGGTAATGATGGAAGAAAGAGGATAGTCACCTCCGATACCCACGCCCATCAGCACACGCCAGAAGATGATGACACCAATGACGGAGCAGGCGGGGGAGCCGCTGGACAGGGACTGGGCGAGGGTAGCGAAGATGATGACAATGAGCTCCAGACCGTACATGCGCTTACGACCGACGATATCAGCCAGCATACCGAAGCCCAGCTGGCCGATGACGGTACCAGCAGAGGTGGACAGCTTGACGGCGTTGTCGGAGCTGGTGGGCAGCTTGCCCTTGTTGTCGCCGAAGTAGACGATACCCAGCATGATGGTCAGCATGGAGACGACGAAGATGTCGTACGAGTCAGTAAAGAAACCAACACCGGCGACAACGCAGGCGCGGACGTGGTACCAGCCGAAGGGAGCCTTGTCAATCTCGGCGAGGGCCAGACGACGACGCTCGTTGGGGTCGGCAATGTGGGCGAAGTCGTTGTGGAAGTTGTGGAAGGCATTGTTGCCGCCAGAGGTCTTGGCGACCTGGGCCGTGGGCTGAGGTTCAGCCATTGCTGCTAATTATTAAGTTGTAGATGATAATTAAGGCTTGTTTTCTTTTTTCCTTGGGGAGGGAAAGTCTCTTATGGAGGAAAAGCCACAGAGGGCTGAGAGACAGGGGAAAGAGAAGAAAGGAAGGGGAGAAGTATGAGATTGTGCGACGAACTGGACAAATCTGACTCGAATCCGAAAACAAAAACAAGGAGCAGACAGGGTGGTATTAATACAGATGACAGGAAGCGTAGGAACTGGGTTTATGGCACACACACACGCACGTACGAGGGGGCCAACAGACAGGCAGACTACACAGCAAACAGGCGTGCTCCCGCACAAGGCAGGCTACTAACGGAGGCAGACTGGGTCCCCTGGATCCATTGCCATGCGATAGCTCATCCTCGAGGGGGGCGTATGGGGGTGATCCAACGAACCGTGAGCAACGCGAGGATGCATGGGCGCCCTGCGGCCAAGACGATCGGAGCCAGCATTTGGCAGGCACACGCGGGCAGCGACATGGGCTGCGTCGACGCTCCCGCTGCAGAATCAATAGGCGAAGCAGGCATAATGGGGACGCCCGGAGCGGTCGCCAAGTCTGTCGAGCGAGGTGCCAGTCTCGGTATAGCATTCTGGCACGAGACATGTTGCCCGCGAATGGACGGGGAGCCAATCACAGGGCGCCATTCCACCCCGTGTTCTACATCGCCAAGTCTCTTGGCCACGTCCTTGGCATCGTCGATAGCCGCGTACCCGCCGCTCGGCACTGACGGCACGCACTTAGCGTTCTGATGGTTGCCATGAGCAGAGACGCAGCTGCGAGGCACTGGCGAGACGCTGCGAGGCACGGCAAGGCACCTTTGCTGCGAAGCTGATGGTGGCTCTGATGCCTTCATTGGCTCCCTGAGGCAAATCACTTTTTTTTTTTTGCTTCTCCCCCCCCATGTCACTCTTTGCCCCAGTGCAGACTCTCTCCCACCTCCACTATCCTCCACCCTCTTCAGACAATCTCCCCACTGTACCGCACCCACCCGCGTCCCCGGGACACCCCCTTCAGTTGCTCACCATCCCCCGGCCGCTTCCCTGTTCCAGTATATCCCCGAACTAACACCCACTGCGGGAGCCAATGCGGCTCTCGCGCACACACGCGTCTGCGAGCATGGGCCCAGTTCAATTTCATCACCGAGCAATTGGTTTGGTGGAGCCGCCCAGCTGCGCGAGCGACTAAGCTTGTTGCCCATTGAGTTATCCTCTTCTGGACACCGAGCCTCGCCGCCAGCTTCCAGCTGCTGCGTGCTGCTGGGGGGTTGATGCTCGATCCTGGCCCTCTCGTTGGCCCAATGCCTTCAGCAACCCGGCATGATTTTGCCGTCCTACTGCCCTCTGTCAGTCCAGATCTCGTCTGGAAGCCCACGATGTTTCCTCTCGGTCTCCCCAAATGGTCCCGGCTGACGCACCGTTCTTCCACTTTCCAACTCCACCACGTTAGGGGTCCTTCCTTTAAGCGTATTTTCAACCACTTTTTTTTCCCTCGTTTTTTTTTTCCTTTCTTCAGCTGGTGCGCCCTCCTGGGATCCCCCCTTCTGCAACCTAGCTGCTGCGACTCTGCGCTTCCCACCCGGATCGGCTGCCTTCTTACACCTTTGCAGCAATTGTACTGACGATCCCGTCCTACAAGTCTATTCCAACCACCCCCCTCCTCTACCTTCCACTTTACGACTTCATTCCATTGCATTTTTTTTTCACGCTGAATTGAAGTTCATATTCATACTCGCTTCGCAATGTCGCCCACTAGCACAACACAAACACAGCAACAAACTTCTGTGGCAGCGTCTCAAACAATGGCCTCCGACGCCACAACGGATGATCGCAAGCTCACTTTTGAGATCCTCACCAGCAAAAATGACAAGGCAGACGGTTTGCGCCTGATCATTGACAGCGTCGCCCAGCAGCGGCAGGTTGCTTCTCGCGCCCTCATCTTTCACCCCATCTGCTTCTCTGCCCTGGTCGCAGTCGTTTCCATGATTCACATGAGCGTTGCCTCGATCCGCAGGGACTACAGCGCCATGATGGTCACGTACTCTGGCATTCTCATCACCTACCTCATTGCCGTGCGCTACGTGACCAGCGCCTATATCCGCACCGCTGAGGAGACAGACTGGCCTGCGTGGCTCGCGGGCAGCGACGGCGCCGAGGACGTGATGCTCGGAGCCCGCTTCGGTTCCGCCATTATTGCATCCGTCGTGCTCCGGCTCCCCAAGAAGAAAACCCGGAGCAGCAAGGTATTCGGAAGCAGCAAGAAGGCCGTCATCCGGGCCTGGACGACGAAGCTCAGGTACCGCCGGCGGGGGCTCGGCGGCGACATGCTCCGCGAAACCATCAAGCTGGCGAGGAAAACGCTCGGCCCAGACTGCGTCGTCGAGTTTGCCGACGATCACGCCAACAGCACCCTGCTCTCGCTTCCCGAGACCTTCAATGCCACCTTTGCCAGGCGCGACGAGCGGGCCCGCGAAGAGCTGCAGGAGGCCGTGCGAGAGCTGGACACGGCAGACATGACCCAGGGATGAAAATCACATCACAGCAGTGCAATGGTTGCGTTTTAGCTGAGCCCAGCCTAACAATAGGACCCTAGATAGCGCGGCTTGCAGCGTTGCGTTTGCGCTTCCCGCTTAGCTAGTTGGGGTGGCACCATACCATCCTGTCCCAAAGCGGCGGCGCCTCTTAGATCACTATTTGTTCGCTACAGCAAAGTTTAATGTTTAATGATACCCCAATCAACCCATTTTCTGCCCTCGAGACGCCATCCTTTTTTCGCACAACGCATGAGTACTGTAGCATTATTTTTAGGCTTTTTAGTCTCTGCCCCCATCTGCAACTGCAACATTCCTGTCCCGTTCCAATTCAGCCTTTTCATCGGCAGTCAGCGCCGCCGACGCCTGGCCCAGCTTGAGAGTGACAACGACGCACAGCGAGGCAGCCGCCAGCGCCACACCCGTCCAGAAGCCAATCCGGTACTGCTCCCGCGGGCCCACGTGGGCGCTGCCGCGCCTGTCGATGGTGGTTGCGACGGCCAGCTCGCTCACGCCCAGCCAAAAGGCCATGCCGAGGTACAGAAGGCTGCTGCACAGGGCGCCGGCAACGGCCTGCAGGCGCCGCGGCATGGCCGTCGTGATGTAGATGTTGGTGACGTTGAAGGCAATGTCGACGCCGATCGTCCCAGTGAGCATTGCAGGGAAGACGTAGGCCCAGTACAGCGTCGAGGTGGACGGCGGATCCTCCGGCATCAGGGCGAACAGCAGCACCGAGGCCAGCGACCCCAGCCCGGAGATGATGAGCAACATCCGCCCGGGCATGATGTGCAGCACGAAGCCGCCAACCAGGGCCAGCACAAGGCCCCCAACCGCCAGTGGTGTGAACCACGCCGCAGTCTGCAGGGGGTTGCCCCCAGAACCGATTCGATGCTACACGATGTCGGGTCAGCTCCAGAAAAGAACACTACGTTTTTGTGCCTGGAAATAGGGGGTAAGCTTACTAGAAACTGGCATAGAAGAGGAACAACCCAAAGATGCCGTAGACGAAGAACAGGGACAGCACCAGGCGCTTCATGTACTTTGGCTTAAACAGGTCTGCCGGGAACAGCGGGTGCGCCGAGACCCAGCCCTCGACGTAGACGGCCGCGCAGAGCAGCAGCACGCCAAGCGCAAAGGAGCCGTAAATGTACGGGTTGCGCCACCCGTTGGGCGCGTGCCCGCCGTCAGTGAGGGCATATACCACGAGCGCCAAGCCGGGAACGATGGTGCACATCCCCCACCAGTCCATGCAGACGCCCGGGTCGGCATCGCCCAGCGCGGCCGGAATGGTCAGGGCCCCGGCCCCGGCAACGACGACGACGCACGCCGCGCCGATCCAGAAGTACCACCTCCACCCGAGCGACTCGGCCGAGAGGGCGCCCGACACGATGCCAAAGTAGAAGCCGATGCAGCCAAACGCCCCGTACGCGCTGAAGACGAGGTTCTTGCGCGGGCCCGGCCGGTACGTGCGTCCCATCAGCGCCAGGCTCGCCGGCAGAAACGCAGACGACCCGATGCCCTGCATCGCGCGGCAGGCAATCAGGGCTGCCGGGGTCCTAATGAAGCCGCACGCTAGAGACCACGCGAAGAGCCACATGTGGCCTGCCAGGAAGACCACGCGGCCACCAAAGCGCTCCGAGGCTCGAGCAAAGGGGAGCAGGAACGCGGCCGTGGTCAGGTTGGGCACTGCAGCGGGCCACGTGCGAGACGAGGGAGGGATTTCCAGAGCTTCGGCAAGCGAGGGCAGCGCAATGTTGAAGCCGCTGATGGTGTACTCGCTCATTATGAGGGACCCAACCACGGCCATGACGAAGCCCACTTCTGTGAGGGTCGACGAGAATACGGCCGGGCGTTGGCGGCCCAGCAGCTCGATGCGCTTCTCTTCGCTGATTTCGACGTCATGGTTGTCTGCGGAGAGGCGAGGGTGGGCCATGGACGCGGTGCATCGGCTTACTGGTTAAGAATAGGAGGTAGAAGATTTACAACAGAGTACATTCTATGTGTGTGTAGACGGTTGAGTGGTTCGTTCTCATGATTGCAACGTTTTGGTCTTTGATCCTTTGTGCAAGGTCCGCGAACCTCATCACAAGCAGAAAATAATGTGCATTCACATGAAATTGCAAGTTTAACCCCAGTGGCTTGTTGATAGGTCTAAATGGGCAATCCGCAAGCTTCACCACATGTTGATAGCAAACACTCATTCACCATAGAGATAGCTCTATTTGGTATAGTCCATGTCTAGATTTAAGAATGAAATGGAGTATTCCGAGTTGCGCTTACCAAATAAAGACAAAGCTTGGTGTGATCGCTTCTACATAAGCTGCATTGGTGCCAAAACAAGAGTTTATTGCAGATGCAACCAAAGCTTAGCATCCCAAGATGCTGCTTGTTGACCCCAAATTACGCACATAATTGTAAACCATTTTTTTTTAGATCCGAAACAACATTAAAATTTCCCATGAAAAGCCTCATTTACCACAAAACATGTCAACAGAAAAGGTATCGAAGTGATTTGTTCTGAGACGCGACCTACCCTACAACAAACACTTAGTCCCGCATAGTGGGTTTTCGGATACCGGCAATACACGCCGTATTGATAAAGGCCCACACGCCCACGTGGGCGAGAGGTCCCTCTCCCGCTGAAATTGGGGCACATGCTCTCACAGTGACAGTCCTTTTAGACAAACCATGTTTCCACCCCTCTCCCCACCTCCAACAGAGGTTCGTGGGGCCAAAAGCTCGGTCGAAAACGCAAACTCCGAACATGGTGATCCCACAAAGGAATCAGACCAGTCATTTGTCTTGTATTAGAATGAATTAATCAGCACCCAATTATGAAGGTTGCCCGGTGGCGAAGAGCATCGGCGGGCAGGATTTCACATGAAAACTTTACTCCTATGCATGGTCTCGGTGGGGATATCTTACGTGGCCATCGGTGATATTTCTAATCCATCACAGTTGTTGCGAGATAAAAAAAAAATTGCCTCTTGAAAAACATGACCGGCCCCACGGTGCTCGGGTTCATTTGCAGTTTTGGCAACTTGGATTCCCAGCCAGCTCTACATTCACAGGCCACGAGCCGCAAGTATAGCACCACGAGAGTAAGGTGAGTAATTCTTTTTTTGTTGTGACTAATGCGCATGGGTAGCTGTATTTGATGCCCTCTTCCTTTCAAAGAACGTGAAGTGTGTCTACTCTTCACTGTTTTTGAGATGTAGCTTTTGATGAGCTGAATGACTAGGTCCTATCAAATCATGGTGCCTTCAATCAACTGCAAGTGATATGAGCCGGCAAATTCTCCACGTTGGCACGCATTTACACTGTTGCGACCTCAACTATAAGAGTCCAATATACTGAAATAATAACTGCGAAGCCTCTCTCAAAATCGGTCCACGACTGATGAGTCTGTTTGACCCGGCAACTTCAGACAGATGCTCCGACTAGCAGACTGACCCTAACCTAGAAAAAAGGCTTGGTATGTACTATCAGAGTGTGCTTATAGCATGGTGAATTACGATCAGTGCAAGATAGGTTACAAAAAGCCAATAGAGCCACTGAAGGGAAAGCCATAGACTCGGGCAAACTTGAGGAATACTCAAACTATGGAGGAGCAACGTTGGAGAACCTTGCTTCCTTCAAGTCTTCTCAAAGACATGCAAGCTGAATCAATGTTGAATGCAGTCATAATAGTAAATGTGCAAAACATTGGAACACATTGATTTATTTTCATGGCCTTCCTATCGCCCCCATCATCTTCGGGGATCAGCACCCGGTAGCCCTGACATACTACTTATGGAGCTGAGACATGCAATGCGAGAGGCTAAAAAGCCAAAGACGGCAATTGAAAAGGAAACCAGCATTATTTGATGTTTGCTTGATGTGGAAGCACATCTGACAACTACCACTACGGAATAATACATTGAAGAAGAAATTGCGTAGAGAATCGAATCATTATTATATTATTTCTGAATTAAAATATTTACTATTGGATAAGTTCGTATGCGCATTATGCCCCATGATATCCTACAATAAAATTAACATCCGCGCAGGCGGATAAGGCAACGATGTTATGTTCATTATTTGACGAGCTTTCGGGCTCTGGAGTGAATTTCGGCGGGGCCGCATTTGGCAGTTGTAGCTGGTACGGCTGCCGCACTCCAGGTGATTGCCGAGGTCGTGGTGTTAACACTGGTGTTAAGATCCTACTATTAAATTGACACAAGTAAAAGAATTCGAGCGTGAAGCTTTGGGGTCAACAAGAAGTATTGTGGCGCTTCCTGTCCCAGAGGCTAGCGAAAGGAATTGAGTTTGAGTTTTGGAGGCTCCCACCCCAGCGCATGACAAGGCCTGGCCCAGAGCAGTCGGGGTATTGCAAGTAATGCGCCCGTATTTGCTCTGAGAGGCAATAGCACTGGCGGATGCTAAACTAACAATATTGTAGGCGTCTACAACCACGTAGAGAGAGCCGGACTTGAGGTAGTTTGTAGACTTTTCAATAGAAAATGAAGTAGAGGACCACTTGGAGCTGACAGGGTCAACATATACCTGGTAGCCAGTATCGCGACCTGCGACTTGCAGACCGTTCAGTTTAGTGTTTGACGAATCTCCAGCCTTCAAAGTGAATACAGAAGGTACAGGGGCCGTAGCTGCGGTCTTTGTAGCTGATATAGTTACCGTGCTCAAGGTGGTTGCTGCGGTTGCGGTGGTAGCGACATTGCCAAAGCCTCCTACTACCAAATCAACAGTCGTGTATGAATTTGGAATAGTAGTTGTTGGGCTGACGATATATATTTGGCCATTTGATCCCGCAGAGGCCGCTGTAATGAATTTGCTGTAGGAAGTTCCGACTGCAGTACATGACAAGGCCTGACCTGCTGCGGGCGTGTTGCAAGTAATATGCGACAGCTTGTCGCTTGCAACAGTACTAGCCGATGCCAAATAAAGCTGATAGCCACTACCCATAACAACGTAGACAGATCCTGACATTAAGTATTTTGTGGATGGCTCGAGAGAAAACGAAGTTGAATTCCAATTCTGGCTGGCAGGACCAATATATACAGCATCCTCACAGCCCCGACCTGCAACTTGCTGGCCGTTCAATTTGCTGTTTGACGAATTTGCAGCAGTGAGAGTAAATGTAGCAGCGGCTTGGGACGTCGTTAAAGAAGTAGTCTTGGTTGTTTCTGTGGTTTTCGTGCATGATGAAGTGGTTGATGTTGTCGTCGATGTCGACATTGTAGTGGAACAGGAAGTCGTAGTGGAAGTTGAGGTTTTTGATGTAGAAGTACAGGTGGACGTTGAGGTCGAGGTTGACTTAGAAGTGGAACTTGTTGATGCAGAAGTGCAAGTGGAAGTGGATGTTGAGGTTGTTGATGTGGAAGTCGAAATCGAAGTGGATGTTGATGCCGATGTCGTCGATGTGCAAGTCGATGTGGATACTGACGTTTTCGATGCCGATGCCGATGTTGTTGATGCTGTTGAAGCCATGGTGGTTGAGGTCATCGTAGTTGATTCTGACGCTGAAGCCGATGTCGTTGCTGCAGTTGACGATGTTGTGGTTGATTCGGTTGTAGATTTTGACGTTGTATTCGACTCCGTTGTTGTAGTTGGTGCAGTCGTCGCCGTTGTAGTCGACGCCGTTTTAATGGAACCTGACGTGGTAAAATCCGTTGTGGTTTGGCTGGTAGGTGAGGTTGACGTTGCAGTAGACGTACATGTAGTCGACTCTGTTGTAGTCTGAGTTGCCGTGGTAGAGGTAGGCGACATGGACGCGCTAGAAATGGAAGAAGAAGAATCAGATGTGGCAGGAGTCGTGTCTTTTGTAGTCGCAGTCTGAGTGCTCGCAGTTGCAGCATCAGTTGTTCCTCCGGTGATCGCAGAACTTGTTTCAACGGTAGACCCTGCTGTAGACGGGGCAGTATCCGAGCTGGTAGACTCCGTGGTCGTAAGCGAAGTAGAGCTGGTATCTGCCGCACTAGATGCTGTGGCTGTGCTTGTTGTAGTGTCTGTATTGGTTTTACCAGCAGTTGAAGCTCTTGCGTCAGTCTCCTTAGTAATCGTTTCAGCAGTAGACTGCGCCGTGGTCTGCGTGCTAGCTGAAGTGGCAGACTCTGCAGTTTCTGTCGTGGTCTGGGCATCCGTCGTAGTGGTCGACACACCGGTCTCTGTAGTACTTGTTTCAGTACTAGAGCATGTAGTAGATTGCGTAGAGTCTGTAGAGTCTGCGGCCATAGTAGTCTCTGTAGTATGTACAGTTGTCGATTCTGTAGTAGACACCTCTGTTGTAGTCGCCGAGGTTGAGCAGTCCGTAGAAGATGCAGTGGCGGAGTCACCAGTGGACGTCTCTGTACCGGCACTAGTGTCTGTGCTTGTAGCTATTGTAGTAGATGCGGTAGTGGAATCACTCGCAGAGGTATCCGTACTAGTGCTTGTAGTTTCCGCAGAGGACGCAGTGGTGGAGTCACTCGCAGATGTTCCTGTGATCGTGTTTGTAGTTGTCTCTGTGCTAGTGGTCTCTGTTGAGGACGCTGCAGTAGAGTCTGTAGTCGTTGTAGTAGAGCCACTTGAGGCCTCCGTAGTAGAATCGACAGGTGTTGTTGTGGAGTCACTAGTAGTCGTGCTAGAGTTACTTGCAGTTGATGTAGTAGAATCACTACATGTTGTCGCAGTGGTAGAGTCACCGGAGGTGGTCGTTATAGAATTACCAGTAGATGTAGTAGAATCACTGGAGGTTGTTGACATAGAGGCACTAGTGATAATATCTGTAGTGGTCCCTTGGGAAGATACTGCATTCGAGTCAGATGTAGTTGACTGGATCGTGGTTCCAGTGCTAGTCGTACTCTCAGTATCTGTGGTCGTTGGGTTAGTGGTTGCAGAGTCAGTGGCCGAGCTGTCGGTGGTAGATGCCTGGGTCGTAGATTCAGCAGTACTGGTGCCAGTAGAGTCAGTGCAGGTCCCCGCCGAGGATACTGCCGTGGTGCCAGATCCTGCGGTATCGGTCTCTGTACTAGACGTAGTAGCAGAACTTGTGATAGTAGTTGGAGCAGGTACTGTCGTAGTTGCCTCGCTTGAGGTCTCTGTGCTACTTGTTTCTGTGGCCGAGGCCTGGGCAGTAGAGTCGGTAGCGACGGCGGAATCAGTGGTTGCCGAGGTTTCTGAGGTCGCTGCAGAATTGGCTTCCGTGGAAGAGCTTGTAGATGTAGACACTGTAGTAGAAGACTCTGTTGTGGTTACTTCACAGAATCCCTCAGAACAAGTGCCAACTGTGCAATCAAGATCAAAGAAGCACGTGCATCTGTCGTTCTGACACGATTGTCCAGGCTTACAATCGCCATCTGAAGTGCATTGGGGAGAAGAGGTCGACGATGCGGGAGTAATCTGTGAAGCTGTCGAAGTGCCACCTCCAGACGCAATAGATGTAGTGGTTGTGTCTATAGCAGTGTCCGAAACTGTGGTTGCAGTGCTACTGGTAGTCTCCGTAGGGGTCGAATCGGAGGATGTGGACACAGTACCAGATATTTCAGTACTAGAAACAGTAGTGGTTTCCGTGGTACCAGTCTCCATAGCAGAGTTTGTGGTGATTTCAGTGGTAGAACCCGTGACGATAGTCGTGGCATCCTCGTTATTACTCTGCGTTGTAGATTCATTACCGGCGGTTTCAGTGGTGGACCCTGCTGTGGCAGAACCCGTGGAGATGTTTGTAGAAATGGCAGCTGTGCTAGTCACTCCGGTATCAGTCTCCGAGGTAGATGTTTCCGTAGTGGAGTCAGCTGTTGTATCGGAGCACGTGGTAGATACCACTGTAGTTGTCGAAGAATCAGACACATCTGTAGCTGTCGTTTGCATTGTAGACTCAGTCGTACTTGTGACTGAATTAGAAGCCCCTGTGGTGGTTCCAGCACTGGCCGTATCAGTACTTGTCTCTGTACTTGAAGTATCCGTGAAAGCAGTGGTTGTAGATGCTGTCTCAATAATCATGGTTTGAGTACCAGTCGATTCTGTGCTATAGCTTGCAGTAGCAGTACTAACAGAGGCGGTATCCGTACAAGAGGTGTCTGTAGTTGCAGAAGAACCTGTGCTAGAATCTGTAGTGGATTCGCCAGTCGAGGCCGCATCTGTGATAGATATCTGTGTCGCACTGGTGACTATAGAAGAGTCTGTACCAGAGCTTGTGACAGATCCAGTGGTACTAGTTTCCGGCCCGGAAATGCTTTGGGTGAAGTCTGTGGCGGTAATACTCGTTCCAGTGGTGTCCGTACTACAATCCACGCTGGTAGTTGTGCTACCGGCCGTAATGCTCTCAGTTCCCGAGGTAGTAGAATCAATGCTGGAGCTCTGTGTGGCGGTAGTTGAAAACTCTGTTGAAGAATTTGTACTCGTGGTATCCGTCTCGCTGGCTTGTGTCGTTAAGCCAGTCGCAGTGGTAGTCGTTCCAGTGCTGCCCGTTGTGGAATCTACAGCGGTAGCCGTGCTGACGGTTGTGATACCCTCGGTTCCTGATGTAGTAGACACTGTACTTGAACTCTCCGTTGTAGTAGAAGACTCTGTAACAGAATTTTCGGCGCTGGTCTCCGTTTCGGTGGTGGAGGTGGCTTGTGTAGCTGTGGTAGCCTGGGTACTGGAGACTCCAGTGGTATCCGAAGGAGAATCTATAGTTGAGACAGCGGAACTGGCTCCAATTTGAATAGTAGTCAACGTATCAAAAGTTGTGGTAGTAGTGCAAACAGTGGAAGATCCGGTGGTGCCTGCAGAAGAGTCTGTAATAGAGGCTGTAGTTGAGTCATTCACACCAGTATCAGTACTGGAGCTTGTGCTAGTAGTTTGGGTGGCACTAGTGTCTGCAGTGGTCACTGTAGTAGACTCTGTTTCAGACCTAGTTGTGGTGGTACTAGCACCAGATGAGTCTGTGGTTGTGCTAGTAACAACCGTGGAAGCACTGCTGGTGGTACTATTGTCCGTAGTCGTTGCTCCAGGCTCAGTATTAGATCCAGATATGGAAGTATCAGTACTACTTGTTTCTGCAGAAGTAGATGTAGCAGTCGATGTGTCTGTCTCAAAACCACCTGTAGGTGTCCTAGTACCAGAGGAAGCAGCGCTAGTGCCAGTAAAAGTTTCCGTAGTCATACCCGTGGTTCCACTATCAGTAGCAGCTGATGTAGAAATTGATGTAGCAGAGCTCGTGCCAGGACTGGTGCTGGAGGAATCGGTGCTGGTGACAGTAAGGGCCCCTGTAGTAGTGTCGGTAGTACCAATACCCGCAGTTGATGCAGTAGTCGGCATTTCAGACTCTGTATTGGGCCCAGTTATGACAGTGCTAGCACTAGATGAGCCTCCATTGATAGTAGTAAGAGCCCCTGTATCAGTGGTGGCAGTACTGGTCTCTGTAGCAGTTGATGAAGAAGTCACTGTACTAGAATCCATGGTGGATCCGGTTGCGTCTGTGCTAATACCAGGGAAATCCGTGTCGGCGCCAGTAGGAGCCTCTGTAAAAGTACCGGTAGAAGTGCCGGTAGAAGTGATGCCTGTCTCTGTCGATGCGGTAGACTCCGTGTTGGACCCAGTTGTAGCAGTACCGGCACTAGATAAATATGTGCTAGTCGACTCTGTGTCAGAACCAGCTGTGGTGGTGCTGGTTTCAGAGGAATCCGTAACAGTACTTTTAACAGACTCAGTGTCAGACCCAACCGAAGAGGTTCTCGTCTCATCGTCAGTGTTGGTTGTGGCGGCTTGCGTAGCACTCTCCGTAGGTGTAGTCTGGGTACCGGAGCCCTCTGTGCTACCATATCCCGTAGAAGTTGCCGTGATAGATCCCGTAGTAGATTCACCCATAGACCCTGAGCTAGAAACACCCGTAGTGGCTCCTGAGTTGTTGGCAGTACTAATGGACGTTTCTGCCGTAGTTGTTGTAGTAGATGCCGTGACACTGGCACCCGTCGTGGAGGCGTCTGTAGTAGCTGTTGAAGCACCCGTCGTTGCAGTTGAAACGTCAGTGGTGGTAGTCGAGGCATCAGTAGTATCTATAGAAGCTATAGAAGCACCCGTGATACTAGCACTCGTGTCTATAGAGGTGAGGCGTATCCTAAAGTTAAACCCACTGGTAGTTTGTCCAGCAGAGGTCTGTGCAGTATTGGTCTCGGTGCAACCACTTGTCACACCAGAATCTGTGCTAGATCTGGTAGTAGTAGCAACACTCTCAGTAACTGTGGTTCCTGTAGTAATACCCTCTCTAGTGGTTACTACACTAGAGAACCCAGAAGCACTTGTGCCTATACTAACAGTGCTGGTGCTCGAATCTGTGCTGGAGCCGAGCACCGTGGTACCGCTGTTAGACCCCACGGATATCTGTGTGCTAGGCCCTCCTGTAGATGTGCCGGTGTTTGATACCACAGCGGAGGTTACTGTGTTGGACACAGTAGTGCTGGTTCCGGAATCGTAGGCAGTCTCAACAGCAGTGCTTCTTGAAGTGCTGGTACCACAAGTAGACACAGTGTTTGATCCTAAAAGACTGGCGTGGGTGTTGGAGCCCGCAGCCGCAGGCTCCTTATTGGAGTCAGTAGTGGCAGTTCCCTCGGTATAGGTAGTAGTTTCAGCAGCAGCCGCCTCAGTAGAAGTAGTCCCGACATCTGTGATAGTTCCCGGCCTGGAGGATCCTGTGCTAGTCCGTATAGCAGTCGTGTCTGTGTTAAACTCTGCAATAGATGTATCTGTCCTGGTTGATTTAATGGCAGTCCCGGTCGCAGAGCTTTGGAAGGCAACGGTCGAACAACGAGTGGTTTCAGTATTGGTCTCGTGCTTGATCGTTGTGGTAGTCTGTGTGGTGGTGTCGGTCTCAATACTCTTAGCGCTGCTGCAGCTGGTAGCTGAGACAGTGGATTTGGTAGTCTCTAGGAGGGCTGTAGCGACTGTAGAGTGTGTAGAACGAATGAAGGGTCTGCAAGGACTTGCAGAAGTCAATAAACCTGTAGCCAAAAGGCTCAGGTAGACGGAGCGAAGGTACATGGAAATGTGCGAGGCCTATCTCCCTCGCTCCAGTTTCTTTTCTTTCCCTTGAATTAAAAAACAAATGAAATTACCTAAGGAGAGTGGTTAGTAAAAGGAATGTAGGCATATAGCCGCAAAACGAAAGTGGTGGTTAAACGAAGGAAGGAAGGTAGAGAAACTGTCAAAAGCAATATTACTGGGATGTTATTCAACATATTTCAGGCGCGCCCCTGAGAGTCCAAACTCCTAACTTAATCATCCAAATCTGACAAAGCGATTGCCTGCTTAGTTCCCCAGATTTAGTCCATAATCCGCTAACCCAGGTCGCGGGCTACCGTAGAATGGTTGTTTAACCCAAAGCAGCCTTGGCAAAGCCGACCATCGCCACTAGTCAAGATTAGCGACTGCCAACATCAGACGATTTACGACGTGGCTGAAATCTTGGGTCGAAGTTGGCTCGTTGGAAGCTATACGACACGATCATTCACCGTTGGTTTACTCGAAGTGGTTACTCCAAGTCAGCTGTCGGATTCCCGGCAACGCCAGCAGCGCTATGACTCAGGTGACAGTCGACAACGCCAGCAACGCATCACGCGGGCCGCCCGGTTCGACCGAAGAATTTAATCTGCTTGACAAATGCCACATGCCAACTCGGAAATAATTTATTAGACCCGCGGTGTACTAAAAAGGAATCCCGTTTTGTTGCGGCTTTAATGGTCGAGTTTTCAATCAGGTCATTTGATGCAGTCACAATGGCCCAAAACAACTTGGTAGAGAGCTTTCAAACTTCTTTTTAAGGATAGCATATTTCAATCCGTCACAATAGCGGCATACCGTTCCCATGACATATTCTAAGGGCTTGAATATTTTTTTCAGATGGTTAATGCCGTATATCCAGGTAATATGTCTCACTCTATGTTCCAAGCTTGCCCGAACTACCAATCTTCAGGGCTGGACATCCAGCAACTGTTGTTTATTTGATGTAAAAACAAAGAATTTGAGGTGTTACATCAAACGGTGCTTTCAACCCATTACCTTCGACAGTAGCACTTCAACAGCACAAGGTGACTTCAAACGGTTACTTAGTAACAAGCTTTCGCTCCAGTTCAAATCCAAGGATGCCCATTAACATCTCATTGGAAGCTGGTGGAATCGCTCGCACGATGGAGCATGGCTCACCCTGGTGTGCCGATGGTTCCGTGCCCCAAATTTAGCCGTCAGAATTAGTGCCTGATCTCCATTATACCTGCCCACCACCCGTTAACCTTGACACGCGCGAATCCCCTAACCCACTTCGGCATACTCTCACCATTCCCTTTCCACGCGCAATCCTCCAAACCACGATGATATTCCACGCAAAACTCAGCGCAACCCATCACCGCACCCGTCCATCTTGTCCTTGCTTTTTCTTCAAGGCTACACTGGATGCGGGGTAATGACGTGAGTGTTTCGGGCTCGCGCGCGTCAAGAACCAATGAGGGAGCGCTTACACGGCAATATAAATATCGGGCTGAGGCTGGAGGAAGGAGAGGGCCAAACTCGCCATCAACACGACACGACACGACACAGGCGCGCGCGAATAAACAAACAGGCCCATCATCTCTTCAAGCATGGCTGACCAAAAGACCGGCTTCGGAGACTTCGACTCCGGGGTCCTCAACGACATCATGTCCAACATAGGATCGGTGCGTGACCTGAGCAACTTCGTGAGCGTGTCCCACGACGTCGGCCAGACGTTCCGGCCCGCGAGCCGCGACATCCTCCCGCGAGTGCTGCGCAACGAGCTCGGCCCCGTGTACCGGGATGCCCGCTTCCTGTTCCTCATCTCCTTCAGGGGCCACAACGGCTTGGCGGCCTTCTGGAGCCACGCCGGGACCCTGGGCGGCGTATACAGGGACCTCGCGGACAGCCGCAGCGTCGCCTCCCGCGCTGTGGACGTGGCTTCCGGGGCCCTGACCCAGATGTGCCGCATCCTCCACAACATGAACTTTCTCGCCGACACTTACATGGCAGCCCTGCAGCGCCGCTTCGACAGCGAGGGGGCGGCTGGCAGCGGACCTGCAGCCGGTGTTGCTGCCTCCGACGTTGAGCGGAAGCGCATCTTGCGAGCCTTGTACCGGCGCCAGATCATCTGCTACGCCTGGACATCCGGCGAGGTCCAGCCTGCGCAAGCCGTCTACGCGCTCTCGGTCCACAGTCTCCTGAACACCTTCCACTCCTGGGAACTTCAGCAGATTGACCACGTTGACAAGTTCATGACGTGGCTGTGCCTCTCTCTCTGCGTTGCCGCAGAGCGCGCCTCCCTCCCCATTGACCAAGGCCACTTTGCGGCTCTCTTTACTCGCGTGGACGACTTGGTACGGTTCATGCAGGAGCACCCGGACATTACCGAATCGGCGCTCCAGCAGCCCTTTTCGCTCCAGGAAATCGCAAAGCTTGCCGACGCTTACGAAGGCTTCAGGGCCCAGAATGCCCTGCACTGCTTCATGCCAAACTGGCAGGCCAGCCGGCAGGACCCAGTCTCCGCCCCAAAGGGACCCGCGGTTCCTTTCGATGGAGACGCACTGGATCTGCCCCCATTTGGCTGGGTAGATGGGCTGGCAGAAACTCATACAAAATGGTTTGGGGTTGCTCTTTTGGCCGGGACTAGGGCCGATTCCAGAGGCCTAGATGATGCCGAGGCCCTCATTGGCCCCTTGCCGGTGTGGAGAGAGGTTGGGTTCGCCATGTGGGATGAAAGCCGAGTCAAGGCCATAAAGCAGCTGGACAAGTTTAGCGGCTACAAGCGGGGCTGGATTATTGAAAAGTAGTAGTGTTACAGGGACACATTTCCTTATTATCGGACATTGTTTCGTTATTCAAAGTTAAGCACGGAGTTGGGACATGTCAGCGTGGGAACCGCCTTATTTAATGGGAAAAGTTTAAGTTATTAGGTCCGTCTTAGCTTCTGGTTTGTGTATTTATGAAATCCTATTTTTACAATCCTTGAAAGGTGGGAATCAAGAAAAAACGTAACGTCTAGTGATGGTCTTTTTCGACTCAACCACACGTTACCCCTGGTTGTCCATCATAGCTTGCTCTCCCTGCCTTCTACCTGTTCCTCCGAGTCCTTTGACTTGGACTTCTCGGAGAAGCTCTCAGGTTCGCAGCAGTACAAGAAGATATTGGGCACGCGGTACTCGTCTGAAAACACGCTGGCATATGCAATCCGCTCGCCGTTCTCACCATCACCGGAACTCATCCACTCCGAACTGTACACCAGGCCGCAAATTCCCTTTTCTGTCGGTTCTCCGTCTTCGTTGTAAATCTTTGGCAAAGGGTCCCCGTACATGGCATCCACAAACGCCTTCATAAAGTCATCCTTGGTAACTCCGCCCTCGTTCTCAATCACAATTTGGGGGTCCACGTGTGGGAAGCTGCAGGGGCAACACATGGGGTGCGGCTCATCGAAAAAGTTGGCGGTAAACTTCTTGGTTGATGGTTGTGTGAGGTACTTTGGGACTTTGGTGTCGGCGGCAACGGATGCTGACAGCTCTATAAAGATGTTTCGCCAGTAGCGCTGGAACGCTCGGGCGGACTCCTTGGGCGGGCTGTTGGGGAAAGCCTTCTTTGTAGCTTCCACAATGGTGTCAACCACGGGAGCCCAGCGCTCAATCAGATCTCCTTCGTCGTCGGATGAGTAGTCGTCTGCCAGCTCATTTTCGACTTGCTGCGGAGCTGGCGACGGATCTTGCCGGTTGAGAGCCATCTTGGGTGCTTGGATGGAAAAGAAGCGCTGTGTTGTCTTTCTTGAGATTAGAGCGGCATCAGATATATATGTGCGAATTCCAGTGTCGTTTTGGATCATCGCACGTCGGTCTGAGTCACTACGCCGGATTGCTAGGCAGAATTGCCGTGCGGGGGTTGTCAGCCGCATGCTGACTGGGCGAAATGCGCCGATTCGCCCAACCAACATTTGTCGCATGGCCGGCATGATTCTGGTTGGTTTTGAACCGTCTCAGCTGAAGAGACGAAAGGGACTTTTGATATTGGGAGGTGCTTGGAGGGGTCACGTGATGCCCTCCATCAGCTTCACCGAATGACCACTACTCCTCAAACTCGCATTGAGGGACACATTGTTTGTCCTTAGCTCTTGCACGTTCAGTGAATCATTGTCACTATGCGTCAGTCTTTTGGGGCTTAAATGAATTTTGATCAAGGTGACCGAATGCATTTACCTAACCCAGTCGAGATCTAGTGTTGACGAGTATCTTTCAAGTAATTTCTCAACCCTTGAATAACTTCACTTAACTGGCTATTAATGTACTTGCATTTTCTTAGCAATTGATAGTAAAATCAGGCCAAGAAATAGTGTTTTCCGGTCTGAACATGGCCAAAAGCAATGCGCCTTAAAGTTGGTTGATATCCTCCGTGCACCCGACAACTGTGATTCACACAAGTCACCTGATGAGCCTAATCTATAGCAGTGAATCACGCATGATAATGCCAGCCGCGGTGGTCTGAGTGTCTGAATCACAATAGACGTTGAACTAAACAAACAAAAAATAGATTTGTATCCCAGTCTGCGACTGCTTAGTCATACCAGTTTTGGAACGCAATTGTCTTGGGCGTGCGTTGCACATGGCACGAAAAAACGGTCTTGTCATTCCATCGTTTCCATGGTCCTGGTCGAGAATTCCATCTAATCCTGCGAACAGATTAGGTCAAAGTCCTCAAAATGACACTTCAATCCCCAGATCCCTAGAAGCGAGGTCTATATCCAAGGTGGATACATCCACATAGTGTTCTTGTCGCTCAATAATAGCCAGTCCCATGAGTCCGCTGACAAAGAATCATGGTTGCAATTCGTTCCCGTGGCTAAATTCATTTCGGCATGGACACTGGCAAATCAGACTCGGGGGATTTCTCAATTAGGCAATGCGGTCTCCGGTGTCCTTCGGAACTAGCAGGATCTACAAACTCCAACATGAAAGCGCGCTTTGGAGAAGGTGCCCTGGTTAGGTAGCTGATTGGCCACGTGGGGTTTACGCTCCATGCGGTTTGATAAGGTTGCCGTGATTATCTACATTGGCTTTTTTTTTTAGTTGCTCGGCACATGCCGTGATCCGGTCATGATTTGATTGAACGCCTTCGCTTCTGTCTAAAAAGGAAAGTAGACAAAAAGAGGAATAGGAAGGTCAATTGTTCCCCTTTTTTACTCTGTTGTTCACCGCATTGTTGGTTGATCTTCAGAGTGTCGGTCGATTGACAGCGCAGCCGATATTGGATCCGCCCTAGTCCATCTGTCGCCCGCCGAGGCTAGGTATTCGCGTGGTGGGCATGTCTTGACCGACACCAGCCTCGCAGGAACAACAAAAAATACAAAGTTTAAAAAAAGAAATTCATCAGAGACACCAGGTGTCTGAGATCCAAATTGGGATACCCATCCATTGTTCCTGGGACTCGTTGGCGAGAAACCCTATCCACGACATTCCATAGCGATCGGCAGAGACATGTGCGGCAGGGCGACGCTTGGGTGGTCGGCCGTCGTCGTCACCGCTCCAATTCCAACCACGCCCGGACGAGGAGGCCTGGCCAGCGCGCGGGCGGTCGAGTGCGCATTGTTTTGCATTGGAATGCGAAACCGACAGAGCAGATTGAATGTGAAAAAAAGTCAAACGCCCTGGCCTCTTTCTGCCACAGGCCCATCAATTTTTTTGTCCCCTTTCAAATTGTCCCCTTTCACTTTAATTTGGTCGGATTGCTTTAAAGCGTCATAAATACCGAGTACAAAGCACAGCGCTACGAAACAAACGGGCGGCGTCACCGCTCGCTCAGCCCCTTCCCCTTCCCCTTATCAACCCCTTATCACGGGCCAGGGATCCGAGAGCCAGCCGGGAAAATCTGAGACATGCATCGGGAACAGGTCAGCCACGCATGCAATGCAACGCAATCTCTTTTTTGTCTGTCTTTATTTTGGCATATAACCGCGGTGCATTATTCGGGACGGCCTTGAGGGGAGGGGACGGACGGGTAAGATAAGATAAGCAGAAAGCCAAGAGAAAATAAGCGAGGAACATGACAAAAAAAAAGTAAGCAGATGAATTTTTGTCCATCCGTCCGTCGCAATCTACACTTCCCGAACCCCAGTCAAAGTAAATTTCCCCATCTTCCCAACAACGATAAAGAGTGGAGCAGCGGAAAAGGGAAGGGGAGGGGGGGTAGAGGTAGGGGATTCCCTTGCTTACAGCTGCTCGATTCAGCCCTTTCGTTATCACCAGGGATTGATTATCTCTCAACGCTTGGACTGCGGAAAGATAATGCGACACCTGAAGGGGGAGGAAAGGGAAAGGAACGGAGGGAGCCATGGTCGAGAGAGGTTACACAGACAGCGCAGCAGCGTCGCAATCAATGCACAAACACCTTTTTTGTTGTGCTAATGCTGGTGCTTGGCTGCCTCCGACTTGTTGTTTTGTGTGTAATTAAGCCCCCCCCTCCAGACGGGAGAATCCAATGCACGCGCTTAGGGCCCCCCACGTGCAGATTTTCGCCGGCAAGCCACACTTGTGTCAAACGAAAACAAGGTCGCGGCCATGGCTTGAGCGCCAATGCACGCACTAGAAACTGGGTAGCTTCAAATCACATGTAAAAAAAGAAAAGAAAACGCGGGACAAGAAATGTCGGAACAAAAAAAAAATTGTGAGAGAAGCTTCGGAGATCTCACATGTCAGAGATGAATTGAGGGCCGCGCAATTGGGTTTCGGCCCAGTCATCAATCCACACGTCTCACCTAGCACCTAATGCCTCCTCACACATAACACAGACAGACACAAAAATTACACAGACACCAATTCTGAGTGAGACAACGTTTCATAAGTTATACAAATTCTATTTGGACAAGAGAGCAGAAAAAAGACGCCCTCTTTTTCTATGAACCTCTAATTTCCCTGGTTTTTCTTGCGTTGTAGTCTAGTCTTTTCGAAGTCTAAGCCGTCCGCCTTTCTATCAAGATATCGAGGAGTGTGGAGAGCGGGGGGAGGAGGCGTGATTTAGAGCATTCCGATATCGTGTCCATCATCCAATTGGAAAAGAGAATAGTCTATAACGTTTTTGTTTTTGTGGTCGTTTTTGTTCTTCGTGACTTTTATCTTTGTTGGGAGGAGGGGGAGGGGGCGTGCGCGCGCGCGCAAGCCTATCCTTTATTTGGCCCAGCGCAAGTTGCCGGGACGAGCAGGGTCGTGCTCGACGTACTTGAGGGAGCCGAAGACGGACCAGAGCTGGCCGAGGAAGTTGCGGTCGTCGCGGACGTAGTGCTCGCCAATGATGGGCATGACGGCCTCAGTGGCCTCATCAGCCTTGTAGAAAGGAATGCGACTGGTGAATGTGTCAGATTGGAATCGATTGGGTGAGACAAGGGGGGGCTGCGACAAACTTACGGGAACAGGTGGTGGATGACGTGCTTCTCAATGATGCCGTGGAAAAGGTGCTTGCCAATGAAGCCAAAGTCGCGGTCGACGGTGGCCAGAGCACCCTTGACGTAGGACCAGCCCTCGGGGGTGTAGTGGGGGACCTCGGGGTGGTTGTGGTGGAGGTAGGTGATGGCAACTTTTTGTGAGTGTTAGTAAGGTGTCCTTTTCTTTTTTAGCGACTAAAACATACCGAGCCAGTGGTGAACCCAGAGGTAGGGAACGCCGTAGAGGAGGAAGGTGGTGGAGGCGCCAATCTTCTGGGCGGTAAAGTACAGGACGGTGCTCATGAGGGCCAGGCCGACGTCGGAGAGGAAGATGTAGATGGCCTCGCTGGGGCGGAAGACGGCGCTGGTGGGCTCAAAGTGGCTGACGCGGAGCCACTTGGCGAAGCCGGTGGGCTCGCGCTGCTTGCTGCGCTTGCCGGCGGAGGCGTTGAAGAGGAGGTATGCCTGCCAGCCGAAGAGCTGGTGAGTGAGGAGGCGGACGGACTGGGACAGCGGGGTGTCCTCGAAGAGCTCGGCCAGGTCGATGCCGGCGACGATCCTCTGCTTGGAGGGCTTGGGGGCGGTGGCGGGCACAAAGGCCATGTCCTTCTCGATGTGGCCGTGGTACAGGTGGTGGCGGTGGTGGGAGAACTTCCACGAGAAGAAGGGCACCAGCAGGAAGCTGTGGAGGGCCCAGCCCGTGATGTTGTTGACCTTGGAGTGGAGGGAGAAGGCGCCGTGGCCGCACTCGTGGCCCAGGATCCAGACTCCCGTGCAGATGAGGCCCTGGACGAAGCCGTAGACCATCCAGGCCACGCCGCGCAGCGTCTGGTCGGGGATGGTGGGAATCAGCGTCAGGGCCGCCCACACGAGGGCAGACACCATGCTGAGGTCGCGCACCACGTAGTAGTACGACGTGATGAGCGAGGGCTCGAAGCAGTGCGCGGGGATGGCATCCTTGATGGACTTGATGTCGGGGAACTCGGGCTGCGTCGAGAGCTTGGTGGGCTTCTTCTCAACCACGAGCGTCGTGGTCGACGACGACGAAGCGGCAGTACGCTGTCTGGCCGCCATTGTTGCTTGGTTGTGTGATAGAGAGAGAGACTGGGGTGTTGGTGGGGGTATTTGTCCTCTTATTTTTTTCGTTAGAGAACCTTGGATCTCTTCCGCCTCCAAGATGGGATCTTGCCAAGACCAATTGACCCAAGCAGAGGACTGGAGGATTAAGTACAAGAAGAGAAGCCTGAAGGAAAAGAGTTCAGAGTCGGACGAGGAGGGGGGAGGAGTGAGAAGAAAAAGCCCTGGGGAACTCGTCTCTCTCCCTTTGCAGGGCAGGGCAGTGACATTTAACTCGGGCAGGGTCCATTTTGTCTTTGACCCGATTGAGTACTAGCATGAGAAAAAAAAATACTACTACTGTACTGTTGTCGTCCTTTTTTTTTCTCTTTTTTTTTTTTTTTTTTTTTTGTCTCCTGTCTAGCTGTTCTTCCCCAACACGATCCAGAACAGGAGCCGGCAATCTTGGACAAAAATAGGGGTCCAGCCTCGCTGGAGCCGCGACCCTGGGGAGTTGGAGGGGGGGTCCCCTGGCGCCGGGTCTGTCAGACCAGCAGGCGGCCAATGGGACCGCCGCCGTTTTGCCCATCTAGCGGCCACGTTGGGATAAAAATGCACCAGAAGCCCGCCCCCCGCCCGTGGACCCAGATCCTGGAGAGATGGGTGACAAAAACAGCAAAGCAGCATGCAGATTGACAAAACGAACGACGGCGGCGGTGGCCGGCGGGGACAAGGGAACGAGAGAGAAAAAAAAAAAAGATACATAGCACAGCACAGCACAAAAAGACGAAAGCGAAATGCTGAGCCCTCCCCGGACAGCGCCGCTCTGGATTGGACGAGCCGTCGACGGAGCCGTGCAGCCCCCAGGTGGAGATGAAGCTTGCAAGGGGTAGTGTCATGACCGTCGCTGTGTCGTGTCGTGTCGTGCTGAGCAGGAGGTGGCCGCCAGTCATGGTGGTCGTGGTCTTGGGTGGTGGTCCCCGCGGTCGCCGTCGTGTTTTTTTTTGGTTGAGAATCCAGAAGCACGGAGCGAGCGCCCTCCGCCCAAAGCCCATGAAACCACATGCCTGGAAACATTGGTGGCTTTTCGCTCTCGCAGATCTGCATTGAGCATGAGCCAAAGAATCTCGCACGTTATTTAGCGCAACCTTCTGGAATCCCCCTTGTCCGCCCGTCCGTCCACCCGTCGTCGCCGTCGCCGCCGCCGCGTGGAAGCGTACCCAAGTCATGGACTGCGTGCTGCTCGAATGGCCCCCGCACAGTGAGGGAGGAGAGGTGCTGCTGCTCTTCTCAACAAACGAGCTCACCTCGGAAGACATCCCTGTGCCCGTGTCAAGGATCCCACGACGACACGAAAACTAAGGCACAAGAGAGGCCGCCGCCAGAAAGGGCAAGGCTCTGTTTTTTTTTTCTCCCTCTTTTTGTCGTGTTGCACACCGATTCTTTTTCGTTTCCTGTTGTGCTTGTGCTTTGCTTGTGCTTTGCGTGCTTACTCGTCCTTCAATCACCACTCGTTCAACCTACCCATTGTTCCACAAATGCCCATGCTTTTTTTGTCCAAGCTTTTCGCCCCTCTTTTCTTTTTTTTTTCTTTTGTTTTCCCATCTTCCCAGCCAAGACACATCCACATGAGGAAGCATTGCGAAACGAGAAAACATGTCCAAGCATCAATCCTGTTTGTTCAAATGAAAACACAAATATCCTCTCTTCTATTATTAACTTTCCCCTGTGCTGTGCAATGCGGTCAGATCAACAGACTGCGACCGCTTCTTTCTCTATCAATGCGTATTTTCAACGTTGCTGTGTGCTGCTGCTGCGCGTATTTGGCTTTATCTAATAAAAAAAGAAAAAAAAAAAGATTCTCAAGCGCCGCCTGAATTAATCCAAATCCCATGCCCAATTGCCCACCCGTTCTTCTCCCCACCAAAAGTTCAGTTTACACTCCCCTCTTCTGCATCTTCTGCTTCTCCAGTCTCAACATGCGTGGTGCTTGCCCCCTGGGCTTCCTTCTAATCTCGTACATTATCGTAACAGGTCATTAGGTTGGGTTTGTATGTTTATCTTGGTTTTTTTTTTGTGCCTTGGGAGGACGGCACTATTACCAAAAGAAGGTCGCAACAAACAGCAGGCATGTGTAGACGGTGGTAAAGGTGTACTCAATCTCGAACCACGCAGCCTGACCGCCAAAGGCAATCTTCTTGCTCTCGGGCTTGGGGTGGGCGATGCGCGTCTTGGGGTCGCGGTCCAGCAGGTCCTCGCGGTCGGGCACCGTCGGGGGCTCGATGGCGTAGGCGATGGGCGTCCACATGGAGTTGCACAGGAACAGGAACGTCAGCGGGGGCCAGAAGGCGTGGGTGACGAGGTTGAGCAGCAGGTCCTTGGTGTTGTACTCCTGCCAGAACTGGCGGTAAACAGTCACCACAAGCGCGACCAGGGTGAAGTAGACAAAGATGAAGTGGAACCAGCCCATGTAGTTGAAAATGATGCCAAACATGCGGTGGAGCATGTTCTTCCTGAGCTTGGCGTCTCGCTCGTTGAGCTCGGATCCCAGGGAACCCGTCGGCTTGAAGGCCTGCGTCTGGCCGCCGAGCCACGTAGGGAGCATGAAAGATCGAATGATGCAGAGCGCAATGTACGGCGACATCCACACCTGCGCGCGGGATCCTCGCTGTCCAGTGTGGTATCCGGCAGGGATGAACATGATGAACTCGCAGAGTCGGTTGCACATGACGGTCGCGAAGCACACACGCACGAGCCAGCGGAGCTGGTCGTCAGTCGCATAAGCGACGAGGGGCTTGCCCCAGGCCAGGATGATGGGCACACCGAACAGGGAAACGGTAAAGGCAATCGCGTACACGTTGAGCATGCCGTACAGGAAGCCGGAGAATCTCTGGGCAAACTTCATGTTCTTGACCTTGTCGCCCCACAGCAAAAAGTTGAGCTTCAGCGACGTGTCGAGAGTTCCGATAGCCCATCGAGTGCGCTGCTTGAGATGGCTGCCGTAGTCGTCGGGGACCGTTCCGAACTGGAGGGGCTCGTGGACGTAGGCCGTCTTCCAGCCCTTTCCGAGCATCAGCGTTGAGGTAGCGACATCTTCAGCGAGCGAACCGAGCGGGAAGTTGCCAATCTGGTCGAGGGCCTCTCGTCGAACAACGTATCCGGATCCAGTACACCAGGCGACACCGAGAGCATCCTTGATGGGCTCAATAACGTGGACGAAGACATCGAGACTCTGCGAGAGGGGATCGGCGCGGGGAGTGTTGTAGAACAGCTGCGGAGGGCAGGCGAGGGCCATCTTGGGATCGACGATGAGGTGAGGAAGAACACCGCGGAGCCAGTCACGCTCGGGAATCTGCGCGCAAAGTTAGCATGTCAATCAATTGGCCGCGGTTTGTCTTTTTTTTTCTTTGGTTTTCATTTCTTTCGCGGTTTCGAATGGGGGGTTGGGGTCAATTACCATATCAGCGTCCAGAGCGGCCATGTACTCTCCAGCACCACCAGGAAGCAAGTGCATCTGGTCCAAACCGTTGTTGAGGTTACCAGCCTTGAAGTGATGGGGAACACCGGGAATCTTGAGACGAGCAATGTAGTGGAGGTTGGGGTAGGTAATGGCAGCCTGAGCAATCTGGGCCTCGAGACCAGCCGATTTACCATCATCCAGAACCACAACTCGGAATCGATCCTGGGGGTAGTCCTGGTCACAAGCGGCGCGAACAGTATCCATGACGAGATCATCGTCCTCACCACAGCAGGTCACAAAAACGTCAACCGTGGGGCAGACGTTGCCAGTCAATCTGAGCTTGGGGCGGTGGCGCCTCTTCAGAGACCACAAAGTCCAGCCATTGTGCATCTGCGAGGGGATGGCGACGACAATTTCCACAGCGATGAAGACCCAGGCAGCGGCATACACGGCATTGGCCTTGTTTTGCGCCCAGATGACGCAGGCCACACGCAGGGCGAGGTAGGCAAAGTACAAACCGGTGTTGATGAAGATCAGGAAGGGTGTCAGCGTGTACAAGTGACGCTTCCAACCCTTCCAGATCTCGACGTCGTCACGCTTGTGCACCTGCTGGATGCAATCCTTCGAGGCGTAGTCCTGGGCAACAAAGTCCTTGGACACATTGGGGGGGCTCGAAGCGGTTGATCCTGGCGGCAGCAGGGCAGCGAGGCTGAGGTGGCTCTGGTTCTGCGAGCCGGAATCGCGGTCAGCAAACTGGCGCTTTGTGGGTGTTTCTGCGTATTCATTTACCATTAAGCTGTTTGGCCTCCAGTCGACCGAGGAGTGCGCCGTTCGGATGTGCGGTGCGTCCAACGGGGTTCCTCGGCCGCTCAGCGTCGGCGTTCCGGAGCGAGAGCCACCGGGTGTATCAGCAAAGAATTGAGGGTTCGGGCTCCCGCCGGCGGAGAGAGGCCACTCCTGGTTCACGAAGGCGTAGTCGTCCGGTCGTCCGCCAGGAGGGGGCGCTCTCATGGGCTGCTCGGCGGCGGGGGGGCGTCCCTGGGGATCCTCGTAAGGCTGGTAGGGCGAGTAGCCCTGCTGCGGCGGCTGAGGAAGCGGCTGCTGCGGCGGCTGGTAATAGGGATCCTGCTGGTAGTGCTGGTCCTGAGGGTGTTGTTGCTGGAACTGCTGCTGCGGCTGCTGGTACTGCTGCTGCTGCTGGAATTGCTGTTGCTGCTGTTGAAATCGCTGCTGCTGCTGCTGGTATTGCTGAACGTCGATCTCCACCATCTCGCGGTACTCCTGGTTCCTGTCCCCCTCTCCGTGGCCATGATACCCGTTGTTGCCGTTCATGCTGGCGGAGTGGTTGTCCTCCCGCATGCGTCAGGAGTGGCGGGCGTGTGGGAAAGGAAAAAACAACAAGTGACGACAGTTGCGGCGGTCGTGTGGGAATGAGAAAATCAGGGTTGGACACAAAGGTTAGGTAGCGGAGAGTGTATATGTCTCTCTCTCTCTTCTGATTCGTCTTCCCTCTCGTTTCCGGAATGTAAAACGAATGTGGACAGCTTAACCAAGCTGCATGAAAGTGTGCAATATCCCGGGGAGGAAGGGTAAAAAAAGATGAGATGAAAACGATGGAAAGTATACCAAGCCAACGGTTCGACAAAAGGAACGGGAAAAACAAGAGCACGAGAGACTAGCGCACTTATCCACTATCAACACGAGGGATGTATGATGAGATGGGACGGGATGCGAGGTATCCGTACCTACAGCAGGATATGGAGACGGGGGAGGGGGGGGGGGCGTGTGTGTGTGCATGTGGAAGGCGGCAGCGCGCCCCCCCTCTCTCTGCGGTACGGATACTATCTAGGACAGGACTCAGCGGGGACGCTGTAGAGGGGAGCAGGGCGCCCTGGGGCCTCTACGGCGTGGAACCGCTGGGAGGTGCTGCCAGTCGGAGAGGGCGGAACTGTCAGGGCAACAGGCACAACACCCAATACGAGCCCAGCGGCCAACGGGCGTCGGTGACGTGGGTAAAATTAGGAGGCACCGGCGGGGTGGCAGGGCAGGGAAGCAGAAAGTCAGCTATGACGGGCTTCGGCCTCGCCATTTGGCGCCGTGGGTTGGCTTGCTCCCGGCCCTGTCGAGGCGCGTGCTCAGACATGCTTCCGGGTCGTGGGGACCAGCAGTGAATCACCGGGCCTGTAGCGAGCTGGCGGCGGGGACCGCCATGGGAAGGGCTTCCAGGGGAAAACCAAATCGAGCAGCGGAAGGATGCATGACGGGGGATCCATTCATCACACTACGCCTGAAGCCCTCTCTGCCTGCATTGCATCCCGCATTGTTGGCCTCGTCCTCGTCTGACAGTGCGCCGCCGTCTTGAGGAACTCGAAATCCACGACAACAAAAAAAAAAAACAGTGCGCAGGAGGGGAGTGAAACCAAAGCTCCATATCGTCGCCAACCAGCAACCAGCCAACCAACCCACCACCGTCACCGTCTCGATTCCGCCATCGCCGTGCCCGCTACAGCATTCCCGCCGCCGCCTTTCCTTTTTCCCCTCCCCTCCTCTCTTCCCTATACGGCTGCCTTGGGTCTTGGTTCTCGTATCGAGAAGATCAGCCTACCTAGGAGGGGAAGGCTATCCGACCCGCCGGCGGCAACCAAAATACGACAGGCGACACGCTCCCTTGGGGCTCAGGGGCACCGAGTTTGCCTTTTTCAGCTGCGAGTGGCCTAGCCCTTGCCCAAAAGTCTATTGGACCTTATCTGGGATCCTTCCTCCATCGGTTCTAGAGCCGTGGGGCACGGGCGCATGCTCGGCATATCGGCATTGGACAATTGGTTCCTTCGGCGGTGGGTGGAGCGGGTGGAGAGGTCGAACTAAGCGTCTGACATCAATCAACAGGGCCAGAAGGCCGAGTCCAAGTCCCAGTCCCAGGCCCAGGTGAGGTGAACAAAGGAAAATCGCTGTGTGTGATTCAAGTTGGTCAAGGCCTGGCGCAATCAGACGATTTTCCTTGCAGCCACACCCCGCCGGGGCGGCCCCGCCACGCCCCCTTTTGGAATCGAGACAGGGGGAGGATGGCGATAGCTCGTGTGTGTGGAGGGCAGCATCAGGGCAGACTGGGGACGGAGACGGGGACGAGGGGGGGTTAAAGGCTGTCGTAAGTAAGTACTGTAGGAGCAGGGCCCCTCCCCTCAATCAAGGCATTGCGCATGTGCGGGTGCGTGAAGTGTGTGCGTATGTGCCGTGTCGTTTTTTTTTTTTTTGGCTTGCGCGTAGTAGTTGTTGTGGATGGCATGTCACGGCTGTGGGTGTGTGTGTGTGTGGTGTGGCTGTCGCCCGCCCCCCTTGGAGGTCAAAACCAAAAGAAGAAAAAACCAAGACAAAACAGTGACATACGTCGGGGGGGAAACGCAGGCGGGTGTCAGAGGAAAAGAAGCCAAAAAGGAAAAAAAGGTTTTCACCTCTCGGAAGACCATCCTCGACGGCACAGCAAACAAGATTGGACGATTGGACGATTGGCGTGGCGCTCGTCTCGCACCCGTCACGCTTCCACCTTTTACGAACGGCCGACACCACAGAACGGCCCTTGCAGCCCAGCGACAGCACCCAAAAAAAGGTCCTTTTGCCACATCCACACACCCCTCCCCTTCCGCGCCAAGTACCTGACCCAACCCTACTGTGGCACTGTGGCCCTGCGGCCCTGCCCCTAGCTATCGTCCGTCCAG
Source organism: Calonectria hawksworthii (assembly GCA_020975415.1). NCBI lineage: Eukaryota > Fungi > Ascomycota > Sordariomycetes > Hypocreales > Nectriaceae > Calonectria > Calonectria hawksworthii. The sequence goes on along the minus strand of JAHXZK010000013.1, from coordinate 1,479,579 downwards.
GTTAGCCTGCGCTCCATCAGCTCGTATCTCCAAGTCTTCTTTTTCCCTTCTGAAACCCCTTCTTCGCCGGTCCGCTCGCTATTTTTTTTTTTGGGATTGCTTGCTTTTTTGCGTCCCTGGTTGCCGCCCATCTTTGCTTTGCTGTGGTTTGCTTCAGTCGCTAGCCTAGCTGCATTGCGTCCACCCGTTTTTACCTCTTTCCCCTGCCTGCCACTCTCCCCCATCCATCAACAACACATACCAGCACGCTCGTTTTTTTTTTGGTTCTTTATCGCCCGCTGCCGACGACAAACGACACCGACTCGACAGGATCCGCACCCGTTCGTCACTATTGCTTGTTGATTTCTTGTTATTTTGGGTAGCCGGGGGGGAAAGCACGACAACTCATCGCCAGGGCCCTATTTGAGGCCGGACATCTTTATTTCTATTTTTCACCTCCCAAAAGCCTACTTACTTGGCTCACGACTAATCTAACCACCTCCCTCACTCTCTCTCACAATGGGCGTCCGGTTCTTCGTCAACTTCGTCCTCCTCGCCCTGCCCATAGGCGTCACGCTGGGCGTGCTCATGGGCCTCCAGGCCACGAGGAGCGCCAGCGGCAAGGGCAACCTCTTCCAGCCCGATCCCAACAATGGCTCTGGAAGCAGCGGCGGCGGCAAGAAGCCCGGCAACGGCATTTCCAAGGACACTTACTGCCAGAAGACGCTTGGTATCACTCCATACACCGAGGGCGAGCAGTTCACACGTGAGTTTGATATCTTTTCTTCCTGTTCCACCACCCCCCGCAACAAATCCGGCGACAATGATGACATTGGACCTTGCGTGTGCGACTCTGTGTCTGCCCATTCGGATCTGCCTTGTTTTTTGTCCAACGGTTCCAAGCACATGTCGCGCATCCGCCGCAATGCTTGGCCCGACACAAACAAGCCTTCCCCCCCATCCTTATTCCCATCCCGCAGCCTTATCCGTTACATTGCAGGCGCGTGTTGTACTTGGCTGTACCACCCAACCTCCCTGCCAATGTCACTGTCGCCGCACGACCTCACTGCCGCTATCATGGATCACGGCGTCTTATCGCAGCTTGCCAACTGGGCCATTGGGATAGCTCCCACTGCGACCGCCTCAGCAGCCGGTTGCAACCGTCCTATCTCCATCTCATCTTGCAAGGCAGCCGGCGCCTTTTGTCACGGTTGTCGTCGTCGTCGTCACCCGGGCGATCTCATCCTCTCTGTTTCTTACTTGCATTGAATCCTTCCCGCTTCCCCTCTCGGCTTCAGCCACACGCTCCCATCCGTCCCTCCCGCCGTCCAGTGTCGGCCTTTACCCACCACACCTCAACATGCAATGGTGCTGTTGCCCAGGACAACTCCCACCAGCGCAAACACACCAGCCGCGCCATCGACACCGCCACCCATCGTCGTTCGCAAACCTTATCACCTTATCGCTTCACCATGGCCAATCCCCGTGACACGGCCGCGTTGCCTTTGACGACGTTTGCTGACACCTCACCTCGCAGTGAACCCCAATCAGTGGGGCTGGAACTCAACCATGCCTGGAGCGCTCTGCATGAATGTAAGTGTCGAATTAATGAAGTGCATTTGCGCATTTCCGCCATCCCCACCCCTCCGCATCCCGGTCCACTTTGGGTGCTCCGTGAGCCTATTCGCTGACATGCGACCCTAGATCACTTCATTCAACAACGGATCCTACGCCACCGATTACACAGCTCCCAAGTGGTCGATAACATGGCAGTACGACCAGGGCGACGTGAACCTGCCCGTCCACGCCTACCCCAACGTCAAGGTCGAGGACAAGAGCTTCCCTGAGAAGCTGTCCACCATCAAGGCCATCAAGGTGGAGCACGAGTGGACCTACGGCGCCGGTGACACGGCCGCCAAGGACACGGTCGAAACGGACCTCACGGCCGCCACTGTCAACATGAACGCCAACGTCGCCATGGATTTGTTCATGGACTCGGACAAGTCCAACGCCGGATCCAGCGAAGACGCCTCCCACGAAGTCATGGTGTGGTTTGCGGCCATTGGCGACGCTACCCAGCCCCTCGGTATGACGATTGGCGGCGTCACGCAGGAGCCCCTCGTCAACAAGACCATCAACTCGACTTCATTGTAAGACACTCCCTCCCTTTCTTTCCCGCCATCACATCTCACCCGCGCAATCTGAAACTAACACGTCACCCGCAATAGCGGTCTCTACTCCAACAAGAACGAAAAGGGACAGCAGGTGCTGACCTGGCTCGCATCGGGCGTTGCGGATTCGTTCCACGGCGACATCTGGCCGCTGGTCGACTACCTAATCACCACGGACAACTCCACCTTCCCCACCAAGGACTACTACCTGGGATACCTGAGTTGGGGCAGCGAAGCCTACTATTCCGCCACGAACGTCACGCTTAATGTCGACCAGCTCTCCATTGAAGTGGAGAAGAACTGAGAGAGAGATTCCTTGGTTAACCGCCATGTACAGTACTATATAGAACGATAGAAGACTTTTTTTTAATGACGATCAATCAATGATTCCCCATGCACAAAAATTTTGTCCGCAAACGTCCGTATTATCTCCATTATTTTGAATTTCCAACATCGTATTTTTTATTTTCATTTCCACATCACAACTACGTCACTCGTAAAACATGATTTGATCAGCGCCACCCGAGGTTCTCCCGCTCGCCGAAGCAACCAAGCGTCTCCTCCGCCCCAGATAAAAAAGCAAAGAAGAAAAAAAGGTACACACCGAAAGCCACAAAAAGGGACCCTTTTCCCCTTTTGGTGCAGAAAAAAAAAAAGGCAGATGGTCTAGGTCTAGATGTGCGCTGGCTGGGACTAGGCCGGCCGGGCTGGCTGGACTCCCCGAGAGCACGACACGACACGAGAAAGGCTAGTACAAAGGGCGAAAAGGGAAAAGGGAAAAAGTGAGAAGGGCAGGCAATTGCGGGGGGGCGTGTACGGATTGACAGAGTGTACTGTACTTGTGTAGTGGTACTGGGCTGCAGCTTCTCGAACCCGGCGCGCGTGCGCCCCAGATTGGATCTTGATGCTTTTTTAGTATGTTCAAGCTGAGCGCTAAGGGAATGCGATGGCTTTGTTTTTTTTATCGTGTTGTTCGTAAATTTAAAATTTGATTCGCTACCTCATTCTTGTTTTTTTGCGACTATTGTTTTTTTTTTTTTCCTTAGGTTGGTTGGTTGGCGGGTTCCGCATCTCGCAAAAAAGCTCCGTCGGGAGTTGCTCCTGGTCGAGATTTTGCTTGTCCTGTCTTGTCACCATTGCATTGCATTGGGGGCGTTGCGTGGGGCATGCCCCGTACCATTCAGAGCTCGCTCCGCCTCTTTCACGTCTCTCTCTGTCTCCCTCCCGTCGATCTGACATGGGGCCTGTCTGAAAAAGCTGACATCAAAGCGATCATCTCTGATCCGGCCGAGTCAGGTGTCAGACCACTGTTTGATAGACTCTGGGAGCTATCTGGTGGACACTTTTAAGTGGGGTGTGTGAGAGAGGTCTAGAAACATGCATCGTTTGTCTGTGCAGTGCCGGTAATTTACGTCCCAAGGCGCGCTCCGATAGTTCGTTACGGTCAAGTATTTGGCGCGCAACCAGATCGGTCAAAACTTAGCTCCATCTTGGATAAGAAAAAGGACAAAACACATGTTCCAATCGTTTTACTATCATGTAGCTAGCTCTAATTTTACTTGGACCCCCCCTCGGATCCAAAACACACCAGAATATACTGCCGCGCGGGCGCTCTACCTGAATAGGGCCCTCAAACATACTCCTCGTCGCCTCGACGGCTGCCCTTGACCGTCTTCAAACGGAGCGCCCGAGTCTGGATGTCGCGGCCGTCGTCGGTAGTTTCAGGTCGAGACGTGTTGCAAATCTCGCGGCTGTGCAGGCCCGCGGCCAGGAATCCCAATGCCGTCACCAGCTCCGGCAGGAACGCAAGCACAACCCGAACCGCCAGGGAGCCCGTCGTTGGGTTGAGCTTCGGGTTGTTGGACGTCAGCGCCACGAGGGTGTAGATGACACGGATGCCGATGAAGACGCCCGATAGGAGCACCGAGTAAATCAGCTAAGGCAAGTAAAGAAAAAAACGGTCAGCCTCCGAAAAGAAAGTACACAAAAAAGCTTGGCCAGTTGTTCGTTATTTGTCAATTCCCGTGCGCCCACGTGGAACAAGGGACACATGGACCGGTGAATGGAGAATTGGGGGGAATTCGTCATTCTACATTTTGATTGCACGTACCATGGTTCCTAGCCGGGTCGACGTAGTATGCAGCTTGGCAGCTCTGCAGAGAGACAGCAGCGCCCAGACCGTGACAATGGCCCACGACGCCGTCAGGATGGAGATGCCGGCCTTGACCAAGGTCCCGTCCGTCTTGGTAGGGTCCTCGCCCTGCAAGCCCGACGCCCCAGCCGCCAGCATGGCGACGCCGCCCGTGACGAGGAAATGGAACAGGAGCACCTTGAGCCACTCGACTTTGGCATCCATGTCTTGGCATCGATAGGTTCGCCTAATAATAGCCCGTCAGCCAGCCATCCGCCGTCGCTGGAATAGTCTAGACCTCTCTCTCACTCACCCTTCGTGTAAGATACCAGCCGCCGCCAGCAGCAGAGGCGACAGCCCAATATTGCCAACAATGCCTGCAGACGAGCTACCCGAGACCGCAAGCCCGCCACCAACAATCCGCAGCCCAAAAAAGGCAATGAGATAAAACCACCCCATGAAGCCTGGCTTGCCGTGCTTGAACAGGATAAAAAATGCCGGCAACGTAAGGGCGGCGTAAATGGCGAGCTGAGCCGTTGTGAGGTTGCTCATTTTGTTGGGCGTTTAAAACGTGTTTGTACTATGTGTTACTGCTCTAAGTCGTTTAGATGCTGTGAGATGACTTCTAAAAAAAAGGAAACAAAATGGTGCAACCACGTAAAATGGTTGATTGATGATCTGAAAATGCTTGTCTTGGCACAAAACTACATCTACAATTGAAACCCTATCCTTCTTTATACCCCAATCCTCCCGCATCCTTTGCAGGAGGCCTTCAAGTGTTCCTGAACAGCCTCGCTCATCATCATGACTTGAACGATAGCGAGCGAAGCAAGTGCAGGGTAGCATCATGGCACACGGCACACTGGCAGCATGATTGGCCGCCCTGGGAGGCGGCGGAGCGGGAGTGGAGTCTTAGCGATAGCGAGCCCGATGGAACGAGCCCGATGAGCGACCAACGATGAGCGGAGCGGGAGCGGGAGCATCCATCCATCGGTGATCGTCCACTGATATATCCTGCCTCGCCCCCATCGCCGCCTGTCATCGTCATTCTGGCAACTCCGCCGCATCGAATCGGAACTGGGGGATATCTTGATTTTATTTTCCTTCCTTGCCCTGCGATCCTATTTACCCGGCCCCTCAATCTGCCACTGGCCCTGCTGACCCGCCGCCCGCTCAGCCCTACAAGCCATGCGCTCTTGAACCAGCTGCATTGGCCATGCCAGCATGCCCTGCCACCGGTCATCTAGGTAAGCCTGGATGGCCCCAAACTCCCGGAACGGCATCTCGTCGATCCACCACGCGTCGCTCCCCCACGTCGTCAGCGCAAAGAAGTAAGCCAGCAGCACCAGCGCCCGCGGCTCCTGCCGCTCCAGCAGCATCATGTAGCGATCCGGGATCAGGACGGGGAACGCCGTGATGCGCCGGCAAAACATGTGCGCCTGCTCGCGCAGGTCGCGGCCCTTGATCATCCAGCACAGAAACCTTGTCATCTCCTCGTACGCCAGCAGGTCCAGCTGATCCAGCTCCTCGCCCTCCTGCGGCTGCAGCAGGTGGGCCAGCGGCTCCGCGCTCGTCGACCTCGCCTCCCGCACAAAGGGTATCATGGTCGTCACCAGAGGCCACACCTTGGCCTGCCTGTCGTCCTTGAGGAGGTCCAGCGCCAGCTTGTAAACCCCGCCGATGCCCCTCGACAGATGGAGCCAGTGCGTCGGGGGCTCGTACGGCTCCAGCGGGCGCTCCCGCAGGTTGGCAAACCCGTCGACCGTGAGCAGCACCGTCGTGAAGCTCACGGCGTCGGCGTTGTGCTGGTTCAGCCCCCCGACCGCCACGCGGTGCTGGCTGAGCGTCGTCTCCAGGTACAGCGACCGCAGCGTCATGTACTCGTCCACCTTGTCCTGCGTGCTGGCCTCCCGCGCCAGCTGGTGGCTCGAGAAGACCATGATGGCGCTGAGCAGCGGCTCGTAGTCCAGCGCCATGACGGGCACGTCGACGGCCCACGTCTCGAGCAGCTGCGGGATGTGCGTGCCCGGCATCGTGCGCGAGGACCGCACCGTGAAGACGTGCAGCAGCTGGAGCTCGCGGTGCCGCCGGTCGCGGCTCTCGGTGAGCGACGGGTTACGCGTCCTCTCCTTGGTGGACGACGACGACACGGAGCCCGGCGATCCTACGCTGCCCTGCGCATGCGTCGGTGTCTGCGTTGCGTTGCCCGCCGCATCGAGGCGGTCGTAGTGGCAGTCGACCTGGTGCCGGCGACAACCACCCTATACACACACACACGTTAGAAGCTGGGAGGGAGGCAGCAACGGGCATTCACTCGGTATGGCACCTACGCATGTTGGCCACGATTCGTCGCACTGCAGCGGCAAGAACAAAACTCGCGTCAGCATATGATCCTCTTCCTCGTGCGCCACCGGCAAGGCTGGCGTTGCGGCTCTACTTCACCTTGACTCGGCGGGCCCTACAGCGCTTGCACCCTGTCTTGGACTTTGTGTGGTATAGCCGCGGCATCCCAGGTCGTCTCCGAGCTGCACCGCACCGCGAGAATGCGATCAGTGAGGTGTAGGAAAATCGGTAGCCTTCAACGGTGATGTCACTCAGCCTCATCCAACGGGAATAAGGCTGATAGTTGGCTGAAGACGCGTTGCGCTTTGATAACCTCCACTAGCTAGTTTAGAGTCATGTGATGATCCGCGTGATGTTCTGCTTCTGCTGCATGCGCGCTAAAGTAGCTTGCCATTGTTATCAACAGTAATTGCCGACACTAACTCGCGAATCCGGCCCGGAATTATCATCAATTGCAGAGTCCTCTCCCTGAGAGTGGTCTGATATATTGAGAATTGCGTCTTGTCTGGCTGTAACCCGCACTGTGTTCGCAAGAGTCCCCACCAATGAACAGGCTGTGACAGGGATCACAAGGAGAGGCATTGGGCGAGAATATTGGAGACAATGCCCGTGCTAGCGATTGATTGAACTTTGAGAAAGTGATCATTTATTTTAAAGCCAGCCTAAATATTGTTTTAGGCTCTGCACAACCCTGTCTGCATTTCGATCCATCACAGTTGTATTGCCAAGCATTTCAATGGCAGCACCTCGCTAGTATGGAGATGGGCTGCTTGGGATACTTTCGAGATTCCAGTTGTTGTGTTCCCATATAAAAGCTAATTCAGAAGAAGAAAAGAAACCGACTGTTAATTATGAGAGGAATAGGATTTGCATACGTGCTTTGACCCTCCATCTATTCATTGAACGACCCGCAAACGATTCGCTATCCGTCAAGCAAAAATAAAGCGGAGCAGACCAAAAAAAACATACAACAGCGAGGATTCCCCGGTCGTCACCGACCCGAGTACTAATTCACCGCTTCTCAGCTTGACTATGGGAGAGCGGACGGGATCCCGTATTTTCTGAGAGCTATGGTCGTATGTGGGATGATGGTGAAGCAATTCTGCTTATGATAGAGCAGAGTCTGAACTCCAATAAAATGTAAAATGCTTGCTACCTACTTCTATAATAAGATCAAAGTTTATATATTTACTCCCTTGTCTTTACTATATGCTATATATTGGAATTCGAACTGAAATGTTATACTCTGTAAAGGGCATGGGCTATTTACCCAAGCCTATAGGGTAGGAAGGGAAACCTATTACACCATGTCGCAGGCGACCGCAAAAGCGGAGGCACCTCCTTGACGAGCAAGAGCTAAAGAATAGGTTATAGGGACTTCTACAAAGACGGGACTAAGTGAGGTGGTAAGATGCTAGAAGGGAAGGAACCTCTTTGTGTGTGCGGGTAATCTTATGTGATGCTCGTTTGTACACCCACTGAGGCCAGTGCATTACCGGCACATGTAACCCATTTTAATTTCTTTTACTTCGTCCAGACTTACATATAATAAACAATTAAGACTACTTCTTATATTTACCTTACAGAGATCAATTGGGATGGGCCGGAATCTTCGAGTCGCAGGTAGCATTCATGGGAAGTAGACCCTCGTCAATATGTAGTAGCCATTGGTCGGCCAGCGAGAGTCAGGCCAAAACCCTACAGAGTTTACCCATTTCTCATGGCCCTTGTGTGTTCGCCGGTGACGTACTTTTTCGGATTCCCAAATCCGTATAGTTGTGTCATTTGAGGCAGATGCTAACAGGCTAGCATCATGTGAGAAAGCCACGGATCTAACTGGCTCAGTGTGGCAAAGAGAAGGCGACGGACCACGTAGGGCTGGCATGTTCCTCGGGGACTTGTCTGCAAGCACTCCAAGTGCATTGTGCTATGGAAAGCTTAGATGGCTCGATCGTTATCATCTCTGTTTATGCAGAAACCCCATTTCCCCAATATCTCGCCAAAAAAAAAAGTAATGAAGAGACAAAGACGATCATGGAACTCCCTTTGAGCCCGCTGTAGGCTACTGCACAAATAGAATATCGAGCCTGGAGTCCAGGATACCGATTTATCCGATTGATCCGATTGATCCGGTAGACTAGCGTAAGTAGGCTGTCCGTGCAGTGCCGAATTTACCGGTTTACTTGCTCTTCCTTTGTCTTTCTGTTTGCGAACTGGCCACTCGTCCGCAAAAGTCTCAAGGCTGATAATCCAAGGCATGAAGTATTCCTTTAATCTAGCTAGGGAAGCACACAGAACAACATCGCTGAAAATAAAAATAAAAGAGTCTAACACCTCACTGGATGCAGAACCAAGTCAATTCATACAAGATATTAATTCTCCAAGGGGAATCTATTACTCCCGACCCAAATCTTTTGGCGCAGTGCTACCGGAAAGGGGGCGATCTCGACCACACTAAAATAGCGCCAGTGTAAAGGTAGTTCCCGTTAGTGCCGCACTGAGAGGGTCTCTAAGATGGGTTCCCCAGACTGAAGATGAATTGGACGGAAGGGGGGCATTTTCTGTACAATCTGACTGATCAGAGAGTAAGATAAACCTATACAACCCGTGATTCTTATTGCGAGAAGCTGCCTCTGACTGAAAAAAAAAAAGAAAAAGGGAAGAAAAGCCTTTTCGTCACTATTTTTAGGAGATGACTGCGCTGAAAACAACAATTTACTACATAGAAGCAAAGGTTCCTGAATTAAGCATATATAGGTTCAAGTCCCGACCATCATGGAGGTAGCGCGCAGTTAGCAGCACAGCCCGAGGCCGTCTTCTCAAAATAGTTGAAACCGCTCTGCTGAGTTAGACCCCCTGAGAGTCCTGGGTTACCCGTATAGCTCGAGCATAGGCCGCCGTTGGGCAAGGCACCAAATTGACCGAACCTGCAAGCGGGGTTCGCATCACATCTCTGGACACATTCCTCGAAACTGTTGACGTAAGTGTTGAAATCGAGGTGGTTACGGAACGTATGAAGATCCAGCTGTATCTGGCGTCCGCAAATGACGACGAACCCGCAGCCACATGCCCCGTTGCCTGGCTGATTGCTGCACACGGGCCCGACGGACCTGGTCACTGTCGGAACCACAGTGGTTGCGATTATTTCGGTGTTGGTGGCTATTGACGTGATAGTTTGCTGCTCAGCAGTCACAACTACCGTGACGGTTGTGGGGTCGGTTGTCTTGGTGATCTGGATCGTCGACGGGACCGCAGTTTTGATGAGCACCTGCGTCACGGCGGCTTGAGTGGCTGTGACAGTGATGATCGGTTGCGGGTTTGTTTCCTGGACTGTAACGGTGTTGATCACTGCGTCAGGTCGATCCGTTTCGGTGGCTATCGAAGAAGAGCCCATGATGGTGGTTTCAGTGACACCCAAGCAAGAACAGGCGCTTCGGTATGAATTGACTCCGCCGCACGCGCTCGCGTATGGTGGAAGGTTGGATAAAAGGCCATCTGTAGCCGTAGAGATTTGGTCGCGCTTTGCAGCATTGCTGTAATATACCGTTGTCGTGTAACTATCAGGATTAGCGTTCGGGGCGAAACCAGTTGGTAGATGCAGTGTCGCATCGTCAGAGGCGACTACTCACGTGTTGGCGTCGGTGATCGTGGGGTAGTCGGTAATAGTCTGACAATGCTAATTAATAAAGACGAACATAATCCGACATCTAGAATGCCAGCTCTTACCATTGTTTCCAAATCAACAGAAGGCGACATATCCTTAAAAGTAAGTTAGAACCCTATCAGACACCATGGTAAATGGTGAAATCAGTTACCTGTGTAGATGTGATTGTTGTTGTTGGGGTGTCATAATACGTTTCAGTGATCGGGTCGGGATTAAAAGGGACAGTCTCGCTATCTCTAATATTAGCACACAGCCCAAAAGTATAGTTCAAAACATCAATTTTATCAAGGCCGGATTGTACATACATGATGGGAGAGGGCGTCACAGTCAAGGTTATTGTTTCTTGTTGCTCAGTTTGTAATACAGTGATGGTGCTGGTTTCGGCCGGTTCTGTAATTGTCTCTGTAATGGCCGTTGGTGTGGATGTATACTGGAAGAAGGCGGAGCAGTCGGCCGTAAAAGAGGGCTGTACAAGTTGCGAGTTGAAGCAGCTGGCAATGATTCGAGGGCATGCATTCTAACAGTCAAGAATTAGCTTCGGGATTGTCAAAGGACAATTTGTACGCGACATACTCCGGGGACGCAACGACCTGCCATAGCAGGCGTCAGGAGGATAGCAGAAGCTACCAATATCGCCTTCATTTTGTAAGAAGTGACGATCAGAAAGGACGAGAGTCGGTCGACAAGGAGAGCGTGCTTGTTTTGGCGACGTTGACGAATATAAATGGACGAAGGCTCCTTTATTTGACCTGCTCCAAGCCTTATTGCGCCTTTTCTCGAGATCTAACACTTGGTCCGGAAGTGCAATGCCATCACTAGTTCGACTTGTTTATCTGCTACATCAAAAATAGCTAGACAAGAGCTACATTTGACCAATCATGATGGCGAGTCAAAGGGAGCACTAATTTAAGCTCCTCATCTGATGCCGAAGAACCGGTGGCGCAAGCTAAACATGGCCCCTGACTAGTTGTGCTGAATGCGAACCTGTTTGAGAGAGTAACAAACGAGAGCAAGAAAGGACTTCAAAATGCGCGCAAGGAAGATGTAGAGATGTATATGTCAATTCAGAGACTTGGAGTAGGTTTTCATCTGTGCAGTTCTCCACTTTTCCTCTTTCGCAGCTTTTCATTAAGATGGTGCACGAGATATTGACTCAGCAACTACTTGATTCATGGTCTGGCTTGGATCGATATTCGGAAAGGGGTGAGCGGGCGCAACAACAAATGGATGGTAGGATTCGGTATCCATCCAGCTTGGACCCGATCAAGTAGTCTATTAGCTACTACAGCTAAGCCCACCTTGTGCGCCAGGCTATCATCTTACTTCGGATTAGTCTCTTTGGGCCGACTACTAGCACAAGATGAGCCAACGGCGCATCTGCCCCAGGAATTCGGTCGGAGTGGAAGCTCCGCACATGTGATATATCATCCTAAATTGAATTCTCCCATCTGTTGCAAGGGCTCAGTCGTTTCCTCCTCGCAGTCAAAATTGGTGACAATGAGCTAGCTCGTGAGACTCGGAATGTGCTACCAGACGCGTGTGTGCGTATAAATTCTCTTCCCTTGGGGGTTCCTTTTGTCCCAAAACAACCATCTTCTAACTACTGCTGGGACTTTGTAATCTTCAAAGCGCGCCTCGACCTCCTGGCTGTTGCTCTGCACTTTTCGATTTGTGATGTACCTTCTAAGCCGAGCGGGGCATCTCAAGCCTGCTCCAAAACGACTAAGCTGTCACGGATGCCGTCCTAGGACCAAGAGGGTTAACCAAGGGCTCCCGGAAACCGTATCCGATCTGGCTTGTCAGTGAGTTGATTATTTCTATGAATTTGTCAATGAACTTCAATGCAATGCATCGATGAGAGCAATATTAAAGGCAATCCCTCGTGCCTTGGACTCGGTAATTGAACGTAGTTTGAGCGGTACGAATACGGTGTAGCTGAGAAAATGCGCAACTGGCTTTAGAAAAAGTTTCAGGAGCCTTTGTCATATTGGAGTATTTCAACATGCTACATTCGGGGTGCATCAAATGGAGAGATATGTGGTATTGTCAGACTATCTCTCAAATATATCGACCATATTTGATATAATAAAGCAATGATTACTTCCGAATGCTACGGAAATAAGCTCTGGCAGCCCTGATTGACCTTACCCTGGCCGCATCCGCAGAGACAAACTCGCAAATTTGATTTTCAGTGGTGTTTCCACAACGGAATGGCAAAAGACAGCAGCCATCATTTACAAACTGCTCCAAACCATTTGCACCCTGGCCTAAAGACTCGCAATCTGGGCCGTTAGGAAAACCACAGTCTTCGTCAATGGAGTCGATGGTTGCATCATTATTGTTGCCCCCATTACCGCCATTGCCGTTGTTGTTGCCTGCAGCATTGCCGTTGTTGTTGCCTGCAGCATTACCATTGTTGTTGCCTCCATTAGCATTATTGTTGTTACCCTGATTGCCATTGTTATTGTTGTCCCCATTGCCGTTGCCTGCGCCATTATTGCTCTCGACAGCCACTCTCTCACACCTCTCCCCGCCATCACCATTACCGCAGCGGAAAGGCAAGAGACAACAACCATCGTCGGCAAACTGTTCCAGTCCATTAGCCCCTTCGCCTAGGGACACGCAGTCAGGCCCATCGGGAAAGCCACAGCTGTTTCTCTGTCAACTAATGTTATTTAAAAGGCCCAAAAAATTACCCACCCATCCTGAGCGAGAGCCAATGTAGCAAGAATAGACAAAGGGATAAAATACTTCATTTTTAAGACGAAGAAATATGAGAAAAGAATAAGAGTAGAGATCTGCCAGCAGATGTAATTAATCAGGTTTCTGGAGGAAGCGGAGTGATTCAAATCGCAATGATTGATGAATTTGGTGATTACAACATCGTTTTATAGAAGTGCACGAATCCGAAACTTGCAGACATTCGCAAAATTGGCGAGTTGCCTCGAGTTTGTTACAGAAAGGTATCCAAAACTTGCCGTTTCAGGTAAGCTTCTGGAAATATCTATAACGCACAATGCATCACCTATCGTATCAAAGCGAAGCGATACATGCATTTAAAACCCGAAGTGGTTTAAGGTTAATATTTAACTTTCATGTGCCATATTATAAGCTATTATGTAAGTGGCGACCTCTTGTGGTTCACATTGTCGTTTTCTTGATTTTACCGGCGCATTCGCTTGCTTCATACTGCATTGAGGTGTCTCACACCGCATAAAGCCTCGCTTGGCATTGGGACTAAGACAGCCTTGTTGTAATAGGATGAAGGTCAAGTGACCCATCTGTACCTAGACTAGGCTTAGTGCTGATCTGTCCATATTTTCAAGTGATGAAATCACTAGAGAAGTAGGGCAATTGGACGACGATAACAATTACACACGCACAATCGTGCGTTCGACGTACCTCACCGAGTACTCATTCAACACATAGCATTTGTGGGGCGGGGCCCACATAATGAGAACTAATTGCTCCAACAGCCATTTGCCACGACCACAGTGTATAGATAAGGGAATTTTCATTTATTATATTACAGTGACGTAAGCGCACACCTGTGCTTTAGGCAACCAGCATATAAAGAAATGGTAATTGGTTGATTTATGCTCTGGATGGGTCAAGGATGAAAGTGCAGCTGATGGGTCCTCCATGTTATTTTAACAAAGCCTAAACGCTACTCTGTCCTCTGTTTCTTTTTTTACATTTTATCAAAACATACGTGATCAAAGACAGGTGTACTAGCATTATCATTGAATTTGATTCCAATATCGGACAACTCTTCAATATTATTCCAAATGATGGAATACAGCAAGATCATAGATATATTAAACTATGAAACCGCCTTGTTCATGGCCTTTACCACCCTTCTAGCTTTTGCTGTGGTTCTTCTCTATCGCTGCATTTACCCATTGCGTTGGCCAGAGATGGACAAGTTAACCTATCGAGTTCGTGGCGTCCCACTTTCTTGGGATGAGGAGAGATTGGCTACCTTGTTGGAGAACGGAAACGGTTCCGGCTTGGTTGTCCAATCGCTTGTTCAGGAGATCCGCGTCGCAACAAAGACAGCAACGGTTTCTTTTTTTAATCCTCGCCTGTCTCCAAAGTATAGACAAAAATGGAGATTCCAAATACCAAACCAACTTCAAGATAAGACCACTGGCTATCATTTCTTAGAGATTGATGAGAACTTTCATGGCATCACTACGCTTTACTCGCCGCCACCAGAGGATCATAAGATAGAGTAAGTGAATCACCTTGAATTCAACTCGTCTTATTGACCTTAATAGTATTGTTGCATTATCCGGGCTCGGCGGGCATGCCTTCGGCTCATTTAAGGACAAGAGAAGTAGGTTTATGTGGCTACGAGATAGTCTCCCAGGGGATTTGACACACGAAGACACTAAACGACCGATGGCACGGGTTATGACGTATGGCTATGCCTCATCTGTCTTGGACAAGCAAAATATTCAAAACTTGGAGGACCTCGCAATGGGACTTCACCAGTGTCTTCTGGGGCTAACAGGCGGTTCGATGAAGCCAATCATCTTTCTAGCTCACAGCCTAGGAGGACTAATTTTGAAAAAGGTGGGCTTTAGTCTTAATCTCTCCGGCGTCGACGTATTAGAATAACATATATGTTATAGGCTCTTTTAGCGCTATCGGAATCAAAGAAAGAAGAAGAAAAAGTCCTCCTTGAAGCCTTATATGGAATTGTATTCTTCGGCGTTCCGCATAGTGGATTGGATGTTACTTCACTTATTCCGATGGCTGGCGATGGTCATAACCGAGGCCTCATCGAGTCAATTAGCAACGTGAACTCGCAAATCTTGAGAATTCAACGAAGAAACTTTCATACTGTTTTAGGAGAAGACGAGACTAAATCGGAAATTTTCTGTTTCTATGAACTGCTTCAATCACCGACGGCGCGCAAGGTGAGATTGAACACGGAAAAGTTAGAGTTTGATTGAAATTAACAATAGTAGGATAAAAGGGGGAAATGGAAGATGGACGGACTTCCTACTGTTTTGGTTACACCAGAATCAGCTACCAATGGCCGTTATTGGGAAGGGAGTCCGCTTGATAGCTGCGGCATTTATCGAACACACTCTGAAATGGTGAAGTTTGGACCACGAGACGCGGAATATGACAAAGTGAGAGAGCGAATGATAGGTCTTGCGCGTAGGTCTTTGACAGCGGGCGATCGTATTCGGGCTACAACAAAGTGTGAGTTCCAAAAGCGAAAATGCTACTGTACTAAGAAAGAGCAGTCTTGGTTCCCTACTATAAAAACCCAAATTTCACCGGAAGAACCGACATCCTGGATCAGCTCAAACATCGACTGGATTTAGGGCAAAGACAAAACGAGCAAAGGCTTCAAAAGAGGATAGCATTGTATGGGCTTGGTGGCATTGGGTAGGTTATCGCTATACCTATGGCAATATCGTCTAACATTAGCATAGAAAGTCGCAAGTTGCTTTGGCCTATGCCAATTGGGTTCGAGAGACACGACCGGATATAGCCGTGTTTTGGATTCAAGCTGGCAGTGCAGATCGGTTCACCGCTTCATACCGCTGGATTGCTAGGGAATGCAATATCCCTGGGCACGATGACCCAAAGATCAACGTCCTCGACCTGGTGAAGCTGTGGCTCGAGAAAAGACACAAGACCCGATGGTTTATGATAATTGACAATGCTGATGATGCCAAGCTATTTGACCCGTCCCCACAAGCCAGGGGCATGTCAATAAACTCGGATCCAGAGCTAAGTTGTTACATTCCAGAAGGCTCGTTTGGGTCCATTCTTATCACAACTCGCAACAAAGAGACTGGTCTAAATTTGGCTCAAGGCAATCATCTAATCGAAGTCAGAAGACTGAATGATGAGGAGTCAGAATCGCTATTAAGTGTACTGCTGAATGACGACGAAATTTCCAAAAAAAACAAGTTGATTCTGTCCTCAAGGCTTGAGCATTTACCACTGGCACTTGTGCAAGCTGCTAGTTTTATTGAAGCTAAAGGACTTTGCATTACTGAATACATCAAACTACTAGACAAGAGTGACTCGAATTTTGTCGCTTGTCTGAGTAAAGGATTTGGGACTGTCGGCAGAGAGCTAGAAACACCTCATGCAGTCGCGGCCACCTGGATCATTTCCTTTGAGCAAATAAAAAGCCAATGTGAATTGGCTTCCAATCTTTTGTGTCTCATGAGCTTTTTCGATCGAAACGAAATACCAAAAGCCTTTCTCACTACGTTTTGTGCCCAAACACGATCAGAGGAGCCAGACTCGGATAGCGAGTACCTATTTACCGACGCATTAGGGACCCTGAAAGCCTATTCTTTCATTTATAACGAAAAGAATGAATGTGTTGGAATGCACCGGCTGGTTCAACTGGTAACACGCAAATGGTTGAGTGAGAAAGACAACCTCGCGCTGCAGTATGCAGAACATGCTCTTATGGTATTAGCTCAAGAATTCCCTCTTGGCGATTTTGAGACTCGAGAGACATGCGCGAGGTATCTTCCTCATGCACATGCTGTTATTCATGAAAAATGCAATACGTTACGCGCACAACAGCTTGCACGAGCAAGTCTTTTAGATCGGATGGCAGGGTACTTTATCTTTGAACAACAATGGCAAGCTGCCGAAATTCATCAAACCGAAGCAGGAAGGCTATGGAAGAGTAACCTTGGCGAAGATAATGTTATGACATTGAATAGCATGTCACATCTCGGTGCAGTCTATACCCAAAAAGGCCTACTTCAGGATGCAGAAAATCTGGGAACCCAGACTATGAAAACTAGTGTTAGGGTTCTTGGAGAAAGCCACCACGTAACCCGAAGGGCTACGACCCACTTGGCTCACAATTACTTTAGCCAGGGTCGTTTCAGAGAAGCAGAAGAATTATTGCAACCGCTGTTGAATAGTGAGGACAGTGGCCGGGATAGGCTCCAAACTTTGAGATTCTTCTCTGAAGTAATAATGGAACGAGGAAGATATGAAGAAGCTGAAAAACTGCAGTTGCGGATAATGAAAGAATTCGACACCATGTTCGAACCTAACCACCCTCAGAAATTGGCCTATATGTTCTGTTTGGCAACAACGTATTCAGTTCAGGGTCGTTTGAAGAAGGCCGAAGAAATACAAAGTAGTGAGTTAAATCTTACGCGGGACCTTTTCGGAGATGAACATCCGTCGACACTTTCCAGTATGACAAACATGGCAGCAATTATAGGCCATCAGGGAGAGTTGAAAAAGGCGGAAGAGATGTACCGCAAAGCTTTTACTGCATGGTCTTTATTATTTGGACCAGATCATCCATCAACTCTACGGTGTATGGGCTCTATGGCCTGTATCATTCAGAAGCAATCACGACTCAGCGAAGCTGAGAATTTACTTGATGAAGTAGTAAAAGGACAGAGTAGGACTCTAGGGAAGTCACATCCCGATACACTAAGCAGCATTGCAGATCTAGCAATGGTATATCACAACCAAGGTCGCTGGAAAGAAGCAGAAGATTTGATTGCTCCTGCATTAAAAGCAATAGAGATTGCTTTAGGAGAATCACACCCTCAAACTCTCTCTATGATGGGCAGTCTCGCCATAATTTACGCAGGCCAAGGCCGATGGGAACAGGCAAAGTCATTAACTACAGAGGTGCTACAAACAACTTCAAATGCCCTCGGAACGGAGCATCCTCGAACGCTGGCAAGCATGAGCGATCTGGCACGGATACTTTTGAAGGTTGGAGAGCCAGAAGAGGCAAAGAAGTTTCTTTCTCAGTATATCGACAAGAAACCCAAAGATCTTAGTGATGAGCATCCGGAGGTGCTGCTATCAATGGCAAACTTAGGCATGGTACATTGCCACATAGGAAATTTAAAGGAGGCGGAATCCATATTCCTACAAGTCGTTGATAAATTGAAAACAAGACTAGGAGAGGACAGTCTTACCACGCTGTCCTCTATGAGTAGCCTGGCTTTCACGTATACGCTGACAGGAAAGTGGAAAGACGCTGAAGAACTGTTGCAACGCGTGTCGCCATCTTTAAAAAGGTTATTTGGAGATAGACACCCTGAGCTACTCATTGCCCAAAGCTATTTATCATCGGTATTCCAGAGCCAGGATCGATGGGAAGAATCCGAAAAACTACTATCACAAGTTCTCGACATACGA
The DNA here is from genome assembly GCA_020975415.1 of Calonectria hawksworthii. NCBI lineage: Eukaryota > Fungi > Ascomycota > Sordariomycetes > Hypocreales > Nectriaceae > Calonectria > Calonectria hawksworthii. The sequence continues at coordinate 1,461,122 of JAHXZK010000013.1, read as the reverse complement.
AGCAATGATTTTGGGGAAGAGCACCCCGAGACTATCGATTCAATGAAAGAATTAAGTGAGATATATTTCAAACAAAACAAATTGAAAGAAGGGGAAAAGTTGCAGAATCGATTGATCAAAGCTAGTTCAAAAGCTTTTGGAGAAGAACACCCAAAGACACTGGTTAATATGCGAGGTTTGGTGCTAATTTATGGAAAACAAGGTCAGCTTGGAAATGCCGAGGCGTTATGCATACAAGTGGCAGAGGCCAGGTTGAACACCCTTGGACACACGAACCGCGACACATTGAATAGCTTTGGAGACCTGGCTTGGATTTATCAAGAGCAAGGAAGGTGGAAAGAAGCAGAAACGGCCGGGATTCAACTTCTCGCGATATCTAAAGAGTTTCTTGGCGAAAACCACCCCACCTCCATCAGGATAATGGAGACCGTGGCATACGTATATAATGGGCTAAATCGCAACAAGGAAGCAGAAATGCTGGATCTCAAGATTGTGGAAGCAAAACGCAGGATGTTTGGGGAGGACAACACTAACACCCTAAACAGCATGGCAAATTTAGCGCTCACCTATCGAGAAAAAGGCCAATTGGAAAAAGCAGAAGAACTACAGCTGAAAGTAGTCGACGGTTTAAAAAGTACTGTGGGGGTAAGTAACGAATCTACCCTCACAGCTATGAGCAACTTGGCTGCCATATATAGGAGGCGTAACCAACTACAGGATGCAGAGGGTATCTATGTGCAAGTGGTGGGATTGCGGAGTGAGATGCTGGGAGAAAAAGATCTCAGCACGATGAAAGCCATGGCTAGTCTTGCTACCACATATTGTGACCAAGGAAAGCTACAAGAGGCTGAGGATATGGGAAAACAAGCTATGGAGATAGCAAATAAGGAGCTTGGAGAAAGACATCCGGGTACTTTGAGCATCATGGCAACACTTTCATGGACATACTGTCTTCAGGGACAGACAGAAATAGCAGAGGCACTGGGTCTCTGGGTGTACTCTGTAAGATTGGAAAGTCTCGGGTTTGATCATCCTTTAACATTGAAAAGCTACGTCAATTTACAAGCTATAAGGCAGGCTATTCAAAGTTAGACTAGTTAGTATTATTACTTAAGAGCACGAAAGAATGTGTTGATCGGTTGACCTCGGTCATTAGCGCTTGACAAAATGCCATTATCTCGCTTCCCAGTAAATAAACAAGAGGGTGACAGGGAGGATGGTTTGTGGGGCATAGGAATTTGAAGGAACGATGACAGTCGCTTTTCCTGTCTACAGTCATCGCTTGGAACCTAATGGGTAAATCGATCCCTTCTGTACAACAGTTGAGGCAGGCTATATTTGCTCATGATAACATATCACCCATCATGACACTTGTGGGGTTATTGTCCTGCCACCTGTTAGCATGCCGAAGACAGAGAGCATATAGATCCCTTTAGCAGCGCTATCAAGAGTTGAGAGGAGCTAGGATTTGTTTTGAAACCTCATATGCTCGTTGAATCCAGGTCACGGCACTTCTAGTAGACATGATGATGTATGCGAATTTCAGCACGCAGCGTCGTGTGTTGAATGGACACGCAAACTTTGGAGAGATGTAGGAAAGTTGTACATGGTGTTGGGTATGTCTCCGCACTGAGTATAATAAATCTAGTATTAACAAGCTTCCCATATTATTTTTAATATAATAACAAAGCGTGTGATGTGGTGGTGGCTAGAGAATGGAAATATCATTGACATGGAACCCATAAAGTCCCTTCAGAAGCACAAATACAAAGGCTTTTACGATATCATGTGGCGGTTTGCTACTGGGTTACTTGATACTGAGGGCAAAGCAAGTGACTTTATTGATGAGGTCGAGAAGGAGCCGCTCGACCTTTTATGTCCTGCGCACCAACGGCTCGTTATGCACTGCTTAAGCGCAGTGCAAGATGAATTGCCAAATAAAAAAGGCCTAGAAGAAAGGTTATCAAGATGGCTCATGTTTGAATGCGAGTTCACGAACGGCGCAACACTAGCGGTCGAACCGGAATGTCCTGAACACGTCTTATACACTGCCCTATACAATGGATCAAATGATATAAAGATCAAAATACTAGGTTCACTACGGCACAGGGTTACAATTCCAGACAAACTTCTTAAGGAGGTAACTGCTTGTCTAGATAACAAGAATGAGAGGGTTCAAGTAGCTGCTGCCGTTGCTCTAGGTCGGCGATCGGGTCTGCCTCTAGAGATTCTAAACCTCCTAGCTGCACAACTTAGCAATGAGGACTCTAGTGTGCAATGGGCTGCGGCCAATGCTCTAGGCCGTCAGAAATCAGCTCTACCTCTAGAAATCCTAAATCTCCTACCTACACAGCTTGGTAATAAGGATCATAATGTGCAAGAGGCTACAGCCAATGCTCTAGGCCAGCAGTCAGATCTACCTCTAAAATCCTAAATCTCCTAGCTACACAGCTTAGCAATGAGAACTCTGGTCTGCATGCAGAGGCCCTCCTGCGAAAGCATACAAAATTCTATAGGAATCTTCTCAATACTTCTTATGCCCCAGCCATCTATAGAATTCTACTTTGTCGGAGCTTTCGTGAGCAATCAAGTTGGTATATTGGGAATGGGTACGCTTGGGTTAATATCCCAGAAGGTGTTATGAAAGTGGCGGCTTGTGACGAAAATAATCATGTCAGGGCTATGATCAATGAAGCAAGACCAAGCAACTTTCCAACCAACTGAAAAGTACAGCAAGTATATGTTTCATATCCGAGCCTTGGTAATAAACAACTGTTTCAATCCGACCGTATTGTAGGTGCTGAGCTGGCACAAAACTACTTGGCACCACCTCCCCACCCGCTACCTGCTACCATCTACGCTTGTTATAGTTGAAAACATGTCAAATGGAATATTGGAATAACACAGTATGGAATCTTGCCATCGTCGTCGCGTTCGTCGTCATCGTATTCGCCGGCGTTCTACTACTCTTCAGCATTGTCGTAGCCTCGAGGCTGTGCTTGTTCACCCTGCAAAGCAAACTTTGGCCCTGTGAGTCAAAGATACAGTGAAGCTCTCATGACCCAGACAGCCCGGGCCTCAACCCAAGGCCTCAACCCAAGGCCTTTGCCCAAGCTTAAGGTACTTCTTCGTTTTTTTTAAAAGATGGATTCGCGGTAAAGCCCACAAGAATTTGCCATTTCTAGCATCTTTGACATATGTAGCAAGATAATAAGAGCAATACAAGTAATCCCACAGCCCTCAATACTGCCGCTGTCAAGTTCAATAGCCTTGGTAGCAATGTTGGGTTTCTGGAGCATTTTGCCGCCAATACATTCACCTTGCTACGCTTCGACAGCGCCATAGGTCTCTCGAAGTCGTCGATCCGTGGTCGAAGGGAGGGCTTCATCGGGGGATGCAGCATTTTTGCTATCAGTGGTGAAGGCCTTGGATCGATGACGCGTAGCGGACGCTGACGTTCCCTGTCGCGTGCTGACCCGATCGGCAGCGCTGGATCTGTCGTTTGTCGATAAGGCTATCGTGGGTCTCTCACGTCTGGGTGTCATCTTTAGTGGTTGGAAGGCCAGTAAGAGCGACACTGCTGATGGAAGGGATATAAAGAAATTCACGAGCGTGGATTCAACGAAGCCCTTGTGCATAGTGCTTCCGACCTATAGACTTAAGATCTACGCTAGTAAAGTAGAGACAATAGGGGTCATCTAACCTGTGGTTACGATCTGATCATCTGTACAGGGCTCTTGAGGACAATGCGTACTGCAATTTGGATGATTAATAATAGTAATATTCTCTCAATGGAATACGCAGTTGTCCCAAGCTGCCCTGTTGGGCCAGAGTAATAAAACTACCCATCATGGCAAGGGAGCCTCAATAAGCTCCTATTTACGAATACATTTGTATTTCTTAATGGGGCCCTCTTCTCTGCGCTTTAGAACTTCCTTTGCTGCAGAGGTAGCTGCGGTCCCTATTTCCTTCCCAACTTTATCTAGGGCTAAATTCCCTACAATACAGACTACTGCCTTAGTAAGGTTCACAATAGAGGCCAAGATGGCGGGTATTGTGGGCTTGGGGGTAACTAGTCAGGAATTTCTTAAGGGTGAAAGTTGGTTGTAAAGATTGTGGAGTTTATAAGCATGTTCGCTGAGACTGATTGGTGAACTTCTCTAAATACGATCTATTGGAAAGGAACATAGGGGCATCAACATGATCTAGGGAGAAAGGAATCTTTTCTTTTTCTAGATTCTTAATTTCCTTCTATCTTTATGGTTAAATATCTTTAGCTTTTTAAGAGGTAACTGGTTCCTCGCAGGTCCCAAAACAGAGATATGGTCCCAGATCTGATTCCTATAGGGGACCCTTATGGGGTATGTGATCCCAAAAATGGGCCTGTTTACGTACCTCACCCAGCCTGAACTCCGGGTTCCTCAGCCCAACCTCAGCGCCAACTTAGCTTAGAGCGCCAGGAGCTCAGCTCTAGAAACGGGAATGGATTTTGGTGTGCTTGAATTCATCTCCAACTTCATTAGTATTAGATCTTCTCGGCCCCCCTGATGCTGAGTCGGATGTTCGATGGGGCCGACGGCGACGCTTAGCGAGGATTCAAGCCATGCCCGCTGCTGACGGTTGTAGCGGGGAAACCGGAGTTCTCTAGACTGGATGGAGCATATTCAGAGTCATTCTGCTCCAGCGAGAAGTCGGAAACAGTAGGTTAGGAGCTCAAAGCCAACTGTGGGGGTCGGCTAGGTGTTTAGCCTCTCTTTACCATGACTGGGTGCGCGTTGTTCCATTTAACCTTAGACTGGAGGATATACTTCCTCTCACCTCCCATACCGAGCAGGATTCCATTAAATTCTGGAAGCAAAACGACTTGCCGAGGGGTGGGGTAGCTGACTGATGGCAGCTCTCATGGACCTTGGCCGGTGACTGATGTGCTGGATCGAGCTGACTTGTCCACCAGCAGAAAAAGTCTTGACCACGGGTTCATGACGAGTTCACACTGAATAGGAGCAATGCTCGACGATGCAATTTTGACATCGCCCTTCTTTCCCATAGTTAACAGCTTCATCAACCCATCATCAGTAGTCAGGGGTCGAGTTGGAAGTTTGGGCACACCGGGCAATTCAAGGCTATCTTGGACAGAAGCCCAATCCAGGCCCTCGGCACCGGAGACGGCAACCTTGGACTTGTGATTTTGAGGCACGAGCCAGAGAAGAGGCTCATGATCGGGAAAGAGTGCATGGGCTGAAGCCAAAGACTCGTCGGGTATTTTGGTTGGTCGCGGATAAAGGAATTAGGTGCTGAGAATTTGGAGGAAATCGAAGAGGGGATGAATCAGAGAAAGAAAATGTTTGGAGAAGTTCTGAGGGTGGCATGTTTGATTTTATCTGGGCCAAGGAGGAGCAACGTGGCAGGCTCATGGTCAATGGAAATGCTGGGGGGGAGGGGTGCATTTGTGAAGGTACGTGGGAACTCAGGGGGCCAAGTGCACGCCTGGAAGTACTTTGGAGGGCGGCGTCCAAGCAAGTGTTGAAAACGTTGTAAAATATACCTGCATGGAAGTAGCTGATGAGGCGTTTGTTGCGGTATCCACGACCAGGTGTACGAATACCTTTCCTCAAGCCTACCTCTGAAAGCCACCTGGGGAGGTAGTCGGGGAGGTAGATTCCGAATACGAGATGTTGAGCATGTAGGTACCAAGCCTCTCGCTCCTGGTTATGCCTCTTAATTTTGATGACGCCCGGATTGGCCGCCCTGAGCGGTTGGCGTCTTTAAGCGACTGGTGTGTTGGTGATGTATTATGTAGACCAGTGGTTTCAAACTAAAGCAGAGGAGGAGCTGGAACCCGGGGTTTGGGTGGGGCATTAACGCCCCCAAAAGTTTAGCAAACCGGCCGGGCGCCTTTTCTTGCAGAGCACAGGACACAGGATTTGGCAGCCGTGCTACGCTGCAAGCCAGACGGGGTGTGATGCCATGTTTCTTTGTTCCCACCCTCCTCAGCTCCGTAGCAACCCATGACATGATTGACCCCAGCCCCCTCATTTGCGTAATTTACTCTCCAGCTTCATAAAGAATATGCCTTAAAACATAGAGAACCCTTTAAAAAAAGTAGCCCAAAAAGCCCGCAACTGTCGGGATTCATTCATCTATCCATTCATCTTGTTGCTACCTCAGCTTCTTCACCGACTCTTTTTTCGGGTTTCTTTTCCTTTCTTTTTTTTTCAAGGTGGTGTCCTACTTTCTACGAGTACCCCCTTGGAGAGATTGATACTTTGCCTTCAAGCCAAAAATGAAGTTCGGGTTTAACGAGTTGCACAGCGACACGTTGAAGTATTTCGATGGTCTGCTCAAGCCTTTCGTCAAAAACCCCCAAAGGCTTGAGGATGAGCGAGAGCGCTTCGCCAAGTCACCACCGTACTGGAACACACCTCTGGGCTTGAATGCGCTGGGCTTTCCGTCCCCGAGCGCTGCTCAAGTTCCAGACACGCCAAATTCCGATCCATTCTGGTGGGTCGAAACAGATCGCGAGTGCTGGGAGCTGGAGCTCGAAAGGGAGTATTGCCGTTCAAAACCATATCAGCAGCTCGGTTCACTTGCGACGGAAGAAAATAGACGACTACAAACCGGCACCGTGTACGTCAACAGAAACGTGCCTAATGGTGTATCATTCAGGCAGATTTCGAAGGACAGAGTGAAGCAACGCATGGTGGAACAGGGAATCTGGGACGACGCGTGGGATACTAATTGCCATTACTACAAGGACCCGGACTGGAAGTGGAAGCATGAGCAGCCATCTGAACACCCCAAGGGTAAGTCTAAGGACTGCTCCGGGGACCAGCCAGGCGTCCCCCACCAAGCCCAGCAAACAACAAAAGGGCCAGCCGCGGCGGCGGACCAGAGGCCGGCCCCAGATCAAGACCGCGAGGCATCACGGCCTTTATCCCAGTTCATGTACCAGGTCTCTCTGGAGCGCGGCTTCATCGAGGAGCGGCTCAACGACCCGGGATACAACCCAGATAAATTCCCGGAGGGGTGGCGGCCCAAGCCACGGCCTCGCGCGCCACCCCCCGCCAACGTCAACTCCATGGCCTACATGACGGTCAAGAAGAGATGGAAGGAGAGAGGCGTATGGGATCCCAAGTGGGGCAACATGCTGCCGGGCATGTCGTGGATGCATGAGCAGCCACTCGAAAACTACCTCTGGGATGAAATGGGCGATGACATGCCCAAGCCGCCCCCCGAGCCCGTCACCCGACCTTCCAGCATCATCGGCTATGAGCCAAGGCCTCACTGGCTACTGATTGGCGATCCCGAGCCGCCCGAGACGGGCGAGATTCTGACGCCCGTCTTCTACAAGCAGCCACTCACCCGCCCGCCGATTCCTTGGGACGTGTTTGGCCTGTCGCCGCCCGAGAAGAGGCGCAACATTGACAAGGAAAAGTGCGACGCAGTGTGGAGATGGGAGATGATGGGGGTGCCGCTTCCCAGCAAGCCACCTAGCCTCTCTGAGGAGGAAAGGCCTTGGGTGCCGGGAGGCAGCCAGCAACTGGAAATCAACCCATCTGCAATATCCGAGTGGCTTTTTCAGGTTACGTCGCCCGAAGGGTCGGTGGACCAGCCCGACAGCCACTCTGCACGACAACAGCAGGACCCGGAGAGGGCTCGCTCGGACGAAGAGCGGCTTGGCCATAAGCTCGGAGACCAAACTAGCCAGCAGCTTGAAGACCGGCCCAGCGAGCTCACTCAAAACCAAGCCAAGGGGCTGAGTGACCAGCCGGCATCAGGAGATCAGATTGCGCGAAGCACAGGGCCAGACCTCGCCCACCTCCCCGCCACCGAATCGCCAGGTGGCAATGTTTGCGATGACCCTTCCGGGGAAGAGTCACGTCTGTCGGTTACACAACAGAAGAGGAAACCAAGCCAGGCAAAGGGCCGTAGCGGACGGCCGTCGGTCCCCATGTCCCGTACGACACGAAGCGCAGCTGCCCCGTCCAAAGTGACCAAGGCGCATGGCAAAGGTGGTCGCAAGCGGCGTCAACCGACATCCCTAAAGCTGACTTCTGGAGAGGACCAGTCTACAGTGGCAGGCACAGAGACATTTGCAGGGCCCCAAGAAGTTGCAACTACCGAGACCCTGGGACAGGGAGATGGTGACGGGCAGGGCAGGGGTCAGACATGCCCGATGGCGGATGACAAACATGACGGCGGCACTGCCGGTGCTCCTCGCACCAGGAATGGCGGGCCTAGAATGACTACGACCAAGAAGGGCAGAAAGATGGCCTTGGCGGCCAAGCCACAGGGTGTAACCAAGCCAGCTGGGACGACAGCTAGGGGCAAAGCCCGCTCAGCTGCTGTAGCACCTGGCAAGCTAGCGGACACGGCGGGGACCCTGAGGAGGTCATCCCGGCCAACCAAAGTGCTGGTTGGCTATGTTTGACGGAGACATGCCGGTTCCTGTCTTGGAGAAGGTTGTGTGTCGTTGATGGACAGGGGGGTTGCGTGTGTATGTGTGCAACAGGTTAAAGATGGGTGGCTTACACGGGGACGCCCCCGGTTTTTCTCTTCTATTTCGGGTGTAGTGTTGTCGGCAGGGGAATTTTTACTTTGTATTTAGGAAATTAGTTGATACTGTAATTGTCGTAATAATTCATCTTGTTTGATCTTCATCTGAACTGAATATGACATCGGGAGGGGAGAACTGGCGCCGTGGAAATGCACTCGCTCGCTGGGTGCTCGTCCACAAATCTGATAAGTCACACTATCTTAAATAAATTAGAGAAACGGTTGGACTGATTGACGGTTTGCATTTGCAGCACAGTCCCCCTGACGCTCAACAACATCCATCCCCAACTCAGCCCTGCTAGGCGCACTACCCCTGTCAGCCACCAGATCCATCTGCTGACTAACACAGTCCCGATCGCCGGCCCGTCCCTTGCTTATTTTCTGCAGCATCTTGTCAGCAATTAATGTCAAGTTTTCATCTTTCACTACCGAAGCGGGAAAGGGGAGACAAAAAAGTACCAAATGAACGTTGTAGGACATGGAACAAGGCGAAAAGGTACGTAACGTGAAAAGCACACCGAAAAAAAAAGGAAGACGAGGATAAATGATGCTAATTCTACCAGCCTGTGACTTTTGCGTATCAAGAAAGATCAAATGCGACATCTCCAGTCCCAGCGCGCAGTGCTCCAACTGCGCTCTCTACGGGGCCGTATGCAAAATCACTGCGGTGACGTCTGACACGGCGAGGAAGAAGGCGGCTATGCGCTACGCCAGATTAAACGCTGCTGCAGCTTCTGCGTCTCTCGCCACCGGCTCCATTTCTTCGCCTTCCTCCTGCTCATCATCCTTACAGTAGGGCTGCTCTCCCCGTTGCTGCTAATCCCTGCCCCTGCTGTCTGTGGCGTTCATCTCTCTGACATCCCATCCAAAGGCCCGACCGCATCGACGCTCTTGAGGCCCGCCTAGCCAACATTGAATCCTACTTAGCGCAGCTCGCCACAAGGGCCCAGCACGATGCCCATGTCAAGCCACCCGGCCTCCCAGGCAATTCCCACGCCATCTTCCGCCAAGAAAGCTCCGCTGAGCATGCACCGGGCCTCGCCATCGCTGCCCCGCAGCTGGAGCTCCCTCCTCTGCCGGAGGTCTCGCCCATCGTGGACAGATACTTCAAGTTATTCAATCGCTTTGTGCCGCTCTTTGATGAATCGAATTTTACGCGAATGCTTCTGGATCTCTACTCATCCCCCTCCAACCGCTCAGTCATTTCTTGGGCTGCCGTCAACGCCGTGCTTGCCATAGTCTACCGCATCGTCGATGGCCTCACCGCAGAGGACTCGCGGGTCTCGACATGCTTTCAGAATGTGAATTCCGCAACGACGAGTTTGATGTCCTCCCAGGACGACCTTCTCAGCATCCAGACCATGCTGGCCATGGTCATCATCTTCCAGGGATCCATAGACCCTCAGCTATCTATCGTTCTAATGGGCAGCGCCATGCGACAGCTGCAGATGATGAAGCTGCACCGGAAGCAGTCGCTGCAAGGCCACTCCTCCGCTGCAGCGCTGCAGAGACGCCGCGTTTTCTGGATCGCCTACTGGCTTGACAGGGTACGATGCGGTCCAATTTGCAACCCGGCTTTTCCCCCCAGCCCAGCTAACCAACATGTGCGTGCCGCAGGATCTATCTCTCCGCTCCAAGTGCCCATACTTCCAGCTAGACAGCGAGACAGATCACGAAATGCCCGAGATGGACCCCGAAGACGGCATGGGCATCGTCTGCTCGGCCGAAAACGACCGGTTCAACTTCCTGCGGGCGCGTGTGCAGCTCGCCTTCATACAAGGCAAAGCCTACGACATTCTCAGCTCGAAAACCGCGCAGAAACTGTCTCCGCAGCAGAGGCTGTCTCAAATCACACGCATAGAGACCCTCCTCCAGGAGTGGCGGGACAGGATCCCAGACAACTTCCAGCAGGTCGATGCCATGCAGAGACTTCTCCCCGCATCCTCGATCCAGCTCCTTTCGACCCTGTATTTCAGACACCTCGAGTGCCTGTGCCGGATCAAGGCCATCTTCTACTTCGACTTTACGTGGATCCGCCGCGTGGTGTGCTACCTCTCACCTTCCGTCATCGAGCTCCGAGACGATGAGGCCGACGGGGAGCTGGTCCGCTCAAGCCTGGCGCCTCTTCCCGCCACGTGGGCAGATTGCGTCGATTACTGCCGTCGCTGCCTGGATATTGCTTATCTGGGGACCCAGACGGATTATGCTTATTGGTGGGGTCATGAAAAAAAAAACAAGTCAAACTGCTAGCCTGCTGACCGAAAATCTAGGCTTCACGGCTGCGGCACTTTTACCTGCATCATTGTTCTCATTGTCAACATGATCGAGTTCCCGGCCGACGAGCGCATCCCCGCAGACCGCAAGGTGATTGACGTCTGGTACCGCAAGTCCCTCGACATGCGCATAGAGCGGTCCTCGGAGCTTGTTGAGATGTTCAACATGTTCCACCAGCTCGACCGGCGCGCGCGGGGGCAAATAAATCGCAGCGCTCAGGAGGGCAGCGCAATGGGCTTTTCCGACCTGGTGAATGACGACTTTTTGGATGCTTTTCAGTGGGATACCCCAACTGATGTAGGCTCTTAACGATGAGAAGGATTTACTCGTATATATGGAAGAAGGCGGGCGTAGATGGAATTCCTTGGTTTTTGGTGCAGCATATATGATAACTAGCAATTACAATTTCTTCTTCTTTTTATGTTCAATTTTTTTGCTTTTCAACACCTCTTGCTGTAGATTTGATCACTGTGCCAAACAAAACGAAAAAAAGGCGTTAAGCCAACGCCGCCTTGACGGAGTTCCGGGGAGAGGGGCAGAAGGATCTCCGTGGAGTTCCGTCTCCACTCCGCTAGTCTCCCCGCGCCGCCTTCGTCTTCTGTCCAATGAGATGCACCACAACTAAAGGGACTCAGACCTCTTCTAGTTGATGGATTGTATCACACGAGGCTTCAACGCGAACAAAGGTAGCGGAGTTTGGCCGTGTTGCTAATTTCGGCGGGTTTTCCTTGACGATGCTGTAATATTACAAACCGCGGCGAGAGCTAGCTTGCTTGGCTGCCGTAGATTGATATAAAACCATGGACCGTTTGACCCGTTCACTCTCCTCGCATCTCCAAGTCACACAAGTTTCTATAGCCTGTTCAATATGATGGGCACTGTAATCATCACTGGTGCAAACGGGTCCCTCGGCCTGCCATTCGTCAAGCAATTGCTCTCATCCTACCCATCATACACCATCGTGGGCACCGTACGAAACCCATCGACCGAATCCGACCCGAATACTGCGCAATTGGGCAAAGTTGTTGCTGCTCACGGGAAGGGAAACGCCCACATTGAACCACTAGACCTGTCATCCCTTGCCGATGTCCGATCCTTTGCCGAACGAATTGCCAAGCGTGTTGCCTCCGGGGAGCTACCACCCATTGTAGCAATCGTGTGCAATGCATTTACATGGTCCTTGAACGGTCAAACAACCACGCGTGATGGATACGAGACAACATTTCAGGTCTGCCACTTGGCTCAGTACCTCCTCGTGCTCAAGCTTCTTGGGTCCATGTCGCCAACAGGAAGAGTTGTGATGCTGGGTTCGAACGCCCACTATCCAGACAGACCACACCCTCTATCGAAACTTATCGCAGAGGTTCCCGCCAATCTTGAGGTTCTGGTAAAACCTCTACAGGATGCGCCAGGGGCCGAACACGATCGAGGGTTTCAGCGATACGGCACGGCAAAGCTTGCCAATGTTATGTTCATGTATGACCTCAACAACAGACTTCAAAAGGTAACAACACCCAGGAACCCAAACACGACGCTGATATACATGTGTGTGGTTGATCAAACTAACGGCACATATTAGGACCCGAAACTTTCCGGAATCACAGTAACGGCCATGGACCCTGGCGGTCTTGTGGATTCGAGAGCACACACAGAGCAGAAGACAACCATGAGAGTCGTGTTCTCAATTGTAAACCTTCTCATACCCGCTCTGCGGTTTCTAACCAGCGAGGTGCGCCGATCAGCAGACGCGGCAAAGGACTTGGTCCAGTTGAGCGTTGGCGAAGAGTTCAAGAACGCGAGGGGATACTACAACGGCATCAAGGTCGATACGCCCGCCGAGATGAGCAAGGATGAGAAGGAGCAGTACCGTCTCTGGGTTGCGTGCTGGAACTGGACATCGCTGACTAAAGAGGAGACGGCGCTCGCGGATGCGCAACCAACTAACTAGAGAGAGATATCTCGAAAGGGGGGGAGGCTCACAGAACTAATCGCAAAGTTGCTCTTGTTTGCAAACTACAAAACTAATTTACTGTACTGTACACGCTAGACGTATTTGTTGTCGGATTGGCTTTCTCGGACCTTGGCCGTAAGCCCAACACACACCTATAATTAAACTATTGCACCATCCTAAACGATTAAGCGCAAGAGTCTGGCAGCTTAATGATGAAAACGGAAACCGCCGATGTAACCACTCACATACGAGGTGGTGTCCAGAGGCACACTACTCCGAGTGTAACCTGACCCACCCTTGCCCGCGGCCAAGTGATCCGGTTCGTTAGCCGAACTTTTTTAACACTGTGATGCTTGTCTTGTGTACTTTTGCCGTAATTGTGCATCCTGGATCTTAGCCTCGGCTTTAACCACCAGGAAAATTCCATGGATGAAATAGAACCCATGAGGTGCAATCTCAAAAAAAAAAAAAAACCGGCTTCGGCTAATGCCGACTGAAAATCATGTCTCAGTCAAGAAGGTACCGAGGCCATCGCTGGATCTCATCTGCCATGTTTCCACATACTCAACACACTGATAAATCCCAGACATTGGTGAAGCACAACTAGCTCGAGCATTGTGCAAATTTCCGAGATTCATTGGTGGTGTGTCAAGGTCGATATGCACTCTGTAGACGTGGATGCCTAACAACTTCCTACTTCAACTTGACGATACTGCGATAAGAGGCATAGTGACCAGTCGCAGCCACCTTTCAACGCGATCAAACAGAAATACACAAGCACACAAAAACGAAACCAAAGGCAACATTGTTTCATAACGTAAATTGAATGAGATATTTTATTGTTGGAACAAATAATAATGTTTCGCAATCAAATCTTGCAAGATTGTTGCGCCCTGTGACCCATCATGTGTAACATGCCAAGTTTCGTAACTGGACAGTGATTCTAAACCCGCTGAGTTTTGATGAAGATAATATTCTAGGAAGGAGCTGCCTTCTCCATGATGCGCCGATTCTAAGCTCAAAGCCAAAGAGCCAAACCCAAGCGGGGTTTCTAAAATTTCATTCGTACAAACAGGAAAAAAAAGATCGTTTAGAACAACTGCGACCTGAAGTTAGCAATGTCTTCGAATTGCAAAGATATCAATTCAACTTACCCAGTTAAGCACCCACATGCCTCCAAGCATGGCTGCCACCTGGATCCGCAGATCTGACCCCACCGCCTTCGCTACTCGAGCGACGCGGGCAACGTGGGCTCCTTGCAATAAGCTATATTGGGGCTCCACAATCTTCAATTCATCCTCCTCATCATAAGCAGTCTCCTTGGGCTTGTCAGTCATGAGCTTGACAATAGCACCAGAGGCCTCGGCCACGCTGTGGCTGAGCCAGAGGAAAATAGGCACAATAATGACCAAATCTCTCCATCGGTCAGTGAAGAGACCACCGTCGCCACCTCGGAACAGGTCCAGAAGGAGAAGGCCCTTGGTGTCGGCGGCCAAGTAGATGTGGTATTGGAGAATGAAGGTCTCGAGCGAGCAACGGCCCAGCCATGCAGCTGCAGTCGAGTAGAAGTTTCGGAAGGGAGTAGTGGCGTTTCGGAGGGCGATGTAGGCCAGAATGGGAACGAATGAAATGTATGGGTGGATGTGGTTGTAGTCCTGCTTGTCCTTAAAGTTGTAGTTGCAAGACGCGGCGTAGGCAGCGCACGCGAGGATCGATGGGATAACGGCCGTCTTGTAGTTAGTGAGCCATGAGCTGTTGCGCTCGACTCGCTGGTGAACGACACCGGCGACCATTCCGATGAAGACGACGAAGCCATCCAGGCCGACTCGGAATTCCCACTCGTGAAGGCTCCACTTAATACGGAAAACGGTTTCGAGGATGGCGAAAAGCCAGCTGTTGACCGGGGTCCAGCCGAGGATGACCCATACGAGAAGCATGGAGATGCCAATTTTAGAAAGCACAGCCTTCGTGTTGTCGTTGTATTTGGAGCCAATTGCCATGGTAAAGTAAACAATGAAAAACCAGAAGCTAACCAGGGGCGCGAAGTAATAGAACATGTAGTCGGTGTTCATGACATAGGGAAGAGCGCAGCTGAGAATGTTGAGACGGAGCATGACGGAGGCGATGCGGCGGAAGGAAAAGTCCTTTCTCGCCAAAAAGTAAATGGTGTGGCCATATCCGGTCTGGAAAAGGTAAGAGGCGACGAGGAGTCGAACAAACATGTAGATGCCGAAGTGCCTTGAGGCACCAGTCCAGTGGTAAACGAGAATCACGGCTTGCATCCAACCCTTCCACTCTTCTGTTTGGTCACGAGACAGAATGCCGGCATCCTCCTTGGCGGGGGCGGCAGTGGCCGGAGGAGCCGGGACACGAGATTGGCGGGGCTGGGTCTTGCGGATCGTGACTAGTGCGATGACCATGCAAATACCAATGAGAACCACGAATTCCTTGTTGACCAGCTCCTTGCTACCCTTGGCGAAGAGCTGGGTGCGATCGGCAAAGTAACAAAAGAGAAGAGCAACGGCGAAAATGCCAACCTTCATGGTGAGGACAGGGCTGCGAGGTTTCTCCGAGCCGCTAACAATGTCGATTGTCTCAAACACGACGCAGGCGAGGACGTAGAGAGTGGTCAAGCCAATAACGATGGTCTGAATGAAGCTGGGAGAGCCGTAGTCGGTACAGCAGGTTCGGTTGTAGGCATAGCCGTTGATGCGATCGAGCTTAGCATTGCAGCGAAGGTTGAGCAGAATCATGGCCTTGGTCTCGGCGACTGAATCGATGACGTGGAATCCGGTTTGGGTGCGGTCCACCATGACCTCGGGCTGGTTGCGAGAGAGAGCAGGGAAGGAATCGAGGAGACGAATGTTGCGCTCGGTTCGAACGCTGGTCAGCCACGAGTCAATGTCCTCAACCTCACCCTCGTGAATACCTTCAGGACCAGTGCGGGAGCTGGGAAGCTCCTTGTAAAACGGAGGGGCGACAGGGGCGATGAAGACCTCGTTTCCAACACCATCGATTGAATCCATGGGCTGAGTGCCGAACTTGGGCAGATCCTGCATAGCCAGAAGGTCGGTAATGTTGTTGAAGGCGGCCTGGAACTTGTTGAGGGAAGCTGGTGCCTCCTCGGTCAGGACGTACCAGCTACCAGCACCAAGCATAATCATGGCAGCACTCTTTTGCTCCTCGATGGGGACGGGGTGGTGCTTCTCGGCGCTAAAGAGTTGGAGCTGTTCGGTAAGGTCTGGGTTGAGCTCCCCAGTCTGGAAGAAGGGGTCCCAAATCTGCAGCATGCGGATGCCATCGAAGGTCATGTTGTAACTCTCGTGAATCTTGGCGTGAGAATGGGCATCAAGAGCCTTTTCGCGGTCGAGCTGTAAATTTAACCATGTCAGCTTATCCATATTGACAACGAATCACACGACAAAACTAACCAGACGAGCCAATCCCCAGAAGACCTGTCGGGTAGTCGAGTCACCAGAGAAGACGAGATGGCGGTCACCAAAGCAGGTATGAATATCCTCCTTGGAGTATTGGCGGAGCATACAGCCATCGGGCTGCCATGTTGTAAAGGGTTTGCGGTTGCCTTTGTCGTCGGGTGCGTTCAACCAGCTACCATTATCCAGGAGCGCATTGCATCGGTAGGGGTCGCTGCCCGGGGCGATGGTGTGGAAGACGACGGCTGCCAGGAGGAGCGCGGTGAAGGCGAGTGGTAGGAGTCGGCCGGCGAGGGCGAGGGTGGGGGCGGAGTGAAGCATCTCGACTTGATGCGAGAGGCGACAACGCTCTCGTCCTTCAAGAATGGGAAACCAGACGTGTTTTTTAAATGCCGTCGACGAATAAAATTGAAAAAGAGAAACCCGTGCTGTCCCAATCCGGGTCTTTGTACTGCCGCGAGCTTCCTGCGTCCGGACACACGGGGGGATCGATCGGGGCTAAAACAGGCGAGACGACGTGGGCGCGGTGGTGCTGCGGCGATGACGGCGACGGGCAGGACCGGTTACGCAGGGCCGGCTGTGACGATGCCGGGGGAACAAGAGAGCGTAGGGAGCGTCAAAAGAAAGAAAAACGAAAGAAAATGAACAAAGCAGAAGTGCACAGGACGAAGCAACGAACGAGGGAAGAAAAGGTAGTTAACGAAAAAGCGACGAGGGTGTGAAGGGTTGGAATTGAGATGGGGAATGCACAGGATTGGGATTAGGGAGATGAGGTCGACGGAGTCGGTTGCGGGCGTGGTGGGGGATGACGGGGGGGTGTGCGCACAGCCAAGACGCCAAACCATGCACCATTGCGGGAGTGGTGGGAAACGAAAACTGGAAAGAGCAAGTCAGGTAGATTGCGGCAGGCCACAGGAAAGGAAAGAACAAAGCAGTGGCTGCTTCCTGGTGCTGGCGCCGTCGCCGGTGCCAATTATTAGCATCGCCTAGGGTGGGCTGGTTCCGGGCGCTTCAGTATGGAGACAGATACATTGCACATGCAGCGAGTACAACAAGCGTACAAGCCTCAGCGCCAGCAGCCCACCGGGCGGCAGGTGCAGAGTACCTACGGAGAGTACAGTGAGGCTTTCACTGTATAACAAAAAGACCACCTCACATCGCGGCGGTTCCCTGGTCCATGATCCTGCATCGACTGCCGAGTCGGTCTAGTAAACAGGGGGGGCGCTGGCGTAGTACCGAGCGGAATAAAGATCAGGGGATCAGGGAAGCAGCGGAGGCAGGAACCTGGGTGGAAGGAACGCAGTGACGCAAATTGGCAGCATTTCAGCGGGACGGGGTGTGTGGCTACCAAAAATTGGGTTGTGGCGAATCGGGAGTCAGCATGGGCCCAAAACCGCCGTCTTTTTTTTTTTTTTTTAGGCGGTTGCCTCTAAATACGGAGCAGAGCAGCAGAAGTCAGTCGTCGGCGAGTCACTCAACCGTGGTGGAGGAGGGACGCACACGACCTCGTACACGGCGTTGCCCTCAGGGCACGCGGCGCCTCGGTACAGGGGGGGCTGCAGCACACTTCGCCCTCCAGCGGCGCTACAGTGCAGCGGTCTTCTCGTGTCCGGCAAGACAGGCAGGACAGGCAAGACGAGCACAGTACGGGCCAGCGAGTAGGGGGTAGTCCGCCACACATGGGAGTGAGTGAGTACGGTCCCCCAGCATTTGGAACCATCACCCGTCCGCGGCTGGGTGTGTGGCCCTCCTCCCTGTCTGAGGCGCGCCGAGCGCCTGACGAAAAACAAGCTTCTCTCCACGTTTGAGCTGAGCCACTAGCCTGCAGCCTTCACATCCCATAGCACCAGTCCGCAGGAGCCCTGTGCAGACGCGGGCCTGGAGGGTCCGCCACACATCCTAAAGCAGAGGGCGATCATCGGGCTACCCTGTCCTCATGTCCTTCTCTCACGGCCCATCCGGTCCTCCCACTGGGTGGCTCCTCCGCAAATACCGCGTATAGAACCCACCCATTACGTGTATAGAAAAATGAGATAGAGTCGGATCATCCTAAACCAGCCCCATACCAAGGCAAGACTTGATGCAGCATCTTTAATCAAAGCAGGGCCGACTTTAACATATCACAGACACTCGAGGGGAACGGGGAGTCCTCCTGAATATCGAATTTCCTACCAGAGCCTGTCATTCCTATGCGCGCCCCTGAATGGACGAAATAGGCATCCTCGGCCTTCCCCTCTCAGCCCTCCGCCCTCTCTAGTTCTCTAGCCACCCGCCCACGCGGCCAGCTATTGGAAGACGAGGAGGGAGGCAGGAAAAAACCGGGCCCTTGTCGACATCCCCGTGGATAAACCAATGCTAAATTAAACAAGTAAAAAAGACCTCGTCCACTCATTGGCCTCGAGTCGGTCGCCTCCCGTCAGCACTTCGGTGTAGTTTAGCAACCTGTCTGGCTTCAGGGAACGAATCAGTTTCCAGCCGATGTGCCCTCCTCGAACAGCGCCTGACTAGTCATGGTTAATCATGATGGTTAATATTAAGTTACTGTCAATAACGTGCCTTGGATCTAGACTTTCATCTACTTGACACCATGCGCACCGCTGACCGCCGACGAATGCTTAGCAGCCATTGCCATGTCCATGCTCAAGTTCTTTGCGCTGGACAGGGGTGGCAGAAAATCGTGTCAGGTTTCCGCAAGCCACGGGTGACATGCCAGCCGTCATTAACTGGATGGTTCGCTGACGTGCGACACGGCTCACGGGAAACTGCACGTTGCGCGGGACCATGCTGGTTGAGTGGTCATGGCACGATGACGACGGCCAGTGACGCGGCGCGCCGAGGAAGATAGCGAACGTATCCGTCACTTATATCCGTATCAGCATCATGACAGCAACCAACGTCAACTCCAGATTGCCTCATAGGCTCGACAGTGAACGCCATTGCTTCCCTGTGCCGCTCAAATCTTGCCGTTGATCGCTGCCATCGCAGGGCTGTGGCTAGTGGATCGGGCCCTCTTCTTTCATCTCTCCAACCCCTGAGCCAGTGATGCAGCCAATCACGGTCTGGAAGCCGCGCGTCGACGCCACTGATGTCTTTCCATGGCACGCATGAGACGAGGCGTCATTCCAAGAGGCCACACACTTGGCCAGCAGATTTATCGATAGAGTCTCGTTTTTCCATCAAGATTACGTCTGGAGGAGCCATGCCCATGGTTGTTGCTGACACTGATATCGATGCTGATAATGATGGCCATCATCATCTACCCTCTCAGGCGCAGATCTCCGTGTATCGTCGCATCACATACACGATTAGGTGTACCAATCTGACAAAGCTCCGCCCGAGCCACACCAAAAGCCGGAGACATTCCCCCATCATCAAGAAAACCGTCCGTTCGCACACACACTACGGGAGAGAAACAGGCGTTTGCGCCTATCTCAGCCTAGTTGGAGCCCGGCCTGTTCACCAGATCGGTCGGCGACGTTGGCCGTACTCCCCGTTCTGTTTACATGTGGATGCACACTGTGCATCCCCATCCCCCATCCCCAGGGCAGGGACAAGGAGGACAAAGGGAGGGGCGCTGGTCGTCGTAGGTTTCTCCACCGGCTATTAATGGACAAATTCCACACGCAGCTCCATGTGGGGAAGGGGTAATTTCGCTTTCGCCTCACCAGCCGTGGCGCTCTTTGGGATAAAGTGTAAAGGGATCGATCGCAGCTTCATGAGGCGCATGCCAAGACAGCCAAGCATTGGAACGAAGTTGATTCTGTCGGCAGAAGGGAGCAACCACGATTGCGCCATGCTTCCGCCGCCCTCGTTCCAGGTAACATCCATCACGGGCATGTCTGACACTGCCGAAACCCTCGAGGAGGGGATGTGATTTATCGACAGCTCTCCAAACCATTGGAATTTTTTTAACCCAGTACTGCAGCTCCCGGCGCCAGCCAGGCAGGTCTAGGCCAGAGGGAAAAGGGGATAGGGATAGGCTAAACAATTACTTGTTTGCCCCTGTCCATCACCCACCTAAGTGGTAACCCCGAGGTCCCGAACCCGGGAGCAACCCCCGTTGATAATAAGGCGGAAATAAATTTTTTCTGCAGTGTAGTTCGGGCCATATCCCCCGATTCCGCCCTGTTTTGACTCCGCGGAAAGCGAAGATCATGATTGCAGACGCAAAGTTTCCCTGGCAGTGCATGCGGTCTGTGGTGGTGTTTGAAGCGCCACCAAATGGCTGCCGCCACTGGCGACTTCGCGAATGTCTTGGTCTCTAGCCCACCGCTACTGTAAGGTTATTTTCCACGCCAAGTGCGCTGGGCCAGGGCACCGCGCAACGGGTATTAAGCTTAATCGGCCATTGAGTCGTGGGCGTTGCTTGGCTTTGGGCTTTGTTTGGTGGGCGCCCTGGCGATGCTTCCCAAACGCCCACGTCTCGGCGGCCGGAAAAAGCCACCAGTGAGGGCAGTGCTGCTTGGCGAGTGGTGGTACAGTAGCGTTCCAAGGTTTCTTGGCCGAAAACGAAAAACCCCCCTGGAAAATATCGCCAGCTGGCGAATTAGCCGTCAGCCATCCCCTAACTTTTGCATGATGGGCGCTGCGTCCGTACAACGGGGGAGGAGATTAGGCCACCCCCCCAAAAGCGCACACGGTTAAGATCGCCATCACACGACTCATTGCCCGGACTGGGAGGAGGAGCGTGGGAGGCCAGCCTCGCCCATCTGTAAAGTTCTCTGGGAATTATGCTTTTTTTCTCGGATCGATTCGGTAGGATGCGCATCCTCACGCTGTATCACCCGGCAGAAACACCACGTTGCGTCACCCCAATCTCGCTCCTTGGGCCCGATGGGAAAATCGCCTCCAGTTGCTGCCGAAGCGTCGCCCGTCGCACTACGTCGGCGCTACCCAGGTAGCACGCTCAAAAGGCGGAGAAGAATGGAACAGAATAGAATGAAAGGAAAAGGAAGAAACCATGCCAAGTTCCGCAAATCACAATCTCTGACATTGTAAAGCAGTCAATCAGTCGACGCCACCCCTCCCTGTTCCGCAACCATGCGCCGGGATCGACACGGTAGTAGCCAGAACGTTGTGCTTCTTTTCTGCGGCGGCGGAACTTTGGCAGCAAGTTTCCCCCTCTCAGGCCTGTTCCCCACCCACTCTCGCCGGCGACAGGCGCATTTTCCCTCTTGAGACGAAAATCCCCAGCGCGGGCCACTGGGCTGAAACCACGGCGGGCACCACTGCAATAATCAATCATCCCGCTTAGCTTGGGTCGCAAACCACATTGGCTGAGACCTGGTTTGACGTCGACCCGAGCACGGCGAATCACGGCGCGCGGCGGCCACCATGGTTGTATATCTGGAGCAGCGCTGCACCGAGCTCCGTTGCAAGGCAAATTCCCCCCAATCCATGGCCGTGTCAGGCAGGGCCCGAACAACCACCGGCGCTGTCAATCACGCTCGGGCGTCGCCTATTAGCGTTTTGCAAACTCCAAATCAAATGGCTCCGGTCCCGATTGGGCCTTGCGTCCTCGGCCGACGTCATGGACGATGCGCTGCTCGCCTCAAAGCTTGTGCGGGCCCCGGATGTGAAACACAGGCCAAGATGCGCATTGTCATAACTGTGAGCTATACGAAGAATACAGCGAGGGAAAGTGCGAAACGGAAACGCGAATCCAGCACATTTAATGCAGCATAATCTGTACAAATACCAAGACTGAGACTGGTTGACCCAAGTTGGACTGCGCTTCTGCTTTCCTTGTTTGAGCAGCTGTGGTTATGAAGCGAATCTCGCGCGTATCCAAGCACATACGACCATAGCTCTCAGAAAATACGGGATCCCGTCCGCTCTCCCATAGTCAAGCTGAGAAGCGGTGAATTAGTACTCGGGTCGGTGACGACCGGGGAATCCTCGCTGTTGTATGTTTTTTTTGGTGTTTTTTTTTTAAGTTATTCGCCTTGTTTTGTGGCTTTCGCTCCGTCCATCCTTTTTTTGTTTTTATTTTTTACTCGGAACATCCGATGCGAGGCAGCGCTGAAACGCTACGATGGCCAAAAACGCCACTGCGATAAGCAAAAACAGAAATGGGTCATAGCTTTCTGGCTTGCTGTCAACACTAGGGCCGATTATCACACAAAAAGCTATGACTTACAAAGCAATCGGTCATGTTGATGTGAAACAGCACCCAAGAAAAAAAAAGGAGAGTCAGTCAGCGAGGTAAGCAGCGTAAAACTAGGCCCTGACAAATGACAAATGGTCCAATGTTTGTGGTCGCTCGAAGAGGGGAAGAGCGGCATCCGCATGAAACGGGCCCCCCTTGCACGTTGGAAACTTGGACACATTAAGCCGCATTATGCGCATGAGCCGAGATGGGCCAAGAAACGCCAAGATGCAACTTCTCGGGGTTGCACTCGGTTGCCGGATATTGAGAAACGCGTTGCGGTGTCGCAGGTATTTTTGGCGGAAATAAAACAGCAAAACAGTAACTGTTGCAATGATGCTCTAGGGTAGCCGGTACTCCGAGTAATGTGCTAGAGCAATTTTTTCCAATTGTGTGAGAATTGTTGACAATCGTACCTAGAATGAATACCGAGGCAGAAATAACTGATCAGCTGGGATTTAATTCTTTTATACATGTCATGGACAAAAATTACATTGTATTCTGGGTAAACCCACCACGTTTACATCTCACACTCCAATTCCCGCTTTTTTCAAAATTCGCTGACTTCATTCTATTAAACGGTTCAACATCTTAATCTGAGCATAAGATTTTCCAGATTTCCTAGAGTATTTCGGCCTAACGGAATCGTGATCGAACAAGGAACTACTTGATACTTGATAAATATAACAAAGAGGTCATTTTAAAGTGAACATAATCCAAACAGTTAGAAGCCGAAGAATTCTTTTTGCCTGGAAGACGAGAACGCACTGACAAAATTTTCCATTTTTTTTTTTTTTGTAATTCCATTTTTTCTTGCTTTCATTTTTAAATATGCAAATAATCGACATTGTACACAAGTATGCGGTTTTCATGCTCGGGGGGTACTTGAGTGGAAGGCCACACAGCCAAGCGATATGCCATTTCTGCTGGCTTGTGGGTAAGACCTTCCCGGCGACGAAGCAAGAAAACGCAGAACGTTCTAAGCAGCTGTCTGGATTATGCTTCCTTTTGTTGAATTAACTCATGAGAAATATCCAGGCAGCGACCCCCGGCCTTGTAACATTCCGAGCAAATGTCAAAGTTATTGTCGACACAAATTTGACAATGATAATATATCTTTCCTGCTTCAACACCCATGGTACAAATATCGCACTCCCTGTTTGTTTCGCCCTTAGGCCTTTCGCTGAGTCTTGTGGGAAGATTGCTGTTAAAAATTGACACATCGCTCTTTTCCATCCTTTCAAGCAGAAGTTGGATAATATCGGTATTTCCATACCGTTGGGCATACCACAGAGAAGTTCGTCCGAAGCAGTCTCCAGAAGCCAAGTCGATGTGGTGTATACCCAAGAGCTCCTTAACTACTTGTATTTGACCGTGTCTTGCGGCTAATGATAACGGCGTCGAGCCATAATTATCCTTTTGGTTGGGATCAAAAGCTTTGTTTGATGCCAGAGCCGCGTTTATTATGCGATGTCCGTTTTTAGCGGCCAATGACAGTGCTGTACGACCACAATGGTCTTTGGAGTTGGTAAAAATACCATCCTTTGCCAGCAATAGATTGACTACGTCTTGGTGTCCTCCCTCGGCGGCCCACAGTAGTGGTGTCCTGCCAAGGTTATCCTTTGACTCGAAGTCAGCGCCCTTGTCTAGGAGCAGCTCAACTATGACTTGGCGACCTTCCCCGGCTGCCCACGATAGTGACGTTCTGCCATAGTCATCCTTGGAGTCAAAGTCAGCGCCTTTGTCCAGTAGTAGGTCAACTATGGCCAGGTGTCCTTCCATAGCGGCCCAAGATAGTGGCGTTAGACCAATATCACTCTTGGACTCGAAGTTTGCTCCATTATTCAAAAATAATTTGAACATGGACTCGTATCCATTTAAAGCTGCCCACGATAACAGCGTTACACGACCATTGAATTTAAACTCTAAATCAGCGCCGCTGTCTATCAGGAGCTTGATTATAGGCATGTGCTTCTTCCTAGCAGCAAAGGTAATTGGTGTTTGCTTGTAATGGTCCTTTGAGTTGACTTGAGCTCCTTGTGCCAAAAGCAACTCCACAAGGGATCCATTGCCATTCTCAGCGGCAAAGCTAAGCGGTGTCCGGCCGTCTATGTCGGTTGTGTCAACTTCAGCTCCTTGTTCTAAAAGGAGTCTTACAACAGTCTCGTGTCCGTTTTCAGCGGCGTGCTTGAGTGGTGTCCCGCGATGGAAAAGCCATATTGCCATCGAGTCCATTTCAGCGCCCTGTTTCAAAAGCAACTTGACGATAGCCTCATGTCCATTTTCGGCGGCAAAGTTGAGCGGTGTCTGATCGTGTCTATCCTCTGGATCGGCTTCAGCACCTTGTCCCAAAAGCAACCTGACAAGAGTCTCATGCCCATTCTCCGCAGCAAAGCTAAGCGGCGTCCGGATATCCTCGTCCACCGAGTTAACCTCTGCTCCTTGTTCTATAAGTAGCCTGGCAGTAGTCTGATGTCCATTCTGAGCACTAAAGCTAAGTGGTGTTCTGCCTCTATCGGTCTTTGAGTCAACCATTGCCCCTCTTTCTAAAAGCAACTTGACGATGCTATCGTGTCCATTCTCAGCGGCAAAGCTCAGCGGTGTCTGGTCGCGCCAGTCCATTTGATCGACTTTTGCCCCTCTTTCCAAAAGAATCCTGGCAGTGCAATTATGTCCATTCTGAGAAGCAAGGCTAAGCGGTGTGCGTTGATACCCATCTGTTGGATCAACGTCAACCTTGTTTTCGAGGATGTCACTCATTATTTCATAAAGTCCAAAATAGGCCGCTAGATGAGTTGCCGTTCCCTGCCTGGAATTGAGATGTCCAAGAAACAATTCAACGAATGTTAATGCTTGGTATGAAGCCTCGACAAGTGATTTGCTGCTCAGAAACTCCATCGCACATGGAGGGAACCTCGCAGCTGATCGAGCATGGTGGCCCCAGTTTTGCGCTGCATATTTGTATAGTGGATTTGACTGCAACCGCTGCTTAAAGGCGGCGTTCGTGTCACAAACTCCACTCTCAAAAATGCTGAATGAAAGATAAGTAATGCATATGGTCGCGAGATCAGCTTCGGCATCTGGGAACCACCGTTTCTGCGTTTGGTCAAAGTATTCCTGTGTCGTGTAATGGACCAAACGAATGATGTCGCGCTGTTCGTCGATTGTTATTAGACCACCACATACCGAGACTATATAGGTAATATCTCGGAGATTGTCCTGATCCAGCCCAGTGTCACCAAGTGATACGGCAAGAGCATGTTGAAGCTTTGGTATTGTAAGCTGCCGCCGTGCGCAAATAACCCAAGAGAGAACTTTAATTGCGAGTTTTCGAAAGCCAGGTTGCTGGCTGTAAACTCTTTCCATAGCTTGATCATATGCTTGAGATAATAGCTCGAGTTTCTGATCCTGACCTGATATTTCCTGGTTTTGTTTACGAAGCTCTCGTAATGACCTTTTTATTTCTGCTGCTGATGTTTTGTCTTTCAGTGAGTCGAAATATAGTTTGGCCAGGAGAAACCTAAATGATGATTAGCAAAGGGACTTTTGCCATATGAAAACTGTACACACATTCCATCCGCTGCTGTTGTAACCTCCTCCTCAATTTCCTTCTGTAAATTTGGTCGTTCTTGGAAAAATCCCAATAGTTGCGGCATGTGCCCATGAAGATACCGACGCATATCGTCTTCTCTTGCAAGAATATTGTACCAGTGACATCCTTTGAAGTTCGCCTCAATTTCCAGGCTTGGTCTCGAGGTTGCAGAGAGATTTGCCCTGGTTGTTATTTGTAGACTGAAGATCTCCTTTAGTAATCTCATCCGACTTCCATCGGTTGCCTGACATTCGTCAAGAGCATCAATTACAATAAATATCCGAGAGTACATTGCAGCAACACGGCGGAGAGTTGATAGAAGGTCGTTGAGTGATGGCCGTGTCCCTTTCGATCTGTGTTCCTTGTAGAGAGATTTTATGGCCTCCGGAAGAGACAATTGTTTTTGGGATAGCTGTTTGAGGATACTTGCGAGTAAATCTTCTACTCTCTGTTGGTGAGTTTGGCGGAAGTCGCAATAAATATATGAAACACCAATATCTGGATTGCTGTCATATCGGGTTAAAAGATCTTCAATGATGGCCGCTGTGAGTATTGTCTTCCCTGCACCTGGAATACCTGGACAGTATAATGTCTGGTTGACCGTATTTACCCAGGTTTGGTATTCATCGGTACCCAGAAACCATTGGCAAGTTCCAGGCTGTCTTATCTTCAGAAACTCACTATGCTGGGGTCCATACTCAATTGGAGTGAGCCAATTTAGGATGTGAAAGTCTTCTTTCTTGTCGATCTTCACTCTAGTGGTGGAAACATCTTGTTGGATTTCATCAAGGCGTTTTAGAGCTGTTGAATATTTAGATACAATGATAAAAATCTGAAACTTTATCGAAACCACTCACCACGACCAAGTAGTATGTCTTTGGCTGTCTGCTCTCTTTCAACTTCACTTGGTTGGACATATCCCAAAAGTTCCTTTGCGAATGCTGCCGACATAATAGCAGCATATTCCTGCCAGTCTTTGTTCTTCTTCGAGTCTGCATAGTCGCATATCCCTCGAATAACAATACACCTTATCCGGATCCAATCAACCGCCTGAAACTTATGTACCCTCACCCCAAGCCAAGTCTGTATCAACAAGGGGACTATCATACAAGACGGCTACAGCCTTTATTTAGAAGCAGTCCAGATAGACGGCCAATTATGGCAAACCCAGTATCAGATTCTCCAAGTTCAAACCCAATTGACGTTGGTTCACTGGCTGATAAGTTACAAAGTCTCTCTGTTTTGATGTCAACCGGGTTTCAAGATATTGCAAACTGTGTAACAGAATTGGAAAAGAGGAGCCAACAAAATGAAGAGAGGCTCCGAGGGCTGCTTCCAGGACCTTGATACTCTTAGTATAGAGCTCCATAGAAAAATAGTTACTGATAGATATTATCTTCTCCTTTAGCTCGAGGAACTTGCATCGTCGTGATTACTTTGCAATGTGCCAATACGAGCAACTAATCTAATTGTGATATTCTTTTATCTCTAGTAAAAAGAACAAGCGGTAAGCTCGACTGGGTGTCCCAGGAACAAGGCCCCAGAAGTGACAGACAAAGAGGGCTTAATAACAGGTTTGGCCACAAGAATAATCAAATTGAACCCCCCAGCAGCCTCAAAGGTTTTAAAAACTTTGCCCTTGAGAATCAGAGATAAAGTTAGCCCCTTAAGATTACTTCCCTTGCCAGGACAGGTCGGCATCAATCATCCAACTCCGCGATGCCTATCAGACGCGTGGTTATCGACGAAACCGCGCATCCCAGCAGGGAGGAATACGCCTCGAGCGCCCTTCTTGCGCATATGAGCGAATTAAACCTGGACCGGAGCTGAGGTGCCCCTAGAAGCCTATTCTCGTTAGGATACCTCAACCCCGACGTCCTTGACCTCGACAAAAGGCAACGGGTGCTCTTGATCAAGTTCGAGCGATTCAGGACCAACAAAGCCTCATGAAGGAATAAACGGACGCGTTAGCAGCGATAATGGCCCTGTACGATTGTGAAGTTCATTATTTTCGCCGGTGGTCCGGTTTTCAGACCACCCAGGTCAATGGTTATTCTTTTACTAAAACTAAACAATTCTTATTGAGTAACTACTTAAAAATAACTAACTAATCAAAGAACAGGCGCCTACAACGCACACAAGGAATATCGTTGACCAGGCTTGTCCGCTCAGCAGATTCGCGTCAGATGTGGTTGGAGAAGTGGGTTTAGCTGTAGCTGTGAACAATGTAGGAGTGGTTGGAAAACTCGGGAATTTGAAGGTGCCATTGTGGTGATTGTGGGTTTTGTATACTTGAGTTGGTTCGACAACAGTATGTGTACGAGTTATCGTTGTTGTGATCGTCGTGGTTATGTCTTCCTCACTAGTAAATGCGGATGCTCCATACACTGGCGTGACGGCTACCTTGGTTGTAATCACAACTGCGGTAGTAATCGTAGTGGTCAAAGTCGTAGGAACATTACCCAGGCTAGTTTCCACAGTCTCTGTCGCAGGACACGGAGAAAAAAGCTTAATGTAACCGGTACCGGACAGAGTCCCTAGTTGAAGTGCAACATTAATGCTCTCCCCAGGCGAAATTTCGGCGGTCAGAGCAGGAGACAGTAGCCAAACAACAAGAAAGAAAAACGACAACATGGTTGTGCTTTTGTTTGAAAAAAAGGTTGGGCAAAGGCGAGTTTAAGTACTCGCTGTTCATTTTTGGCTCCCCGATCCACCAAGATGTAGAGACCAATACATCTCAACCCGGAGACTAGTACAGCACCGCTCTAGGACCAGTCTGGTACGACCAAAAGACCGGTATAACACGATTGATAGCCTAGTACGCATTTGTACTGGTACGTCACAGCCAGTATGGCTATGCGAATGTACCAGTACACAGAATGTACTATTATAGCAGGACCAGTACGGTGAGATTTACAGACTGGGACGAAATCCGCACTGGTACAGGGGTCATTAGTAACTGGTTTGTAATTTAGACCAATAGGGTGGGGACAAGAGACCAGTCGTTTACAGTACTGGTCTAGTTGTTTTACCACGCGAACTCAGACGGAACTTACCGCTGATTTTGTGGATACTCAGCCCGGATTCCTCACTCAACGCTCGCCCTCGGCCCAGTGCATCCGCTGAGCGCTCAACTCTGGCTCCGTGTGTTTACGGAGTGGCAATCAACGCCCAAGCAATCATGCCTGTTTCATGGGTTGAGCTAATGAAGCTACAAGATGGATCTTGGGAGTGAGCACCCACAACAAGATCCAAGGCTTCTATTGAAATTGCTTTTCACATCGCGTGCGGGAACTACGCTCCAATCAAGATCTCGCGCATTGGCCCGATCTCACTTGGCAAGGCTTTGTTTCGACCATCATAGATATCCTGACAAACGTGTTGACTGCAGCTGACTGATGCCAAGAAAGATAGTGATATGGGATCGGGCAGCATTCGATACGTAGGATCAACAGTCAATCGGCTTTGTACATCAAACAACCAACTGTCATTCCTGAGCCGTGGTAGAAACCAGCCAGTGAGCTGAAATGTATGAAGCAAATGGTTAATATATGTCGACATTACTTACAAACCTAGAATATATAGTAGCATGCTGTCCTTTTCCTAACGCGGGTCCTCATTGTGGTATGATGCAGTGTTAATAGTGGGCTCAATCGGAACAAAAGCCCAGGGGCTGTTTTACAACATGTGTGAATACAACCAAGTGGTAGGATTAATGCGGTCCCATGTCTTTCTGTAGCGATAGGCGGCTATAAAGGTGCAAGAAATTAATTGCCTTATTAATTTAATTAATTAATATATAATACTAAGATTTACTGTTGCAAGTCTGAATCAATATAAAATCTTAGCCTTATAAGTAGCATTTATTTACTATTCAAGGCTAAGAGTAAACACAAATACCTGTCCTATATTGGTTCCGGTACAAATTTGATTTCCTTGAAGTGTTAGATCCCAACCTTTGCTTGCAACCGTGGATGGTCTATAATCAGGAGGAATCCAAAGAATATCTTGTCCATTCTTTTGGATCCAGGCTGTGTTATATCGTTCACTAAAGCTATAAGATCCCCGTGCCTCCATCAATATTTGTTGTGGATCTTTGGAGCTAGTGTTGATGCTTATTTTCAAGTGGCCGAATTCCACTAGCAAGTGTGAACCTAGCATGGAACATGACAGAATTGTGTCCCAGGAATGGATTCCGGTGTCAAATGAATACTGAAGAGTTCCATCTGTTGTGTTCCAGATCTCTACTGTGCTCTGAGATGCCGATACCAATAGTCTAGAATCAGCTGAGAAAGCGATATTGTAAACCCAGTCGATATGGCCCTCAAGTGTGTGTTGAAGAGTTCCTCTTATTGTATCCCAAATCTTAATTGTCTTGTCATATGATCCTCTTGCTAGTAGTGTCGAATCAGCTGAGAAAGCAAGTGATAGGGTGTCATCAGGACCGCTTTTAAATGTATGTTGAAGAGTATTATCTTTTAGGTTCCAAATTTTGACTTCTTTGTGACGACACCCAGATGCTAATCGACTAGAATCGGCCGAAAAGGTAACATGCTCGACTTTAATGGTATGACCCTCAAGTGTACATTGAAGAGTCCCTTTTCTTGCATCCCAAATCTTGATTGTATTGTCCTCCGATCCTGATGCTAGTAGCATGGAATCAGCTGAGAAAGCAAGCGATCTAATGTCCTTGGTATGGCCCTCAAGTTTATATTGGATTTTGGCTTCCACAGCATCCCAAATATTGAGCGTCCCACTGCGTTGGCCCGCTGCTATTAGCTTGGAATTAGGTGAGTAGAGGATCTGGTCGATATTCCAGTCGTAATCATCCAGAATCTGTGAGGTGGCCTTTGTTGCAATATCCCAGATCTTGATTGTTCCATCGTGTGATCCCGAAACGATTGACTTAGAATCTGAGGAAAAATAAATTGAGGGCACGCCAGCCATATGCCCTAAAAGCGTTTGTTGAATTTCCCCTGTTATTGCGTCCCAGACAATGATTTTCTCACTGGAGCTTGATGCTATTAGCTTGCCATTATCGGAAAATGCGGTCGACTCTGATTCCAGCTGATCGTAGTGGATTGTGCGCTGGAGGGTCCCGCTTTCTGTCTCCCAAATCTTAATTCCAGATGACGTCGATGATGCAATTAGGCTTCCATCGCCCGAGAATGCGAAGTATTTGCCTGTATCCGTGATGGTGTACTGCAGTGCCCCGTCTTCCAAGTCCCAGAGCTTCATTGTAGCCCCCCACCTTGATGACGCGCAGAGCTTATTGTTGCTTGAAAATGCAACACATTCAACATCATTGCCATAATCGAGTGTATACCGGAGCTCTCCCGTCATAGTAAACCAAACGTTAACTGTTTTGTCGTCTGCCCCCGACGCAATCATAGTTGAATCGCTCGAAAATGCAACAGCGCTCATTGTGTTCTCGCGAGTATAAAGCGTTTCCAGGAGTTGTCCTGTTATCACGTCCCAAATGCAGATGCTTGAATATGACCGTGATGCGACTAGGCTACTATCGCTCGAGAGCGCAACAGAAAAGACATTGTTGCCATGGTCAAGCGTGTATAGCAGCTCTGCTTTTGCCGTATCCCAAATATTTATTGTATTGTCGTATGACCCCGAAGCTATTAGACTGCCGTCGCACGATAACGCGATCGATTCAACCCCATCGTCCTCAATGGTTTGTAGGCAAGAGTTCCAGTCGTATTCAATGATCGGTTGCTGGATTACCCAGTTGATATATCCCTGTTTAAAGGCCTTTCTAATTATACTTTGTTGTGGCGAAAAGAAAAGTGCTGAGTAGTAAAGCTGAAGCGGTGTATAATTAATTACTGCACGGAAGCGGAGAACAAATCGGTACGCATCATGGAGAAATTCTGATATTTTGTTACCATTATCCATCTAAATAGGTCTTATTAGTAGATATAGGCCCATGAAATTAATATTGACTTACATCAACTATTGTCTGTAGCTCTGAAATAAGTCGGATGCTCTCTGATATTTTCCCCAAAAGACTTAGTGCTTCTAGCCAATGGAGAAAATATTCTTGTAGAAATTTGTGGGCGGGATGTTGATCATGAAGCCTAATATCGCCTTCCTTGAGATGATATATCCAATAGAGGCATGCGTATTGAACTTCTGGGGACAACGACGCCTCCACAGTTTCATTTGAAACTTGCTCCCTAAGCTCTCCTAAAGTATCTAGCTTGCATATATTATATCTAAGGTTATTATTCCTTGACAGGAGGTCCAGGCACTTGAGCGCTAAATGCTCATTGGCTTCCTCTTTATTAACCCAAAACTTATGAATAGTTTTTAGGTCATTGTTGGTTAGAAATTCGCGAAAGGATAAATGAAAAGTCCTTATGGGCAATTCTGGCTTTGATGGAACTTGGAGGACTGAATGCAGAGACCGCAACATGTTATCAATATTGCGCGTCGTAGTTACTAATAGTGACGCAAGCGAAGACATGGTAAGAGGTTCTGCTAGAAGAACAATGGCACCAACGATGTCCCGAAACTTGCCTATTATTGTAGTCTTTTCAGTCTCTGGTTTTCCAATAATGAGACGTTCAAGAATTGGGCCGTATGTTGACAAAAGTTGATCGTGATATGTAATGACTGGGTATTCTAGCACCCGAGAAAGTCTTTCAGCAGGGTCAGATACCGTATTATCTGATAGAAATCGACACATTGTCGCAGCAACGATGAATAAAGGTACTGCCATATGAACGATGGTTTGAAAGTCGTCCGCAGTAGGCCAGTCGAATAGGTGCAGGTCGATAGATGTTGTCTTATTGTATTCTTCCCTGATTATTGCCAGCTCATGTGCCAAGTATATAGATATGTCGTGCTTGATTATAGGACTTGGTATTTCGTGAAGTGCCACGGCTTTATGAGAACTCTTGTGGTCCCCAAATCCAAGTCGGGTATGTGTTTCTGGCCGGCTGGTTACAAAGAACCTTAAATTGATCTCCGAAAGACTTTCTTTCTCCGATAAGAGGCTTTCTTCCTCCGATAAGAGACTTTCTTCCTCCGATAAGAGACTTTCTTCCTCCGATAAGAGACTTTCCTCCTCCGATAAGAGGCTTTCTGTCTGCGACAAGAGAGTTTCTGTCTGCGATAAGAGGCTAATAATGCGCCTAGCGTCATTCTCAGGACTGCATTCGTCTAGAGCATCAATAACAATTACTATCGTTAAAGAGCCATTGTTGCTATAGCTTAGCTCTTTTAGGGGTTCCATAATTAGCTTCTCGAATTGCTGATTTATCGATCTTTCCGTAATATCGGGGTCATCTTGAATTACTTGCTGAACATATTGCCCAAACATAGGGACTCTTTGGCATAGTTGTCGACAGATAGTTGAAAAGAAGTATTCGGCGCGGCCACGGTCACCTTCACCCCTTTTGAAGAAAAAGCTTGCTCCAAGCTGTCCCTTCTTATCAAACTGCTCAGCCACAGTGTGCGCAATAGTAGATTTGCCTGTACCAGCCATGCCCTGTAACCAAAAGATCGGCTTTTCGTTATGATTGTGCCCCCAATCTTGGATCATGTCAAGAAGGTTGATTCGTGTTCCTGGGTGGCATCTCGGGCTGTTTGCATTGGTATGAACATCATATGCGGCGCCCTTTGCATGTCGGAGCTTATGCAGGAATAAGTCTTCCTTTAGATCAACAATATGCTCCGACACTCCAACAAGTTTGTTCTCCAGATCTGTGATTATCAAAATAAGAACATATTCAATAATATAATTTTATATATTTCGTAGACTTACCTGAGATACTCTCACAGATTCGCTTTTCTGCTTCGATCCTTGCAGGAGGAATTCGACACAACAAATCTTTCGAATATGCTGCAGCTGCCATGGCCGCATAGCCTTGCCATTCCTTATTCCTGTGTGTATCTGAGTAATCGCAAATCCCACGAACTACTAGGCAAGGAAAGTGATTCATAAGACCGGCTGCTTCCATTTCAAAGCATAGGATTCCTTTCTCTTTGGAGAGTTTGTCCCGTAGCTCGGCATCTTCCATGATTTGATCTGCTGAGGCAATGAGGCCGTAATGAATAAATATGCCATCTTCATCATCCGGTCGTGGATCTCGTTGAATAAGCTTTGAGGTTTCATCGCCACAAGCTAAAGCACAGGTGGCTTCAGAACAGTGCAAAAAGTCACTTCGATAAAGCCGGTCACTATCGAGAGGTGGTCGGCCATATTTTCGTCTTAGTTTCCGTTTTGCCCCTAGAGCCGAGTCTATCATTTCCTCCAGTCGGTGCCCCTCCTGCAGCTCATACTGTGTTTCCAAGTTACTCACTGCAGTTCGAATAACAATTGGGGGCTGGTTTAGGAATCCTGTCTCATGAAAGGCTTGGTTTTGTATTGTTTTGCCAAAATCATATTGGAAAACGCCGCTATTCCCATTCTGTGGGATACTAATAACAATATCACCAAGGCGAATATCATTATTGATGCTCGGTGCCCCACCGCCAATACCAACCATTAAACCTACCCTAATATTAGGGAAAGTATGTAGCATACTTGTGGCCACAATAGAGGCATTAGAAATGCCAGACCCTCCTATAGGCAGCACAGCAATTACAATATTGTGTTTTCCCATTCTGCCTAAAATATAACTATTCTCATCGCGGTCCGAGACATAATCTGGGGCTGGATGTTGATCATCGAGGAAAAGCGCGGCGGCTGTCTGCTCCGTAGAAATACCGCAAAGCCAGCCGATCGTATAATCCTCTCGATTCGGCATTGCGGATGGGGGGACGGGGTTGCAATTGGTTTTCTGGATTTAAACTGTATGAGAAGGATATTAAATACTTAGGATACAATAGAATAATAATCATAGGTTATATTGTTCAGATTGAGATTGCTGCCTAAGCAAAGGGGAATTGGGGTGAAACAGCCAAGTCCTCTTTTTAAGGCTGCCCTCGCCACGTGATCTCGGCTGCGGAATGTTACTAATCCTAATCTTAATGGCTGCCTGTCGGACCGATAGATAGTCGGGTAAATCACGGTCCGAAGGGTCAATGTATTCACGATGAAAATTAGGGTCAAATTGATCAACGAAGCCGCTACTTTTTAATTTTGATTGTGTTGTCGATTGAGGCAATTTGTCAAAGGATAGCATCATGTAATTCCTCAAGGTTGTCACGTGATAGGGCTAGGCCCAGTTGGGAAGAGCAGAGTTTTCACCTTTCCCTTCTAGGACAAGAGGCCAACGAACCTACACAATACACGGGAAATTGTTCATTAATCCCGCTGCTTCCATTTCAACACAATACACATGACCGCCTAGACTTTTGTTAAGTTGGTCCCGAAAGGAAGCGTCCTTGATAACTTGATTACCAGATGCAATTAAACCGTAATGTACTTGCATCTTCCTGGGCTTTCTTGATTTTGTGTTGATGACGGTACCCATTGGACTCGTCGTATAATCGCCCATACAATCCGTGGAAGCAAATGGCTGCAAACCAAGAGCGTATCCGAGCATAACTAGGGTTATCTGCCACAACACTGAAAATATGACCCGCAGGCCTCTGTAAATGGGATGCGAAGGGTCCGGCATGTCCAAGGGATCTACCAGAGTTTCCGAACGCAGATACTTTGACGACACATTCGGCCACTTCTGCATTATTTCATCGAGATATTCCGATGACTTGTTCCCGTTCAAGTCATGCTCCGTCTCCAGCTTTGTCAAGGCCGTCCGTAGAGACGCCGGCGGAGTGTTCAAATACCCCGTTCTCTCGAACTTGCCCCCTTCGTTGGCCTTTCCAAAATCCCATTGGACTACGCCGGAAAACTGACCTATAGGTGTGCTGACCACCACATCGCCAAGTCTAACATTCGGTGGAATACCGCCTCCAATACCAACCATAAGGCTGAACTTGATAGAAGGAAAGGTTCTTACCATCTGGGCAGCATGTGTTGCAGCTGAACTTGGTCCGATTTCGCCTTTGGGAAGACAGGCTATAACGATGCAATGTTTGTCGATAGAACCTAGAGTGTACGTGTCTGAGTCATTGGGTGGTTTCGGGAGATCGGGGTGCTTTTCATCAAGCATTGCTGTTGCTGCAGTTTGCTCCTTGGGTAATGCGCAGACCCATCCCACAGTGTAATCATCGTGGGTCAACTCTGTTGAGTGAGAGTTAGGATCCATATTTCTCGTTCCCTGCTCATCGGGATTTTTCAAGTATAGGATGGAGGAACGATAGCATAAAGGTAAATGGGGTAGTCAATATAGTTGATGTTGAGTTTAATGTGCTTGTTTCTGGGATGTTCTGCAGCAGCGGTATGGTGGTCCTGAGCGAATGAAGGATTGTTTGGATTGGTTCTTGGCGCGTTCTAGACGACAATAGATTTAAGCCATGTTGTCTTGCTTGTTTACGGATGATATAAAAGCACTTTCTTGCGGCTTGAAAACGACGAAATTGTAGATAAAGTGGAAATGAAGCGATTTTGTGACGTCAGCCTGATTCAGCCGCAATTGACACGTAAGCACACACACGCGACTTTCATTGGGTGCTGACGATGCAAGCTAAATGAACCCCAGCCGGATAAGGCTATGGTCGCACATTACCGCCACTTTCTAGGAAGTGCAAAAACGCACATGCGTAAGTGCAGATCAGTTTAAAATAGTTGAGCTTTTCGTCTAAGTATGCTCAATAACCTAGCTAACATAGAGGTATTTATAATGACTATGCTGATATGTAGCCTTGCGCCCGTGGGCTTGAATGTCGGTAGAACGAACGCCAGGACCATAGACAATTGTTGTGATCGTAGGAACACCGTTGTGTTCAAGCTAGGTAGCTGTGACTACCACAGTGTGACATGATACCATCCAAAAATCGGTGTAGTCTAGGTACCTGCTCGACAATGCAAAGAGTTGGCCAAAAAAAAGTGGAGTTGTACTGTAGCCATCTGCCTTTGTCTACGTTGGGCCTTGTCCGTCAGCCAAGGTGTATCCTTGTGCCTCAAACGAGGTTGGATGAGAAGCTGCGCCTGCTTTTTCGCTGTGCTTGTTTTGGCCGTAGTTGAGTTTCCATCCGTTATATAGCGCGAAAGGGACAACAAGCGTGAGATGATTCTGGAACCACACTTCGGCCGTTGCGTGCTCATTCTGCCAACGCAACAAATGTTGCCCTGCGAGACTACAATGCCGCTGGATCCCCTTTCAGCCTTGTTAGCGGCAGCCGCCGTAGTCCAGTTTATTGACTTTACCAGGACCACTATCTGCAACAGCAAGGAGATGATTCAGTAGATTTACAGGCTCACGGGCGCTGCACAAGTTGATCCAATAGTTGCGTTGTAAATGTACTAATTTGCTCAAGTCAAACAGAGCCAACTTCCCAGGAAAATAAACGTGTTTGTTTTATAAATTGTAATTGTATCAAGATTTTCGTTTTACATTGTCCCCCAATTTTCTTAAAGATGGAACTTGAGTTTTTAATTCAGCAGTATAATAGACCCCGATCGCCTGTAGTCTTTGACTGTAACCTATTTTCAAAACTACGAGGCGACGTGGACGGAAACTTCCGAAGCAACAATAACTGCAAATGTGTAGCATGATACGTCAACGATGAACTTTGTTTGAACACCGAGCTTAGGATCGCCATTGTCCAATTGAATGGGATATGGCCCGTACGAAACGGCTCCTGGGCTGACGGAGGGAAACGAATTAGTTGGGTTGAGGTTCAGAAGGGGCTTGTTTCCCAGCGAGACCTTTATTGCACATGAGCCTAAGATGCTCATGCCCATCTTGAAGTCGATCTCGTACGCAACGCCGGGGCAGATCTTGACGTCTTGCGACAACTTTCCGGAGCCACCACCCGATGCTCCCATAATCTGAGCGGTAAGGCTTCCCTTGCCCAAATGTCCAAAGGTCATTGCACCTCCGTTGGCGGATGCAAATGCGCTCCGCCATTCGAAGCCCTAATTATTCTGGGCGCCTTCACTGGGAATACAAGTGTCCGAGACTGCAGGAACATCCCAGCACTGCCCTCCGACGCAGTAGCCGCTGCTGCACACGTTGCCGCACGTTCCGCAATTTCGGGGGTGGTTCTCGAGGTTGAGGCATAGGTTTCCGCAGCGGTTCTTGTCACAGGCGCACACTCCCGTGTCGCAGTGCGTTTTGAATGGGCAGTGGTTTCCGCAGCCACCGCAGTTGTTGTTGTCGTTGCCGCCCGTGACGATGCAGTTGCCGTTGCAGAACGACTGTCGCAACCCATTTGACGAGTTAGGGCACTTGCATTCGCAGCGCTGGCTGTTTGCCTCGTAGAATGCACTCTTGGCGCCAACTTCGACTGCGCCGGCGTAGGAATTGGCAACGAATGCGCAAAGAGGATATTTCTAAACGGCTCGTAAGTAAAGTGGAATTGAATATGCGATGGGGAATCTGCTTACCCAGGCGGTCCAAAAGCTGTCCAGGTAACCCTGACACCTTCCACGCATGCACAGAAAGAAGTCCCAGTTGCACCCGTTAAATGTGCGGTGGCAATCATCGAAGCAATTGTCATGAGCATCGCAACAGGGCTTGAAGTTCCAATCAGGTACCTTGAAGCTGGCAGAGCCGCAGCCATTGGGCTCGTAGCCTCTTCGATCAGCCTTCGGCCCTGAAAAAACATTCTCAGGCGCGGAAGGGCATCTCGGCCACAATCCACTGTTGTACTGGGACCGGCGCTCATTGTTAGTTGCAGCCTGATCAGCCTCTTGACCGCGTCGCATCGCAGCCTCAAAGCTCTCTTTAGATTGGATAACGATGGTTCCTAGCCCATCGACAAGCTCAGTTCCGTCTTGCGTTCCACTCCACGACTTTTCTTGACCATCAAATTTGATCGTGATTCCTCCATCGCAAGAGACATGGAAAACGGTAGTAATCACCCCTTTGTTGACGGCTCCATTAGTGGATGCCGTGGTGAAGACAAAGTCTCCGCCCGCGCTCAGAGCAATGTACTGGTTACCTTTATCGCCAACGAGCACCATATCATATGTGCTGAGGTGATTGGTTAGCACTCTCCTCATTTTGGACGGATCGTGAAGTTGCATCTCTTACCCACTCGCACCCCCGGAAGGCTTCTCCAATTTGTAAACTGGGTAGGGCAATTTGGATGCGTCTTTGGCATTGGCGGCCAAGGCCTGGGCCCCTGCTTGGCTTTTAGGCTGACTTGGAGCAGGCTTGCCATTCAGGTTTACCAAAAAGCCCAAGTTGACGTCGGCGACATACTGGTTCCAGTTAGCACAAAATACATGACATTGAATGATAGCATTGAGGGAGATATTTGACTTACGTATTCAACTCCAGTGGTATTAGGATCAACTGGGCACGGTGCATCGTCTGAAGGAATCGGGAAGTCAATTGCATCGGGCTGGCTTGCGAATATAGGTAGTTCAACCTCCTTTTCATAGGTATAGGTGGAGGTCCAGTCAGTACCTGACGGCATTGAAACTGGCCCTGTTGGAGTGAATGGGGGGCTGTCTCCTTGAGTGGTAATCCAAGATGTTTGAGTAAGGGTGACTGTGCTTGTTTCTTGGACCCCACTGATGGTTGAGGTGGTCGCACCAATGCACTCGCAGGCGCTCGTGTACGCGACCTCGTCGCCGCAGGCGGAAGCAAAAGCCGGTAGGTTCTGTGCAGTTGCAGTGCGTCTCCGAAGTTTAGAGAGCATGTCACCGAGCTCATCGCCTTGAGTCGAAATAGTTTGCCCATGCGTCATGGTGCTAAACACGGTTGTCGTCGTGGAGACCACTCTTCACTATGCGTTAGTAATATGTATCAGTGACCATAAGCTGTACTTACTTGGGGGTAGGCCGAGACGTTGTAACAAACCAATCGTTACAAGAAGCTAGGCGAGCGTTTTTAACGACATCGTTTTGGCCCAGAGCCGCGACATCGCGGGCACATTGGTCCCCACAAACAGACGAATCCGTGTTCACAGGGGTGCTGGATGATTCAGACGTGGTAGCTGTGATGGCTGGGGCAGAATCAGTGTCGGAAATGGAACCGCTAACAGTGACCGACTGAGAACCTGTCGCAGTTCCAGAAGCAGGCGCACTCGATTCGCTCCCAGCATCATTGCTCGAGCTGAGACCTTTGCCAGTCTCTGTTGAGGTAGTAGAGTCTGTGAATGTGGGCGCAGAACTCGTAATCCCTGTGACCGCTGAACCCAAGGCAGTCGAACTGCTGATGTGATATCCCGACGACTGCAGTTGACATCGGCTGGCC
Source organism: Calonectria hawksworthii (assembly GCA_020975415.1). Classification (NCBI taxonomy): domain Eukaryota; kingdom Fungi; phylum Ascomycota; class Sordariomycetes; order Hypocreales; family Nectriaceae; genus Calonectria; species Calonectria hawksworthii. The sequence continues at coordinate 1,420,933 of JAHXZK010000013.1, read as the reverse complement.
TTTGCCTGACCTACGCTGATAGCTGCAAGTGCAGCAATCAACTTGACAGAAACCATCCTGGGATCTAAAAAAGAACAACAGAAGGAGCGACGGCTGTGAATGAAATTGGGCTTGGTTACCCATGGTGTACCCCATTCGCCGCTATATGTGGTTCTTACCGCCGCCAAGAAATTACTGCGCAGCAACAACAAAACTGAATCCGCCTTCACTAAGGTCTAATATGACTCCTGAGACTAAGTCAGGTTGAGTGACTCCACAGGGCTATTAGCGTTATTCGTAGTGCAGAACGCAAATGGGAATACAGGGTGGAGTGGAGAGGTGAGGTCCTCAGGGGCTCTCAATTGACACCCCATGACTCGGCGAGAGTTTCTAGCAGCTGCATGGATAGACAAGACAGCTTTGACTGGATCTTTTTATCAGCTCAATATTTCTACAAAACTCCGGCATTCTCCTGAGCACGAGATGGTTAAATGGCTAGCCCGCCAGGCGGCCACGAAGGTGATTTATGGGAGGCTTCCTGGATCTCCCGGTTGGCAGAGATACAAAAAGATGGGCATGCATTTCAGGGACAAGAACACTGGAGCGTTGTTCCCGAAGTCGGCTTTACTAAACCCATTCTTACCGAAAGGAGCTTAGCTGTCCACTTTAACTACAGAGAGATCTTTTCGCAGAAGATGATGTCCGATATGGCGTGGCCCTATTTAGTTAGGTATGAGTAATGGGCTGGAGTCTATTGATACGCTTGCTAACTAGTGGTGGATAGAACGTCTAGATCAACGAGCTAGCTCTGTATTTGCAATTAGTGGTAACCTGCGTGGTCAAGAACTGGCTAACGGAGTGACCCACCATGCTGCGCCACAAAAGTTCTTAGCCAGAGACCTGAGAGGGATCGATTGGCTGGGCTATTTCTCGAGTATCGTTTTTATTATTAGCCAGTATTGCGTGAGATACTTTTCATCAGCAGCTCCATCACTAGACTATGAACCTAATATCAGCAGGGGCTGCGGTGAGGTGTAGCTTTTTCGGGAATAGAAGACCCAGTTCGCAGTCCAAAATAATATCCCTACACCTATCACGGCGAATGCATAGTTCATGGTTGAGCTCGTCGCCGGCAGATAGTAGGGAAAACACAAAAATACAGAAATTGCTAAGGACCATGCCAGACCAATCGCGTTCATTATTGGCCCCATGAAGCCGAAGTTCAAGCTACGTGCTTGGGGGATTGATTGACGTCCCCGAATTAGAATGCAGGCAATGGGTAGGCCGTAGGAGGCGAAGAAGCATATCGCGGCGCAGGCAACAATGCTGCTGAGTACGGTACTAGGCCCGAAAACAAGTAGACCAATTAACACGGAAATGATGACCACCGTGATGATTGAGTTGATGGGGAGTATGAAGGTTTCGTTGATACGGCCTTGCCATTTTGCGGCGGGCAGGGCACCGCTCCGGACAAAAGACCACCAGGTGCGGCTAGTGGTGGTGGTCATGCTGCCGCAAGCAAAGGCAAAAAGACCGAGGTAAATAAGACATCCAATGATGGTTAGTGGCAGTGAATCCATGCTGTCAAGCATAAGCTGGAATATAGGCTGTCCTCCAATAGGCGCCAGCAAGTTATCCGGTTTTGTAATTGAGAAGAGGAGTGCGATGACCATGGGCAACCCAGCAAAGCCACAGAGCAGCACGGTGCCAATCATAATCTTGGGAACCTGGTTCTCAGGCTGGGGAAGCTCTTCAGCCATGTGTGCTGCCGAGTCGAACCCGAGAAGGGCCGTCACGCCAGGCAGGAGGCTAAGAAGAAAGACCAGACCGTTCGACGAGTACCCTGTTTCGTTGACAACATCCACAAACACCTCCCTCGCAGTCTGCTTGGGTGCTGCACGAGCTAGGAGCGCAATGAGTATAAACAGCGATCCTGCGTTTATGTACCCGATCATGAATTTCGACATGACGGGAACATGCTTGAAGCCGTACGTGTTGAATAGCAGAGCCAGGATTGCAAACCCCACATAGAGGCAAAAAGTCTGATAGGCTTGGATTTCGAAAGTCGCGCCGCAAACTTTTACAAAGGCAAGCAGAAGCTGTGCTGAAAACAGGTACGTGCCAGCGGTCCAGAAAATCCAGGCCATGACGGTAAAAGCGCCGCACCAGTAGCTTAGAATGCGGCCCCAACCACTCGGAGCGAGCTCTGATGTCCAGTATATCTGGCCTACCTAATGTCAGCTCGTTTCTTGCTCTTGAACCATATCTAGGAGGCTTTGGTGATTGTATTGTACCTGACGTGTGCGGCAGAAATGAAGCCATTTCGGCCAGACTAAAGGCGACCAGGGTGTTGAAGAAGAATGCAACAAGGTACCCATAAAAGAAATACGGGCTTCCGCCCGCACTAAGACTGAATGCAAGATACGTCCCGATCGAAAGAGGTGTCGCGATGAATGAGAATGCGACGCCGAGCGTGCTCCAAAGACTAAACTCTCGTCGAAGCTCTATTACCTCATCAAGCTTCCCGGGAGTCACAGACTGGACTTCGGAATCCACGGGCGCACGGTCTTTTGTCTTGATTTCATCCATGATGGTTGGGTCGATGGCCAAGTGCGAAACTTTTTTCCACGTCGAGACAAGTGTTCAAAAGTTGGCTTTCCAGCATTATATATAATGGGCCTGCCCTTAATCGATTGGGAGAGTTGTCGGTCATGGCTTCGGCTTTCGCCTTCCAAACTTGTTGATTGCTGGGATGATGCGGGTAAACCATCACAGATAAGCCGATGTCCCATCCCAGCATCATCTAATGATAGCCAACATTGATTAACCTGATATGGTCGAATCCAGGTTGATGTACCCACATTGGTAGGCACTCGCTATCGCACGCCCATGCTTTGAGATGATGTAACCAAATCATGTTCTTTCGATTGGCATACGTGTTTCTCAACTTCCACCCTTGCCAGTGTCCCCATTTTATTTGAAGAGGATGTTTTACCACTCATCTGCTACGATGACCGTGAGGCATGATTTAGGGCCATTCGATTCTAGAGCCAAGACCTCAAGACGAACAAATACGAACTGCATGCACCACACATATATCTAGGGGTGATATAATGCATACTCCACTTCCTTAGAACATGAAATATTGAATTCCACTCCTTTGCATTTATTGGTGAGACCGCTGCTCTTCACGCCGTCTGCCGGCTCTTGGCCGCATTGCCATCAATCGATGTTATTTAGAAATGGATAGCCATTGGCCTTTGATAATGCTCGACGCGACCACAAGTACCCCGCACAGGATGCTCAAGGCGGCAAGTGGAACCCGATGGTAAAGCCTGATTGGAGAATTTCATCATTGCAACCATTGTGAGCAGTGAGGTGAGATGCTTAAATGGCGACTCAAGGGCAAGCGACCCCGAAAGGCAAACTTCCAATTGCGCATTGACTGCTTTCACCTCGGCGAAGGCAAGAAATGAAATCCATCGAAGGCACTTTCGATTTCGACGTGCCAGCTGCGGGAAAGCCGTGCAAGCTATGGTACAAAGCCGTTGGCGAGCTAACTTCCGGCGTACGCCCACTGGTCATCGCCCATGGAGGTCCTGGCTTGACGCATGATTATATGCTGGGTTTGATTGACTTGGCGGCACCTCCTCACAATATTCCCATGGTGTTCTGGGATCAGCTGGGATCTGGTCATTCGACGCGACTACCTGAGAAGCTGCGAGACGAGTCCTTTTGGACCGAGCAACTTTTTCTCGACCAGGTGACGGCCTTGCTTGTGCACCTCAACATCCAACACGATTACGACTTGCTTGGCCACTCCTGGGGAGGAATGCTCGCCTCCTCCCACGCCGCGCGCCAACCCTTGGGCCTGAACCGGCTGGTGTTGGCAAGCTCGCCTGTCAGCTCCAGCATGTGGATGGCTGCATATAAAAGCTACCGCGAGCGCATGCCGGAGCCGCATCGCTCTATCCTAATGAGGCCTCGGGATTTTGATTCGCCATCAACTCCCGAGTTTGAGGCTGCAATGGAAGCCTTCTACTTTCGTCACTTCTTCAAGAGTAAAACGTATCCAGATGAGGTTTTGGCAAGCTTCAATGACTACCAGAACGATCCTACTGTCTGGCTAAGCACGTATGATGCCGTCTCTCCCTTTGACACTGAAATTCCCATTGCTAACCTTGTTGGAGGCTTGGGCCTGATGAATTCGACTGGGTAGGAACCATGGCGACGTGGACCGTGGAAAACTGTGCCCACAACATTTCCGTCCCAACTCTGCTTACCAATGGCGTGCAAGAAGGTGCCGATGATAATTCGATGAGGTTTTTTGAAAAAGCTATTCAGGATGTAAAATGGGTCAAGTTTACGAATTCAACCCACATGGCATACCTGGAGGAAAAGGAGCGTTTTATTGACGAAGTTGCCAAGTTTCTGAAGCAATCATAAATTTGAACCATTTCAGTCAGAATTTGCATAATGAGTCTAACTAGCAAATCGAGGCACATTTGATTTGACGTAGAATCGGTCAGCATTGTGACTGCCACACGCACGCTTGAATAAATAGGCCAAGGGATACGTCGACACTGATCTCAACTCCCAACGCTCGGTAAATGCACCCTCTTCACTTTCCCGTTTGAGACTATCTCGGCAACATACGGACTGCGCTCAGACCAGCCACCGGACAATCAAATTTGCTGGGTTGGTGCTCTGAACCAGGGCGACAGCAGTATCATGAAGCAAGCCGTTTCGGCGTTGACGCCCTCTCACGATCTTAGAAAGAGGTTGTGCACCAGGGTGGTGTGTGGAAGAGAGGAATATCCCGTACAGGGTAAGCAAGTTGCTTTTCTCACACGGCGAATTCGTTAGTTCTCCGAAAGCCCTCCGATAGCTGTCTTCTAAAAGGGCATTAAATGATCCTGTTGTACATGTTGCTGCTTAAGAGGATGTCTTCTAGTATGTGCAGAGCCAAAAGAAAATTCTTTGTAAGTGATCACGAAAATGGGAAGCTAAATATAGGAGAACATATGGCAAATGGAGTCGGCTATCACTAATGTGGTGTCATACTTTCCTGTACTGTGAATGTGTTGTGCTCGGCGAGAACTCATCTCCTGAAATTAATGGCTTGAAAAAAGGGGTATGAGAAGAAGAAGCGATATCCGAGTCAATAAAAACAAGAAAAAATCCTTTTGAATTCTGCGTGGACTTGTGAGACGAAAATGCGCATTACTGGAGAATGCATCGAATTGATGGGAGTTTTATTTTGTACCCACTGCTCAGCGCATTGATACCCGCAACCTTGTGAAATCTGAATGATAACGTAGCTAGTATCGCGGGTGAGAAACTCGAAGCCTCGCCTTTTCGAATACTTGATCGACTGGTGGGAAGTTGTTTGGGTACTGGGTGTCCTGCAATCTGGGATGGTTTGGACAATAAATTGCCAATCTCCTGCAACATGCCTTGCTTTTTGGATCCGCTTCGTCGCCAAACGCCCGGTTTAACATGTCTGATTTTGGGCAGCCACGCGGTAGACGGCTATTGGTGTTTGGGCGCGTAAGGTGGTGTCATGTTGAAGATCTAGACACATCGGTGATCACGACATGGATGCAAAAAATTGACACATCTAGGTAAACAGCAGCAGCAGAAGCAACAGCTGAAAGCGGTCATGCGGTCTAGTCATGATAGCGTATGAATTATCAACGCCACTTGGGCTGATGCGCTCACCTTTCATAGGGCATCTGGATGCATCACCTGGGAGCTGAATGGTGTTGAGCTTGAAAGAGGCAGCATGAAAAAAGCAAAGAAAAGCGCACCTTCACACACAAACGTGCTCACATGGCGCGCTGCTAGCCTAGCCATGGACAATCGAGACTCGGGCGCCAAGGTTAGCGGGCTGAATGCGATGGCAGCCACGGGCAAGGTGGCGGCCAACTTGTGATGCGCTGCCAAGCAGCTAGGCGCAGAGAGAAAGAAGGCGGATTGGACCGAACCGTGGGCTCGAGCTTAATTGCGAGACCGACATGGCGGAAAGGTGCCAACAGAAATGATTGAGGCTGATTGCGACATCAGGCCGCAACGCCAAGCCAGCGCAGGATTGGCCGGGGAGAATGGGACGGCTGATAGCGCGGGTCTCTTAGTGCGCGTGTGTCCCGGCTGCCTCTCTTTTTTTTTCTTGCTTGTTCCCCATCTCCCCGCTTCTGGATGAGCACGCGTCTCAAGTCGGAAGTCGGTTTGTCGATCCACAATCGTGTGGGTAGGATTGATGTCTCTGTTGCTTTTTGCAGGCGTAGCTGTTGGTGATTACTCTTTGGGGGAAGCAGGGCAGGGTAGGGGAGGGAACCAGCGCATCAGATGCGAGAAATGACCTTCTCGTTTCAGGGCCAACACGAGCACCGAGCGTCTCACATCTTTCCCGGGATCGATTTCGTCATTCCCTTCGGGACCTCGTGTGAAAACTTCAAGCCCTGATGCCGACACGTCCGGCGCTAATGACGCGGCGCTGGGGGGAGACCATGGTCACTCGGTTGGGGGCCTGTCTCCACAAAATAGAGCCTGTCTTAAGCTTAATCCAAGGCCTTCGGTTGGCAGCCGTCGAGGAATGGGTCGGAAGAAGCAGGATGGAAGCGGCAAAGAGGGTGGGAGGATGCAACGGAACTGCCGCGAGGATCTACGCTCTTGGAGCAAACGGCCCCGTTTCGTCCTCGACAGAGTTTCTGTAGATTTGCTGCGCGCGAGAGTTTTTCCAGAGGCCTGGGTAGACCCCCGTCGCTGTGCGTGTCGATGGTGGGTGTCCCCATCTCTCTTTCTCACGCCATCTCCATCGCCATGCAGCCCCCCCCATCTCTTCGCCTTCGGGCCCTCGCCTCACCGACCGTCCTCAGTTCGGGGAGACCATCTCACTCACAGTCTTGGCGCACGCTCCTCTGCGGGGAGTTTCGCCATTCGATTGGCCGTGAGCCATTTTCTCCTCACGCTTCCCCCACGCGCAGCAAATAGGAGGCGCTGATGGCGAGGTCCGCCAGCGTCTTGGCTCTTGGCTTAATCTCACGCTAGCCCTCGAAGCACCTATTCCACGGCCCTATCATGAACATGCCAATTGATGGCGTGCTCGGGTCGTCGCATGTCACCATGAAATCCTCATAGTCTAGATTTGTACGGCTGTCGCGGTGGAGCAATTTGCACATCTTGGCGTTGGCCACCAGAGACGCATAAGTGACACTGTCCGCCCGCTCTGCAGATTGATTTTCCTGTTTTTTCCCAGCTCAAGCCAGATCCATCCTACGTTCGACGCATTCTGCACAACGCAATCATGTCGAAGCTAGAGATTCAGTCGGGCGGCGACCCGACCCCGTATGGCCAGGACGAAGAGGCCCTCTCCCGCCAGGTCGACTGGACCAGGGAGGAGGAACTCAAGGCCAAGAGAAAGTAGGCCAAGCCACTCCCCGTATCAGCCTCAAGGTGGTTGCGGCTAACGATTTACCCCACTAGGCTGGACTTTATCATCATGCCTCTGCTGACGCTGGGCTTCTTTTGCCTGCGTAAGTTTGCGCACTCCCACCACATCCCTATCAAACGCTAATTTGGCATGTCACAGAGCTCGATCGAGGCAACATTGCCAATGCCATCACCGACAGCTTCATGGAGGATGTTGGAATTGACCAGGATCAATTCAACGTCGGCCAGCAGATGCTGTCTCTTGGTATTGTCCTTTTCGAGATCCCATCCAACATGATCCTGTACCGAGTTGGCCCCGGCAAGTGGCTCACTCTCCAGCTGTTCCTCTTCGGCACCGTCAGTACGTTCCAGGCTTTCCAGAAGGGCTACGGTGCATTCATTGCCACTCGATTCCTACTGGGCATCACCGAATCTGGTTTCATTCCTGGTGGTCTTTGGACACTCTCCACCTGGTACACGCGAAAGGAAACAGCCAAGCGAGTCATGTTCTTCTACTTTGGCAACCAGTTCGGCCAGGCCTCATCCAAGCTGCTCGCCTACGGTATCCTCCACATGCGCGGAGTTGGTGGCAAGCCTGGTTGGTTCTGGCTGTTTGCCATCATGGGTGCCTTTACCATTGTTAGCGGCTTCATCTTGGGCTGCTTCCTCCCCGACTCCTTCAGGAACCCCCGAAGCACTTTCGTGCCTAAGTTTTCCTTCTTTACTGAGAGGGAGCTGCACATTCTGCAGACTCGCGTTCTCCTCGATGACCCCATGAAGGGCAAGAAGAAGAAGAAGATTGGATTGGGTGCTTTCAAGAAGGCCGTGAGTTATCCCGTGTTACATTGTCCATTAACCTTTCTCACATTTGATAATTCTAGTTCTCCAACTGGCGTCTCTGGTGCCACTTCTTCATCACTCTGGCCAACAACGGTCCCCAGCGAGCTTTCGATACCTACTCGCCATCCATTGTCAGCAGCTTTGGTTTTGGTAAACTCACCAGTAACGCTCTTGCCTCCGTTGGTCTGTTCCTGCAGATCCCTACCTCCTGGGCTTTCAGCTACGTATCCGATCGCTTGTAAGTGCTGTCTGCTTTGAGGGAAACATTCCACGATGTACTGACTTTTCCTGTTTTACAGCAACCGTCGTGGTGAAACTGTGATTGCTGGCATGAGCATGCATCTTCTCGGATACGTCTTCAACCGAGTTTTCACTGAGTTGAGCAAGCGTGGCGTCAAGTACTTTGGTGTTGTCTGGACCCAAACATTCGGAACCTTCTCTCACCCGCTCAACATTGCTTGGATGTCACTGGCTTGCGAGGATTCCGAAGAGCGTGCTCTCGCCATGGCAATGTAAGTTGATTCACAAACACTGGAAGAGACAAAACTAATGTATTTCCCAGGGTCATCATGGGTGCCAACATTGCTGGCATTTACGGTGCTCAAGTCTTCCGATCTGACGACAAGCCCAAGTACCGCCGTGGCTTCAGCATTGGTCTCGGAGTGCTTTCCTTCGGTGTGGCCCTGTCTATCCTTCGATACATCGATGACCGCATCCGTCGCGTCCGCCAGAAGACGCAGGCTAAGGATGAGACGGACACCTCAAGCAACACTCCCTCCGACGAGAAGCTCGCTTCCAACACGACGGAGAAGGAGCGCACCCAAGGTCACTTTTAAGTCGGCTTGAGATGACTGGGCGTTGGCACAGAAATTATGGCGAAAAGGAGAGGGGGACTTGAATTCATGGTTGCACCTGGTTAAACAAATAGTCTGGGTATTGAACTAGCGGAGTGAAATTTGACTGGACTCTAATGGAAAGCTCGTACTTTCAACTAAGACGGACGCGACATTGGGCAAACAAGATGATATTGCATCAGATAAAGCTGGCTAGAGAATTAAACTATTTTCAAATTTGAACCAATGATGCCTGTGTAGTGGAGAGTTTGAGGTCTGATCCATTACGCATCGCCCTTCTCATGGATATCATCGGCGACTTTGCCCTCGGGTTGATCCTGATACAATAGGGTAGTGAGGCCAATCTCGCGGTTGATTTCATCCATACGCTCGGTATCGGCCTGCGCAACTCCCTCGGAACCAAATATGATGTCCTGGATAAAGGATTAGCCTGACAAGATCACAAGTGCATGCGGTGGAGCATCGTACCATTTCCTCAAGCGAAAGTCGCTTAGTCTCGGGAACGAAAAACCAGATAAAAGCAGCGCCGATATAAGTTAGCAGTCCAAAGAGGATATAAGTTCCGTATGTGATTCCCGAGAGCATGTCTGGTGTAACTTGGCCGACACTACAAAAGTTAGAAAGATTCCCTGAATATGATGCGACAAACCAAACTCACATGAAGTTGTTCCTAAAACATTTAATTAGCATGCATTGGATTTCTAGGGCCAAAAGAGGAAACTTACATCCAGTTGCTAGAGGCACCCAGAGACACACCGTATGGTCGAGTGCTCAATGGCCAAACCTCAGCGACAATAATCCACGCGCAGGGGCCCCAGGAGTCTGGCACAAGTTAGCCTAACGGTTAATTTCTTGGGAGCAAGGATAGGTTTACAGCCGAAATGAACGACAAAGAGCCAGACCATTACCACAGCGGCCCAACCAGCTGCGGGGTGATTGTCGAAATTGTCAATGTTCTTGGCGAGGATGACGGCAATGATAATATGGCAAGTGCCCATTCCAATTGCACCAACGCTCAAAACGGGCTTTCGACCAATGCGATCAATCCAAAGAACCGCTGGAATTGTGGCAATAAACATGACGATTCCAACGACTCCCGTGGCGAGCAAACTAGTCGTGTTTGCGCTCAGCCCAAGCTGGCCAAAAATCGAGGGCGCATAGTAAAGGACCTAATATCATCAGCAACCATCCCCAACGAGTTAAATAAGTATTAGAGAATCTCTCACGGCGTTGATTCCAGTCCACTGTTGGAAAAACATGGTCACTGTTGCAACAATTACACGTTTAAACATGGCCTTGCTCTGAAACAGGGCTTTGATGGCGACAAATTGGAGTTTGAAGATGTTCCAGGCGGTTTGCTCCTGCAGATGAGGAAACTGCTCGGCAATGCTTCGCTTCTCAAAGAGGGACTGAGCTTTAATCTCGAGGAATTCAAGCTCAATCAGTTCGTGGTCCGGGGGAAGGTCGCGGAGGTCGACGAGGATCTTGCGGGCCTCGTCTTCTCGGTCGTGGTGGATCAGCCAACGCGGGGAGAACGGCATCCAAATCATGCCAACGAACAATATGAGAGCGGGGGCAAGCTGGAGACAAATGGGGACAAGCCAGGCAGCGTCGGACTGGCCTTCGCCGGTGCCACCGATGTAATTACATCCGCTGGTTTATGAGGTCAGCCAAGTTGACAAAGGTGGGGCGGGACTTACTAGTCAATCCAAAAGCTGACCATGATGCCAAAGGTAATTGCGAGCTGCTGCAGAGCTACGAGAGCGCCTCTGACTTCACTGTTGCGGGAGAATTAGTAACTGTGGAAGAATTATGCGTGGGCACGTACGGTGGTGCACATTCCGAATTGTACAGTGGGACAATCATGGAAAGACTACCCACTCCCATACCACTATAATGTTGTCAGCTCAAGACTAATCAGCAACAGTGGGGGAATAACGTACGTGATAAATCTGCCTGCAAGAATGGAATCATGTCCAGCGGAAAGTGCAGTAATCTGAATAATGACACCAAACATGAAGACACCAGTCGCAATGAGAACACCGTACTTTCGGGAGCATACTTCGGCAACAAATCCAGAAAGCAGAGTTCCGAGCCAGGCGCCAAGCTCAAGAATGGATGTAAGCCATCCTTTCTTGGTCGTATTGGTGACGTATACACCCATGTCTGCGACTTGTTAGCATGGCACTCGAGCCAAAGCTTTGCCATCGAGGAAAGCTCATACGTCTCTCAAAAGCCGGCATGGTCAAAATTCCCGAAAACATGCCCTGGTTGTATCCGTAAAGGACACCACCGATGCAGGCAAAGGCCGCAATTCGAAAGACTTTGAAATTCTTCACCAGCGCTCTCGCCCCACTTGCGCCCATGAGGGCCTGGCGTCTTTCGAGGGCGGCATCATAGGCGCCCGTGGCTTTGGCCGCGCCAACCATTTCGACGCGGTTGCAACAATGCAGTAAAAAAAAGTGGTTTTTCTTCAGTGAATTGGAAAATGTGGAGCCAGATAGATAGGATATTATTCTGGTGGGAACCGGTCGGCATGGATGAAAATGCTGCATCCCGACCGCAAATTATATAATTGGGCTCGATACCCCGGAATCTGCCTTTAGCCTAAATACCCGAGCATCATATGAGACTGGTTCCCAGGCATTGGATACAATTTCGACCCCATGTGCTGCTTCTGTACAGACAAGTCACGTCTCAATGGGTGGCCAGCCGTCATGTTGGATCGATTCAAAAGTAGCTGGCTTGGCGCTCCTGTGCTGTTGTTTTAGGCACTTCTCAGCTTGGCTGTCTCGGCATTTCGTGTGGGTGGTGTCTGTGCATCCGTAAGGGGTGCGGCTGCTGAATATTAGCCTAAAAAGGGCTGGCTTTCCCCATGCCATACACCAAAGAATGGTGCTGGTACAAATAGGCAAAGCCACACCTTGTGTGCGGCCTTGGCTGAAATGAACTGCCAACATCTCTCTTTGGGAATTGGACGACTCTTGTCAGGCCGACAGATGATCCCACCATGTTGCAGGTGAGGCCCCGGGCTCGGCCGTTTTCCTGTATTTAGCCTGTATTGCTTGCCGCTCGAATGCTCTGCCGACTTTTCCACTGGATGCAACCCTTCGCTCCGTCTGGGGTTCCCCGCTCCCCGTTTTCCCCACGTTTGGCTCGCATGGTCGTTTTTTATATTCCCGGGATTTATCGCCGAATCACGTCCGACCATGGGCTAGAATAAACTTTGCAAATTGAACAGGTGATAGGCGTTATCTCTCATTAGTAATCTCTAGTAATGCTTTTTGGTGCTAATTTTGGCCCATGTTGCTTTGGATGGCAAAGGACCGAATAATGAGTGGAGACGGATGTAAGCAGCTGAGAACGTGGGCTAGTACTAAGTTCTGGCCTGAGATATTCTCCGACGATGTGATTGTAGATGAGTGTATCGTAAGGTTTGAGGAACGCGAGGGGCTTTGTTTCAAAATTCAACGCGCCTGTTGTGGTGCCTTCTACGCAAGAGAATACGAAGATGCGCGCGCTTGAGCTGAAGGACCAGGACTAGGGCTATAGACATACTGATTGTAGGTTTCTTTGTTACGAGCTGACAATAGTATAAGCTGTTTGGCATTTCTTGATAGATTTCATGAAGTGATTGATGTGGATGCCTGAACGGGCCCTTGTCAATACATCCTTGCAGTAGACGGACGAACGGCAGACGGCTGTCAGACCTGATCAGTGGAAAGTTTTTGGGCCAGTCCAATCAACCTAGCTGGTTGATTGATTGGTTCATCGTAGCAAAGATATGAGCGCTTAGTAAGGTTCCCAAGGCCAAGACACCATGTTCTTCATGCTTGTCTCGGTTATGTATGCATTAGCACAGGAGCCACTTTACAGACCCCATTTCGACGAACTTTGGTACCGTTCATCTCAGATCTGAACCTACAACCAATCACAGCCTTCAACTAAATACTTCAATGAAATAAAACTCCTGGTAATTGCATTGTGATTGCTACTAAAGACCGTCAACGAGCGAAGATCAAGGCAGGGATGGTTCTTGCGCTGGAAGACCTTGTCTGTAGCCTCCAGCTGATTGCCACCAGTCCACACATTCTAGGCCCAATTCCTTAATCAAATGAAGCGAACTAGAAACCACAACGACTCTTGAGATTTCTCTAGCAATCCACAAAAAAAAAGAAACCAAAAAACATACAACAGCGGGGATTCCCCGGTCGTCACCGACCCGAGTACTAATCCGCCCCTCACAAGCTTGACTGAAGGAGAGCGGACGGGATCCTGTATTTTCTTGTGGGTGTGGTCGTATGTGATATGGTGTTGTGTAATCGAGACTTATGGCGGAAGCGTGCACGATGGCTCATGGTCATCTGACTCAATGGCTTCTCAAGAGCTTTCCAAGGAGTGTATGAAAGAAGAAAATAGACTAACAGAAGCAAGTTAGACGAGTCGATAACTCAAAAATTATTTAAAATAACGTCGCTTTATTTTTGAAGATCGTTTTGGACGGAGGCTAAATTGATGAAGGTTGGACCCTCGTCGGCTGACAGTTTGACACGAACCCCCCCGCTAAATCCCCAAAACAACTTAGTCACTCGGATCGCGCATATCCATGCAGAGTAACGATCGATTTTATCACTAAGAAACGGGAGATGAGCATCATTTGAAGCTTATCTAAGATTAGATCTGGGAAGTTTGAACGGGGAAGCAGTGCCAATCTTGCATGGCCAAGATTAAGGATTAAAAATCTCTGAGATGCGTGCTGTAGTTATTCAATGGCTCTACGGGGAAGTCGCCGTACAGCATGACGGAAGAGCCGCATGCACGGTAAATTAGTGCTGGATGGTGTACTGTGGTGTGATCAATCACCCGTCTTTAGGATGAAATGATGAATTGTTCGGGAAATACCGACCTGAAAGGATCAGTGCGCCTGTCAGTCAGCATGAGCATGGATTCAACATGGCGGAACGTTGGCCCGTCCGGCGATCATATCAACTTGATGTAGCTAGCCATTCGAAAACTGAAACCAATGACGCTTCGACTATTCCATCACCGCCCGCGCGTCAACATGATGCCTAGATTCGCGTTATTTACACAGTTGGCTACTTCGTATGTTTCGTATTTGACGGCTTCCGGGCAACCCGGAGGCGATGCGGGGTAGTCAGCTCCGTCTCACCATGGCTCTGTGCTAGCATCAGACGATGACGTTGATGGTCTACGTATCCCCCTGACTAGGTTCCGATTGGTCTTTGCATGGAACGTTGGCGATCCCGGAGCCTAGGATGATGTGATCGACTTGAGTTTGGCATTTAAAGCTTGCCTAGCTACCCCCGCCGCCGCATTCGTCGCCTTTCATCTCGCCCTCGTGAGTCGAGATTGAACCGTCGTGACCGTTTAGCGACGCCATAAATCGACGTTTTGCACCTTGCAACCCTTGCGTGCCCCGGAAAATTGACGAGCGCATCGTCGCCATGAGATTCATCGCCCCGCTCGCGTCCATCTCGGCCGTTTCGGCCCTGGTCATTTCCAACGATGTCCCCGCAATTCTGAGGGAGGCTGAGTCGTTCGTCGAAGATGTTCAGAGCGACTTTTCTACTGCCGTCGAAGAAGCAGTCGACGCAATCTACAATGTCAAGGAGCACGTCGCAGCCGACTTCGACAAGTTGCTCGCCCACGCACCCCACCTCGAGGACGAGGCCGCATCATTCGCGCACGACATTACTCCTAAGCAGCTCGATCTCTCCAACTTTACCATCTACCAAATCATCGCCGAGAGCAACTACACGACCCAGTTTGCGAGCTATCTCAAAGAACACAAGGATGTCGTCGATATCCTCAACAAAACCGATTCCTCGTATACTCTGTTCGTCCCGACCGACGAGGCATTCAAGCATTTGCCCGAGCACGAGAAGCTGAGCGACGAGTACGTTGACCACGGGCTTCGCTACCACATCGGACTTGGAGACCAGCACACAGGGTTCCTCTTCCCCACACACACACTCCCTACTGCGCTGGATGAAAAGTTCCTCGGTGGAAACCCCCAGCGTCTCCGTCTGAGCTCCGGATTGCGGGGCGTCTTTGTCAACGAGTACAGCAAGGTTGTTGCGGCCAACATTGTACGTTTTGCGGGTCCTCAAATTACTCTAAATTTCAAACTGACTCCATCTAGAAAACCAAGAACGGCTACATCCATGCCGTCAACAAGATCATCGTCCAGCCATTCATGATTGGCCGTACCATTTCTCTCTTCCCCGACAAGTTCTCTACCCTGCTTCTTGCCTACGACAAGACCGACTTTGTCAAATACGTGCACGCTCTTCCCCTCGAGGGCAGCACTGTTTTTGTTCCCTCCAACAAGGCGTGGGAGAAGCTCGGCCCCAGGGCGAACGCATTCCTCTTCAACACCGAGGAGGGCAAGAAGCACCTTACTGCGCTGCTCAAGTATCAAATCACACCAAATGTCACCCTGTACAGCGACGAAGTATACTACGGCGGTGAGCGAGCCTCGATCGCCGAACTGTCGAGCGGCTCGGGCCACTTCCACATCCAGCTTCCTACCCTGTTGGAGAAGGACATTAGCGTGGACGTTTACACCTGGCATTTGTGGACCTCCATCGTCCTCAACGGGGCCGTCAAGGCGGATTTCATTGACGCCATTGGCAAGAACGGAGTCGCCCATGTTGTGGACTCCATCCCTATCCCCGAGGGCAAGGCCGGTGACCAGTGGGAGGGAGAGATTGAAGTGGAGGACTTGAAGCGTCTCCTCAAGCCCTACTTGGAGGAGGATAGCCAAGAAGACCAAGAGCCCGGAGAGCTATAATGGATAACACTCAAAGTGGTGTAAAGAAAGAACCTGTAAAAATATCTACAAAGTAGACGCCCCTCATTTTGGGTTGATGAAAGATTGGACCAGTCGTTTACGGAACGAAGAATTCACGGATTATGTTTAAGAAACAAAGAGATTTACTAGAACCATGCTTAAACGTGTCAAATTCTCATCGCTACAATACCTAGGTATAATAAGCCTATCCCTAATTTTTTAAATTCCCATACATGCCAGCAAATACAAATTACTGAAGCTCAAATAGCTTCCTTCCCTGCTCATCTACACCGTGATCCACGAGGGGCTTTCCAGCCTCGTCGACGACAGCTCGACCGTCAGCGCCGGGGAGGATAATGTTGAGGTTCTTCCAGGGGGCCTTGAAGCCGGAGGTCTCGTCGCGGGATGCGCGGACAAAGATCTCCTTCTCCGTGGTGCGGTAGGCCACCTTGTACGAGGAGATCTGGTTCTTATGCACGGCGGAAACACCGTCGTCCTCGTACCACTGGGTCTCGTACCACTTGTCGCCCGAGTCCTTGCGGGGAGGGAAGATCTCGACGGCTCGGTAGTCGTCCAGGGGCAGCTCGGCCGGGTTCTCAGCCTCGCCGGGGGACTGGACCTGGACGTCGCGGCCGACGGGGATGGCGGTACCGGCCTTGGCGAGGACGGGGATACCGGAGCCGTGCCACTCGACGTCGACGGTGGCCCACTGGCCGGCCTCGAAGAACTCGTAGGGAGCGTTGATGTTGAAGAAGCCCTCGTCCTCCTCGGAGGCCTTGGGCAGGTAGATCTTGGTCTTGCTGACGCCGGGCTCGAACACACCGCCGATCAGCATGGAGTCACCGAGCCAGTACTGGCCCTCGCCATCCATGATCTTGTCGGTCCACACCTCGGGGTCCGACTCGTAGCCCCAACCGGTCCATCGCTGAGGAGGAGTGGCGTTCATGTGACTCTCCAGAGCCAGAGAGTAGATGTAGGGGATCAGGGCGTAGCGGCGCTTGATGGTCTTGCGCACGAGGTGGGTGATCTCGGGGTGCATCCAGGGCTCAATAACGTCACCGACGCTGTTGTCCTTGCCGGTCTTGAAGCAGTTGATGGCGAATCGAGACGAGTAGATGCCCTGCTGGACCCAGCGGAGCAGAAGCTCGGGGGTTGGCTGGGGACCCTCGAAACCACCAATGTCGTGTCCGTAGCACTGCATCAGACACATACCGGCAGTCAGGGACAGGGCGTTGCCACCCTTCATGTTGGACCAGGCGGTCACATTGTCTCCACTCCAGGAACTGCAGGCGTATCGCAGGGTACCGGCTGTGGCGCTGCGGGTGAGGATGAAGGGACGACGGTCGGGGCTGACCTCCATCAGGGCATCGTGGGATGACTTTCCGTTGAGCTCGGTGTGCACGTTGCGGCCCCAGAAACCGACCTCGGGTCTGTCCTTGGCCTCCTCGGGGACATCGAGATCGGGCAGGTTCAGCGCGCACTTCCAGTTGTCGTCGGTAATGGTGTACTCGTTGTTGTCGTTCCAGATGCAGTCGATGCCCTCCTGGTGGAGCTTCTTGACTCCCTCGTACCACCACTTGAAGCCGGCCTCGGATGTGAAATCGATGTGGCCACCCTCGCCACTCTCGCCGCCACCGGCGCTCCAAAGTCGCGTGATGGCGGACTCGTTGGTCTTGGGGTCAATGAAGAGACCGCCAGCGGCCTTGAGCTTCTCGTACTCGGGGTGGTTGGCCAGGACGTAGGGCTTGACGTTGGCAATCAGCCTCATGCCGAGCTTGTGGTACTCCTTGATCCAACCCTCGGGGTCGGGGAATCGGTGGCGGTTCCAGGTGAAGACGTTTCGTGTCTTGGGGGGCTGCTCAGCAACAGTGTATCCAGAAGACATCTGGTAGGCAGAGCAGGGAATGTCGTGCTCCTTCATCTTCTTGGCAAGCTCGATCAGAGCCTCAGAAGCAGGTGGGTCGTCAAGCATGGAGTACTTCATGCCTCCGGAGAGATATCCAAAGGCCCATCGGGGGACTAGGAGAGGTCGACCAGCAAGGTCGGAGTAGGTGGTGACAATGTCCTTGAGAGTCTTGCCAACAATGGTGTACTGCTCAAGACCACCGTAGTCCTGGCGGTAGACGCGGTAGAATCCCCACATGCCGTCCATCTCGGCACCAATGGAGGATTCACCCCGGGTGTGGGCGGTAGAGAAGGTGGCCACGCATCCATCTGGTGTGGCGTTGATGAGGAGAGGAATGTTCTTGTACAGAGGGTCGGTCTTGTAGCAGTCGTAGCCGAAACTGTCGGTAGCAGACAGCTTGAAGCGGCGGCCGGACAAGTTCATGGGAGCAGCCTTCTCACCCAGACCAACGTGGAGGGTTCCGCGGTGGAAGCGGGAGTACTGAGCAACTCCCTGGCCATCGACGGCATATCCGCGGTGGGGGAGATCCTGGTAGAGAGGGTTGATCTTGGAGCCCTCAATGCCGATGGACACGCGTGGTGTTGACTCCTCCCAGTCGACCTTGGCAGTGTAGTCTCCGAACCGGATCTGCTTGCTGGTCTCGGTGGACTCGAGGACGGGCTTGGCATCGCCCAGGTCTACCTTGGGGCGAGGGATGCTAGGATGGGGAGGAAGAGGGTGAGTCTTGGAGGTGAAGGTGGTTCGGAAGACGTTGGGACGAATGGCTTCGAAGGAGAAATCAAACGGGAGCGATTCATCTTGGCTCTTGAGCAGCAACTTGGGCGCATCGGCACTTGCATCTGGCGCCGCGTTGACGGCCCATTTTGCGGGGACTTGCTCCTGCTGAGGCATGATTTGAATTGTGATGGGATGGTTCTCTGCTTGCTATCCTACATCCAAGGGCACGAACTGAGCGGGCATGGCCGTGGTTTTTAATGAATTCGTTGGCATGTCGTCTGCAAACCCCCAAAGCACGTACGTAACGGCTTCTCGTCTTAGTGGAATGACAGAAGCTTGTTGCTGTCGGCCTAACCCCGCAATCAAGCGTTCACATGGAGACATGGCAGGGTCTGTTTGGCTCCTGGTGGTGGGCCGGCGGTCTGTTGCTGGCGATTCATCTGCCAGGAACCGGAATAGCCACAGCCGAGCCGCCTCCAGGCGTTTCCGGGGCCGGTTCTGATTTGAGAAGCACCAGTTTTCAAGCATCAAAAGTCAGCAGAAGGCCCATCCAACATGCCAGGCTAACTCAGCATCGACTGGCGTTGTGAAACGTATCCCCATCACCGCTACGACGTCGTATCTTCTTTCAATTGCTTCAATTGGGCAAGCCGTGGGCCTGTCCGCGGGATGATGCCCGGGCCATGCTCTTGAAGCTATTGCGAAGTGGATTTTTTTTCAACTTCCGACCTGGTTTGGGAACTGCCGCTGTTGGGGTCCCCGCAGCGGAGATGTGGGCGTCTGACCTGGCTAAGCCTCATTTGGGTCGGCAGACCTCCCACACAAACGCGTCTCTCACAACACACGTTTGAATGAAGTTGGCGGCCCGGCACTCCCCCATACAGACTACCCCGCCAAATACCCCGCCATCGCTCATCGCGCCCCGTCTCGTGGTTGACGATCAATTGGCTTGGTCTGTGGCTGGACTTTGGGGGTGGGGGGGTTGAAAGCCAGAAATGAAGCTATCCCAACAATAATTTAATGGAAAACATTTGACCTGACCACGACCATCATTTTTGGTCTTTTTCTTCAAAGACCTGACTTTGGCAAGGGCGAAAAATCTTTCCCCCTCATCTGCCACCCTTGTCAAGACCTGGAATGGGTTGCTGAGGGGTAAGCGTGCCCTTGCGCATGTCTCGGCTCATCAACGCAGGTGTCTTCTCCAATTCAAACACATCTAATCTCGGAAATCAGACCCTGAAACGTTGTCCCCTCCTTGATTCTGTGCGGAGATGCTGCTTATGACCCTGGCGAGCGACTGTGGTAGGAGACAGCGATCCCAACCTCGTTAATCAGCATGTCCGATAACGGGCCGTTGGTTGCTTATCCAACTCTCGTCTCTCCGTCTCTATCGTGGGGGCCGGAAGGGGCCGACGTTTTCAGACGGAAAACGGTTAGCTTGGTCGTGGTTCCCAACATGGAAAGGTCACGTCTTATCTCCGGCTAGTTATCTTAGGCCAAGTACTGAATGGCTCGCTCACGGGTACTCACTGCCTCATCCCACCTTATCTCTGCCGGTTCTTCACTACAACTTCAAACCCCACTTTTGCATTACACCCGAGTCTAGCCATGTTGCGCATGCTAGAGCCAAGCCGGACTCCTCAATTGCCATGGGCGGCAGCACGGTCGTTGGATGAGGAGGCATTTTACCAGTTATCCCACTATTGAACATAATATAACCTCATTGAAGCCATCATCAACGACAAGTCCAGAAACGACAGTGACAAAACAGGTCAAGAAGCAGACGACAATCAAATCCAACAACAAGAGGTTCTGATCTACATTTCACAATGGCTAAGCTTGAAATTCCCATCATTGACTTTTCCGGTTTGTCACACCCAAGGCAACATCTGAATAGATGGACAGTAAAAAGGTGACAATGACGGCTAACATTATTTCGAAGGCTTCTATTCCGGCGACGCTGCTTCCAAGCAAAAGGTCGTAGACCAGGTCCGCGCCAGCTGCCTTTACAATGGCTTCTTTCAGATTGTGGGGCACTCTGTCCCCCTTGAGAAGCAGCTGGCCGTCATGGAAGGTGCCAAGAAGTTCTTCTCTATGCCACTAGAGGAGAAGCAGAAGGTCTCCAAGGACAACAACACCTGGAACCGCGGGTATGAGATGCTGAGGTCACAGATCCTAGAAGAGGGCACTCAGCCTGAACTCAAGGAGGGATTCTATATCGGCGCCGAGATCCCTGAAAACCACCCCTACTTTATCCACAAGAAGCTCAACAGCGGCCCTAACCAGTGGCCCGAGGGACTTGGCAGCGAGCTGGAGAGCTTCCGAAACAACTCGATGCAGTACTACAACGCTACTCTCGGTCTGGCCAGCGACCTCATGCGTGTGCTTGCTTTGTCATTGGACTTGGAGGAGACGTACTTCTCCAAGTTCATGGATGGTGCCGTCGCCACAATGCGACTCTTGCACTACCCCACTCAGCCCAAGGATGCCGACGACAAGCTCACTCGCGGCATCGGAGCCCACACTGACTTTGGTGCCATCACGATGCTCCTGCAGGACAAGGTTGATGGTCTCCAGGTCTGGGACAAGCAGAACGAGACATGGATTGATGTAAGCCGAGTCCCCCCTTCGCCACTCTTGAACTAGACGCAGCTACTGACACTTAGCACAAACAGGTCGCCCCCACTGAGGGTGCATACGTGGTCAACCTGGGCAACCTGATGGCCCGCTGGACGAATGAAAAGTACAAGAGCAACATCCACCGTGTCATCAACAAGTCGGGCAAGGAGCGCTACTCCATCCCCGTTTTCGTTTCTGGAAACCCCGACTACCTTGTCGAGTGCATCCCCACCTGCCAGTCCGAGGGACAACCCGCCAAGTTTGAGCCCGTGACGGTGTCGGATGCTGTCTCGGCAGCCTATGCCGAGTCCTACGGAAGGGCGCAGCTGTACAAGCAGGGATTGGAGAAGATGACGACCCAGGCCCAGGTCGCGTAAAATTGTACGAACTAGCTTGTAGTTTACAGAGTATGTTAGTTGTTGCGAAGTGCGTTTTCCGTCACATCAAGCTTTGGAAGGAGTAATTGAAAGAGCCTTGTTTTATTATGAAAAGGGGTTGTGAGGTGAGGTTTTGTGAGCTACAGAGCTCGCTTACACGGTGGCGTTTGCGCTGACTAAGCTCCGGGCCGTGCCGCGTGATATTAGTGTATTGAAATAAGCGTTAAAACTTGAGACTGAGCCAGTGGTTTGATGAGCTGTGTGAATGATGGGAATGCTTTTCCGCTCTCGGGTACTTGGTGTATCAACTAGCATCTGGTGACGGAATGATGTATCGCCATGTAACACTGACGGATAATGAGTAAGAGAGGTCTTAGGCTCAAGATTGACGTTAGCGCAAAAGTATTCTATCGAGAGATGAATGAGGGCATCAACTTTTCCTCCATCCTTACCAGTCTAATGGTACTGGTCACTTTATGGAAATCAATCTATGCACACGATATCTTATGGTCGTGAAAATTGATGAGAATATTTGTAAATTTCATTAAATTGTTACTACTTGAATTTATTTGAAACTGGCGTTTACCACTTTGTGACACCCCCATCTACCAAAATATCGCTGCCAGTGCAGTACCTAAAAAAGAACGCAAATTAGTCATGGGCTCGCTAGGAAATGGCAGTATTGAAAACTTACTTGCTGGCATCACCAGCCAAAAACACGCAAGCTCCCTTGATGTCATCGGGCTCGGCTACGCGGTGGTTCATAATCTCATCCTTCCAGCTCTCCAGAAGGTGGGGGAACGCCGCTGTCATGTTGGTTCGGACGTAACCAGGGCTAATGGAGTTGACGCGAATTCCGTAAGCGTTCAGCTCTGCAGCAATGGGGGCCACCATTGCGCGCACAGCACCCTTGGTTCCACAGTAGGCAGAAGACCGCTGAGATCGGATGGCCATGTGAGAGGCGATACTGGCGACCAGAATGATGCTGCCGCACTTGGTTCCGTTTGCGATCATGGCCTGGGCGGCCAGCTTGGCAGAGAAGTACACTCCCTTGCAGTTCACTCCGAATAGCTTCTCAAAGTCCTCGTCTGTTGTGTCGAGGAACTCTACGTTTTTGTTGACACCAGCGCATGCCACGAGAATGTCCAGCTTGCCATCAAAGTCGGCCTTCACCGCAGCGAAGCCCGTCTCCAGACTCGACAGGGTTGTGACGTCAACAATGTAAGAACGAACCTGGACCCCGTACTTGGAGGCGAGCTGCTCCATGTCGGCGGAAGGGGGGTGGATCATGTCAAAAATAGCAACGCTGGCGCCGGCCTCGGCAAGACCCTCAGTGAAGGCGAAGCCACAGCCTCCAGCACCACCAGTGATGATGGCAACGCGGCCCTTGAGATTGAACTAAAACGATGACAAATGGTCAGCCCATGTATGCATTGACTGGGAACAAGGACAGCACGCAACGTACCTGAGACATGGTGTCGGAAAATGTATCTGGCGTGTGACGAATGTATATGACGATAGTGGGAGTGGTTTAGTTCAGCTGAGTATAAATGGGGGCTGGTTCCCTGACTTTGTTGTTTCTCAAAGACAACACAGTACTGCTCTATAGATACCCGATGGTGTCAAACTTGATGAGCACTTTTAATCATGAATCATGTCAAGTTTATTCGAATGATCGAACAAAACATGCGACTTATGGTCCTCCAACCGGCTTACACAATACAAGACTACTGCTATCGTATCCCGAACTCCGCAATGGCGGCCCAATTGCAGAGGAAGGCTCAATAGATCCAGCGCAAGAGGACATGTTCATTCGATCCGCTTAATGTGGAGGCGTGGAGTGCGAGGGATTGCCGAGAGAGTGGGCAAAGGTGGGAGAGTGGATTGATGGGTCTTTGGCGCATAGTCGTTGCCCACTCTCGGCCGAAGTCGAAGTATCCACAAGCGCGCAAAGCATTCGGCCGAGATTGAGCTAGACCAAACAGTGTCTAGAGAACTCACTGCATCACTAGCATAAAAATTACGGGAACACAAATGCGAGGAGTGGCGTGAGATGGTACGATAAGAAGTGGGAGTGGGGGGCCGGTTTTGTGCACTACCCCATCTTTTATCAAGAGTGGGAGTTGAGGGGAAGTTGAGAAAATGGGGAACGAGACCGTTTGATGCTAAGACACTAGCATCGCAGAATTATCCTACAAAGACTCGCGTGGATAGACGACTCCCTGTTCAACCCATTCCAGTCAATGCAGTTTTAAACAAATTACGTCTTAGAATTTAGTCATCATTGCGCATCAGCTGCAACCACCTCCAGATCTCGCCACCCAAAATTAAGTACCAAAAATAGTCAAGATGGGCAAGAAGAAGGTTCTCTGCTGGTACGTGCATCCTATTCTTAGCAGTTGAGCCACACGACTTACAGGCCTTTTTTTTTCTCCGACAGCTACGGTGTGGATATTGACGCTGTGGCTGGATGGCTCGGCTCATACGGTGGCGAAGACAGCACTAGCGACATTAGCAGAGGTAAGCTCCATGGCGTGATCCAAATTTGAGGGGCTTTAATGCGTCTGCTGTAATTGGTCGCTAACAATAATTGTTGAACCCCAGGTCTATGGGCCGGCACTATTGGTACCCGCCGTCTGCTTAAGCTCTTTGAAAAGTACAACATTAAGGCATCATGGTTCATCCCAGGACATTCGCTCGAGACATTTCCCGAGGAGTGTGCCATGGTGCGCGATGCGGGCCATGAGATTGGTCTCCACGGTTACAGCCACGAGAACCCCGTGGACATGACTATCGAGCAGCAGCGAGATGTTCTTGACAAGACATGGAAGATGCTCACAGAGTTCTGCGGCAAGCCACCGCGTGGTAGCGTAGCTCCTTGGTGGGAGACTAGTGAGGAAGGTACCGAGCTACTGCTTAGCTACGGTATTGAATATGATCACTCCATGTCGCACCACGATTGCCAGGCATACTGGCTGCGAACAGGCGACACCTGGACAAAGATTGACTACACAAAGAAGGCTGAGGAATGGATGAAGCCTTTGATCAAGGGAAAGGAGACCGGATTGGTTGAAATCCCTGGATCTTGGTACATTGATGATCTGCCTCCTATGATGTTCATGAAGAACTCTGCCAACTCGCACGGATGGGTGAACCCTAGGTGAGATAATACGATCTAAGTACTATGTTCTTGCTAACGTATCACAGAGATGTTGAGGATATTTGGAGAGATCATTTCGACTACTTTTATAGGGAGTATGGTGAGTACCCATAATATCTCTTACTGAAACATACCCAGTCGCTGACATTGTCCAACAGATGAGTTCATCTTCCCCATGACGATCCACCCTGACGTTTCGGGTCGACCACACGTGCTGCTGATGCACGAACGAATCATTGAGCACATTAACAAGCACGAAGGTGTTGAATGGGTGACCATGGGTGAGGTAAGATTTTTCCATTGTCTTGCGATTCAAAATACTGGAGTTTCTAACATGACTTGCAGATGAGCGATTACTTCAAGAGCAAGAACCCTGTTCCTGAGGGTGCTCTTATGCCTGCGAGCCAGGAGGAGGTTATGAAGAAGTACGAGGAGTGGAAGAAGACACAGACGGAGAGCAAATAGAATAGCCATCATACGGACTAATATCGTTAAATTTAAGAGTATAAACATGCTTTATTGAGACAAGTTCCCATCGTTCCATAAGAAGAGGGCCTAGAAAGATACAATGTTGGCCTCCCAGAACAAATCGCTCTGAGAGTATGAATCAGAGACGGGCTCCACATTTTCGAGGACACAGCCCGAGTCGACGGGGACGTCATTGAATCGGTCCTCAATCCAGGCCGCGACATCGCCACGAGCTGCCTCGAGAACCTGGCCGTGTCCCATGTTGGGATAAACCCTTGCGTGAGCAGAAACATTGGGGTATGTAGTGCAGGTCAGGTTAAAGTCTTCCAGCGTCAAGGAAGCGGGCGTGATTGTGTCGGTGGAACCCTGGATAACCAGCATCGGGGCCGCAAGAGGGTGGGGGCCTTGTCCGTTGTACTTGATAGCCCATTCGTTGGTAATGTTCTGAGTCAGCCAGGTACGGGTCTTGAATAGCTCATCTGCCGTGAGTGTTCCAACAGCGGCGAAACCCGTCTGGAAGCAAGAGTTGTCGAGAACATTGAGACGCTGAAGACCAACCTCGGTGAGGTGATCCTCGACCTTGATCTCATCAGGGAAAAGGCCAGCAAGACTTTGAAGAAAGTAGACCGAAAATGGACCACCTCCGTTGCCTGTCGACCAGCTCAATGGAATAAGCTTCTGAGGCCGAAGTGCTGGGGCGGCAGCTATAGCGCCAATGAAGGTGCCAGCCTTGTTGAGAGCTTCCTGGTTGGGCAGGGCCAGTCGCTCAGCAGTGCGCCAAGCAGTCATTCCTCCCTCGCTGTGGCCGTAGACCATCCACTTGTCGCTGAGCTGATCACCGATGGCCTTTCTCGATGCCAACAAGGCGAACGCAACATCAGCCACGTGGAGGTAGCCAGACTCGTACATGAAGCCCTGAGGGATATCAGAACCCTGACCCGAGTAGTCGGGAGCAATGACTGCGTAACCCGACTCCGCAAGGATAAAGGGTGCTTTCCAGTCATAGTAAAGACCCCTGTTGTTGGTTGTCGAGCAGAGACGGCTGCGTCCCGCGGTACCGTGAGTCCATACAATGGTACGGAGCTTTCCTGGTTCACCGGGCGTCTTGAGGCTCTTTGAGAATGGAAGAAGAACCCAAGCGGTGGCGGGCAGAGGATCTCCATTGATGTCCTCGGTAACATACATGAAGCGCTTGAGGGTCAAGCTGGCAGGGATGGTCCAGTTGCTGCTCAGCTGCTCATAAGGAACAGTCTGCCAGCGCAGGATATCGCCGGGCTTGGCGCCTGTCATGTTGGCGGGGGTTGAGTAGAAGGAATCATCAGTAATGTTGCTGACCCAGAGTTTGGACTCGGACTCATATGTCGCCTGAATTGCGGCTTGACAAGCGCTGTCACAACCCTTTTGGCATTCCGCATCGCAGATAGAGTCGGCAGCCCAGGCCACGCCCAAAAGGCAAGCGAGGGAAATGGTTGAAAAGCGCATTTCGAGCTTCCGCGATGAATAGTGATTTGAAGAAGAGACCTAAGGAGCGTGATGGGCTGCCTTTCTTCGGAATGGTTCCCTTTAGCACATATTTATAAAATATTTCGATACCAGCTACACCGACCAACACTTTGACCTGGTTCGGTTATATCAGAAGTACCTGGCTGGAGATGATCAGAACGTCCATCCTATGCGACGGGCGGCGCATATAGCTTCCGAATATGGTATGGGCTGTTTGAGCCCCGACCTCGTCGATCCACCATGATCCACTAATCGATTCATTTTAGAAGCCATGAAGTTCTCTCTGCAGTCATCAAGTGTTAATTGGCTCATTGTTATAGGATTATTGTTCATATATTGTGGCAATTGAGTATTATACAAGTATACATTTATGGCATGGCAATGTCAGCTTAATCAAATTCTTGGGTATAAAGAGCATAGGGTTTATGGATGATTCGTTTGCAAGATCATCAAGAGAGCCGAGCCTCCTCCCTGCCGAAAGCCCGCGGCTTATTTGACTCCGCACCTGGGGATACAAATGCGCAAACGAGGTCAGTTCGGTGATGCTTCAAATACTCACTTTTCTTGCCTATTTCGTCAATCAAGTGAAGGAGAGTTTTGGTTACCAAATATTTATGCATCGGTCTATGCGAATCCCTGCACCCCGGCCGCCAATTTAACCTTAAATTAAATGGCAAAGAACCGAGATCCGAAACACCATCGTTGATGCAAGTTGATAAGAAGACGAGATCCTTTGGTGTTATCTATTGGCTTGCCTATTGTGGGATTATGCAGGCTGGTATGTACGTCACAATCCATACGTTCTTGGCCACTGATCCGAATTGCCTATCAGCCAATACGATGGTGAATGGCCGAAGCCACCCGTCTGCAGAGAGAACGCCTAAGCTGAAATGAGACACGCCGGACCTATTGGGGGATTTGATCAAAGCTAAGTCAGCGCCATGTCTCGGGTGTGTCGGTGATGATAGGCGATAAGAACAAACACGCCGATTGTACTGGCGCAGATGACTAATAACACTGATAATCTACTCGAGAAGAGAACTCAGATGTTGGCCCATGAAGCATAAG
Source organism: Calonectria hawksworthii (assembly GCA_020975415.1). NCBI lineage: Eukaryota > Fungi > Ascomycota > Sordariomycetes > Hypocreales > Nectriaceae > Calonectria > Calonectria hawksworthii. Next base: position 1,393,197 of record JAHXZK010000013.1, on the reverse strand, counting down.
TATTGAAAAACGGCGACTACTTTGACAAAAGGAATGTTAATGTTAGTACGTATGGGTCAAGAAAAAAACCAGCTTAGGAATTGTTAGAAATGGCCCTGTCGGATGAGACCATTGGATGTTATGGCTTCACAGATCGGAGAGGGGCCTATTGTGCACATGATTTGTTCTACGACCAGTTATCTAGATCTAAATTGAACTATAATCTAAAATTTATCGTGCTTTGGTGCATAGATTTACGATATAGCTATTATGCCGAAGTAGATGCTCCACGAATTAGATCATCAATAATTTTGCCCGCTGCGAGAACCTTTTCCTCTTCAAGCTTGCGTCCGATAATTTGTAATCCAACCGGCAAGCCAAGAGAAGCCATTTCCTCCTTGTGCTTGCTCCACAGTTCTTTGTTCCATTCGTCCATTGGTCCCTGGACTTCATAATCCCATGGCGCCTTTACATCATCCTGACAAATAGAGCCGCCCGGGATGACGAGCGCCGGGTAGTCAACAAAGTTCCACACCTTGGTATAGCCTACCCAGCGGGAGTTTCCATGAGGCACAGCCGGGTGCGGCATAGGCGGCATGAGGATGATGTCTGCCACGCGGCCAGTCTTGGGCGACAGCGTAGATTGCCACTTTTCCAGGTAGGCCTGCTGCAACTCAATCTTTTGCTTGTTGAGTTGCCAGTACTGGTATACTGAAATAGGCTCCCCGCCGTCTACGAGCTGCTGCACACGGGTAATGTAGGGCTCACCTCCGGCCATTACATCTCTGCGAATGTCCTCACAGCCATCTGCTGTGTAATATTGGTCCTACACATATATCGATCAGTGGGGATTGAGTTGTATGCAAGGCTTTGTTTTCCATACCATGACTTTAATACATTCAGGGTGCAGATCGGGGTTCCATTCAAATACGTCATGGCCAGCCTTTTGCAGCGATTCAATGGCGGATTGCAAAACCCTGGTGAGAGGCGGGTGCGGGCGCACAACCCCGTCATTCAACAGAACACCAATCGTCAACGGTCGGCTCAAGGATTCGCTGTACATTTCCTCTCTCCAGGGAACTTCAGCAACGCCGGCATCTTTTTCCCACGGTTTGGCATCCATCAAAGAAGCCATTGTGAGCCGAATTGTATCGAGAGTGCGGGCGAGCGGGCCAATAGAAGAAGGCACATGCTGTTGACCTTCGGTGGAGACGGGGACTCCACGATATGGCAGTCGACCGCTCTGTTACGGAGTTAGTCATAGAAAGAAAATGACGGTATTGACCAGAGTCTCGTGTCAGCGGAAACATACACTTGGCTTCAATCCATAAAGGCCGTTCATGTGAGATGGAATACGAATGCTACCACCAATGTCTGTTCCCCAGCCCATGACACTGGCGTTGCTTGCGAGAAGCGCTCCTTCGCCTCCGGTAGAGCCTCCCGGAGTGTAGGCCTTGCTCACTGGGTTGGTAGTCAAACCCCAGAGCGGATTCTCGGTTTCACACCACTAAAGCCAATCGTCAATACAAATGAGTTGGTGTCGGATGTAAGTGCGCATTTCTCAACTCACCATGATGCTTTGCGGAATGTTGGTCTTGGCGATGATGATTGCGCCAAGAGACTTCAGCATTTTGACCACAACAGCGTCATCCTCTGCAGGCTTAAATGATCGCCCAACATATCCAAGGGTAGTATCATGGCCCTTGATGTTAAATTGATCTTTTACCGTGACGGGAACTCCAAGCAAGGGCAGTGTCAATTTTTCACCCTTTGCAATCTGGGCGTCGAGCTCAGCAGCCTGTTGAAGTGCATCCTCAAAAGCAATTTCCGTAAGGCTAGTTTCAAGATTGGTTAATATACCGGTTCGGGTTTTTGATAGTGTATGGCTGCTTACCAGTTTGTCTGTCAAGTCATGCTGCGTGAATAAAAGCAGTTTTGAAATTGATAGGTTTAGGGTAACGTACCTCGCGATGAGTTTCGATTATTCTAATGAGATGTAAGTATCGGCTTGATACGTGTGCAAAAGAAAGAGTATATCATATAGTTTCAAAACACAGAAACTTTCGATCGACTTACTTTTTAATGTAGGCTTTGGTGATTGCAGTACATGTAATCTCGCCACGAGCTACTCGTTGCGCAATGTCTGCGGCATCCGGTATACTCGTTAGGTCACTTAGGCTGGGTTCTGTTTCACTGATTAGATGATAATTTTCAGTAAAAAGGCTATATCCCTTACCTGAATTAGCCTTAACAAAGGAGTCTATCAAGGTCTCCTGGATAGCACGTTTCTTGGCGGCCACTTCCTGCCATGGCAACTTTGGGGCTCCGGTGATTAGCGTCATCGCAACGGCTGGGTATGCAGTCCTGGGAGAGTAATTTTTTTCTTGGTTGAGGCAATTCGGAATCTCTACAAAATTTCCAACTTCTGACCAATATGGTTCGCTGTGACTAACGTTTGCAATCAAGCGAAGTCGGCCTACCCTGTGTCGCCAACACTTGCTTCGTTCAGGGCGGGGAAACGAAGCGGGGCTGATTGGCTTATCGCAGGAACAAGCGAGGTCAAGGGTCTAGCATGATTGCAGTTAGAGCCCAGGTGAGGCACGTGTGCAAAGCAAACGCGACTGGTGCCAGGCTTCTTATCGGGAGTGGGGGATTGCATCGTTGGGAGCGTAGAAGTGGGGATGGAGTCAGCACCCTTGCTATCTGGCACCCCATCTCCCATTTACCAGGCGCCTGAGCCTCTGGCCATGTGCAGTCTATTACTGGCGCGGAGGTGGCCGCCTATACTCGGACGGTATGCCGAACGATTCGTGATTGTAGTCAGTGCCACATACTAGCATTCGATGCTGTCTGGCGCCACCGGGAATCGCTTCATCGCGACATAGATGGGGTAATAAATGGACACAAGGCTGCCCGCTCGGTACAATCCATCGTGGCACATTATATGGTAGAGAATTAAAACAACACAAGGAATTTTTATCATTATTTGGTATCAGGATCAAGAGACTTCAGCCTCGAGATCCATCCATTCCACGACACGAAGCCTCTCCCGTGCCCCTCACCCAGCATGACGACAGCTTCAACTACTCCGGCCGCCGAGAGCAACGGCGCCAATGGAGCAAGCCACTCGGCACAGAACGGCCACTCATCCCCAAAATGCGATGTGTGCGTCGTTGGCCAAGGCCCAGCAGGCCTCATGCTCAGGTAAGTCCCCCGCCGCCCTGCACACCCATTCGGCCCAAGCAGCCATTCTGATGCCCTTTGAAGCGCACTTCTTGCCAGGTTTGGCATGAGCGTCGAGGCCCTCGACGAGAGGCCCAATCAAACCGCCGTTGGCCGTGCCGACGGTATCCAGCCCAAGACTATTGAGACTTTCCAGATGCTCCGTGTTGGTGATGAGTTATTCCGCACGGGAGTCAAGGTGCACGACATCTGCATGTGGCAAGGGTCCAGCGACAAGGATCTCCGCCGCCTGGGACGTCAGATTCACTACCCAGCCGATGTCGTCGACCTCCTTCAGCCCTACATCCTGCTCTGCCACCAGGGCATGGTGGAGGGAGTCTTTGTGGATGACTTGCGCCATAGCGGCACCGAAGTTAGACGCAGCCACAGCTTCAAAACCCACAACTACCAGGCCGAGAACAGCACAGGGCCCCTGGAGGTGCACTGCGACTCACCACAAGGCGAAAAGACCATCCTAACCGACTACGTTGTTGGTTGCGATGGCGCGCGCTCGCTTGTGCGCGCGGGCATTCCTGATACTTACTCCCAAGGCACACCACACAACTCTGTGTGGGGAGTGCTCGATGGCGAGATTGAGACCGACTTCCCAGATATCTGGAGCAAGACCGTGGTGTACTCAGAACAGCATGGCTCAGTGCTCATCATTCCCCGAGAGCGCAACATGTCTCGTTTCTACATTGAAATGAAGACATCCGAGTCATCAAAAGACCTGGGACAGGAGTACGTCATGGAGCAGGCCCGCCTGATCCTGGCACCATACAAGATCAACTGGGTCTCAGTAGAGTGGTTCGGCAACTACCAAGTCGCGCAGCGAGTGGCTGCCAAATTCTCCGACCCCCAGCAGAGAGCATTCATTGCCGGAGATGCAAGCCACACGCACAGCCCCAAGGCAGCGCAGGGCATGAATACCAGCATGCACGACTCGTGGAACCTGGCGTGGAAGATCAACCTGGCGTCCCGCGGCCTGGCCAAGGAAGGCGTCCTGCTCGGGAGCTACGAGCACGAGCGCAAGAAGATTGCGCACGACCTGATCGACTTTGACTTTGAGCACGCCAACGAGATTGCCGCGGGCGACGCGAAGCGCCTGGCAGAGAACTTCCGCAAGAACACCCGGTTCATTTCCGGAATCGGCGTCGAGTACGGCCTGAACCAGCTGAATCTGGGGCTCGAGGGCGAGCAGAAGGGTGCAGCTGCTCCGGGATGCAACCTGCCCCCTGCAAAGGTCACACGGTTTATGGATGCCAGCCCTGTGGACGTCCAGCTCGACATCCCCATCCTGGGCCAGTTCCGCATCTACGTCGTGCTGGGGAGCAAGTTTGGACCCGCAGAGTCCACTTTCCTCGATGGGCTGAACAAGGGCCTGACGACCGAGTCGTCGCTCATGAGCCGCTTGACGCAGGCCGCCAGGAAGTCTTATCAGGATAAGCCACGACCCAAGCGCGCTGACGATGTCTACGTTCGGCCCGAGCGGTACACGTCATTTAGCGATCTGTTTACATATGCATTGATCTGTAAGTCATCTAGCTGCCCACCAAGTTTTGCTTTTTTTATGCACAGCCGATCAGACCGGTTGACTGACACCTCATCTAGCGTCGGCAGATAAAAATGAGTTTGAGATCAGCTCGCTCCCAACCTTCCTCTCGCAGAACCGGTGGACAGTGTACCTCGACGACGTGCCCAACCTGGACACGCAGGGTCGAACATGCACAGACAAGTGGCTGGGAGGCCTTGGCCCCAGCGAGGCCGCCATTGTCAACGTTCGCCCGGATGGCTACGTTGGATCGGTGAAGAGATTTGATGCTGCAGATTCCGGGGCTGGAGAGGAGGCGGCTCGTTGGCTGGACGGATACTACGGGGGCTTTCTGTCGGTACAGTAGCGGCGGGGAGCATGTAGAAGAGGGCTGAAAAATCTGAAACGAGGCTTGGTTTTACAAGGTGTCATATTTTCTCCATGGCGCATGGCCAAAGCCAATCAACTTTGTGCTTCTCCCGCCCGTCCTGCAGTTGGTTTCTAGAATATCTAATGAAACAAAGCCACAAAAGTATACTACAGTACGCCACAGGAGAGAGAACACCAAAAAAAAAAGTCTTCAAGGGGGATTTTAATTGCAGCATGCGTCTCGCCTGACGTGTCTAGTGTCTAGTGCAGGGTTGATGGGGGTTTCTGCCCAACTCTGATCTAGAACCGAGAAGCAACAAGCGTGCCAAGGTTTCAGCCATCATTATGCGACTTCGTGGACCAAAGATGGGAGGCAACACGATGATTTTTTGCCCACTCTCCCACTCACTGAAGCTCTGTTTTTGGTGCTTTTTTTGACTTCTTCGCTTGGCATACGACCTCGCCTGACTGCCCTCCTCACCCCAGATACCACCCAACTGCTTTACCCCGGATCCGAATGAGGAAAAGCCAGCATCGCAGCAGCCATTAGGGAGGTTCCCCGGACCGACCCCGACTGACTCGTAGACCACGGCTCACCCGCAGGGGCCAAATAGCTATCTGTCTATTGGTCAATGCCTCAAGAGTGGGGGTGGGGGTCGGTGAAAAAAAAAAAGGCTATGAGCCAGATCCTGGCACGGGCAGAGATAGCTGGGGTTTTCTTATCCTGATAATGATAGGAGAGGGGGGTCTTGCTTGATACAGGTCAATTGCCCAGCCCAAACGTGTGTTGATTATCGCCATGGCGTGTTGATGTGAGCCTACCACAGCTAACAGTCAGGCCAGGAGGGAGCATGGATAAGCTGCTGCCCGCATCGATCAGCGTCCGACCTATCCTTGGCCCTGAAACCCCATGCCGTCACTCTGTCTCTGGCCCGGGGCGCGGCAGGCTCGGAAAAAAGGTATTTGAATCCATTCACCTGCACCGTTGGGGAACGAGCACCGAAAGAGCCCAGCAGCAGGTCGTGAACCCTTCCTCTCTCGCTTCCACGCACCCCTGGCAACCGTTTCTTTTTCTTTCTTCCTCGGACTACTTGCTGAACTTACGTCGCCGCAGCCGCAGCCACAACCGCAGCCATGACTAGCGACACGGAGAAGAGCGCCTCCGCAAAGGGCGCCAGCGAATTGGCTCCCATCACAACCTCCAACTCTTACGAGCAGGGCCAGACGCTCGTCGTTGACGATCAGGCCATCAGGGAATTCTACGGTGGCGCCGTCAACGACAGCTACCGCCTCAAGTCTGAGCTCGTGGCCCAGCATCTTGCCGAGATTGGCATGGGCAAGTACGTTGTCTCTCGCCTGCTGCGTTGTCGATCTGGGCGCCAGGGATTCAAGCTGACTTTTTTTTCCTTTTTCTAGATTCCAGTGGATCCTCTTCGTTGTCAATGGATTCGGTTGGATCGTCGACAACTTTTGGTCGCAGGGCATCACTGCTGTCCGACCTCCAATTGCCAACGAATTCACAGATATCAGCCGCCTCAGCTTTAGCTCGGTGGCGTACTACATTGGTCTCATTCTTGGTGCTTCTTTCTGGGGTACCACTGCTGATTTGATCGGACGTAAACCCGCTTTCAACGCCACTATTCTCATTGGTGGTGTCTTTGCCTGCGCCGTTGCTGGTACTCAGAACTTTGTTGCATTCTGCAGCATCTGGGCAGTCATTGGAACTGCTGCTGGCGGAAACGTGCCTGTTGACAGTATCATCTTTTTGGAATTTGTGCCCCAGAGCCACCAGTGGCTGCTGGTTACTCTTTCTGCGTGGTGGAACCTGGGACAGGTTATTGTTTCGCTTCTTGCCTGGGTTTTCCTGGCCAACTATGCTTGCGATGCGACTGAGGCTCCTTGCCCTCGTGGCGACAACATGGGATGGTGCGTGCATCATTAATCTATTCCGTGAGCTAAAACTGACAGTTAATTTGCAGGCGATACCTTATGATCACTCTGGGAGCTATGGCCATTGCCTTTGGTCTCATCCGTATTCTGGTCTTCAAGATCCCCGAGTCCCCACGATACCTTATTTCCAAGGGCCGTGATGCCGAGGCCGTGGAGGCAGTCAACTACATTGCCCGATACAACGGCAAGCCCGAGCTGCTCACTCTGGATATGCTACAGTCCATCGACAGACAGTGCAACTCGGGTGTGACAACCACCGACAAGGCCGTTCCCGCCGAGGTCACCAACAGCGAATCCGAGAAGGGCATGTCGTACGTGGAAATTCTCAAGGAGAGCTTCAAGGACTACAACACCAACAGCTACAAGAACCTGTTTGCTGGCAGGAAGATGGCCCAGCACACTTCCGTCACCTTCTTGATCTGGCTGACCATTGGTATCGCCTACCCTCTATACTTTGCATTCATCACCTCGTACCTGTCGACCAAGAAGACTTACAACGCAAACACGTCGTTTGACCACACGTACATGGTGTACTGCATCGTGTCTGCGGTTGGAGTGGTTGGACCCATTGCTGCAGGCTTCTGTGTGGAGACCCGCTTTGGTCGAAGGTGGATGATGGCCATTTCTGCCGTGCTGACCGGTGTCTTCCTGTTCGTTTACACTGTCGCCAAGACCGAGACGGCCGACATTGGCTTCCAGTGTGCCACTGGTATCCTCGGTAACTTTGGTAAGTCACCATCACCCCACTTCTGCCATGGTGGATATGTTACTAATCATGTTGATAGAATATGCCGTCATGTACGCATTCACACCGGAATCCTTCCCCGGTCCCGTTCGTGGTACTGGAACCGGCATCGCCGCCACGCTGCTTCGAATTGGAGGATTGGTTGCATCCTTGATCTCGACTTTTGCTGGATATAGTGTGGTACCTATTTATGCTAGCGCCGCTCTGTGGATTGTGGCTGGCATTTTCTGCTTCGGCCTGCCATTTGAGACTCATGGTCATGCTTCCATTTAGTGGAATGGGACAAAACGTCCTTGTACATAGCAATACGACCCACTTGTGCTCAATGAGCCTTGGTTTATCCATACATGTCTTGTTCCCAGCTTGAAGTGACCGTAAATTACTAATTAGATAGAAATGTGGACCCCCCCAGGGAGGCATTTGTGTTAGAATTGTGCCAAATGCATAATGCGTGAATAATGAAATTGGCCGCCATAGTCAGCATTATTGAGAATGGATGGGGGCTGTTGGATGGCAATCAGTTGACGTTATTGGATAGTGCAATCTTGTATATGAGTTCGAATAGATATATTATATCAAATTTACGAAATCAAATGGTGGGAGAAACCCGGCCACCATGTCTAATCGGTGCCAGTTGGTTTGCTTCGATAAGCCACGAGCTGCTCTCCTGGCACTCCTAGAAAAGTTGCCTTGCGAAGCAAAACATCACTTGTTACGAGGCCTTGGAGCTTAGTAACATCTCTATGGAAACAGGATAGAGAATGAGGGGCAGGAAATCAATGTCCTGGGCGCACCCAAACGGTTGGAGCCGCAGGAATGGGGTAAGAGTCTCCACCCGGAGAACCGTCAGAAAGGCCGGCCGGATCTCTTCCCCGGACAGCAGACCGATTAGATATGGCCAAGAATGGAAATGCACCCCTCTCGAAGCGAAGTGGAGAGCTGCCGAGAGTGGGACGATGCGGTGGACGTGCTCCCATGCGGCGTCCCCCACTCCCGGCGCACGCGAATCCACTTCCCACTCCAAGAATGGGGACGCGAGACAATACGCAAAATTGGAGATTGGACAAGACGCTGTCAGTGGATTGGATAGGCAACTAATTTAGGACGCAAAGGCGGTGATGGGGGAAAACCCTTTGTGTTGCGCGAAACAACTCAAGTCTTCAAAACCCCCAAGCTGTTTCCGAGAGTCCTAGGAACATTATCGAGAACATCAAGTCTAAACAACCAAACACCACACACCATCATGCCTGTAGCCACCACACCTCCGCCGGCTGTTGCCGCTCTCAAGGATACCGCCCTGTTCACTCACATGAAGCTCGGCAAGCTGACCTTGAAGCACCGCATTGTTCAGGTATGTCGTGCCGCGTGCCGCCCGCGGGATTAGCTCCAACCAACGGCGGCAGAGAAGCTAACAAAGTTGTGCTGAAAAGGCCCCCAACACGCGCATGCGCAGTGACAAAGAGTCCCGCGGCGTCCATGTGCCAGGCCCCCGTGTAGCCAAGTACTATGGGGACCGCGCCAGCTCCGGGGGTCTCCAGATTGCCGAGGCTACCGACATCTGCCTCAACGCCAGTGCTTACCCCGGTGTGGCTGGTGTCTTCACAAAGTCGCAGCTCGAGGGCTGGCGCAAGGTGACGGATGCCGTCCACGCCAAGGGTGGCTTCATCTTTGTGCAGCTGTGGCACACCGGCCGAGCCTCCTCGGCTGGCCTCCGCGGTGGCGAGGCTCCCCTGTCCTCTGGCACCACCCCCATGAACGGCAGCTACCTCGACGGTACCCCTTGCAAGGACGAGCCTCCTCGCGCCATGACTGTGGAGGAGATCCACGACATGACTGCTGAGTGGGCTGCTGCTGCCAAGCGGGCTGTTGATGAGGCTGGATTTGATGGTGTTGAGATTCACGGTAAGCCCAGCCCACCTACTGACGCGGCCTTGATGTGGAACACTTCTGATTTTCTTTAGGTGCCAACGGTTACCTGTTGGAGCAGTTCCTTCACGACAACATTAACAACCGACGGGACGAGTACGGTGGCACTCTGGAGAACAGATGCCGCTTCGTTCTCGAGGTCTTGGCCGCTGTGTGCGACGCCATTGGCCCCGACAAAGTCGGCATCCGTCTTTCCCCTTACAACTACTTCCAGGACACCAGAGACAGCGACCCCAACGCTCACTGGTCGTACCTGTGCAGCCGCATTGCCAACTCGGGTGTCGACCACCGCCCCGCCTACGTGCACATGTAAGCATTTACCAAGTCCATGTTTCCACTGCAACAAGTTTACTAATCTGCCGCTTTTTCTAGGGTTGAGCCCCGCTTTGACGAAGTCCTGGACGAGGAGCAGAAGCTGGCTTCGCTCGAGAAGGAGATCGGCAAGCCCGCCCAGAAGGTGCCCAACTCGCTCTCCATCTTCCGCGACATCCTGCGGCCCGCGGGCATCCAGTTCCTGGCCTGCGGAAACTTCAAGCAGCACAACGCCGCGCCCAAGGTCGAGAGCGGCGACGCCGACTTCATCGCCTTTGGCCGAAACTTCATCGCCAACCCGGACCTCGTCGAGCGCCTCAAGAACGGCTGGGAGCTCAACAAGTACGACAGGTCCACCTTTTACGGAGCTAACCCCCCGGAGAAGGGATACAACGACTACCCGTTCTACAGCGAGACTGTCAAGAACGGCGACGCTTAAATAGAAAAGAAAAAAAGAGTTTTCGCAGGGTCCAAGGGAGGCTTGTTGCAATTTGTCATATCTTGCTGGGTTTGCAGTAGACTATTATTATTATAGCAGAGGCACAACAAAGGTTATGATTACTGGGTTGGGGAATTATTTGGCAGTATAGACATAAGTGCCTAGTTTTTTATATCAAGTCCTTATGAACAAATATTATGAACACAGTGGCATTCAAAATCTTCGAGGTCGGAATTGATTGTGAGGTTTTGTGCTACATCATGTTCAGGAGGTTGATTGGCCAAGGCGCAGAGTGAGAACGTGCGAGATCTTGTAGGCAAAAAAAAAAAAGAAAAAAGAGAAAAAGAAAAGAGTTAGTGGAAACTTGCCTTATTCTACTCCTCTTTGTCTATCATCAGCATAGTAGGATGTAATAAACGATATTTGACAGAGTGGAAACAAGATTCATGATACCATTTATCATTCAAATTATGTAAAGAATTTTTTATTTATCGCAGTAATACATCTATAGACTTGCACGTGCTGGCTGGGTGTTCAAGGCTGGAGGTGTTGACGTCGCCCACCTTTCCTTTACATCCTCCCACATGTCATACGTCAAGAGCCAGCGGCCCACTCCGTGATATCTCCAAGGGAAAGGGTCTTCTCCTGTCTCTGGAGAGTAGGGGAGAACGGGAGATTCCCCACTCAGCCACTTTTGCTCAAACTCGCCAAACTGCTTGAACCTTTCGTCACGCGCCTCCTGCTCAGGCCCGTCCACGAGGTGGTAGATCCACTGGTTGTACGTTCCGCGTCGCACCACATTCTCTGTTCTCTCGCGGCGGCAGGTCTCGTAAACCTGAAGCGCCTTTTGCTTTGACAGCTGCGACTTGTCTGTCAGCTTTGCCAGGCAGAGACCAAGCACGCCGGCATCTTCCAGAGCCATTCCTGCACCGCTGGCCAGGTACGGCAGAGTCGCGTGGACAGCATCGCCAAGCATGGTAAAGGATCCCGATGGGTCCGACCATGTAGGTTCGAGACCTGGCCTGATGCACAGACGCCACTTGAGCACAGAATCGCACAGTGCAAGCATTTTCCCGATGCGCGGGTCCCAGCCGTCAAAGTGGGCGCACATTTCAGGGATGCTTCCCTCCAAGGTGTTTCCCTTGTCGAGGGGAATGTCATCTGGCACGAGGAGAACCATGTTGAAGAGCTCGCCGCCCTTGAGAACGTAGTTCACGGCGTGCTTCTCCGGGCCGACCCAGTAGTTGACTTGGGGGTTCTCGACGAATGGTCTTAGCTCAGGGTCCTTGAGCATGTCCTTGGTGTTCAAAAGAAGGCGGTATGCCAAATCCCCTGTAAGAACCGGTGGGTCTTCCTTGCCAAGGAATACCTCTCGCAGTTTGGAGTTGATTCCGTCGGCTCCGACCAGAAGATCTGTTGTCAAGGTTTCTCCGTTGGCTAGGTACACCGTTGTTGACATGCCGTCTGCGGAGATTTTGTAATCATCTACCCTCGCATTGGTGACGAGCTTTGCGCCCAGCTCCACGGCGCGGTCCAGCAAACATTTGTGAAGGTTGGCTCGATGAAAGTCCCAAAAGGGAAATCCACCGGTCGCGGCAGTGTACCCGTGGTAGTCCATCTCAGAAAGATGGTTGCCCTTCCATCCGATAAAATTGCATTTTTGGGGTTTTGTGGCAAACTTCTCAAGCTTGTCTTTTAGACCCCAAGAGAAAAGAACTCTGGCAGCGTTGGGGAGAACTTGAATGCCAGCGCCGACCTCGCCGATGTTTGACGCAGACTCAAGCACAGTAACGTCGTGGCCTGCAAGAAGCACTGCAATAGCAGCGCCCAGCCCACCAAGACCAGCACCAACAATAATGACCTGGAAGGATTTAAAAAAAACTTGGATTAGCCTAAGATTCCAATCCTGAGTGCCGACGTATTTATCCAGGGGCTTGCTTACATCTAGTCTGCTTGCGGCATCTCGCTGGATCTTTTCTTGGATTGGGTAGTTTTTTGAGTCAGCCATGGTCAGATTGCCTAGATGGGATGCCTGATCAATTCTGATTGGTTTTATCTAGCCAAAGACCAGCCGGCAGGTGTGTAGAGAGACGGGTCGGGCCCAGGAGTTATCGAACAGGATGGAGATGAGACTGTAAAATGCCCACTTGATATGTGGAAGCAATGCATTCTAGCTAGCGACACGGCTTATTTTTGGGGCCATGTGAGATATAACGGCACCTGGTGCCTGTACGGCGGCAGCGTTGCCAATGAACGGCGGGTTTACGTAGAGTGGGAAGTGGAAGTGGAAGTGATACGACTCGCATCGTTGCTAGAATGCGGGGATGGCCGGGAATGGCCTCAAACTCCTCACTTAGCTCGACTAGCTACGCCTTCAAAAGCCGCCTCTGACGCTGCCACACGTATCTATCCAGCCTAGCCCAGATCGACATGCAGATAACAACCAAATTGTGGGCAAAGTATCCGACACGAGACGAGAATTGTAGTGATGCCATCCCCACTTAACGCTGCCGGGGAATCGACAGGGACGGATGCGAGCCATCCATCGCGGAGATGAAAAAGTGGCGAAAGTGGGGAGTTTCGGCGCAGGAGTGGGGAATTGATAAGGCATGGCTGGGGAGCCCAGCTCGTGAGACGATGAAAGATTAGATACGGGCGTCTACTCCAAAAGACTAGGCCGATGTTGACGACTCTTTCTTGATTGATTTCCGTCGTGAGTTGCATTCGCGTCAATTGACACGATGCAATTTGACGACCCCCAAGGCGTCAATTCTCTCCGTCGATTCGCCGCACCGGCTCCATGGTAACATTTCGCGCCAAACCCGGACACGGCATCACCAATGAATTGCCAACAAAAAGCCACTTCACCCGTTGGCCGATCTTATCGGCGCTGGAACATTTTATCCGATGGCTGCGGATAGTGTCGCCTTATCGGCCCAAGAGGCGCGCACCCCACTTCTGGCCAGTTGTGCTGTAGAATTATACCTAACTGCCCTCACCCAACTCCCACTCTCCACCTCCACTCCCTCTGTGCAAGAGGGTTGCTAAGCTGCCACCCCATTCTCACTCTCATTTACCCATCAGAGTACCTTGATTCAACACTAGGATCTTCGGGTACTTGGCTTTCAGAAGTGGATAGAAGACAGCAGCCGCGGGACAGTTGCCCCAAGAAACGCTTTGATCACTGATTTCAACGGTTCCCCCCAATATGGTGACTGTCGGTGAGAAGTCATTTGCCTGCTCCCATCCGGGCTGCAGTAAACGTTTCACTCGCGCAGAGCATTTGCATCGCCATGCCCTGAATCACACTCCGGGGGGGTCGACATGCCCTCTGTGCCGTGCACACTTCAAGAGACCTGACCTTTTGAGTATGTTTCAGCCGCCCTGCTTTTTTTCTTCTTTTCCTTTTCTGTCCACTAATACCGGCTTACAGAGCGGCATATGGACCGCCATCGACAAAAGGACATCGAAGCAGGAGGTCCCGGTTGCGGCATCCTTGATACTCGTAAACGGTCCTGGAAAGCAGCAGACGGCTCAGTCGTGGAGAAGAGACCCTGCACAAATTCCCAGCTCAATAAAAACAGAGCATCCGGTGAACAAAGCCAATCTGAGGCTCAGCAGCAACCATCGCCCGAGCCCGAACCATCACTCTTGAATCACCCGGAAATCATCTTTCGGTCCACTTTGGATTCCAATCCCAGCGATTATACAGAGGCAGAATCCTCTCTTTCTCTGGAACTGTCCCCCACCCACATCAATATTAGCCCAGAAGGACTGGAAGAACACGACAGCAGTGTCTCCAGTTTGAGCGTCATCTCTCCCACCCACCAAATAGACCCAAGCCTCACCTACAACCAGCCTTGGCCTGATTTTCTCAATTCAAGATTCCTGGAGGATGCGATTGACAGCACCGATCAGCTCCAGTACGACAGAATCTTCCAACCAGATACAGCCAGCTCGTTTAATATGCCATATACGACTGCCTTGGACTACAATTGGCTATTCAATTTAGAAAACTCCTCGGCTTGCACTTTTGGTGGCCCCATCCCCACCCAATCCACAGAATTTCACGACCAGAGCCAAGCAGTGAACATGGCACAGTCTGGTTTCGCAGTCACCCCTGAATCTATGGGCACGACGCAGGTTTGGACGGAAAGCCTCGAGTCAGAACAGCATGACCAGACGAGCCAAGACCTTTCACTTAACTCGCACAATCAGCAACTACCCCAGAGATTTATAAGTAATACTGCACCGCTTGAATCTGCTCCAGACAGAAGGCCTCGGAGAAGAATGGCCGACTCATCATCGGGTGCTCAAAAAAGGCCTACTGGTGCACAGCATATCCACATGGAGTTTGAACGACCTCTGTCTACTCTGCGCAAACCTCTACCTATTCCTCAACTGACTGAAGAAATTCGAGGACGACTATTAAAAATCATTACTTCTGCAAACCCGTCACTACCTGATCAAAGACATTCGATTGAGGATCATCCTTTGCTCTCAGTCCCTTCACTCCAGTCGTACATGGAGCTATACTTTACGCGCTTTAACACAGCATACCCTTTGATTCATTTGGCCACGTTCAATATTCATGAAGATGAGCCTCTACTACTTTTATCAGTATTGCTTCTCGGGGCAACATATTCTAACAAGGATGCCCATCAACTTGCCGTGTGCATCCACGACGTAATTCGTCCTAGCATTTTTGCACATGCTGGTTTCTCCACTCGCCCAGAGCTGTGGACCCTACAGTGTATTCTTTTAGTCGAGTGCTTCGGAAAGTCAAGAGCCGGCCAGAAGCAGCATGACATGAGTCACCTCTTCCACGGGCTTCTGATCAATCTCATTCGACGATCCGACTGCCAGTCCATTCGACCAACTGGCCCCCCACCAGGATCTGGTGAAGATAATATTGAAGCCCTGGAGCGTGCATGGAGGCGCTGGGCAGAGGCAGAACAGAAGAAAAGGTACTTTGAAACCCGTTGAGTTCGCTTTGAGGAGCAATGAAAACTAACGGGTGCTTTAGACTGGCCTTGCTGTGCTTCATGTGGGATACCCAACATGCAGTCCTGTTCTGTCAGAGCCTTTGCATGTCATCATTTGAGCTGCGGCTTGAGCTTCCTTGCAGTCAGAGCATTTGGGAGGCTCGAGACCCATCATCGTGGGTGTCTGCATGGCGATCTACGCTCTCGGCAGATCACAGAACCTTGTACCTGCCTACACTGAAATCTTATTTGACCTCGAATGTGCCGCGCCCAACTGGGCTCAGTGGCTTGTCGAGAGTCCTAATTCTGCACGGCCTCATGTCGATAGCCTGGGACATGCAGAGACGGGATCAAACCTCGCTTGGAGTGGTTTCCGATGGTAATGCTGATGCATCCTGGCGAAAGCTCGTCAGTAAAGCGTACGATGTTTGGAAAGGCGACTTTGACACCTACTGCGCTGCGGCCACCGCCAGATTCCAACGCGGCCAATTTAGCCAGCCGATGGGCAGTACTAGCCGTGAAGAGGCCATGGATGAGGAAACACAGCGAAATGAATTTATGGCCTTTGCAGCCGCCTACAACGCAGTCTACCACTCTGCACAGGTTCTGCTCAATATGGACTTTTTAGATGTGCAAATCTACGCCGGAGCCCGTCACATTTTGGGCCGGCCGGTGCAGCAAAAGGACTACATGCGATCTGCGCAGGTTGTCAAGCGATGGGCCTCGGCAGCGTCAGGGCCATCTTCTGCTGGCAGTTCCTCGGCAGACGCGCAGGCTTCTCAGGTAAATGCATCCTCGTCAACGGCGGCCTGGCACGCGGCGCGCATGCTGAGAGACTCCATGAGCACTCTAATCGACTCGGAAGCCATGAACTTGTTCCATGTACCCTGGTGTCTTTACTTGGTCACCCTGACCTGCTGGGCATACCACCACGCGCGTCCAAACCGCAGTCGGCGAGCAGCTTCGCGCATGAGCGTGAACCCGTCCGAAGACGGCGAAGACGACGTAGAATACGAGGATGACGAAATGGTGTGGGATCCGCAGGCCGAGATGAAGGCTCTGCTGACGAGCATGGCCGAGGGGCCGAATCGCAGCGATTCGGTTCTGGCTTGGGAGCGAAAACGCACGAATGGACTGGTGTGGATCATGGCGGACGCGTTGACAAAGGTGCGATGGGGCATCGTGCACTCTGGCGTTGTGGTCTTGCGCGGCCTGGTTCCGCAGCGGCTCATCAACCAGTATGATGAATATGAAGATTAACGTAGCGGTATTGATAATGAGAAATGCCTTTTATGAAATTTTCTTGAATGATAATTGAACTTTTTCCCATGTGATTAATTTTTTCTCATGAAAAATCGAAAAGTCAAGTGGATTTTCAAAAGCTGTCAACTTTCCGCGCGCACTCTTCAAGCATCGTAGCAACCAAGTTTAGTGTGGGAATTGATTCTCAGATTGATTGTATTTTACTGTTATAATTACAAGCCACTGATGGTACACTTGTGCAAATACTTTGTACACATTATGCATTCATTTACGTAAATCCTCATCTCACCATGCTAATTCTTCCCGCGCTCTGCAGCTTGATGCTTCCAGTTCTGAGCAAAACCTCTCCTCCTCACTAAGCTTCCCCGTCTTCATCTGGCCGATAATTTTGGGTGTGGCCGGCCAGATTTCATGTCCACCTTGATCCAGCTCCTTCTTTCTGTGGTTCATCACCTCTTCTCTGACAACTTGCTGGAAGTAAATGGGGCCCTAGTTTCATCAGTTAGCTTGGCCTCCTCGATACCTCGGAGCTGGGTGGGTCTTACTCTTTCTTTGTCAGGGTGAAGTTCCCCGTTTACAAAGACGCCTGCTTCGAGGTTTTTCTGGGCTTCATTGCACAAGTGCTTGTCCTCCTCAAGAACCTGCTTGTAGAAGGCGTTGATGGCGGCAAACTCCTCATCTGTCGCAATCTTGTGGCGGTAAACCTCATTCTCAATCCTTGTCTTTGTCTCACTGACGGGAATCATGCGCTGGATGTAAAAGAAGTTTTTGCTATCGGATTTGAATATTAGCTCATAGACAGCGTGTTTGAATATGCGTTGACTTACGTAACGGTAACAGAGGTGCAGGGAAAAGCAAATGTGATGGAGCGACGGAATTCATCCTCCTCTTCCTGCGACTTCTTGTTGATGATTGTGTGTTCAAGGCAGCCCTTGTTTGGCTGAACCTCGTATTTGGTCAAGTCTGACACCCCTGCAATCAGCGGGTGTGATGTTGGGCAGTGGTAGCACTCGTTGTAGTTTTCCATGACAGACTTCCAGTTGGCGTCAAGGTCCATGTCCCAGACGTGGTTGTACGAGTAGCCGCCGGAAAAGTCAAACTGCTTCATTCTCTTATCTTCGATGCCGCCGAAGTCATCCTCCCACTTCACGTCTGGCTGACCCGCCTGCAGGTTCACCCAGATGAAGCCAGCCTTGTCAACGTGGACGTTGATTGGCAGGAGCCCGTGCTGGCTCTTGTCGAAGCCGCTGACTGTGTCGAACCTGGGCGCCTTGGCCAGGTTTCCCTTCAGGCCATACGACCACCCATGGTACTTGCAGCTGAGGATCTTGGCCTCGCCTGACGGGCGCTCCACAATGGGGTATGCACGGTGCCTGCACGCGTTGTGAAACCCGTTGATGGAGCCCTCCTTGTCTCTGACAAGGAAGAATGGAAACTCGGCATAGGTGAAGGAGATATAGTCTCCCGACTGGTTAAATCGCAGGCTGTGCGTAACCAGAATCCATTTCCGGGAGAAGATGGCGCGGCGCTCCAATTGGAACAGCTCCTTGGACCTATACCAGGACGCTGGCAGGCCTCGAGCAGGGGCTGTCTTGGCGTCGCTTGGATCGCCGGAACCAATACCGAGGAAGCGCCACATTTCCAAAACAGATCGATTTGATGATGCTGTGGATAGTTGAGGAGTGAGTGAATGGTTTTTTTGCACCCGTGGATCAGGTCTTTGCGATAGCGTCCTTTTGGCTACGAAACTAATGCTTCAACGTATGGGGGTGTAATATAGTGTCATTCGCGCCTTTTTGCTCTAGGTTCCCGGTACTGCTGTCTACGGCTACGCTAGGCTCTGGGCCTCTACAGCCATCCATCGTTGTCGCCAACCAACCACCAAGGCGTTATCGCGAAATGGCGCCACGAGAGTCGCTGAACTCAGGTCCAGCACGGATGAAGCGGGCAGCAGTGGGGGTGGGGGAAGCAGAAATGGCGCTGCGGAGAAGGAAAACCGGTCTCGACCCCATTCTCTCCATGCACCAAGACCCAGGAACAGTAAAGGTTGTCTCTGCGAGATACGCCGGTTTGCTTATTCAATGGGGCCTAAGGGCTCCTATCAAGCGCCGATGTTGCAGCGATAAGGCCAAGTGAGGCACTGGTTCCCGAGCTGATAAGAGATCGGCGCAAGCCTTGGTTTGTCACAGATTGATGAGTCATTTCCGCGAGGCCAGAGGCGCTTACCTTCGGACTGGAGGCATTCATTGACAAGAGTGGAAGTTGTCCGAGGAGGAGTCGAGACTGAGATGCATCTCGTTCCCATCTTGCATGGCGCACCGTCTCACGTGCCATCCGTTGGCAGGATTGGGGGTTTCCCCACCCGAGCGAGATCGGCCCCTCCGCGATCTGGTGGTTTGCCTGCACGATCATGTACGTGAGACGTGAGGCATGGGGAGTGTCTTAGATGACGCGGCAGACGAAGATTGGATCACTTTTTTCTGTTTCTCGTATTGAGTACGTAAGTGGGAAACTTGGATCCATGGTCGGCATCACGGCCTGCTGGAAATTTTGGGCCGATTAGCTAATCACGATGAAATGCAACGTGACATGCACCATTCGATAAACTGCACAATCAACCAGATAAGTAAAACAATATGTTTCTAGCGTTTTGATCATATGGTGCAGTAGAAAAACTACCGAATATATCTGTAAGTGGTACATCAAGTTGATGAAGTGTTGAGGCCGGAAAGCTCCGAGAAGTTACAACGCTAACAGGTTGGGTGTGGATATGAAGGCTGTAAAGGATCCCTTAGTATACGATGATCTGCCTCTAAATTAGATCCCGTATGTGTGCGTAAAACCTTACAAGGGACATTAGTCAATGTGGGTTTCATCTTGATCTTACAACCCGAGGTTTCGCTGTATTTGTCTCTCAAACAGCGTACTGCGAGAAGCTGTCACTGGCATGGGTTTACCACCGAACCCCAATTTGCTACATCAAAACTAGTTAGATATTGATGTTTCACCCTAAATTTTCTATTGTATTTGACCACATAAAACTGATAAATCACTCCTATACAAGCTACAGTTGTTGATCGATCAGCCACCATGGTTCTCTAGGGTAAGTGCATTCACGCTAATTCGTGGAGAAATTATGACATCAGAATGGGGGCTCAAGGGTACCCCAAAGTCTAATTTCCGAAATCTGGGGATGGTATAGCAGCATTTCCTGCTTGGAGCAGCTCATTTGCGCTATAAACATGACATGACATTCGCATTCTCAAATGTGCGGGGTATTGTGGCCGGGCTCTTCAAGCTTAAATGCACCGAACCCCGACAGCGACAAGGGACTGGGGCGATCATTGATATAATCCACCTGTCAGACCGTGGCCCCAGAGCTTGGCAATTTACCAAGTTGGTGCGCATGTCGATATTGCGGGGAGATGGGAGCTCGCGTTAATGTCATCCCGAGCGCTCGGTGATGCAAGGGTGCGCGATGGCTGGGGACACAACAGGCAAAATACGAAATAAAATTTGCAATTGGAAGAGCCCAACCATAAATACTTGGGCGCTCGGCGTACGGGGTTATTGCTGTGATTTAGGTTTCCGCATCGCGCAACTCACCCAATTGAGCACTCAAAACCGAGGTTGACCTTCAATTGCGCCATGGTTTCCCTTCGCTTGTCTCTGCTGGCATGGCTGGCAACTGGCTCTCATGGCAGCTGGATTGTTCCCGGCGCGCGTTGGCGTGACACAGATGGCGAAATCTTCAACGCCCACGCTGGAGGCCTTTGCGTCGACCAGGAAAGCGGCAAGTTTTACTGGTTTGGCGAATACAAGACCCAGGGGCAGGTGGAAGGAGGTGGAATTTCGGTCTACAGCTCTGATGATCTTGCAACCTGGACCTCCCACGGAATAGCACTGAGTAAGTTTTCATCCCCTACCGTTACCGCTTGAATGTAGAATGCTTACACCGAAAAGAACCTGTCGAGGGCCACAAGTACATTGCACCCGATAATGTTATCCAACGACCCAAAGTTCTCTACAGTAAAGAAACTGGGAAGTACCATGTAAGTAACGAGAAAAATGACGTATAGGTTTGTCCCATGCTGACTGGGCAAGATGTGGTGGCACGCCGATGATTCCAAGTACAGCGAACTTCTCCAAGGATTTGCAACCTCAGATGACATTGCGGGTCCCTACACGTTCGAAGGTGTGATTTCGCCACTTGGAAACTGGTCCCAAGACTTTGGAGCTTTCACCGACTACAAAGACGGAAGATCGTACGCGCTTTATTCCAACGGCGACAGGGTCGAAGGACGAGACGTCTACATCAGCCGATTCAACGAGAACCTTACCGATGTCGAGGAAGCCGTCTTCCGCTTCAACAAATACGACTTTGAAGCCCCGACAATCATCCAAACCGAGAAGAGCTATTATGCACTGATGAGCCACAAGACTGGATACCGTCCCAACAGTAAGAGTGCTTCCCAAACTTCATGGGCCGCAACAAAATTTGCTAATTGCACTAGACGTTGTCGCTATGCGCGCCAATTCCCTTAGTGGCCCATGGTCTCAACCGTTTTTCATCTCGCCTGCCTACACCCGAACCTTTAGCACCCAATCGGGATTCTCCTGGAGAATCAAGGGTACTAAGAAGACGACCTATTTATACATGGGAGACCAGGTAGGAACCACGCGCCTTGTTAAGATGACATGGCTGACTGAGATTTTAGTGGGATCTGCTTTCTCTCTGGGAAAGCCGAAACGTGTGGCTTCCATTGGAGATTGACGAAAAGGCAGGAAGCATCAAAGTAGTTTGGCACGACATTTATGACCTGAATGTGTAAGTTGATCGGCCAAATCTATCACTTCTCGCAGACCTTAATAGACAATAGCAAAACTGGCGAGTGGAAGCCCGTTAGTGGAACGACATACTATTCAAAGAACGCAAAGACCAAGGGAGATGCTTACCTCCAGGAGGCGGTGCGTATATTCTTCCAATTGAGCGAACAATGCAAAAGCAAAGGCTAATGCGAATTTTAGACGTTTGGCAGCTACCACGTTATTGCCACAGGAATTTACGGCAATGATAGCACGGTAACCTTCGAGGTGGACGGACAAGGAAAGGACCAATGGGTATCATTTTATCACCAGAGTAAGATTGAATCATCTGAAGCTGTGCCTTGATGCACTGAAGCTAATTTTTCGACTTTAAGACATTGATGACATGGGTTTTGGAGACCAACGTAAGTTCACATGCTTCAGATATTTTTTGGTGCGGAGCTGATAAAAAAAAATAGCCATGGGAGCGCCGGATCGAATCAACGGTACCTGGCACATTCGTCGCATCAGCAGCGTCGTTGTGAACGGGGACACAGAGAATGTTCACACCTTGTACCAAAAGGATACCCACAAGGGCATTCTTTTGTCCACCCCTCTGCTGCTGCCGCTTAAGAAGGGAAAGAACACAATTACTGTCGGTGGACTGGACAATGGCTTCGATGTCAAGGGCGCAGATCTAGACCGAATCGTTGTTTACCCACCGGAGACGAAGAAAAAGTCGAAGCGTTCGATTTTTGGCAGCTGGTGGAGCTAAGTGGAAGATGTTCTCCGGCTCCACGTAGGTGGCTGTAAATAATGTTTTGAGCTGGACGCCAAGTATCTATTACATAATTTGAGGCTGTTGAACCGCTAAACCTTTAGTGCATCATTGGGTTTGTCGTTGTCGTTCGCAAACCTTGCCATGGTTGGACGAAGCATAGTTACCTTGCGCCTTCCGTGGACCAACGGCAACTAAGAGCGGAAGTACGAGACCATTCAATAAATAGTGAAGAATCGTGATGATGGACTGTGAATTTAGGAACGACAAGCAGCGGTTCTTGGACGGCGTCTTTCCAGACGGCTATGGCTTCTTTGCCGTCTCTCTAGGATATTTTAGAATGAAGCCATGCCACGAGCCGTTGGTTAATTTCTGTTAGATCAATATCACAGTATCCTATCCTGTAGAATTCCAAGGCCTATGATTGCTAAACCAAATGCATAAATCATGCCACTTGATGACTGTTACTTTTCTGCTGATTCATGTCCCGCTTCACTTTTTATGATAACGGAATCCCACTTTAATTCTCCGTTGGCATTATTCCCCAGAAAACAAGAACCATTTTTCCGAATAAACAGCTGGCTATGAGGAATGCAACTTTTTCAGCTTTCCGCTTTGGGTTGTGTGGCGTCGCGAAGCATAGTTTGACCGTCAATAGCGCTAGGTAATCTTCCCTCATTGCCGACATCCGAGGGATCCTTCCACCTTTTTTTAGTTTAACGTTCTGAGTCCTGCGGAGCTCTCGGAAACAGCTGAAAAGGGATCGACATGCCGTTCGAGCTTAACGTGAGGAGAAGCAAGCGGAGGGGAAATACATGACACGACTCAGGATGACTCTGGATGCGTACTTCCTAGAACAAGAAAAAGGCCTTGTGACATGAGATGGAAAAAGAATCGCTGTTATCATACCCAGTTTAAGAAAAGTTGGGATGTTAATTGTTGCTCCATGTCTCCTAACGTTCGCGGTGTGCTTCTTGATGCACGCCAGAATTTGGACTACCATCGTGGAAGAGAAAGTTAATTGCACTTAAGTCGACCCTAAGCCTTAGCCCTCAAAAGGATCTGCAAACTTAGATGTTTTCAATTCCCCTTCCCTAACCTGTCAAATATGCGAGGGATGCTTTGACTTGTTCCAGTAAGCAGATCCAACGGGTAAAAACTAAACCTCTTCACCGGGATCGTTCCGCCCCGATGACTGGCTTCCAAACTATTGAACTTTCGGAGCCCGTTGTCTTTACTTCCAAACAAGATTAGATTTGCCGTTTTTCGATGCATCTGGAATACGAACAAACTCTTTCATTCCCTCCAGGCGGGTATTTTTTATAACATCCAGACAATGGAAGGCTCTGGCCGTAGATATTATGGACCAGGTACAAAGCGTTTATCCCCAGCTGGCGGAATGTTGGGAGAGCCACTCGCATTGTGGAGACAAAAGATTTGAGGCCAAAAAAGCATTCTCGAATAACACATCCAGTGAATTGTAGGTTTTCTGATTGTATACTTTATCTGAGCTTTGTGTGGGGATTCCCGAGGGCGGGTCTCGCAAGAAAAGATCGACAGGTTAGGTACGTTCCAGAGAACCCCATATTCTGGAGACCAAGGGACTTGGCGAGGTCATCTGACAATGCTAGGCCGTATTATCATCCAGGTTGACGGCGCTGCTTGGCATCCATTGACATCATAATCCAACTCAAACAATGAGCATTCCAACACGCTCACAATTGTGACTTTTGTTTTACAGAACTCAGTGAGATGTTCACATGGTAAAGGTAACTGTAGACTGGTCGTCGACAGCTATAAATACGACCATCAGGCATCAAGTATCAATATCATTCTCATCTCACAACTACAACACCAAACTCACACACACACACACACACGCACATTAGACAACTCGAACCCAAGCAACAAAATGAAGTTTTTCGCCATCGCCACTGTTCTTCTTTCTTCCGCTTTGGCGATGCCCACCGAGTCTGGTATTGAAATCCGCGAGGAAGTCGACGCCAAGATCGAGGCTCGTCAAGGAACGGTTTGCCCGCCGACTGGCCTTTACACCAACCCAAAGTGTTGCGCATTGGATCTTCTTGGCTTGCTTGGTATTGATTGCAAGAGCTGTGAGTCCAATACTGGCCAAAAGCTAGCCCAGAACAGCCCCAGAAATACTAATACAGCACAGGGCCCTCCCAGAGTACCTCCTTGGCTTTCAGAGACGGATGCGCCAATGAGGGCCGCCAGGCTCGTTGCTGCCTTGTCACTGTGGTCAGTAAAATATTCGTTTTCTGCATGAATTCCGGGGATTCCTTCTGATATTTGGTACAGCTTGATCAAGCCATCCTCTGCCAGCCGCTGTCTGGGTCAAACTAACATCTAGCCCTCACGATATTGAATATTGAACATGTCATTCTTTATTTTAATTGTAATGCAGAAATTGGAAGCTCAAGCAAACTTGAGCTAGTTGAACTTAATTATCCATTCGTTTGACCTGATACTAGATCAGTGCAACATCTAATTGTCAAATAATACATGATTTTCACGCAAATTTATGGCTATATGCATCTTCCGTTTGATGTTTAGGTTATATTCTGATTTAGAAGAAGCTTCATGACCCGACAGGTGCCCGTCCTTGCTGGGCCCGTCCTTGCTGGGCTCCGTCGCTGGAGCCCGGGGTTAGATACCAAAAGCCAGGCCCCCAAACACAGCCATTGCTACAGCGGTCCCCGCGTACTTCCCAAGCTACGCAGCTACAGCTTAGGCACCTATATAGGTAACCTCACCAACGGCCTATACCACCCTCTTGAACATCTATAGAGAGATTAATAAATAGCGTAAAGGGCTATAGAAGTCACTTACAATAGCAGTTTCAAGCAGCAATATCGATAATAATGGTAATGATCTTAGTTAAAGGATATTGATTAAAAGATCCTAGTCTTCAAGAAGAATTTCAATTCCTTTTATCTCTTCAATTGAATACCTCTTTGGCCTTTGGCGCAGCGGGTTTTCGCCTCCATCGCAAGGCATCTCCATTAATGCTTTTCCAATCTACAGTTACAAGGTTGTCGCAGGCATCAAGGTCTCACAAACCACAGCAGGCACAGGCTCTAACCTTCTTTAGAAATCCAAGCCTGCATAGTCTTTCATCCTCATTAGAAACCTGCCAAATCCACCGAACCATCAACTAACAGCCATTCATACACCTCAGACCTTAATGGGATCTTGAGACTTTAACTTACAACCTATTTGTATGCTTGCAGTCATACAATCTAGTCAGGACCTGCATGCATAGACTTTAGGCTGCCAAGCCAGAATTGCGAACTTCACGGTCTGACTAACAGCTGCCGTATACGCAGATGCCCTTGAAAAGTCTTTCCGAAGTCAATTGTGCATTCGCCTCGCCACACAGTATTCACACCGCCCAACCTACGTTCAATTACTGTTCATCAAGGCACAAGGGATTGCCTTCACTATTGCTCTCATCGATGCATTGCATTAAAATACATTGTCAACATTGATAGAAATAATCAACTCAGTAAAGGTAAATTTGCCGGCGGCCACAATGGTGCCGACGAGGGTGGGTACGAAGAACTTGTGAAAGTAGAGATTTCTGTTCTCATCTCGTGGTTTTATCATGCGAGACTCACGGAAGTCGACCTAAAAGACATATGGCGCAAAGCCCAGAGCCTACGAGACCAGGTATGGAACTGTGAAGCGTCATATAACGATAGGTCACGGCCAGGAGACATTATAGACAACAAAACGTCTGGGTGAGGGCTCGATTGTGATGACTGATGTCCAGGGTGAAGTGATGGATACCTCTATATCAGCCATAGTCTATATCCCGCGTGACATTTTCATCATCAAGGAGACGCTAAGTATTGCTCTGGGCTCTAGATCGGTTAGTCAGGCTCAGCCTCGGATCGTCGGAACCGGCCGCAGTCTCCGTTGGCCATAGAACGGAGATTGAATGGTTAGTAATGGCCATAGTGTATGAACTGCAGGCTTGGTAACGAGTAAACGTATTTAGTTACACGGAAAAAGAGAAAAGAAAAGAGAAGTTAGGTCGCAGACAGGGGGGTGAGGGAATTGGGAGCCTCAATTGGCCAATCCTGCTGAATTGCGAGTGTCTTAGCACTAAATGTCAGCAATACCTGTGATAGCATTTACTGCACCGGACCCACTACTAGCGTAAAAAACGACCACAAGCCAATCATGGTGAATTGCGAGAGCCTCTGGAAATCGACTCTTCTTTCGTGCGGGGCGGATGGCACACCTGGATGCTGGTTGCATTCTAGTGGAGTAGGACGATGCGACTTACACGCCACGCCTTCTCGCGAGCAACGACTGGAAGAGGGGCGGCGTGCAAGGATCCAGGCCGCAGGAGGTGCTTTGAATTACTATCAATGATTAGGCAACATCTGATAATGTGGCGCATGAATGAGGGGAAGTGGAAAACGGGACCAGGAAATCGAGGTTTTCTTAGAAATATAAAATAGAGGCACCATGCCAAACGAGTAAATCTCCAAGCACAATTCACACAGCTCCTTCATCATACACTTCATTTGATACCTCAAATACTCATCTCAATTCAGCATTTCCAAAAAAACATTGACATCGCTTCAATATGGGTGTGGCACCGTGGGAAGTCAAGGCAGAGACCTGCCGAAAGATTTTACAAGATTCCTTGAACCCGGCCTGGCTATTAAGCGACGATGAGCTACCCCCTGCTGACCAGCTAAATGTGTCTAGCTTTATTGATTCGTGCAAGCGCCTGACCGTGCGTGAGCTCGAAATCACCAACAGCACAGGCCTTGATCTAGTGAAACAGATGGAAGCTGGTACCCTGACAGCTGTTGAAACCGCCACAGCATTTCTCAAGAGAGCGCACATCGCCCACCAGTTGACGAATTTTGCGACCGAGTTTATGACTGAAGATGCCTTGGCCACTGCTGCTGAACTGGATGCGCATTTCAAAGCCACGGGGAAGATCAAGGGCCCTTTGCACGGACTGCCCATCTCCGTAAAAGAGCACGTTGGGTTCAAAGGCCGCATTGCACACTCTGGATACGTCGCTTGGATTGACAACGTCGTCTCCGAAGATGCGTTGATAATCCGTCTCCTGAGAGAGGCTGGCGCAGTCTTCCACGTTCGCACAAATGAGCCACAGAGCGTCATGGTAAGCCTCTCTGATCATAGCATGTCCTGGTACAGCGGCACTAAAGTCGATCTAGCATATTGACTGCAGCAACCCCATTTATGGCACTACTGTAAACCCACATAATAGAGCCCTTACCCCAGGCGGCTCAAGTGGAGGCGAAGGTGCATCACTGGGTCTCCGGTGCGCCGTTCTGGGGATTGGTACAGATATTGGCGGCTCCGTTAGAGCGCCAGCCGCGTTTTGTGGTGCTTACGGTCTCCGTACGACCGCGCTGCGCAACCCCTACAAGGGAGTCTGTCTGGCTGGTGCTGGGCAAGAGAGTATCCGCTGTGTTATTTCGCCCTTCGCAAATAATGCGCAGGATATAGAGCTTTTCCAACGAGCACTCCTCGACCAGGAGCCATGGGAGGAAGAGACTTCTCTGGTACCTCTGCCATGGAAGCGAATTACCCCATTTCAACCCGACCAGCCAACAATCGGTGTTATCTGGGACGATGGGTAAGTACTAGGCACAATCTCCTTTGACCTACGGTGATTCTGACCTGGCTAGGATCATCCATCCCCACCCACCTGTCACTCGCGCTTTGAAGCATGCCGTATCCAAGCTGAAGGAAGCCGGCGTCAAAGTAGTTGACTTTGAACCTGACGACCACCAAGAGGGATGGGATATTATCTCGGCCCTTTATTTTCCTGATGCAGCTCGCACCCAGAAGGATCTCTTGGAGGCGGGTGGTGAGCCCGTTGCATTCCTGACTGAGTGGATTTTCAATGAAGCAAAGCCTGAGCCGATTTCTGTCGCGGAAAACTGGGAGTTGAATGTTCGGAGAGACAACCTGCGAGATACGTGAGTGCTCCGATGTATGGTAGCGGCCTGTGAAATCTCCCGCTAACTTTTCAAGGTACCATCGAATCATGAGGGAGCGAGGTGTGGACTTTATCCTCTGTCCTGCCTACATAGGTGCAGGCGCAACCCTCGGATCGGTTCAATACTTTGGCTACACGTCAATTTGGAATATTCTTGATCAACCTTGCGTCGCTTTCCCGAGTGGACTCAAGGTAGATCCCGCAGTAGACGTTGTTGAGAAGGGCTATGTGCCTCGCTCTGAACAGGATAAGCGAGAGTATGAGCGGTGTAAGTTCAATTGCTCCGATCCTAGCTGGTGATTTATCGCTAATGGTGGCTTTAAAAATGCCTATAGACGTCCCGGAGACCTTCGTTGATGCCCCGATCGCGCTACAGCTGGTGGGAAAGCACTTCCGCGACGAAGAGACGGTCGCTGCAACCGCGCTGGTGTCCAAAATCGTTCAGGGCTGATTGGGAATGGCGCGGGACGTTAATCCACAGCGAGTTAGTGCGTGCATGGTTGATGGGATGGGGTGCAGCTGCGCCAACTTGCTGTACCTCGGTGCGCGCACTGAATCAGTCAGTGATGGGCTCAGCAGTCGTGACGCGAGTTGCCGTTTCACTAGCTTTGCGGCACTTGATCAAGCATTTCTTAGCCCGTTCTTGTTTGCGCAATCATTTCATCCCTAGAGCGAAGTCAATATCTCCGCTCCAGGGGGCCCTTGACCTGCAAGATAAGCCTGTCCTTGATCCGGTGATAGCAACCCCTCACTGTGGGTCACGTGCCTCGATATCGCCCTTGGCCCAGTTCCACACCCAGATGTGATCCTTTATGACGAGTTCTCCAATAACGACATATATCATTGGAAGAAGCCATCGATAGACCAAGTATCATTGATTGCGATTCAGTATGGTCAAGGCAAGACTACGGACAAAGACGGGGTGCTTCACTTGTACGTTGCTTGCTCTCATCCACCTTGCCGGTGCCCTCATCAACTGTATGACAGGTAGAAAACGAAGGGTCAAGTGTGGAGAAGAGAGGCCTTCCTGCCGTAATTGCCTCTCCTGTGGTCGTCAATGCGGCTGGCCCACTTCCCAAGATCTCTGTGACCGTCGACATCTCCCAAAATCAGCCCGTCGGCGGTCTACTTCATCGCCCCGCAGCGAGCCTTCTCCAGTCCAAGATGCGGCTGCTGACAACGCCATGGCCATTTATAGCCACCCAAGTGTCACTCTATCAAGTTCGGGAATACAATCGGAATGCGACCTCGAGCTGATATATCATTTTCTAAACAACTTTCTTCCGGTCCTTGTGCTTCCAACTTGGAACAAAAGCCACCTTCTGGACTATCAATTCGAACTTGTTAGTATGATGCTGCACTGTCAAAGCGTGAAATGCGCCGTCCTCGCCACTTGCGCCGCCAACAAGTACATACTATCAAACGATGCACGATACCAAAAGCTTGCGCTCCAGTATTATTCACGAGCAGTAGCCGAAGTAACACAATCATTGACTCAACTGCCCCCAACCGACCAAGTTCCAAGTGATTCACTCGTAACAGCGGTTGTGTATTTATATCTTCACGACGTATGTGACAAGAACATAGACCGAAGCCCAATCTCAGTTCAAGTTGCTAACTGTTTCTATTCAGTTATGGGGCTCCGACGCTACTGTGGATCCTCGGAAGCATGTTGCTGGCGCAATGAAACTGCTCAATTTGCGATATGATCACCAAGCCTCTCCACTCTCCATGGCGCGACCATTTCATCGGCTCACTGCGGAAAGTGTGCTGTATCAGGCGTTTCTTCTTGCTATAAGGAAGCCTTTTGCGCCAAACTTTCATGTGGACACACAGTTTCTGACCCATATTGAGAGCACACTCAGGCCTACGCAATTGCCAAATACAGCATCCGCCGATTCTAGTCCTGTTTTGGGGGCAATTTTATCACTATACCACTTCATTCTGGATATAATGCATCTTCATGAGATGTCTGAATGCCTAGATGATGCAGCGCTTGATAAATTCGAAGCAGAGATGACGTACTGGGAGGAATCCATTTTCGGTCAAGACACAATGCACAGCTCTTCAATTTCAATAACGAATTTCCATGGGGGCACATTGTCTTTGTATGTGCTTGCTACATCGTTATTATTTGACTGGGTCATGGAATCCTTCCCGTCGCAGCCTACAACTCACTTGGCGGAGTGTCCAGACAGGGTTGCATCGACAAAGCGCAGGGGTAAGCGACGGCACTCCCCAAGGTCGCCCCAATGGCAGATTGAACAGGCATTGTATATTCTGCGCCAACCAGAGTCGGTTGAAACTTGGAGCCGATGTTATTTGGCTGCGTGGCCAATGCTGATTTTTGGTTACGCGGTTGTGGCTGAGGAGCATATCCAATTGATACGGCAAGTTCTTCATTATACATGGGAGCGTACTGGGTATGGAGAGAGTCAAAGAATCCTAAATGAATTGGAGAGTGTATGGAGCACAAGGACAGCGTATGCATATTCATAGTAGTTCAAGACGGAATTGGTCGCCACAGGGTAATGAAGTGCGCTTTTTGGCTCTCGTGCATGTCATTGGTGGTGATCCAACACTCAAAATATAGCCCTTGCTGCCGATTGCCTTGATGTGAACACGAATATTGTGCTGTGCAAGACGAACGGTAAACTAGGCGCACGGCTAAATCATTACATAAATTAACTTGCTTGTCATTTGAATCTAGATGAAAAGATTTTCATGACCAAGGCTGTTGATGAATCCTATTTTGATGTGATCTTTGTGGCCTGGTCTTGGATCACCCGATTGGACGACCGCTTGTTTCGTTAACTAGAAATAAATCCAAATAATATTAATTGTGTTACGGGTGATCCTTCGGAGCGCGGCTCCAATACTTGTAGCTTATAGCTACACTTTTAAGTCTTGATCCCTTTCACTGTCGTGAGCCCTTGCTCTTTGTACTTGCTCCACATTTCCTGTCCTTTTGAGAGAGATTTGTCGGGCTCTTTACGCTACGATTGGCTGCAGCTCTTTTGATCACGGAGACAGGGGTTTACAGAGTCAAATTGACAATCAGCTTAATAACTAAATAGAATATTGATACACAAGAAATTTAGCGAACAGTAATTTTCCCACAGGGGCTTCCAGTTGAGCTTAGAGCCAATGTAAAGATCAAGTCGTATCTGTAACCTGTATCCGGGATGACCAGAACAGGCTCAATACCTGATGTCCCTCCTTAAATCTTTCCATCGTGTCGCCCAGCAAAAAGTACATTAGGCCCAGATACCGCAGAAGGAGTGCAGGGTGGAATCGGTGTATCCGTAGGCGTAGCCGTCACCAGAGTAGCTTCCGGCCCAGTATCGACCACACTTCTGAGTGATCCACTTGTTGGCGTTTTGGCTCTCCTTTCCGGAGCACATGGCGTTGGTGCCGTACTGGCAGTAGAAGGCGACGACATTGCCAACCTTGTACCAGATGGTACCCTTTCGGCCAGTGCCGCAAGCGGCTTGGAGCTGGGCGTTGGCTGAGTCGGTTGCGCTCTGAGGGACCATGAAGTTATCGCAACCAGCATCTCGTGCCGCGAGGCTGTTGGTAGAGGTGGTGTTGAGCGCACTCTCGGGGTCAATAGGAGTGAAGTCGATGGATGGAGAGCCGTCGTCCTTGTACTCGAGGGAGTACATGCCATCCTTGAACTCGGACATTCCAGAGACCTTGTAAAAGTCGATTGCATCGGTCTGAGACTCAAGAGGGACCGCAGCAGCGGAAACGGCAGAGAAGGCCATGAGGCAGGCAGAAACAGCTGGGGAGAACTTCATTTTGAAGAGTAGGGTGGTAGTGAAAGTTGAGTGGTTGTAGAGTGTGTGTGAGTTGTAGTGGTTGGAGTTGTTGGAAGTGAGTGAAGAACCAGTGTTTATGATGGGCAAGACGAACAACTTATAGTTTGGAGTACATTATCCTTTGAAGTTAACGCCGAGATTTCTTTCCTCAAAATCCACATGCCAGTGCAACTATCATCTCTGGTTTCTCCTGCCACTGCTGTCTAGAGGCGCGGTCTATTCGGCCAGTGCCCTATTGGGTCATTGGTGGATTGTGATGAGTTATCTCAACCTTGAAGCATGGTGTTCTCTTGGCGCCGCGTCAAATGGAAGCGGCGAAATAGACGAGCCTGTCAACATTTGATCACAGTCTCTGGCCATGGATCCGTGCCGATGTGCTGTAAGTGGTAAGGATCCATCCAACCGCTCAGACACAGCTGTCATTGGTGCTCGCGTAGCACCCCAAGTATTCCGGTGAGCAGTTGTCCGCACGGGCCGTGGTGGGTAAAATTCCATCTCGTTTCGGCTGGACCCGAGGCGGTCCCACATGTGATGCAAAAAGGTGGTGCTGGCAGTGGAGAACACCCCAGATAAATTGGGTCAACTACCTAGATAAGTACTCGCCGACATCAAAAGTCAGCTCGTATTAAGTTGAGTTACATCCCATTCTAACCTTAACCGAAAAATACTACAATAATTCCATCGGAGACCGGCAACAAGCCTCATCTGTGGGACGAGATTGAACACAGCGCCAGCCTCCCGGCTGTGGACCCGAACATCTACGCCGTGAGCCGGCGTGGCAAGCCCACATTGACCGAATTTGGCTACATTCTGGTCATTTGATCAAGAGTATCTATGATTTATTGATGGGAGGCTGTGAACCGCTAGGCTTTTGCCTCACAGGCCTCAACTTTTACGCCGATACCCCTGCATGACAACGTAGTAGCCGAATATTGAAGCATGAGTGGGTGGGCATTCTGTATTTCTGCATGCCAAAGATTTAATGGCACGGCGGATTTCCGTTTCAATTGTATACCAATACTCCATGAAAAATAAGCATTCTGCATTGCAGCGCTAGCCCATTGCAGACTTGGGGTGAGCTGGGCTTCATGCTCCCTCACGCTCCTGGGCACACAAATACATGAGCATAATATCGTTAGATAGCTCAATAGGACTAAAAAAAGAACAGAAAATACAATATCAACTCAAATATATTAAAACTAATCTATATAATTAAACATCCTGTTGGTTATCCAGTCTTAGCAACATTTTCGATCAAAAGATGTAATGAGTCTCCGACTTTACCCATCTCTCTAGGGTAGGAGGAAACAAAACTGGTGAAGCAAGCAAGGTCCAGCTGGGGTGGTAAGGAGAAAACCAAGGTGGTAGAATTTATTACACCGCCTCGACCCGGGAGGCTTGGGCAAGTCCATTGACAGAAGAACCGCGGCACGGCTGATTATTGGAATCAAGCCAAGACTGCCACAATAGCGAAGCCAAAAAAAAAGAACCTGTTCCCCCCAACCTACATCAATAATATCATTTCATTCTCAAAGTGATAATTTTGCCACATGCTTTAAAGAGATAAAATTGTGTTATCATTTTCGTACAATCACTGTATTGGTTCAATTGCACTGGTTGGCTGTGCTGATGTCTCTGTAGTAAAATTGGCCCTTGTCTCCCATGTCGACAGGGACCGTCGTTGTTGCCTTAGATTTGAGGTGTGAGGTGGGATTCAGTCTTCGGCCTTTTCAGTCTTCGGCCTTTTCAGTCTTCGGCCTTCGCAGTCTCCGATACCCACATTTGCAACCCTTCCTTGTCTACAGCATCAATCCCATGATACTGTGTGATGCAGCTGTATGAAACTAAAAAAAAGATTGTATAAGAAGACAATTTATTTTTGATTAATATTATTTAATATATAAATTAGTTTTATGGTGTCAGGTGGTCATGTTACTCAAAATATGTGACAGTGAAGGCCTACAAAATGCGGGCTCGTTGTAACGCGCCTCACCCAGCTATGGGGTCGGCGTGCCACAAGAATGGCGGTCTGTGCAGAGGCTTGGCTGTGGGGACCTTTCACGAGGATACAAGCGACTTTCGTGGGGGATTCCGCTGAAGTGGGACAAGCCTCAGTCTTGTCAATAGACAATATCCACGAGTCAATACACTGCGCCTCTCACCTGGCCTCAAAATCGGGTTGTTACACTCGTTCGGGCCGGCGACTGGTCACTAATGGGCATACTGGGGCCGTTCGTTCAGGTCTTCAAGATTACTAATTCTGTCGCTAACAACGCAGAGCTGATCAAGGGAATGAAGACGAATTTTGGGTGGACAGTGTACGTTAGCGAGATACGGATGTAAGCGCTCGGAGTAGAGTATTGCCTTTTTTAGGCCATGCAGGCGGCACACCAAGAGGCAATAGAAATTAGGGCTAAATAAGCCGTTTTTAGGCGCTGAGCCTGGAACCTAGAAATGGCATCATTCCACAGCCTGATCAGGCTGGCGCTTCAACGAACACTCAGGACCAATAGATATCCAAACTGCAAGAGTTAAATTCTCACTGCATGAATTAAGGCTTTGCTGCTAGGCCTTATGTTAGGCAATCCCTCATCTCTTTTTTTTTTTTTTTTTTTTTAGCGCTGGGAAGCCTGGCGCTTAACCAGTATTCAAATGAATTCATTCTAGTCTTCTATTTTAACTTGCCATTACTACTTTCCATTGTTGGAAATACTCAAGCCGAATCAATTGTAACTTTTACCTTTCTGTCCTTTTTATGGAGAAACCCAACCGACAGCCCCTCCAAACATGGCTAACAAGCTCGATAGCTATACCGTTGGTTGGATTTGTGCTCTTCACACTGAACTCACTGCGGCAATATCCTTGCTGGATGAAAGGCATGATCATGTAGCTGTCGTTTCAAACCAAGACCAGAATAGTTATACCGTGGGTCGGATCGGGAATCACAGAGTGGCCATCGCAATATTTCCAGATGGCGATAGTGGAGCCTTTCCAGCCGCAGCTGTGGCAAGGGATATGTCACACACCTTTCCAAACTTGAGAATTCGATTGATGGTTGGCGTTGGTGGTGGTGTGCCACTTGGCCCTGACCAGAAGAACGACATTCGCCTTGGCGATGTGGTTGTTAGCACGCCTGTCAATGGAAGTGGAGCTGTCTTTGAGTACGACTATGACAGAGCCAAGCAAAACCACTCGATCGAGGCGACTGGGCATTTGAATAAGCCACCGCCGACCGTAATGGCAGCTGTTGGCAGCCTCAGAGCTGATCACGATATCAATGGGAATGGAATCGCCGAGGGAATATCTGAAGTTCTAAAAAGAAACCCGAGGCTCAAAAAGAATTACCAACGCCCAAAAGAGGGCCGCGATAAACTTTTCCGTCCGGAAGTTTTACACAGTTCGGACGGCGAAGGATGTTGCGCAGAGAGAACTGAAGTTGATCCGTCAAAGCTCGTGAAGCGCAAAAGCCGAACCGAGCAAGACGATAATCCAGCCGTCCACTACGGTTTAATTGCATCTGGTAATCAGTTGGTACAAGATGCCAAGATGCGTGACGAACTTGCTAAAGAGAAGGGTGTGTTATGCTTTGAGAGAGAAGCTGCTGGATTAATGAACCACTTCCCTTGTCTTGTAATTCGAGGGATATCCACCTACGCCGACAGTCACAAGTATAATGAGTGGGAACGGTATGCTGCCATGAGCGCTGCAGTATACGCAAAGTCTCTCATCGAACGTATTCACTTGAACGAGGAAGAGGCTCAACGGAGTACTAAAGACCATGTTACTCAACGTAGGTTCACCAGAACAGGATCTGAATTGTCATGCTGATATTGGATATAGAACCGAGCGAGAATGAAATTCTCAACTGGCTTAGTACAGTGGATTATGGTCCACAGCATAGCGAAAATGTCAAGAAGCTGGAAGTAGAAACCGTGCAGTGGGTTTTGAAATCAAACCAGTTCCAAGAATGGGAAAAACAAGCTGGACGTATTCTATTTTGTCCAGGCATGTCTGGAGCCGGTAAGACATTGCTTGTTTGTCAAATCATCCAATATCTCCTTGAGTGTGCCAAGGATCGCCAAGGTGATGGAATCGCGTATATCTATTTCCGACACAACGACGGGGAAGGGTTAAAAGATTACGATAAAATTCTCGCCAATCTCATAAAGCAGCTGGCTCGACGTCAAAACCCTTTGCATGCTGACATACAGACACTTTATTCAGATCACCAGCTTAAAGGTACTAGCCCTCCGGTTTCTGAATTATTGCAGGTTCTTCGATCTGTCATCAGAAGTTACCCGAGGGTCTTTATTATCTTGGATGCTATTGACGAATCCAAAGTTCTTAGCTCACCCACATGCTTCCTCAATGAGATCTTGAAGCTTCAGGCTGAGTGCGGATTTAGTCTTTTCGCAACTTCGAGAAATAATCCGAATATTGAAGAAGAATTCCGAACTCCATCAACCCTGAGACTACCGATTAGCGCAAATAGAGACTATATGGAGAGATTTATCAAGTCTAGGCTGAACTTTGGGCCAAAATTCGTCCAACAAGATTCAGCACTGCAGCGGTACATAGTGGAAAAGATTATTGACACTTCAGGTGGCATGTATGTATCCCTTGCTATCGCTTAGTTATGCCACAATCCTAATTCTGATAGGTTTCTGCTCGCGAGTCTCTTTCTAAAATCCTCTATGGACGAGGCGACAGAAAATGGGATTCGTAAAACTCTCGAAAGACCGCCCATCGATTCAGATGACCAAACGGCTATTAGTCGTGCCTATGATCGTGCCTATGAGGAGACTGTCGATCGCATTTCTCCCGAAAATAGAAAGCATGCTTTCCCGCTTATTTCATGGATTGCATGCGCAAAAAGGCAATTGACTGTCCGAGAAGTCGAAATTGCTCTAGCAGTAAAGCATGACAGGTCAAGCTTGGACAAGTGCGATATTCCGTTGCTCCAGGACATTGCTTCCAAGTGTGACGGACTTGTCACTGTGCAGGAGGAAACGAAATTGGTGATAATGCACCATACTGCCCAGGAGTATTTCGATAGAAAGAAGAAGGAGATGTTCGGTGACCCCCATACCGAACTCGCAAAGGTCTGTATGACATATCTCTCGTTCGACGTTTTCAATACTGGGGTTTGTCACTCAGACAAGGATTTCAAGCGGCGCCTGGAAGATAACCCCCTATACGATTATGCAGCCCATAACTGGGGGCACCATGCCCGCGAGGCCAACAAAAGCGAGAAGGAACTCGTAAGCTTCCTCGACTCCCAAGAAAATGTGGAAGCGGCTATCCAAGCACTTCTGGCTACTCAACGCTACTATTCGCATTCGGGGTACACGCAAGAATTTCCTCAAAATATGAATAGGTTGCACTTGGCGGCCTACTTTGGGCTTGAAAAGTTCATTTCCAATAACCCGCTTCGGCATAGTGCTGTCAACCAGAAGGATACGCACGGTCGAACGCCACTCTCATACGCCGCCGAGATGGGATTCGACAAAGTCGTCAGCCTTTTGTCTGAAGAAGGCGCCGAGCTTGAGACCGTGGATAAAGACAGCCGAGCGCCATTATCATTTGCGGCTTCAAGTGGCCACAAAGCGGTCGCCGAGTTCCTCCTCAGAGAGGGTGCCGGTGTAGATTGTAGGGCAAACGACGGCCGAACGCCACTCTTTTTTGCAGCTTCAAGTGGCCACAAAGCAGTTGTCGAGCTCCTCCTCCAAAATGGCGCTTGTAAAGAGCGCAAGGCTAATGACGGTCGAACAGCCTTGTCGTGGGCGGCCGAAAATGGACACAGCACAATTGTTGAATTGCTTTTGGAGAAGGGTGCTCTTGCAGATTCTAAAGCTAATGACGATCGAACACCCCTGTCGTGGGCAGCCGAAAACGGACATAATACCATTGTTGAGCTGCTTTTGGCAAAAGGTGCGGACAAGGAATCCAAGGATATCTCCCGCTACGGACAAACACCGCTTTCACAAGCAGCGGCGGCTGGACAACAGACAACCATTATCGCTCTGATTGATAAAGGTGCAGAGCTAGAATCGTTAGATTACGCATTTGCTCGGACACCGCTACTGTGGGCTGCGAAAAATGGACACAGAGATGCTGTGAGGTTACTGCATGATAGAGGTGCCAAATTACATGCTAAAGACAAGGAAGGTGGTACAGCCTTATTATGGGGGGCTCAGAATGGACATCATGATGTTGTTGAGTTTCTGATTGAGAATGGTGCGAACTCACAATGTTGTCCCGAGGATGCCTTGACGCCACTGTCGTGGGCTGCCCGGGGTGGGCATGTGGGAGTCGTCAAACTGCTACTGAAGACTATTTCGTGTACAGTATTGGACTTGAAAGATACCTCCGGTAGAACAGTCCTGTCGAATGCAGCCTGGCGCGGCCATTACGAAATTGTCAAGCTATTGCTCGACAAGGGGGCCAATCTGGAATTGGAAGACGCGCACGGTCGAACAGCACTTTCGCGGGCTGCCGGGGAGGGAAACAAAGAAATTGTGGATTTACTCCTTGAGCGAGATGCGGCCAAGGAATCTAGAGACACGAAACACGGCCGGACACCGCTATCATGGGCTGCCAAGAACGGAAAAGCAGAAGTTGTCGATTTACTCCTTGAGCGAGGTGCGGCTAAGGAGTCTAGAGATATCAAACACGGCCGGACACCGCTATTATGGGCTGTGATTGAAAATTACCACACAGTTGTGGAGTTGCTACTACGCAAAGGAGCCGATATAGAGGCACAAGACCACCGAGGCCAGACAGCATTGTCATTGGCCGCTCAAAATGGACACGAAGCGATTGTTCAGTTGCTTCTGAGCAAAAAGGCTAATCAAAATTCCAAAGATATAAGGTTTGAACGGACTCCAATTTTATGGGCTTTCGAGAATGAAAACGACAAAGTGCTCAGACTGTTTCTCGACAACGTGCTTGGCCCAGGATTACGGCATAACGCAGGTCGAGAGACATCAACATTCCCAAAGGCTCTACTCAGACAAAAGCCGGTTGAGGAGATAATGTCCAATCCAAACGAAAACACTCACCAGAGCCTCGCATTTTGGGCTGCAAGGAACGATTCTGTCGAGATGATCTCATGGGCCCTCGATACAGGCGTTGATGTAGACCTCAATAATGGACGGTCGCTATTGTCATTGGCGTCATCATGGGGCCATGCTGAAATAGTGCGAGTTTTACTCGGCCGCGGCGCTAAACTTGAATCAAGAGAGAAATATAGGGAGCAGACAGCTCTGGCAGTGGCTGCAGGTGCAGGTTACGAAAGTGTTGTCATTCTTCTTCTTGAACACGGTGCAGATCCAAAATCAGTGGACTCGAAAGGACAGACGCCGCTCATGTTGGCCGCAAGCTATGGGCGCGAAGCTGTCGTGAGGGAGATGCTCGACCATCACAGCTTTGATGCACAAGATCGGACGTCGGAGAAGGCGCTTTGTATTGCGGCACGATGGGGACATCGCGAGACCGTAATCCTTCTGCTTAACGGCGGCGTGGCTGTTGGATGTGAAGATGATGACGGCGAGTCACCTCTCGACCTAGCTACAACATATAGACATGGCCCTATTGTTCAAATTTTATATGAACAGGCTGACCAAAATCCAATCATGCAGGCCATTGAGAAGGCCAATATAGTGCAGGTCATATTGTTGATCAGATGCGGCGCAGATCTAGAATGCAGGGACGAATACAATCAAACGCCGCTCCTGCTCGCGGCGCGACGGGGACGCAGAGAGATGGTTAAGCTTCTGCTTGCAAAGAAGGTAAACACCAATCCTAAAGACAGCCATGGCCGAACGCCATTGATACACGCTGCCGGACATGGACATCAAGAAATAGTCAAGCTCCTTCTCGAAAATGGCGCGGAACTTAACTGGAAAGCCAAAGATGGTAAGAATGCACTGCAACAGGCCAAGAGCTATAAGCGTGACGAGGTGGTAGAGCTTTTGCGCATCAAGGCCGCTGAATGCAGAAAGAGGAAGGGCAAAGCTGGAGCATCTCGCAATGCTAGAAACTAGAAACACAACACATCAGAAGAGATTTTGCATCAACTAATCAAATTATCGGAATAGAAGGCTCTGTGTTGTTTTTCTTGTGTTTCAATAGACTGAAAAGGAAATTAGTTCGGATCTATGAGAAGTCCCTGATGCGACGTGTGAGAACAACTCTCCAGTTTCAGTACTTTATTGCTGAAATTATGGAAAAGTCCTCTTGCTAGCCGGAAAGGAAAGACAACCAGTGGGCTCTTTATTCACACCAGGAATACCGAAATCAATCCTGCTTACAGTGGATGCGACGTCCACTTCCACCAATCGCTAGAACAGGATGAGCGCTGTGGGGCGGCTTCTCCGCAAGCTCGCCATCTACCCAGTCCGTTGCGCGTCACAACCCCGATGCCTTTTCGTCGTCTGCTTTAATATAATTGGAGCCGCCTGGACAGAACGCTGCAAAATTCGGCGTTATCGGCACATTGAGGTCTGGTGCTACCATAAACATGCTTGGGAGCGTGCGTTGATCCGTCTTCATGCATAAACCATGCCGATTTGAGGCGGTTCACCGTGGTGGTGTGCTGCAGCGTCGGATTGTTGTGATAAGCGTCGATCCATGCCTCGGCCCTCAACCAGGGTTGTCTGAGATAAGATATGCTATAAGAATATTCCAAGCGCTCGAGCAGACCACGCGCGCACATCCCGCTATCTAACAATTTACTGTACAATTCGCCATGGCCGAGCATGAGGGGGCAAAGGGGTCCCCATCCCGTTCATTTCGCTCCTTCATCTGGGACACCGATACCCACCTCAAGAGCCCAGAGGAGCGGAAACTACTGCGCAAACTCGACTTCTCTATTCTGACAATAGGATGCCTGGGATTCTTCATGAAATATTTGGACCAGGGAAACATGGCAAATGCCTATGTTTCTGGCATGCAAGAGGACCTGGCCATGTATGGCAACGAGTACACATATGCGGGAACCGCATACACCTGTGCCTACGCTGTGATGCAAATTCCCAGCACGCTCATTGTGCAGAAGATTAGACCCAGTATTTGGCTGGCTATCATGGAAGTGGGTTGGGTAAGTGCACTTCCAGCCCCGAGGACGCTGCTTGCGCCATGCAAGATTCACGATGCCGTCGATGCAGCTGTGTCTGACACTTTAGAACAGGGCGCTTTCACCTTTGCTCAAGCCGGCATGCATAATGTCGGTGAACTTTATGCGTTTCGCTTCCTTGTCGGCTTTTTTGAGAGCTCTTTTTTTCCAGTACTGCTGTACGTGCTAGGTAGCTGGTATACAAAGACAGAGCTGGCAAAGCGGGTCGCACTCTTTCACATGACTGCGCCCTTGGGTTCGGCATTTAGTGGCTACTTGCAAGCAGCAGTTTATAAGAATCTAAACGGCTCGCATGGAATTGCAGGGTGGCGGTGGTTGTACATTGTCTGTGGCGTAAGTAAAAAGAACAACGAGCATTTTTGCTTATTTCAGGGCTGACTTTCCAAGTCCATGACGATTCCGGTCGGCTTGGCGACCTTCTTTCTCCTTCCAGATACCCCTTACACGACCAACTCCAGATTTTTGAGCGCGGAAGATCGAGAACTCTCCATCAAGCGAGTCCAGGCAGCCGGCAAGGCTGCACCGGCTGGTATAAGCCTGAAAACGTTTAAAAGAGCTCTTACAAAGTGGCGCTGGTACGCATTTGTCTTTGGATACGTCGTATGGACCCCCGGTCTCACCCCCGTGCGCGATGTTTCTAATTTGGCGGGTAGTTGTATGGATCGTCATGTCAGGCATCAAGCTACTTTGCCATTTGGCTCAAGTCAGAGAATTTCTCAGTTGTGGAGCGCAATGTGATCCCCACGGGATCAAACCTCATCATGGCATTTTGTGTGGTGCTCTGGGGATTCCTCTCTGATTACACGGGAAGCCGTTTCGCATTCATCGTTGGTCCTCTGGTATGAAAACACCCACCTTCACGCGCGGTAGAAGGATTAGTTGAATTAACTTGCTCAGGTCTTAACACTTATTCCCAATGGAATCTTGGCAGTGTGGCCATCTAGTGTTCCACTCAAGGAATTCGCTTTCCTTACTAGCAGCATTCACCTAATGACTGCCGTGTTGTGAGTTATTCCGCCTGAATCCCTTAGTCTATTCCTAGCATAGCTAAATGATCATTAGCTACTCTTGGGCAAATGAAGTATGTGCAGGAGACAATGAAGAACGCGCATTTGTCATCGGTAGTATGAACGGGATGCAGTATGCCGTTGCTGCATGGCTGCCAATTGTCATCTTTCCTCAAACCATGGCACCGACTTTTAGTAAGCTCGTCCCTGCAGACATTTGAAGAAGAACCATCTTTACATTTTCATACTTGTATGCTGTTATTGGGACGCAAACTAACTTTAAACAGGGTACGGATTTCCTGCGACATTTGGATTGGCTATCGCCGCAATCCTCATGGTCATTGTCATTAGAATCCTCGTGGGTCGTGAGCAAAGGCGAAAGTCAGATATTGAAGGCCCTGTCATTGAATCGGACAGTCCTGTGGATGGCTCTGTTAAAGAAATGGATTACAAATCTCGGGCTCTAAACTAAGGCCGGCGCACCTTTTAAGATGGGCAAACTTTGTGGAGACTAAGCTCGATGAGTGTAGTGCAGTGAGGTTAATAAATGATGAATCAAGCTTAGTTATGTTCAAATTATGTTTCCGAATTCAACGATTCTAAGCTATTATATTGTTTGATCCTCCTGGGCTTCTATCTTAAAGACGAGCCTTCACATGTTGCAAGCCAAGATACACGTTATCCCTCACAACATCAAAATTCTCCCAGGTTTTGACACCTTCTCGGCATGACTGAGCATAAGGCTGGATCCCACCAAAGTAGTTGAGTGGCTCTTGCTTTTTCCCCGGAATGTTGGCTCCAAGATACCATGAAGACTCTTTATTGAGTCGCAAGAGACTCGCATCACTCATCATCTGTACCTCGGCCTTCCATTGTTTCTCAGCAGAATGCTTTGGTTCGATTGATTTGATGTTTTCATCCCGGAGTCTCTTCATCAATTCTGCCACAAAGTCTACTTGATCCTCGATGAATACTGGGGCATTGGTGAAGGCGGTAGGAGCTATGTGAACACATCGTTAATATTTGACAAGTAAATGACGCAAACATGACATGTTCTTACCTTGGGGCCCGTATATCATAAACATGTTGGGATTGCCTGACGCCATAATTCCCAAATACGTCCAAACACCATCCTTCCATCTTTGCTTCATGTCCATACCATCCTTGCCACGAAGACCCATGCTAGTAAGACTTCCTGTCATACTGTCATAACCGGTTGCTAGGATAACATAGTCATGGGTCCTCTTCTTGCCATCTGCGGTAACAATGCCGTCCTGGACAAATTCCCGAATTGGCGTCTTTTTCAGCCCAACAATCTCGACGTGGTCTTTGTCTAGGCACGCGTAGTAATCCTGTTCCAGACTGCACCTCTTGGTGGCGATTGGATATGGTTGTTCCAACGGTGCAACCACGTCAGCCTTGGCCGGATCGCGAATGCGCTCCCTCACTTTCTTAACCCAAAAGTCGTAAATCATCTTGTTGGTCTCGAGATTGGTGAGAAAATCGCTGTAATTGGAGGCCTGGAAGCTGAAGCCCCCTCTTCCCCACAGCTCCTCAAAGTAGGCTTCGCGATCTTCAGCATTGACCTCTTTGGCGGCGAGTGGTTGTGAATCGTACGCGATACCAGCCCAAGACTGGCGAGCCAGCTGGAAAAGCCCTTTGTATAGGCCCTTTTGAGCTCGATTTTCCAGGTCGCTCAGCCCACGCTGGCCCATGGGAAGCGCAATATTTGGGTTGCGAATATACACTGTCATCTTGCTTGCCAATTTGGACACTTCCTGTACGCACTGCACCCCAGTAGCGCCGGCACCTATGATGGCGACATTCTTCTCTGCCAAATCAATCCCAGACTTGGGCCAGGATGCGGCGTGGATAATCTTTCCCTTGTAATCCTTTATCCTCGGAAAAGCGGGCTCGTAGCGCTTGTAT
Source organism: Calonectria hawksworthii (assembly GCA_020975415.1). Taxonomy (NCBI): domain Eukaryota; kingdom Fungi; phylum Ascomycota; class Sordariomycetes; order Hypocreales; family Nectriaceae; genus Calonectria; species Calonectria hawksworthii. The sequence goes on along the minus strand of JAHXZK010000013.1, from coordinate 1,348,983 downwards.
GAACTTCCCGTTGCCGGAATGAGGTACTTGCAGGTAAGGGTTTCGTTCTTGCTAGTTGTGATTGTCCATCTGCCACTTTCTTCGTCAAAATCAGCACCGACCACTGCTGTACTGTAGCTAACATCCTTGGAGAGGTCCAGCGTCTTGTCAACATGACGAAAGTAAGCTCGTAGTTCTGTAGCAGAAGGGAATCTCTCTGACCAGTTCCATGCTCTGTATACTTCAGGTATGGAATATTGGTAATAAGGTATCTCTGAATCGACACGCGCTCCTGGATAACTGTTCCAGTGCCATACTCCTCCAAGTCGAGAGCCAGCTTCTATGAGGTGCGTTGAAAACCCCTCCTTTCGTAATTTATGCAGGGCGTAACAACCTCCAAATCCACCACCTATAACAATAACATCAAAGGTTGTAGTGTGGCCGTCTGTGCCGCTAGGTGCCAGTGTCGGGTGCATGGCTACCGGTTGCTGGAGGCGAGTCAAAATAAGCGACCAATACTTTGTTCAAGTTTGGTCTATTGATACAAAGTTAAAAAGAAAGTATGGTATATCGTCTATTTGGACAATGAACAATTTTTTCAAGAAACGGACTCGAAGCAAAATTTATTAGAGAATATTCCACAGAATGGGCGTGAATTTATTCGGTAACGTGACTTCGGGCACTTCTTGGTTTTCCTCGCCCCTGTAGCATTGACGCACCATCAAGGAGAAACATATCCATGGCATCAGTTAATTGGTTAACATGGTCAATTGGCCGAAAGCCACATGCAGGTCAATTCTTGGTCTCAATGCAACATGGCGGAGCTATCGTGCGGAGAAAGTGGTGAGGTTTGAGAGCTTTGACCCTCGCAGGGCGCAAGAATTCGCCATCGATGTACGGATACTGATTTCCGGGCAAATCCTATTTGTTCCGCCCAGCATCCCCAGGCATTAAATGACTTCACTGACGCCTTCGTATGCGCATGGGTAAAGTTAAAGCGGTCGATCCGACTGAAAGTGCCACAACTATTCAACCTGGGGATACTCTACTGAGCACTTGATGCTAGGTCATTTGTCCGGAGATTGGCGGGATCAAGAGCCAATTAAGATGCGATTTGAGCTCGGAATATTTCGCACAAATGCATCCAAAGACATGCCATAGTATAACACTATTGCGGATTGAGTGTTGACAATGATCTGTCGTGGCGGGGCTGATCGCCCCATGGTGCAGATGAAGGTGCAGATATGCCGGGGAGCTGGCGGGATGTGGATAAGTGCTCGAAAGCGTTTCATCGCATCGATCGCAAATCACCAATGGAGCGTAGTTTAGTGTCGACTAGGGTTTTTATCGGTCAGTATTTCATTGCTTTCATAATTGCCGATCTGTATGTTTTATCCACGGCACTTCCGTTTACCACGTCAACACTCAGCTGGCAATGCTGGTGGGGATCAATATCTGCCGATTGGCTAGAGGATGGCAACTGGGGAAATTGGCTTGTTGAGCTATGCCCTCTAAGGTAACATGAGGCGCTCCCTCAATGCTGCACGTAATCATTATTCAAGGCTACTGTTTTTTTCAACAAATGAAATTGTCACACACAAGCTCATTTCACAGTGGGGTTGACCCTACGGTCGCTCGAGGCCGCACCGGCCCTAGGTCCGATGACTCTAGCAGCCGGTTACATTATCCGTGCGTAGTAGCTGTGGACAGCCTCGGTCTTCCCTTGGGCGCTCTTGGCCTCCCCTGATCGATAACAAGATTCCAGAGCCGGACCATGATCATCACGATATGAGAGCTTACTTTTAGAGCGTACTTGTAGGCATTCCCTTTAACGATGGCATCGAACCGGATGACCTATCGACCCCGGAGAATAGAAATTGGTCGAATTTTGTGAGAAAGACTAAGAGCGCCGATTACTCATTTAAGCTGTTGGCTGGGTGGGCTAATTTTCAACGTCGGAAGCAGAGGCCTCAGATGTTCGCATATACATTGAGATGTTGGACAAAATATATTTGAACACTTCTTGAAGTGGAAAACCCGTTTAGAAACTAATATCGAAAGCTTGTGCCCTGAAAACAACCGATTTAATGGAATTTACTCCATTATACTCATACTACTCGGTTTCCAATAAAGGGAGTTTCTCCTCCAGAAGGCATTTATTGATCTCGACAACCGTGTTCTCCCATAGGCCTTTGACTTGTTGGTTATCTTTAGCAATCGGGTTGGGATCGCTCAATCTCCCGACTGGGGTCAAGAATCTTCCCTTGTACTTTTCTGCGTCATTCCTAACCTCTGCAGCTGTGGCGGCAAACAAAGAATTTGCAGCACCATGCTCAGCATCAAGAAATGACATGCGGGCAATAGCCCTGACAAAGGCATTGTTAATAGCCAGGACGCCTTCTGTCAGAACCTCGCCTGGATGCACAGAAATACACAGGATCGGTAAGCCTTTCTCATCTAACCGGCGCTGAAGTTCTTGGGTAAACAATACGACAGCCACTTTTGATACAGAATAGCGAATCATGTCGAAGCCGAAAAGAAATCGACCCAGAAATCGCCACTGCCATGGATATGAAAGTACGGGATGTTTGAAACATGCAGATGATCGAAAGCTGAATTCAAATTGGCTTGGAAGCATGCTGGTTTGGGCTGTGGAGCTGAGGCTGATGACTCTGACATCGGCATCCTTGCTATTCAAAGCGTTCTTCAGAAGTGGTAATAATCGATTGACGAGCAGAAAGGGTCCCAAATGGCTGGGTTCATTAGTTAGGCGTTTTCATTATTGCTAGGCCAAAAGTCATCTTACTTGGCAGCCATGTGCTGTTCATATTTACCGTCTACCAATTCGGCGGACGATGTTGATGCCGCAGCATTGTTGACTGGAAATTCATCAGTGGTCATGATAACAAGCAACGCAGGGTTTCGGAAATTGTACTCAAGATGTCGATTTTTGGCTCTTTCTTCTTCAACTCTTCAACTGCAATAGTAATGCTTTTTGGGTCGCACAAATCCATTATCAACCATTGGATGTTGTATGGGTCAATATCAGGATCCTTATCCAATATTGCTTTGGATTGTCGAGCCCGTGATTCGGTGCGACTGGTCAGATACACCTTGGCTCCCCTTTGAGCAAGATGCCTGACGGTCGCAAATCCAATACCAGTACTGCCGAGAAGATGAAATTAGTCAGCTTTTGAACTTTTCCTTATGTAGCATTGTTACTTACGCGCCTCCTGTCACAACAACTACTCGACCGAGCATATTCGGTACATCTGTCGCCAGGTTCCACTGTTCCATCGCCATGAAGTGCGGGCTTACTGCGATAATCTTTGAGCAAGAATATATTTACTTGGCTTCCTTAGAGCGAATTGGTCGTAAACATAGAATCCGGCGATACTCTAGTCATAAATTAACGTCAAATTATACTTATGTCGTGGACTCGGCAAAATAGACTAGTCCTAGGATGAAGTCTGTTCCCACCAGCGCTAGTGGAGTTGGCGGAGAACGCGGAGGTTTGGTGGCGATGCCATAACCACAATCCCAGCAATGCCGCCCACAATAGACTTAGATCATTTTTAGCCAGTGGTAATATGATGAGTCGTCTGTGTGGGTGAATGTGCAATCTCTTGTCTTTTCAGCGAGAGTTTTAGATGCTATCAAATTACAAATTTTGTTTGGTTCTGAATCAGATATGGTTTGGTAGGCACAGATACGCTGTCATTAGCGCAAACTTGGGTTGATCAAATCCGCGCGTTTATTTACCATATACTAGAGTCCATACTTTAGCATTAGTTGCATAGGCCTTCCAATAGTATCTTGCAGGGCAAGTATTACAACGAAGCAGCTTTGGTCTACTCCAGTGCGATATTCGGCGTCATAATTAATTATTAACACCTATGATTTATGTTCTTAAATAATTCCCATGAGATTTCATGATTTAATTATGGTCGACTATTTTTTCGAACTATCTCAAGGCTCACCTTTATGAAGTGTTTTACAATTTTCATATGTTCCATTACGGTTCACGATTGCCCAAATAGGGACATTGTTGTTTCATACAAGTAGTCAAAAGAAATTCGGTGTGAGTATGATGCGAACCCCGGCTGCACACGTGTAGATAAATATACAATCGTTAGCTTTGGGGATAGCCCAATGGCGTTGATTCAGTCAAGATCATTTCCTGATACCTTCTCATCCTAGTTGTTATGCCTCATTTTAGACGTGTTGAGTCTGGACCGTGTCAATCAATCGTGCAAAAGCTTTGCTTAGGAGGAATCATCATTAAGGTTACACTACTGAATGCTGCCTGACATCACTGAGAGACATGATCTCACTTTAAGATGGGTAAAATATGGAGGTGGGCTTTTCCATTGCGTAAACTTAATTTTGGTTTTCGTATGGATAGATTATGTGGATATGTGACGGAATACGAGCACAGGGACACGCTAGACCTAGAATTACCAACACAAAACCGCATCACCTCCGCGTCACCTCCGCCTCATCTCCGCCCCATCTCCGCAATGAAAAGCTGCATCCCCCAAATCTCTGTGCGCAAAGCGCGACTTGGGAAAGACAACCTATCGGAATTCTAATCTCCACGAACCATTCGCTCTTTCGGATTCTGGGAGTTGTTATGGGTCGACTGTCTAAGCAAAAGTCGTGCTTCGCTTGCGTCGAGACTAAGCGCCGCTGCGACAAGAGACTCCCATCCTGCTCACGATGCCTGAACAAAGGAGTTATTTGCAGCTATCTACCTGCGCCACTCAGTCATCAATGGCTACGGTCTGAGCAGATCAACTCAAATATCACTCCCGATATCAACTCTAATGACGTATGGGTCTCACCGAGCTTTAGCTTTGACGTGAGCAGCACCTCGCAGATCGGCGAGACCTCAAACCTCGGCCTCCTTGGGCCGAATTTCGACGCTAGTTTAATTTGCCAATCATCGTTGTCCTCATTCTCTTCATCACTAGCGCCAACCTCCAGTATCATAGCCGACAGTCCCGCTTCTTCCCTACGAGCACCGAGATGCGGAGACATCGGCTGGTTTCTCCAGCCTCAAGCCTGGACTGTGGCCTTTCATTACCAACCTCCTGGCGCAATCCCCAAGGCTTCTATCTTCTCAAACTTTATCCGTGGTTTGCAAGACTGGCTATTCCGCTTTGTACGCAACGGTCATAACCCTTTCATACACCGCCATCTCTATTCCGAGTCAGGCTACCCACAATGCATTCAAGATGCCTACTGTGCTATTGCCATTTCCAAAGATGTCACTCCTAAAAACGAAGAAATCGTCGGCGTAATCTCCTCTACTCATGTTTCTAATTTACTGGATTGCCAGCCCACAGAGAATCCCATCTCTTTCAACATACTTTCTACTAGGGATCATCTGGCCCGCACGCAATCTCTTCTTATTCACATCTTGCTTGCATTGTTCTCTTCTTCTATCCAGCGCCGCACCAAAGCCGAAAATCTTATTAGTACACTACATACCTGGAATAACCAGTTATGGGAATCTGCAATGCAAGATTCGGCTTTGTCATCTGCACTTCCAAGTGCTACTTCGGCATCCACAGGGGCCGATATTGGAGATGATGATCCCATCCCAAGCTTGTATCGAGCTTTTGTTCTCTCGGAGTCCATTCGTCGAACCTGGCTCCTCTGTAATCTCGCCACAGGTGTCTACAATAGCCTCAAAGGCGAGTTCACTGAGACATGTGGGGGCGATATTCGCATTACGACGAATGCGGAGTTCTGGGAAGCACAGTCTTCCCCGCGATGGGAGGCCATTGCACGTCACACTGACCCCTTGTTTATCTATAGTCTTCATGGCCAGACACTTGTTGATCGTGGCGTCAGTGCTTCTCAGATTGATGAGTTTGCTAGACATTTATTCACTGTTATGTGGGGGATAGAGAAGGTTGAGAGCTGGGTAGTTCGAACAGGGGATGCAATATCAGTTGAATATTAAAATAAAGTGTTGCGTGTTTCTTTTATTCCATTCCATACTTTGGTTATAGTATTGAGTGTCTAAAATTAGTACGATGTGTGGAATATTAAGAAGTGGTACGTATTATTAAATTTATGAAAGCATCATTGAGCATAACAAAAAGCTACTTTGTTGTAACTATGACTGCCTTCCTGTGGAGAACAGACATTGATGCCGTTTCCTATTTTTTTGCCCATGGAAAAGCCGACCAAGTGTCAGATTTGACAGTTCACATAGAGACTTACAATAACCTTGCGACGCCCCGATCGGGGTTTGCGTCTGTATAACGATGTAGTGGTGAGCGGATGCCAGAGCTATAACAATGGTGGGTGAGTCGATGTGAAACAATCGTTTGCTAATATTGCTATATAGATCTGCCTAGCTTCTAAGCCATCTTGTGTGATATTTATAAACACTCAAATCAGATCTACTGGCGCGTAGCCAGTCGCTGGAAGAGCTTGGGGCCAAACTCGGCCATATCAGTTGGGACGGTATAGTTCGTTTCGTCCACCACCTTAGTCCAGTTGTCTCTCACAGATTCAATTGTCCAATCTTGGTCCGCGGGGCCAAAATAACCTTTAGTCTCGGCGATAAATATACGGGTAACAAGCCTATTAACCGCTGCAACCGTCTCGCCGGTGACCTGGGAGCTCTCATGAGCTAGCCAAGCGACAGTGGGCGCCACGTCGCTGGCGGGTATGTTGGCTTCCATAAAGGCTCTCATCTGCTCATCTTGTACAAAGCCGGCTGTACCAGGGGTATAGGCCATAGGGGCGACTGTATTCACAAGAATATTATGTTCCTTGCCCTCAAGCGCGATGGATTTGGCCAAACCAACCAGGGCGAGCTTAGCTGCCCCATAGGTTGATTGTTGGGTGCTGCCAAAAATCATGGGTGATGTGACCATTATAACACGACCAAACTTTTGACTCTTCATATGTGGCCAAGCTGCCTGCGTGACATTCCAGGAACCTCCAACGTGGACGCCCAGCATGTCCCAGAGATCTGAGTCTGGTGTTTTGTCGAAATCAGCACCATTGGCCCCGCCGGCATTGTTGATGATAATGTCAATACGTCCGAATTTGTCAATGGCAGTTTTGACAAGTCCATTGGCGACGTCGCGGTCTGCCACGCTGCCAATATGAGCGACAGCCTTCCCACCAGCGCTGGTAATGTCTTTGACAGTAGCGTCTGCGGTTGAGGCAGTGGTGCTATTCACAATCACCGCGGCGCCAAGGCGACTGAGGAGGAGGGCATACTCGCGACCCAAACCACGACCAGAGCCAGTGACTATAGCGACGCGGCCATCGAATCTGAGAGAGGTATTGGACATGATGGACTTGGAAGAGGGTGGTAATCAACGATGAGGTTATTTTGTGATAAACAGTATGATGTGGAAAGCTTTGGCGTGCAAGTGTCTGCTAGATAATTGGTGACATCAAATAGGAACCCATGGCCTTTTGTACCTATCATTTCTGAACATTGCCCTCTGTGTAAATCCTTGAACAAGAACCGCGGAGTTGCCTCTGCATCTCTGTACTTCCTCCGCAAGGAATCCGGCGCTATGAAGGGTCCAGGTGGAGTTGCATCTTTTTAACTTTATTCGCTCCGCAAGGAACCCAACATTATCAACCGGACGGCATGAACGGCCCGGGCGGAATTCCGCCCCATTCTCGACTGACCAAATATTCTATCCACCGGTGACCCCTTGACACTTTTACGGATGCCTTGACTATGTTCTAAAGCTTCCTTATTCGTATTAGCAAGAACTAATTGTTCAACTTCAATCCAGTACGCGGGGACGTGCGTTGCTTCAGTGCTAGTGGAGATGCGGTGGAGATTGCGGAGGGTTTTTACAAGCCAAATGGAGAGAAACGGTGCCTTGTTTCGGCTTGCCTATGATGTCATTTCATACTAATCCTCAATGAATAATATCCATGTTCTAAATATTAATGAATAATAATGAATCCCCTAGGAGCCCGATACTTATTGATACAAATACTGAGTTTTTGTCTCTTTCCCATTGTGATTATTTTGCCCACATTACATCCTCTGATAACTGAATAGAAGATTAATTTCATCATGGTTTCTTCTACAAGCACAGGTGGTTCCGGAACCAATCTGAGTGTGGGAGCACCTCATCTGGTTCCTACAATTCATATAGCCCCATATCCAAGTCTATCGCCCCTTCGGCCCGAGCTAGGGCAGTCAGGCAGGACCATCCTTATTACTGGTGGCTCAGCTGGCATTGGGTTCTCAATCGCACAAGCATATGCGCAGGCAGACGCTTCTACGATTATCCTGACTGGTCGCCGCAGCGAGGTTCTTCAACAAGCGGCTTCGAAGCTTTCGAACACATTCCCCAATGTAACAATTATACCTCGCGTCTGCGATGTTTCAGACGCCGACGAATCAGCCAGACTCTGGTCAAGTCTTGAAAAAGATGGAATTTTCGTCGATGTCCTAATTCTGAACGCTGCGAAATTTGGTCAACAGCAGCAGCCACTTCTTGACGCTGGGTTGGAGGCAACTTGGTCTCTATACGAAACAAATGTCAAGGCGACTCTAGATTTTTGCCAGCGATTGAACAGGCAGAAAGATGCTGATCAGAAACCAAAGGTACGCCGAAGTCGTTTTAGGGATGCTCATTCGCAAGGAAGGCAAATTTCTAACACAATAGATACCATAGTTTATTGTCTATGTCTCGACTGCCGCTATCCACAATCGATCTATTGCAGCTTCCCTTCCGAATTACTCTCTGACTAAGATGTCAGGCCATTTATTGATCCAGAAGATTGCAGAGGAAGTCGACCGTGAAAATTTGCAAATTGTGAGCTTCCATCCTGGGCAGATCCTCTCCGAAACCGCTCGGTCTGCGGGTCTTGATGAGAATAGCTTCCCCTTTGACGATGGTACGTTCCTGATATCCTTCATTGTATTTACGCTCTTCTTTCCTGTGGTTGTCTTAATCTTTTACTTATAATACGAGAATTTACGCTAACAAACGTTTCCAGAAAACCTTCCTGGTCAATGGGCTCTTTGGGCATCAACAACTCTAGCTAGCTTTCTTCATGGCCGTTTCGCCTGGGCAGCATGGGATGTAAATGAACTTGGATCTGGGAATGTTCGAAATCGCATCGATAATGATCCTAATTTCTTAACTCTACAGTTTATAGGCCTTTGATAGTCTTTTTGATATCGCCGTAGTGTTAGAAATAAAAGGAGGGTCGTGCTGTTCGTTATGCACCCACTCTGATTTATATCCGGCAGTATGACGAGCATCTTCAGGTAACTTGTGCACGTTATTTTGAACATTTAAGCGGAAAGTAAGCGACCTAAAATCCAATGAGCTTTACCGCTCCTTCGACTACCGTAACACTGCACCCAGGTAGCCGCCTCAATCGTCGAGATAAAAAAGTGCAATATTCAAGTGTGCTGTTGTTGTACAATGATAAAAGGAATCCGAATACGGGTAGAATTATATAAACTAACTAGAAAATAACATAACAATAGTTTGGTAATTGGCGATGTGGCTTGAATACAAGGAGAAAATAGTGTGTTTTTGATGCTCACGGTTCAAGCACGATCAATAAATCGAACAGGATGAGAGCGAAGGAAAATAACTCTGACCACTTACCAAGCGTTGGCTCTTCTCAAACCGGGCTAAAGACCATCAAGAAAATATTTTAAGCCAAGTACAGACTCTGTCAGATTATTTCTTCCATGATGAATCTTTTTCGTCCATTTGATTTTGCTGAATGAAAATTTCAGGGTAGGCCGCATGCGCCACAGGTGGCTTGTACTGTGGGTCTGCCATGTATGATGTTGATTAAGCCACATGTGCCATTTCCTGCTGCAGGAACAATGCTTGTCTTCAGGTACCCGCATCCCCACCTCCAGCCAGCTTTCGCCTCACTCATTTTTTTCTTGACTCTTTTTACCAACACCACCCCAGCACGCGAATGACCACACCAATCCCGAGGCCCAATATAATCTAGAGCTCTCGACTAGTGAGGTCTTGGAGCGTCGCTGTGTCGCTGCCAGGCTTGTGAAGACGCCGGATGTAGACCACAACGTGAACCGCGTCTTGGCGCTCGCGCGATAGCCCGGCTCGATGGAGTTGGTTTCGGTGCGGTCGCCCACCGCTGGGTCGTCGCTCCAGACGGCCACGTCGAACGCACATGAACGTGCCGAGCTTGTTGTCCCCCAGGGCATGGGTCATCTTGCCGAGGAATGCGGGCTCTTGTTTAATTCCCATCCCGAGCAACCGCGTGGTCAATTTTGAAGACCCGATTGGCTTCGACGACGAGATTCGGTGTCTCCTAGCCTCATTGCCCTCCGTCTTGCTCAGATCGGGTCGGAATAGTCTCTCCCTACTGAGAGACCTGTGTGATTTGAACTACCCTTTGCCACTGTCCGTTCAGATTGATTGCGGATAGCTCGGCGTATCTCGATGCATCTTATTTCTTGCCCCGCCCAGCTGGGCTGACACCGCCAATTTGGCTCTCATCTACCTTGTTGAAGATGGCCAAAAGACCAGAGAAGGCCTTACTCGGCACGCTCCAGGCCGCTGGTTGCCGTCCTGGCCGTCTTATGTTACATTTGGCCCTGCATCCGCTTCGGCTTTGACCCGGAGGTAAACTAAAATAAGCTGACCACTTGCATGGGCGCGGTGTGGCTCACCGCGCTGTGCTGTACAATAGTTCCTCTCATTTCCCCGTAAAATTATGCTTCCCGCTGCTTCCTCTCGCAGGGGCCCATGCCGTGTTGCCATTGAAAGAACAATTGTTGTAATGATATTACAATTGGCAACACCATTGTAGCGCAATTAACTTATCCAATTGTAGCTGCTGAGGGCTTGGCTGGCTGCTGGCGTACTTTTTGTCTGCGGAATCTGCGGGAGGGACCAGCGAAAAAGTAGGTGGGTCAGCTCGTACAGAATGTGCCGAGAAAAGGAAGATCTGCCATTGTTGCATTGGGGGCTATACCGTTCTGTGCTTGTGCGTCCCACTGGAAAAGCGGAACCCTCCATTTCAGGACAAACAGTCGAGATGCGGCAACGACCCGAGGTCACTGGGAACCGAATAGCAGGAGGTCTATGGCTAATGTGGAATGGTTCGACGATGCACTAGCCAGCTTCTGCGAGAAGACACGGCCATGACGGCAATGTCTTTGTTAGGAAAAGGCCGAGAATAACATTCATGCAAAGCTATTGGGTGGAAAAAAGCCCCAATAACCAATTCATTCTATCTGGCGAGTATACAAGTATAAAGCAGCTCATCCGTCGTAGATAAGAGAAATAGTTTCTAGCAGACCAAGCCATCCTCCAACTTCTACATCTTAATCATCAACAACAAGGTTAGCCTCCTTTTTTGTGCCCCTATCTGCGCCTTCCCCAAACTGACATTGAGTCTCGCAGTTTCAAGTCAAAATGCAGTTCTCTATTGCCATCCTCCTCGCCGCCGCCGGCTCCGCCATGGCCGCTTGCACTCCCGGCACCTACTCTTGTCTCGGCACCCAGGAGATCGGTGTGTGCGACTCCAGCGGCGTGTGGATTGTCAGCTCTCTGTGCGGCCGCGGCGGTAGCTGCGACGACGGCAGCGCCGCCTGCCGAAACGACGCCTCCGGCGTTCCCCACTGCTACTGCTAAGCGGGACGTTTGAGACAAGAAGTGAGGCGGGACCGGAGGTAGGCTCTGAGCCACCACCCCGGGTCGCCGCCGAGGAAGCTCCGAGGCCCGTGTGGGTTAGGAAGACAGGGGACCAGGATTTAGGATTGAGGAACAGGTGTACGACGATGTTAAATCTTGGAAAATACAATAAAGACTTAATAAAATTCTTAGTAAATGCACATCTCAAATTCCTCATTCTACTGCTCATTTGCCTTCGTGAGAGTATTTTCCAACGCATACTTTGGTTACTTGGTTGAAAAAGGGCAGCCCGCTGATTTCAACGTTCATGTTGGCCCCCTCAAGTTAGCTTAGCCCTGATCTGAAGGCTTTGGACTATTTCTACGTATCAGGAAAGAATTAATTCCCACTAGTCAACCTTCAATGGGTATCAATCGCAACACATTTGCCGAACGCCTCTCGGAGTAGATTATCAATAATGCCGAAAAGGATTGCTTCATTTGTTAAGCCGACATTTCGAGCGATATAATGAGTATCGCATTCACAGTTTATCCCAATGGCAACGCTTTTGAATTGGATGCCAGGCCGACTGCTACCCTCTGGAGACAAGATTGTCAGCATCGATTATAGCGTAGAGGACGTGTATTCTCTCAGTGCTGTTGGTGGGCTTGGAAACGTCATTTTGAAATAGGATTACCGCAAAGCATGGCTATTCGTGGCAGTTAAGTCATAATGGTCACTCGTTAAAGTGTCTACGTAAGGCTCAAGGCTGTTCACGCGCGGAACGGTGGCAACTTCATTGGCAAGACCATCACTAATACAAACGAACCGGACATTCATAGCCAAGGCAAATTAGTGAAGAAAAAAAAAACTGCGTGGCTCAAAGATTGATGCTTTTAGCCAATTTGTTTGAATGGGCTGCATCGGAAGTGTTTTTGGCCCATTCAAGAATATGATCACGCACATCGCTGTACTCGAAATATCCCAAATTAGAGCTTTCCAGCATTTCATCTCCTCTAGTAGTTAGACTTTTGTATTCAAATGCTTTCGATTTTCTAATAGCCAAGACCTTGTTGCCTTCATCACCTGTTCGTCTCAAGCGGAACGATCAAGAGAAAGACGTTTGTGCGAAGAATGAATTCCTCTCTCCATCTCCTCCTTTGCGTTTAAGCTTGATAAAGCAAGAGGCTTTGTTTATGCGTTATCGTTGCCATCGTTTGAATGATGAAAGGCCACCTTCAAGACTACTGGCCGTATATTGTGAGAGGATGCACGCTGAAATTTGGTATTGCTAAATGGATCATGGGCGACTGATTGCAAAAGTCTGCGATTTTCCCTTGCAACAAGTGGCGAAGCAAGCGAAATGGTTAAGAGAAAATAAATCACTTGCTGGTGTGCATAAACATCCAGTGGGGAAATGCGCATTTCCCTAAAACATGTTTCAGGTCCCAGCTAAATGGCTGTGCTTCAACGAGGTCTAGATTCCAATCAATCATTCAGCCACAGTACAGAAGGGAAAAAAGATTACGTACGCAATTGGAGTATTCTCTTGGCATCGGCAAGGCTCCCGAAAAATGGGTTGCCGGTTTTTCAGCTGGCCTTTGTTCTCAAGACTATCATCTGTTTCAACCCCATGGGTCAAAATAGATTAAACGTCTTAAAGTCATTATTATCTTGGCGTTTGCCAAGAAATCTCGGCCCGCGGGGCTCGGCACTTCACCCAGCCCTATGCCAGACTACGTGTATAGCGAAGGCGCGCATTACTCAACACGCGGACCCTTCATCCACAATTGTTTGACGCCATCTTGGCATGGCTATGACCTCACGACTGACTGAGTGGATGATGGATTAGGCAAAATGAATGAGAAACGCGAGTAATAGGCTCCCTTTGACCGATGTTAGAGAATGCTTCTCTTTTTTTTATAAATATTCTCTTGGTTCGGGCCTTGGTCGCCAACTTCGATCTGCAGACTCATTCACATTTCGTTCAAAACACAACAATATCACACAATCTTGCCAATAGTCTTCCTTGCTTGAAATTGCACCACCCCATCAACATGTATACCAAAAACGTCGCTCTCACTGTTGCTCCTCTGGCTCTGCTGGTTCAGGCCAATGCCAACAGCCTTAGCAGCGACAATGTTCCAAAGGCTTGTCAGGCTCTTTGTGAGCCTATTGTTAAGCTCGCTGACGGTTGCGACGTTGAGCTCAAGGTTAGAAGTGACCAACAGGGCAGTCAATGCATTTGCAGCAGCAGCAGCTTCAATGTCAGCCAGGCGGCCGGTACTTGTGCGGACTGCATGCAACAAAACATGGCTGCATCCGCCAAAAGGACCACGGCCATGGAACGTCTCAGGGCTCGCAAAAGCGCCCCTGCGCGTAGAAACCAAATTCGACCTGATGACTTGGACTCAAATTCCGATTCCGGAGATGATTCTGATTCTTCCGATGACAACCAAAACCGCCGGGTTCAAGCTCGGGGCAAGAAGACGCAGACGCGCCGAAAGGTTCGCACGCGAAATGACAGGAGCGACGCGGATTCGAACACGTCAGACTCGAACAGCAACGATTCATCCGGCACAGATTCGTACAGCGATTCCGACTCTTCGGACAACGAAAGGTCTGGCTACCGCAAAGCGGTCCAAGCCCGGAGCCGATTTACCTCTGCTCGTCGCAGACTTCGCGTTCGCAGGCAAGCGCGCGATGACTCCTCCGATGATGATACGGACAACTCCGACACTGATGATGACTTGACTAAAAGGGTCAAGAGTCGCCGGGGACTTCAGCGCAAGAGGCTCCAAACCCGTGATGACGCCGACACCAGCGATGGGGAGTGGAGCGACGGCGTCGACAGCGACACGGATAGCAACGATGAGGAGCGTAAAAAGATTCGCCGTCGCCGTGATATTCGGCGCCGCAAGGCTCCTGCCAACAAAAACTATAGCGATAGTGATTCCGACAGTGATGATACATACAGCGACAACGACAGCGACAGCGATTACGACAAGAAGGCCCGGCGTCGAAGTTCCGCGATTCGGCGCAAGACTCAGCGCCGAGACTACAACAGCGCGACTGACTCAAAATATGCTGAGGGGCTAAGTGGTTAGTATCCTTTTCTGTCAGGCTTTTGTGGAATAAATTGCTAATTCATATTGTAGCGATCCAAGATATTATCTCGCAGTGTGGCTTTGAGAGTGCGAGCTACGAGGCCGCTGGTACAGGAACGGCCACGAGTGTTACAGTTGTCCCTTCAGGCACTGACTACTAAGATTGCAACACGACACGTTGTGGCATATGAAACCTTTTTCCTGGGGCCCAGCCAGACTGGAGGATTATGAGTTGAACTAAGGGTTAGATATGGGATACGGATATGTCTTTTTGGGGGGTTTCCCCAAGTTGGAGGTGCGAATTATTTGTATGGAGTAAGATATGAAACCTTGCAAGGCGATCCCAGCGATGATGGGCCAAAGAAGGCCAAGGCCGATAAGGCCTAGGCTGATAAGGCTCAGAAAAGTAAGGCTAGCTCTTAGCCTTGTGCTTCAGTAAGTACGACCTCTCCTAGCTGCTTCGTTCTTTATTAATGGGTGTTTTTTCACTCTAACCCAGGAGGGAAATTTACCTTTATAATTGCAATTTTTAACCGACGAGGGTATAGTTCCTCCCTGCCCTCGAAGCTCGGAGGCTCCCCAGACGAAGAAAGTGGGGAGTGTCCTGACTCTTGAGTCGTCGTACGCGAAAACGAATCCCTTGGCGGATACCTCGACTTATGGAGATTCGAGTTCGAAACTATCAAGTTGTGGAAAGATGCAATTTTTTGTGACAGCAAGAAACGTATTTCGTAGGATTAGTGGTTTCTGAAACCTCTGAGTCATCGTCTTGAAGTGCCTTTTCAGAGTTATCTCTTGGATTTCATTTGCATGCTCCACATCTCACCTTTTATAAGCAGAGGGGCTGGTTTGTGATGGAAACCCGTGCACTGAACAGGACGGTACCCATCCTAAGCGCATATATGGACGGAGAAGATCCCGTCCAAGGACCGTACGAGAAGCATCCCGATAACTCCTAATGTTATCCACGTCAAACCCTTTCTCAAACACGATCAACCAACGCTCTCTTGCAGCTAATGGTCGCTGCTCGACTTCTTTCGATTGGTAAATGAAGAAGCCGTAATTTTGTCAAGTCGCTCTGATATCACGGATTCAAGGGGGTGTATCTGGTTTAATTGTATAGCAAACTTCAAGAAACGCCGGTTCCCCTCCGTTCTGAGCCACGGCTTCAAACTCACCAAGCATACGCTGTGCCCAGTACCACGCCCTCTGCACGTTGCGATTTCGGCAACACACTCGGCACGACCAACAGATTCCCCAGATAAGGCCCTTGCAACAAGTGAGCTAAAATGCTAGGTCATCGCGTGTATCAGTGCTAAACCGTTGTTTGTTGGTTACGAGCTGTTGATTGCCATCAAATCACAACAGAGGTGGGTCAATAAAAGACGAGCGTGCATTAGCTTGTCCGGAACATTCCAACATTGCTTTGAACAGGATCAATCCAGGTTTGGGCGAGACAGTAGCTTCTGCTGATAATCATCAAATATCAGCCATTTCTTGCTCTGTCTCTTCACATTTGGAACTGTCCTTGCTTTGTCAAGGATACCCTACACCTAGAATCGATCACTAGGTTAAGCGTGGCTTAATTGCGAAATCATTAAAGAATGGGAGCATTACAATCGATTTTTTAACAGCCTTGGGATAGCCAGCATATCAAGTTGCCCACTAACGTGATGTCAGACAGACATACTTTGTTTGGGGGTCAAGCCGGGCTCAAGGAATCTTGTAGCATTCCTTGACGTCCTACTGCGCCAGACGTATTTAAACGATACCGTACCATCCACCCCGCACCAAAATGGGATGCCAATTTCCAGGGACTCTCGCAATTCACCATGATTGGTTACTTGACCGTTTTTGCGCTAGTAGTGGGTCTAACGTAACCAGCGCTATCACGGGTCTTGTTGACCATCTTGTGCTAAAGCACTCGCAATTCAACGGGATTGGCCAATTGAGGTCCACAATTTACTCCGCCTCCAGTTATCAATGGTGGCTATTTTGCAAGACAGTATCCCGCGGTCCCGTTGACCGAATGATTGCCTTGTCTCAGTTTGTAACAGATTTCTATAAGAATATTGGCGCCTCCCTTCCATTCGTAAACATGTCGCTGTGCCGCTATTCAGTGCGCATAGGATTGCTCCACACTTTTCTTCTAAAACCGCCATAATAATGGTATCGGACATGACGTCAGCGCCCTCTCCGGACTTTGTTCCGGGGACCGTTCATCTGGTTGATCTTGATGGCAATTTACATTCGCCCCATGCGCGAGGCACAAAGGATGTTGTACTCGTCCCAACACCTTCTGACGACCCCGATGACCCATTGAATTGGAGTCGCGGGAGGAAAGCCCTGTTCCTCTTTTGCATCTCCGCGTAGGTTGATCGAGTCCCTGTTGACGTCTTTTTTTCCCTAACAAAATCTTCGTATGCTTCAGATATTGCCTCGCAATTGGCATTGCATCAGCCGCGATCTACTCCATTCTCGTGCCGATTTCTGATGCCACACAGCTCAGTGTCGCCGACTTGAACTCTGGCACAGGTTACATGTTCTTAGCCTTTGGTTGGGGTTGTCTTTTCTGGCAGCCCATGGCACAAAAGTTCGGCAAGCGCCCAGTATATCTCTTTTCCTTATTAAGCACCATGGTGAGCTTAACTCCACATGACATAGAGTAGCGGGATCTGATCGTCTAATTTGTAGGCGATTATGCTATGGGCTCCCCATACCACCAGCAACGGCCAGTGGATTGCCAACAAAGTGCTTCAAGGGTTTTTGGGTGCTCCGATTGAGTCTCTGTGTGAGATTTCAATTTCTGACGTTGTAAGCGGGAACCGTCTTGCCACGTTGGCGAAGTCTTGACTGAACAAGCATGCAGTATTTTACCCATGAACGAGGCACATATATGGCATTCTACGGAGTGTTCCTATTTGGAAGCAACTACTTTGCGCCAGTGATTGCTGGGTTCATCAACGATGGGCAAGGTTGGAAATGGGTCCTTGTGCGTTTCCAGATTTCCACAAAACCATAGTAGTTGGGCTAATTCTTCGCAGCATTGGTGTTCCATCTTTTGTGGCTCTGCCTTCTTGATCTGCCTTCTTTTTATGGAGGAAACCAACTACCAACGTACTCCCCTCTTGACTACGACACCTGAGGAAACCGACTTGGAGAAGTCACCAGTCACGAACTCTGACCAGACCTCGAAAAAGAAAGACTTGCAAGATGCGAACGGCTCGGACCTTAGCTGTGGCCAGATGGAGATGCGCTCAAACAAGTCGTTTCTCCAGCGCATGAAGCTGATGCGGCATGAAGATCTACATGGTAATGTTCCACTCAAGGGAATGTTACTCCGACCATTAATCTACTTCTCATTCCCCGTCGTGGTATTCTCGGGATTCATGTATGGGTCCATTCTTTGCTACTTCAATGTACTGAATGGCACTACATCGCTTATTCTGTCTGCTTCACCATATAACTTCTCAGCGAGTATGGTGGGGCTTTCCTACATGTCTTGCGTCATTGGAGTTCTCATCGGGTAGGCAACATTCCATGCCATGATTCTACAGGACGTACTAACAAAATAACAACAGAACATACTATTCAGGCCCTCTAAGCGATAAGTTTATTCTTTGGAAGGCAAAGCGAAACAATGGTGTCATGGAACCCGAGCATCGTCTTTGGCTTTACGCTGCTTTGCTCGTCACTGTGCCCGGGGGTCTCCTTCTCTGGGGTGTTGGAGCTGCTCACAAGGTTCATTGGTTTGGTCCTGTATTTGCGATGGGCGTTTTGGGCGCATCGATCACCATCGGTGGTCTGTTGCCCATCAGTTATTGCATCGACAGCTACAAGGATCTCGGTGCCGACGCCATCGTGACTGTGATTCTCATCAGAAACACAATGAGTTTCGCAGTCAGTTATGGGTAAGTTATGTTGTCCTGCTTTAATACCATGCTAACGCCTTGATTAGAATTACGCCATGGGTTGAAGATTTAGGCTATCAGAACGCATTCCTCGTCGCAGCCTTCGTTGCGATGGCCCAGCTTGCAACCTTTTTCATCTTTATAAAGTGGGGTCGCCAAATGCGCAAATCAAGTGTAGAGAGGTATTGGAAGTATGTGCAGTGGGTAAAGGAAGATGGCTTGTTGCACTAAGTAGCAGCGACGCTTGATGAATTATTGAAGATTGATTGAAGAGAAAAGGGTCGGAAAATGCCCTCATAATCCCATTTATGCTCGCTCCCTATGCTAATTTTGAACGCTAATTCCCCGTGAAATAAAGCCAATATACTTGCCTAGTCAAAGATAGTCATCCATACAAACGTAAATAAACCACCGGCAAGAACGAGTGCCGTCAGCACAGCCGCTCCGAACTTGTCTGCTGCTGTGATGGGAACTACTACAGGACCATCGTGTGAATTGGACCCCGCGTTTGGGTCACCTTTTGAGATACCTCCTGTAGTATTTGTTACTGGGCCTTTCACATCGTCTATCAAGAGACTTGAGACGGCGGAAAGAACGTTCATGACCTCGCCTGCACCACTTGTTCCGTCCACCGAAGGCTCCACAAACTTCCCGCTGCTCCAGTAAAAGCCACATACACGACCAGATGCGCCTCCCGTACACTGGTTAACGGCGGCTTGTGCTGACTTTTTGAGGACGGGAAGGATTTTGTTTCGCGTCTGAGGAGCAATTTGAGTCACCACAGACAGCCACCTGTGCAAATAGCCCTTGAACATGAGCATATCTGCGGTACAAACACCCTGCGCGCCTTCGCATGGCACTTCATAGGCAATATCTTTGGGGAAGAAAGTCTCTAGGATAGAATCCAAAAGTCCGTCAACCCGCTTGGCCCATACTTCGGATCCTTTGGTCTAAATTTACTGTCAGCGAATGAAAATATCCATTTGGGGTTCAAAGACTGACGTAGTTGTACATGAACGCTGAGCCCTGGAGCAAAACGGCGGCGTTGTACGAAAATGTTGCCTTGTTCACGTCGGTGCAGTTTTTCTGCACATGAGCGCCGTCGTAGACTTTCCAGTTTTTCGAGTCAATGTAGCCAATGTCCCAGAGCCAATCCCACGTCTTTTCGGCGTGCTCAGCGTATGTCTCGTTTTTTGTGTATCTCGCGAGGCGCGCACCGAGATTGAAGAAGATGCCGTTTGCGATTGCTATGGTCAGACTTTAGCGCTGTTTTTCACTATTAGAAGAAAAGCCGACATACTGTTCTTGTAACTGTAGCCTGCATTGGAAAATGGGATTTGCCATCTTAAACCACCATTGCAGGTCTCATCGTGTCTCTCCGGTGCTGCTTGTGTGGTCCATACGGCCTGCGCTAATGCCAGCCACTGGGGCCTATCGTCTGGAGGGTTGGGGAATTTGTTTTCTGCCGCTAGCATGGCGGCCATGCCCCAAAAGCCTTGGTCATCGTTTCCCAAGGATGCAGTCCAATTGACTGGCTGGTAATCGTCATTACCGCCAGTCTGATGCAGCATGCCTTCCATGACCACATCGTTGTAGCTTGTATCCCCCGTCAATTTCCAATAATCTACATTTTTTGTGGTCAGACTTGAAGATGCTTTGCGAAGCGGTGACAACATACCAATATAAACCCCCATCATCGCACCCCCTTGGTACCAGTAGTAGTCGCCCTTCTTGTCATCTGGTGGTCCGGGCAAAATGCCTGGAATCATGCCAGTTTGGTTCCCGGTGTACTGAAGCATCAAATCATAAGCGAGTGTGCGTGCAGACTCTTTGATTTCATCTGGGAATGCTGTTTTAGCGCGCATCCCGAGTCACAAAAATGGTTTCATCTTACCGCGAGTGCTAATTTTGTAGTATTGGGCGCTGGACAGCGAAAAAAGGAGTGAGCTGCAGAGGAGTCCTGACCCGACTGCAGGGGTCCGCCGACTAAACCACATTTTAAACGAAAAAGAAAAGCAAAAGAGTGAATGAGGAGAAAAAAAGAACGAACGTACGTGACCTGCAAGTGCCACAGCGAACAAACGGGCGAGTTCTTTACGGAAGAGAGGGCTCGAGTAGTTAAGTAACCCCCTGAGAAACAAACAAAACAACGGCTATTCCGGGGAAGGTTGGACATTCTCCCAACCTCATTCCGGCTGAGCTACAGGATGCAATCTCACCTTCTGAGCCGATGGCCTTGGTAAGCCGCCGGTGTCTGGGCGCCGAGGCAGTGCACCTCTGCTGCCCCACATGCACAGCTGGAACAGCAGCCTATTGGCATCCCACGTCGTGCTGCCAGTGACAATAATTGCTTTTTGTGCCGCAAAACAGGAGCTGCAAACATATAGGGGCTAGGGCAAACACGACAGGACGAGTGTTTCAACTCTGTCACCATCTCAATCTGCAGAAACAGATTCTCACCTATCGCACTGCCAGATGATACATAGCCTAAAGGGAGACTCAGTTCACCCGCGCTAGGTTCATCGTAAAAATAACCCGCATCGAGTCAATCATCAAATGCATCGAAGCGGCGGGAAGGACCCGGTCTCAGGCGGCGTACCTCCATTGTGACCAAAGAAGCAAGTACATCGTGAGGCTATACGCACCTGGCCAACCGGCACGTTTGGCCTGTGTCCAAGAGAATGCCAAGCTACCAACACGAAAAGTCGACCACATTATGCTTAAATATTAGCTTGTTGGTCTCCCAGACTACGAGGACGCGTCAGTTGGACCAAGGGCCTTTTACGACGCCAAGCACCACGACCCCTAGCGCTAGCGGTATAGCGAGATTACGGGGTAAAACAGATGATCTGTTCCGGTGTGGATGTAGTCTAGGCCGGATTTGGTGGGGTAAGATTAGCTTGTCTGCGACCCTTTATGAATGGTATAATCCGAATTGAGTGTTTCCCCCAGAGTGGCGTGTATGTTGGCTGTGCATGCTGATGCAACTCGTGCGCTAGCTGTAGTTTGTGCTGTACTTCAGAATAATGTTTCGGATGGGTGAAGGCCATCTGGCGCCCAAGACCGCCTTGGCGCGCTACCCTTCCTAAACATATTGCCAGAAAGCTCTTCTTTTAAAATCCACTTCGTGATTGGATCGACATTCTAGCCAAGAATGTTAGATGTAGATCTACTCCAGCCGGATCTACATCCACTTATTG
This sequence comes from Calonectria hawksworthii, assembly GCA_020975415.1. Classification (NCBI taxonomy): domain Eukaryota; kingdom Fungi; phylum Ascomycota; class Sordariomycetes; order Hypocreales; family Nectriaceae; genus Calonectria; species Calonectria hawksworthii. Next base: position 1,327,168 of record JAHXZK010000013.1, on the reverse strand, counting down.
TTCAAACCTTAGACCCGCGTATATGCAGTTCCGTGGGGCATACTACCGGGTAACCGACCCCATACTTTATGTCCATTATTTGTAGCCTTTATCCCCGTGGTTTCTTGAGAGAAAGGATTGAAGGATGTGAGAAATTAGATCATTTATGTCTGGGTATGGTAATAGAAACTTTATGTTTTGCATGAGTTATTATATGACATCAATGGCTGCAGCAAAAGTAAAGTAGCACTTCGCCAATTTGCAGTGTATTGCTGGCTCACATCCTATTAGACATATTCCTCCCAGCTCCTTAGTATTGATACAGTTTCTACTATTTACACATTCCCTCAGTAACCTGCTTAATTTTCACATTAGAGTAGTGCACCCCTCTTTGTTGAACGGCTATCCAACGAGCTTGTCAAAGTGACATTTTGGAGAGCTCTTGGGCTCTTCTTGCCTTCCATTAGAACATTGATGGGTTTGACATCATCGCTCAGTTTCCGCCATTTCCATGCCTTGATGGCTGGTCTATCTGTTTCAGCACCCTCAATCACATCAACTATCCAGTTTCCAATATTTGGCAAATATTTGAAGGCATGCCCGCTGCCTCCTGTCGCAACCATGACACCCGGCTTCTGCGGAACTCGATCGATTACGAAATGGTTGTCAAAGGTGTCGGTGTACCAGCATGCTCGAGTAAAGGCGACGTCGTGGCCTTCCTCGATAATTTCTGGGACATACTTTGCCACAAAAGAGGCAATGGTATTCATCGCCTTTGTGGGGATTTGTGTGATCTTATCTCCTTCAGTCCATCTGGTGACAGGGACACTGCGCTCCTTTCCGTCGGACTGAACCTGAGGGTTTGTGTATTTGGTACCGCGGTAGCCAATCTTGAAGTGGCCTTGGTCATCTAGTGCGAACCCGTAGAGTCCGCCATCTGCTCCGCTTCGCATGTTGTACATCCATATCGGGAAGTTATCGGCTGATAGTTGTGTGTAAAGGGGTGAGGTCTTTGGGATGCGAAACACGGCCACAGAGCCGGCGGTTGCTTCAGCGAGGCCGTCGAGTTCAGGGACCAATAGCGGTGTCTGCGGGCCGCAGGCCATGATGGTCAGTTTGGCGGGATGTGGCTTTCCATCCTTGGTGCGGATTCCGACTACTTGATCTCCTTCATAGACAAATGACTCAAAAGATCCTGCGGTTGCTCCAAATACAAATTTGGCACCATAGCTTCGAGCCTTGTATAGGGCAAAACGGCATGCCTTGTCGGCGACTGCGTATCCGCCACTTGTGTCGAGGACTCCTACGGTCGGATGGCCTCGAGCCTTGGACTTGAACTGGTCCATGTTCAGACCTCTTTCCTCTGCAACCTTCACATGGCCAGGATCTGTTGTGGCGAGTTGAGTGTGCCCATGGCCTAGTTTCGTCATCGCTTCAATCGTAGCTTGTTCAAACGGTGGCAAAGCCTCTCCGGAATTTATTGAGATTGCCCCATTGTTGTGAAAGACTCGGTCTGAGCTGGTCATTCCCGGGGGAACATTCCCAGCAGCCAACTCATCGTTCCAGGCGTGCCACTGCTCAATTGCCTCAAACGACAGCTCTTGATACTCGGTCTGCGAGCCATACGCTGAGCGAATGATCTTGTTCATGTCTGCAGGGGCAGAAATTAGGGCCTATCTTTAGCGTTGCACTAGCGCACGTACCTGCCGAAGCCGCATCACATCCTTTCAGGTAAGAGTACAACTGCGCATCGTAATCGTGGCGATCAAAAACAGTGACGGATTGGTAGCCGCGCCTCGCAAGATGCAAAGCGGTACTCAGACCGAATATGCCCGCGCCGATGATGGCAATTGGATCTGTTTTGCTGGGAGCGTCTTGAGTCATTGTATGGGCAGTGGCGGCGTGTGTGTTCTTGGCGCGTCAATCATGGACAAACAGGATCTTGTCGAGATAAGTAGGGACGAGTGCGCTGATAACGACGGCGATGGCACGGTGATAACTACCCTTAGCCGGCAATGGCCGGTGCAAACCAGCCTCGGGTTTGGGGGACACCAGAACTCGCTATCTTGTTCTGGGAAGGCAACCCTGGATCCAAGGACTGGCGCTAATCAGTTCGGTGGAATCCGAACGGGCGTTGGAAGCGCCCCACACCGCCCAGGGACCAGACCCGGAGGAACCCATCCAGTCTGCCCTCTGTCAATGCTGCAGCTAAACGCGTCAGTGTCCAGAATGCGGGGAGAGATAGCGAGTTCGAACAGTGAACCGGAGCCCAGAACCACGCGACACTCCGGGGAATCTCAACGACGGGGACCCAATGAGCATCGAGCTCAGTCATACCATGTATGTGCGCCATTGACACCCTCCTTTGCTACTTAAAAAAGCAATTCCTGCATCCGGGGCTTGCCTCGGTCTATCTCCATCCCTCTTCATCGTCGTCTGTTACTGGTTGAATAGGACTTGTTCATCTCTTCTTACCAGTTAACCATGGGCAACATGTTTCGCGACTCGACGCTCGCCAAGTATGCGAGGTCAATTCGTGAATCGCCTCGGGAGGTCATCTTCAACCCCACTCTGCTCTTTACCGCCGCCATATATGCCATGTCTGGCATATGCATCAGTAAGCGACTTCTTTGTCAGATTTCCAGTGTTTCTCAACTAACGCTTCTCGTTCAGCATGGGATCAGGGTTCTAGCTCAGTTGTTCCTTCGCTGCCCGGATTTTCCAAAGCTTTCGGCATCACGTCGGCCGCGAACCCCAACCAAGTGACCAACTTCATCTCATTCGTCTACCTCACCGCTGGTGTTGGCGCGGGCTGCTCGTTTTTCATCAATGACAGGATTGGACGCCTGTGGTCACTCCGATTGTACTTTGTTGTGTGGATAGTTGGACAACTCATCGCCACCTTCTCCTATGGAAACCTGGGCGCTCTCTACACGGCGCGATTCGTCTCAGGGCTGGGAATTGGCCCATTGACAGTCACTGGCCCCATGTCAATTGTCGAAATTGCACCGACCGAGATCCGAGGACTTTTGACTGTGTGGTTCAGCGTTGTCATGCTGCTCAGTTTGACCGTGTCCACGTTGACGGTTTACGCGTGTTACCTTCACCTGGCCGCATCGCATTTGCAGTACCAGGTCGTGTTTTTCGTCCCGACAATTGCATGTGCACTCGTAATTGTTGCCAGTTTCTTCGCCTCCGAGTCACCTAGATGGCTCATGCTGGTTGGTCGGGAGGCAGAGGCTGAAAGCTCGCTCGTCAAGCTACGAGGGCTGCCCAAGGATCACCCTCGTGTGGCTGGTGAGCTCGCGGACATTCGCAGCCAGATCGAGGCGGAGCACTCCAAGTTTGGTGCAAACGGCGGAATCAAGCCTTTGCTGAGGGAAACCTTCATGGTTCCTTCCAACCTCAGACGTCTTCAGCAAGCCTTCGTCTCCTACGCCTTGGCCCAATTGTCTGGTGCAAACTCTGTGACCAGCTACTTGGTTCCAATTTTGGCACTCATGGGCATTGATGGCGCCAATGGACGCAATCTGTTCTTGTCAAGCATGTACTCCATGTCCAAATTCTTTTACACCTTGATTGCCTCATTCTTCTTCATCGACGCTCTAGGGCGTAGAAAGAGTCTTTTCGTGGGAATTACTATCCAGATGATCAGCGATATATACATTGGTGCATATCTGAAGGCCAAGCAGGCTGGTACCGAGGCTCCGGGATCATCGCAGGGTGCCATTGCCGCCATCTTTATTCACGGTTTCGGCTATGCAGTTGGTACGTTGCCGCCGCACAATAATAGGAGTTCTAATGATGGGCTTTTATTTTCAATTCTTCTTTGAGATTTTACTGACACAATTACAGGCCTGCTTGTTTTGCCATATGTGTTTGGAGCTGAACTTTGGCCTAACAGCATCCGATCATTTGCTGGAGCTTTGAGCCAGGCCTGGCATTGGCTCTTTTATTTCGGCCTCAACAGGGCGACTCCCAGCATGCTTTCTTCCATGGATGATTGGGGTGCATTCATCTTCTTTGCAGCTTGGTGCTTCCTCTCCCTCATCTACGTCTTCTTGGCCGTCCCCGAGACTGCAGGACTTCCCGTCGAGCATTTTGACGCCCTTTTTGAAGGTCCGTGGTGGGAGATTCGAAGCAAGGCCAAGAGGGCGCGACTGGAGACGATTACGGCTCATGGAATTGACGAGGAGTGAGTAAATAATCCCAGGGTCCTTCTTGGAGACTTATGCTGACGTAACACTAGGGGAAGCATTGGGCAAAAGGAACTTGAAGTTGCAGCTCTTGCAAAGGAACCAGATGTCAATTCCAAGTCCACAAATTAGATTTAGCACCAAAATAATGCCAAGTTACTCCGAAGAGTCCCGTTGTTGGTCCGTATTATCCTAGCGCGTCGAAAAGAACCAGACGACCGAACCTATTGTTGAATACAATTCGTAGGCCGCCCTTGTAGTCTGATTCCCAGACCGCGCAGTAGAGTATACAGCTTGGTCTTTTTACTAGAAGAAAGTCGATTAAATATACCAAGAACGCAGCCATTTAACAGCACCATCCCTCTGAGTCCTGCAAGCCTGCACTCAGGGACAGAGCGAACTATCGTGTCGACTGGGGCACATATTTTAGAACATGGCCTTTTCTAAATAAATTGTAAAATTTTCTCGGTATTTATAATACTATGATTATTATAAAATTGTATCACACTTTGTCCATCCCTTTTTCTTTATTTGTCTAGTTGCAGCGGGGTATGCGGACACAGATTTGGGACATGGATATACGTATTCTATGGTGCACTGCAATTTTAGCTCCTCATGAGCACGCTCTGCTGAGTCATGTGCTTTTTTTTTATATAATTTCGTGGCGCTACCCTCGTCAAAGGAGGTGCTTGATTGAGCAATGTATACTACATCCTAGCCATTAGAGAAAGAATTCGTTGATGAGTGGTACTCTTGGTTCTTGAATAAACAACAGCTACTTCTCATCGCACTCATAATAAAAAATTGCAAATTGCGGTTACTGACAAATAAAACTCACGCCTGAATCATTTTACTTGATATTGATATTAATAATGATTGCCTATTTATTTATGCCATGCCGTTCGCTCAAATCTATTTCTTAATCTTATCCAGGTTCACCGGGCTATTGGCCTTTCCTGTCTCAAAATAGGCCTTGATGTTGGCAAAGCACTCTCGCTCTGCCTTTTGGAAAGCGATATCCGTTAATCCACCGAGATGCGGCTGCACAATAACATTCTCCTGCTCAAAGAACCAAGGGTCCACATTGGGCTCATTGCACAAAACATCAAGGCCGGCGCGCGCCACCTTTCCTGACTGGAGAGCAACCTTGAAGGCGGCCTCATCAATGACACCTCCTCGGGCAGTGTTGACGAGGAACGCGCCATCCTTCATGGCGGCGAATTCCTCGGTGCTGATAAGGTTGGTGGTGTTGGCATTCAGAGGGCAGTTTAGCGATACAACGTCTGATGCGGAAAGCAGCTCCTTGAGAGAGGAGTAGTAAGTGGCGCCGTAGGCTTCCTCGACTTCCTTGGGAAGCTGATGGCGGTTATAATAAGCAATCTTCATGTTGAAAGCCGCAGCCTTCTTGGCGAGATACTGCGCGCATAGTAAGTAAAGGAATTCCATTGTGGCGAATCAAGATTAGCTCACCTTTCCAATGGCGCCCATGCCAACAATGCCCAGAGTGAGACCGGTCGGGTCCCGTGCGGGGGAGAGCACGCCTGGAGGCCCTCTCCATTTTCCAGCTCTAGCGGTGCGCTCAGCGGTGAAAGCGTTCCTCAGCACGGCCAGGGTCAGGAAAATGGCCATGTCGGCCGTAGCCTCAGCCACCGCATCCACAGAGTTACAGAAGATGATGCCCTCCTTGGCCATCCAATCGACATCAAACTCATTGTATCCCGCAGAGGCTGAAGTAATGATTTTGCACTTTGGTGCAAGCGCCTTGAGGAGGTCCTCGTCAAATGGCTCATAGGGAGGTGTGCCCATGCGAATTATGAATGCGTCAATGGGGCCGCCCTGCTCAATGAGCTTGGGGAGCTTTTCCTGCGTCTCGGCTCTGTTGGTGGCATCCAGCACCTCAAAGTCAAATTGCTCGCTGAAGGTCTTGATGTATTCGGCCCCGGCGAACTTCGGCGCGCCAAGGCACACCACACGGGGCTTTTTGGCATCGCCCTCAACGCGGCTGGGAGACATTATTGCGGGCTTGTAATAAAAAGTTTGGTGTAAATGGCTGAAATGAAGAAAATGATGCGAATAGCAGGAGAGCGAATTGCACACAACAGAGCTTATGTGTTTATGTCAAATTGGGTGATTGCAGCTTGCGCCTATTGAGCTTCCAGGAACAGAATTGTTACCACTCCGTCTCCCAGTGACTAAAACCATTTGGTTGCCCATGATGGATGCTCTCAAGGTTGCAGCAATGCCGTCCCCACAATCTCCATCCCCAGCGCGGATTCCCCCGGTCAGCCAAGAGTCGCAATCAAACCCCATCGACATTGTCGGCTTTCCCCGTGATTCGCTGCTTGTGCCCCACTGCTTACCCACCTTGCATCGCGGAACCGGATACTCCCACTCGGGATTAGAAGGACGCGATCGGACCATCCAATTGCACCTTGATATATGATCAGCTGGCATAGTGTAGCAATTTAAAAATGCCTATTGTGCCGTTTGATGATTCATTTAACTAATTTTAAATATTAAAAACTTGTTCTGCTGCATCGTTAGTAATTGAGCATCAGTCGCAATGACTAACCAAACCTTTCCTCCCTTGGGGTTCCTTGCCGTGGAAGTAGACATCTTTAGGCCGCCTGGTGACCCTTTCAATGAGAAAACCTGGGGTTTCCCCCTCATTCGGGAAAAGGTTACCGGAACTTCTGAATCCCAGATTGTGACGGGTGGTGCCTACGACGATGCTTTCATTGATCGCTTCGTGGCTGCGGGGTTAAAGCTTGCCGAGAGGGGCGCTGTGGGCATCATTACGAGCTGCGGCTTTCTGGCACTGGCCCAGAAAAGGTATTGAAGTTTGACTAGGGTGGTTCATCAGTGTTAGTTATGCTAAGACACGCCAGACTTGCATCGCGTTTGCCTATCCCCATCGCGACATCAGCCCTCGTCCAGATACCTAGCCTCCGAGCGCTTCTACCAGCGGAACAAGCTGTGGGCGTGTTTACTTATGATAGCAAGAGGTTGGGCAATGCCCATCTCAAAGAACTTGGTATCAACCCGGAGGGAGTAAGGATTTGGGGGATGTCTGATGAGAGTCATCTCCGGGGTATTTGTGCTCGAGGTGAACCCTACGACGTGGCAAGGTTGGAGAAGGAACTTGTCGAGGAGGCAAAGGCGTTTGTTTCCAAACACCCCGAAGTTAGGATTGTGGTTCTGGAGTGCACTAATATGCCACCCTATGGGGACGCGATCCAGAAGGCCATCAACCTGCCTGTTTATGATGTATACACTATGGGGAATTGGTTTTACTCTGGACTGGTTCGGACGAATCCGAAGGCTTGGAGAAATGAATGAGTTTACAGAGATAGGAATTGTGTGGTTGGCATTTTTTCTTGATCATTCAGCATACTCATTCCTCGCTTATTTCATTGCCATAATTGGAATTCCTTTCGGTTCTACTAGGAGAATGGTATGCTTGAAATGACATATTAATCCTGATATAGTGTTTCTCTCAATCAAGCCCATAATTAACCGAGTTTTATTTAATATTTCCTCTGTTAATGAGGGCAACTCCTCTCTCGAGAAGGACATAGTGAGCATTTGGCATAAGGCCAACAACAATAAAGAGAGGAACAATGAGGCTTCTGCCCAGCCCAGTGACAGTGACCAAAATAACACGACCGCGATGAACTCCAAAGGTTTTCAAACCTCAAAGGGGTTCTTGAATCTTAAAGGGGTCCTTGAACCTCAAAGGGGTCCTCGAACCTTAGTGCTAGCTTAAGTCAACGGCGTATTGGAGTCTACTGGTGCCTATTAAGACCAAGGCTCAAGGTTTTTATAATAGACTATAAAGATCATATTTTCATAGGTTAAAGGGGGCAGAACCAAACTTCGCAAGAGCTTCTATCGGAGATGCCTTCACCTTGCTGGATATAATACGATAATAAAAGGACTGGCAAACCACAAAGTTAGAAGGAATTTCTTTCTTCAACTGTAGTCTTAAGTTATCAATCACTTCTGAAAGCAAATATCGCCTCCAGCTAGTTTCAAGGAGAGCCAGTCACAACATTAAGCGCACTCTCTATCTCTGTATCACAAAGAAACCCGCAGTAAGTGTAGCTCTCAGAGCCTCAGTCAAGCGCTCGTGGCTAACCAGGCAGGCCAAGACACTATCAGACCAGCCACGCTCTACCTTTAGCTCGTAAATCCGAGTAAGTATAGATTAAAGAGGTAATCAAAATATTGTTAACTAACCAAGAATCGCATAAGCACCTTCTATCCGTACCGCAGTAAGTATAGCTCTCAGATTCATTAATCAATAACTAGTGGCTAACCGGCGCTGGAAGCAGAAATAAAGAAGTCTAATCCAATCGCCACTACAGCAGTCCTCACCAAGCTGATGGAGAACTGCGAAGACCGCGTGATGCGCAAGAAGGGCGGCGCCTTGAAGGACAAGATAAACAGGTCTAGGGGCAAGAAGAACAGCAAGATCAACAAGGCTGAGAAGAAGCTGCTGAAGGACTTGGGCAATGCCCAATAAGATTGTTCGTCGCGGTGGCAGGCATAGTTTTGGGGAGGGGGGCACGATGAGGGCAGTTTAGCCTCGTTGCTCAGGAGGGAGCCCATAATTAAACTTGCTAAAACGTGAACTACACTTCGTAATTTTTCCTGCGCCAAACTAAAGCTACTCCAAAAAGTCGCCCCCAGTGAGCTTCAAGGTGAGGCGATACTCTGGCTCGAATTGCATATACATAACCTCGGGGCTTCCAGTTCCCTTCTTAGTATACGCTGCCTCCTCATCGCTCACCAGAGTCTTCTCAAGGCTTGAGCCATTGGGTGTCATTGCCGACTCGACGAGGAGCTGTGCCTGGCAAGCACGCTCAAGAGCAATAAAGAAAGCAGCGGCCTCTCCAATGGTTCCTCCGGCAGTCAGAAGGCCATGGTTCTGCAGGATGATGTTCTTATTGGTAGGACCAAGCGCGTTGGCAAGTCGCTCGCCCTCCTCCTTGGCAAAGACAACACCACCAAAGTTGGTGTACACGGCCAGATCATCATAAAACATGCAGCTGTCCTGATTCAGCATCTCAATTGGCCTCCCAAAGGTTGACCAAGCCCGCCCGTAAGGGCTGTGCAGGTGGCATGCAGCGTTAATGTCGGGCCTGCGCTTGTGGATCGCGGCATGGATGATGAAGCCGGCTGTGTTGACGGGAAGGTCGGCGCCGCCAATACGCGACCCGTTCTCGTCGATATGGACCATGTCTGACACGTTCAGAAGGCCAAAGTGGACACCGTAGGGGTTGATCCAGAATGTGTCAGGCTGGACAGGGTCTGGCTCAGCGGTTAGCATGGGTCTGGATTGAACCCGGGGCCGTGGTAAGGCGTACCTCGGAGACTGATGTGGCCACTGCCGCCATCTGAATACCCCAGCCTTGCAAAGACGCGGAATGCACCGGCCATCTGCTCGAGTTGCCATCTTCGTCTCTCTTCCTTTGTCTCGTAATGAGGGATTCTGTGGATCCTCACTACCTCGCCATCCTTCTTGGTTGTGTTTAGGGCGGAGGAGCCAGATGAGGCTGGTTGACTTGTTGTCGCTGTAGGGGCCATTTTGTTTTCGGTTGAATCAAGACTTTAGTTTTGTTTGTAATTCTTCTTCCCAGTTATTAACTAGGTTTAATATGTAATGATGTTTGATTGCGTTTTCGCCTCCTCACTTGCAAGCGGTCACGTAATTGCGACGTGTAGGGTAGCTTGACGTGGCGCCCTCGGCTTCCCCCGCCACTGGTCAACAATGCATTTCCGATAGTGGATACACCCCTGCCATCTCGTTACTGGGCGATGAATTCGGCATTTTCCGATCTCATCGGATATTTAGCCGCTTGCGCTATTGGGATGTGAAGAAACAAACGAAGTGCAAATAGGCGTTGGCAGTGTCTGTGAATTTGACTTTCAATGATAAAACACCATACGACGCCTATGAAAGGAAGAGATCGTCAAGCATTCTGTCATCATTTCTTATGCCATGTTTGACGGCGAATTCATTTATTGGAACATAGCACGCTTTATTGGAGATCCATTGGTGGTGCTTGATCAACACCAAACGCCTGCTCGCCAGGTTGCACACCCCTCATGCCCTGCAGCAGTTCTTGAACCAGCCATTCCGAATCCATTGGCATGCCATCATTCCCTAGTCCGACAATCCAGTCCTCTACTAGCGGAGGCTCCACATTTGAGACGTCTCGGCCAAGTGCCGGCACGGAAAAGTCACCTTCTGATGCCTTGGCTTCATCACCGCAGACCAGGCTGATTGTTCGCTCCGAGAGCACCTCGAAAATATCTCGATAAGCCCTGGCATTGTTCCATCTTTCGGCAATAATGACCAAAGCCGTGTTGCAGGCCATGCAAGTATTGATGACATCCATCCTCCTAGCTGTCTGGCGAATCTTGGCGGATTTCCAAATGCAAAAGAGGTATGTGAGCCCTCCTAAGAAAAGGATGTGTAGGGATCCCCAAGTAAATTGTAAAGACTGGCTTTGGAACAACCTCCTGTACAGAAGGCACACATCTCGGGATCTGTGGTAGCAAATTTCCAGTGCTTGTTCCACGGACTGCTCCTCACCAGGCGGGGGCGTATGAGTTATCCAGTATCTGTAGAGGATCAAGATTGAATGATCATATGCAAGACGGAACCATTCCCTGGAAGCAAAAACGGACAGGGGATCCAGCTCCGATGTATCCGGGGGGTGCGGAATGTTGCTGTGCCACTCCTCGAGCTCTTGAGCCAGCTTATCTAATAATGGCTTCTGAGCGACATCTTGATACATGGAGGATTTGGTAATGGTGGGATAAATATTATTTCCGATTTTCGACCATAGGCGACGCAGTTTTATGATGTGAATTGCGCCGGTCATCTTTGTGGGTGGTTCATTATTTGACGATCGTGGATCTTTGAGGAAACCTAGGGTATTGATGTTTTCGTCGTCAATGTCTAAAGGAAGCTGCAACGTAGGGTTAGTCTAAGATTTACTGCGGAACCATCATCACCAACCTCGGCGTCAATGCAGTCGTCTGGAATCCCCACAGGGCGTCCTAAAATGAAGGAGGCTACTCTGTCAATGTCATAGGCGACCCAAAAACACCTTTTTGACATTTCCGCTACAAGGGGATTCGACTGCTTCCGGTATTTGTTTACACTTCGGTGATAGCCCAGTTCCACACAATACCTAAGTGCAACGCCAGATATTCTCCTTGGAAATATTTAGTATCAGCAGAATAATCGCACCCATGGTTCACGTACCACAGACTGCCTCCTGCGGGTGATCTGATGGAGTATACAGCACAACATAGTAGGCTTTGGATGGACTCAATGCTATCCAGCTCCAGGATTGGTGGTTGGTGTTCCAAAGCCATGGAGTAGTATGACTCTGCCGTGTCATAGTGGGCCGGTCCAAGGGCGAGGGAAGCGATCGCGTACACCTAAAACATGAGATATTATGCGACCCAATCAGCGGTATTGGAAGCTCACCATCCAGACGAAAAATAAGGCCAAATCTCCGGCAGCATAAAGATTACCGGATTCATCTGCCTTCATGCACGCGTCTTCCCAAAATTGAAACGTTGGACGATGAAGGAACGGATACTGAGGGTGGATGTTGTTGAAAAATGCCTGGGAGAGATTCGACCCGAGAGTGGGTGAAGGAAAACTTATAGGGAAGAGCCGTACAGATGAAAATCCTGTATTTTCTGCCATTAAAGCACTTGTCTGGGAGCCTCCGACCTTTCTAGGCAGTTTCATGGCAGCACTGACAATGCGAGAGAATGATACAGCCGATGAAGGTCCAAAATAATGAGGTTCCTTGCCGGCTGCACTCAAACATAGCAGTGCAACATCGGCGGATAGCTGGTCGGCTGGATCTTCAGCATCAATGGCTGGGACCGTTTGGTTATCTTCCTGTGCGTGGGCCCGTCTTGGTGCGGAACTCGACTGTGTATCAGCTTGGGGATTGTCTGACTGTGCTGCAGCGTGACCTTCTGGGTCCATCAGATGGTCAAGGGCAACATCTGGCCTTGTCTGCTGTAAAAGGCCCTCCAAGTACGCTACCCTTGCTTCCAGCGACTGCATATAATCTCGAGGCCGATGCAACCCGGTGGCTGGATCCTCGACAAGGCATTCTGCTTGGTCAGCTTGAGCGCCGCTGTAATTGGGAGAGAAACGACATACCGCGGCCTCCTCTTGCGCAATTTTGACATTTTGGAGTCTGGCCATCACACTGTCGTGGTGTTAGCGATAAGCGACCAACTCAATTGACACCGCGGGGTTCGTTCTTTGAGTTTCTTTTGCTTGCACCAGCTGCAAGCCAGCATGATGCGCTCGCCCAATCGCGGCCTCTTTGCCGAATGCGAGCTATTGCGGCTACGCGGCAGCATCGCGTGAGTTGGCTTTACTTGTGCAATGGATGTCTGTATCGATACGGGGTCCCAGATTGTGCGTAGCCACCGATGCGAGCAGCGTTTGACAGGTGTGGGGAAAAAAGACAATCCAACTCTTTTATGGTCGGCCATTGGACCCAATGCTCATCGTCACGCGGAGCCTTGGCTAACTAAGCACCCTGGTTTCTCCACTCTAGCGCTTTGGTGATAACGCCAAAAAGTCGTGGCTTCGGTGGATCCCGAGATGTGCTGGAAATACCATCCTAGCATGGACACTGGGCAGAACGAGAATAGATGATCTAAACTAAGATCAAGAAAAATCCATCTGATAAACCCATTGTATATATTCTTATTACCAAGTCGAAGAATTTCGCATTGGGGTCTGTGTACTTGTCGCGGTTGAAGTTATGCAGCAGTGAGTAGAAGCATGCGAGAAAATACTTTATTACATCATAGGAATCATAATTTCATTGTCAGAACTAAATCCGAACCGATTTATCGAGACCCTTCTCCATTGACCTTCACGCCGAGAACTTCCTTGAGGCCTTCGACTGCCCGGTCTCCGAGGGCTTGCAGACTGCCTACCGCTAGCATTTCCAGAACACTAATGTCATGGCTGAAAACCCTTTTCCACCATGCTCGAACTTCAATAGCCAGAAGGCTGTCCAATCCGCTATCTTGAAGGGAACGAGTGACATCGATCTCTGATTCATCCCGTACAGGCCGGAGAAGGAGTGCCTGGATTTTAATGCCGATTTGCCTTGCGACGTAGCTGCTGACATCTGGACCATTGAGCAGCGATGGCTCAGCCATTACGGACCTGATGAAGGCCGCCAAGGCGCCGGATTCGTGAGCCTTTGGGTCTGGTGTATCTGATGAATCACCTGTGCTCGCATGAAGATTGTGATAAAATGCTACTCTTCGGTCTTTTTTCCAAGGTGTGCGATTCGATGGGTCTGAGAGGGATAGATTGCTTCGAATACCGGTGGCCCATTGCGATGGCTCGTAGAAGGTTGCATCATAGTTTGCGTGAGCCCGAGGGAGAGTAGCGGCTGTGACAACATCCAGCAAATGTTTAGTTTTGATACCGTACACTCCCCCCTGGGATAAGTTGTCTTTGGTCAGCTGGTTTTCCGAAACATAGCCGTGATCCGTAATCATGCAGATGTCAATTACCGAAGCCTTCAGCCCCAGTCTGTTCCGGTATTGGGAAAATGCGTCTAGAAATGTGTTTGCCCCTGCATAATTTGCTTGACCTTTCTGTCCCATCAGACCGGACAAGGAGCTGAAAAGGACAAAGAAGTCGAGATCAATTCCATGGTTCTGGCTGGCACTGTGCAGGTTCCAGGTTCCTTGCACCTTGGGGTTTGCAACGGCATTCCAGTCCTCAAGAGGCATATTCAAGAAGCTTTGATCACGAAGCTCCATTGACATGTTGAGGATGCCCTTGATAGGGGTAGGCGCCGAAGCGATAGCCCTTTCAACATCGCTAAGAACTGTGACGCTGCCCTTGATAGCTGTAACCTTGCACCCTTGGCTTTGAAGCTCCTCAAAGAAGGTCTTGTGGCTTGGGTTTTCTCCTGCACTTCTAGACAGGAATATTAAACTCCTTACTCCACTTTCGACCATCCAACTGGCAACCACTCGACCTAAGCCTCCCAGGCCACCGACAAGAAGATAGGAGGCTTCGTTACTGAAGGTCGGTGTGACTTGCGGTGCTGACACTACCGAAGGGTTGAAGTCATCCATGGTAACCACGAGCTTGCCGATATGCTGGCCTTTTTGGATAAACCTGAAACAATCATGGATCTTATCTGGCGAAAACAGATGGCGTTCTGCAATAGGTTGCACCGAGCCCTCATCGTAGTACTGGATAAGCTTTTTCAACAACCTGTGGAGCCAGTCAGAATATACAATCTCTTTCGCAATTTGTGTTATAACTTACTTGTTGAATTTCCATGGTTTTGCGGCCTGATAATGTAACATATCAAGTCCAAAGTAGGCCCTGTTCACCAAGAAAGGGTGAAGATCGAGTTTGCCGTGACCAAGAAGATCACGCTTTCCAATCTCAACCATACGGCCGCAAGGAGCGACACACTCCCACGTAGCGTGAAGCAACTCACCTGACAGGGAATTGAGGACGACATCCACTCCCTGACCTCCAGTGGCCCGAAGAACATCGCGTGAAAATGAGGCATCTCGCGAGTTGAAGATATGATCTTGCGGGATTCCGCACTTCTCTTGAAGGTACTGAACCTTTTCGTCATTTCCGACAGTGCAATAAATCTTAGCGCCGAGCATCTTGCAAATCTGAATGGCAGCCAGACCAACACCTCCACAGGCGGAATGAATGAGAACTGATTCACCCTCCTCCACTCGTGCCATCTCGATCAGGCCGTGAATAACCGTGGTAAAAACACAGGGCATTGTAGCGGCTCCTTCAAAGCTTAGGTTGCTAGGAATCTTGACGCAGAGGGCCTCTACAGACACATGGCGTGTAGTGTAACACCCTGTGTCCACGACCATAACTCTGTCTCCCTCTCTCAGCTCCTTGACTTCTGGTCCCACTTTCGTCACAACACCCGCGCCTTCGAGGCCGAGCCCCGTTTTGGGGGATTCGACAATGCCCATGGCGCAAAGGACATCTTTGAAGTTGACACCGACGGCCTTCATATCTATCTCGACCTGATCACCCACCAGGACATAGGAAGGTTTGGGGATCCAGCGGAGGCTATTGACTTTTCCGAAGGTTTCAATTTCCAAGATGTAGGAGGAATCAGAATCCTCAGTTTGAGATTTCACAAGCTCATCTTTGATGAGGGTCGGATAGAGTCTTGGAATATGCACTTGCCCATCGGCGATAGCATATTCTAATTCTGGCTTGATTGAACCAGTGCTGTCTCTTGCTTGGAACTTCTTGAAAACCTTGGGAACGCGCTTGATGGTTTCATCCTCAATATCCTCGAGCTCACATGTAGCGATGTCGATACCAAGTTCATTGCGAACGCTTCGACAAGCACCAATCGCTTGCGCCCAACGTGGGTCTGAGCAGTTTACCTGGCATGCTCGCGTGAGCCAAAGTATTCCTTTGATTGAATCTGCCAACTTGCTGACTAGGCCTTTGAAGGAAGCGTAGTTCTCCTGGCTCATGTCATCGAAAAATGGACTTTGCAGATCAACAACGGCTACGATCTCTTGATCGACGGCCAGCAAGGGTTGAGCCAGATCATGGAATGATGTCTCGATACCCTCTTCGAGAAGCTTCGAAGCAACCTTGTCTGCCAAGTCTTTCGATGAATGCTCGTAAAGAACAGTGGCGTTTCCAGTTACGGCTCGAATTTGCACGTTTGGTCTCGCAGTCATGTAAGCCATGTACGGGTTGAGAGAAGAACCATCTGTGGTGACATCGTCAACACCACGGAAGCCTGCCTCTTTGAGATGCACGTCCCACCGATCGGGACTGACAAGTGGCGAGTCGGGTCTTCCATCGTCCTTTCCGAGCCACCAGCCTGGGAGAACGCCCATAACAAAGCTGATAGGTTTGAAGCTGGGACATATCTCCTCCATGTACAATCTCCCCTCGGCAGTGAGAAGCTTTCGAACATTGGACAATGTCTCTGTCAGGCTGAGTGTTGCGTGTAATACATTCGCCCCAAGAACAAGATCGTAGCTCTCGGCTTGAAATCCTTGTTCAATAGGGTCTCTACTGATGTCGAGTGTCTTGAAAGTCATGTTGGGGTGCTCCTTGAACCTCTCTCTTGCCGCATCAAAGAAACCTGCCGATATATCGGTATAGGTGTAGCTCTGATACAAAGCCTGTTTGTTCGGAGCCTGTAGGCCTTTGAGTACCACCGACGTGGTACCGCCTGTCCCAGCACCAATTTCGAGAACTCGGAGACTGGGGTTTGAGTGGCCCAAAGACCGCAAAAAGTCCACCCGGTTAGTCAGAGACGCATTGTAGTATTTCGTAAGCGTATCATCTGCCATCAGAATCTCCAGAGGGGCCTCGTCGCCCTTGAAAATGGGAACAATATTGTCCAAGACTTTTAAAATTGCGGTGAGGAGGGCATCGAGGGATCTGCCTTTGATCTCTCCGCAAATCTCTGAAATGCTTTTTGAGGTAGTCGGGGCTGGTTGCTTCTTCATCCAAGCAAGAAACAGCTGCAAGTGCGGAACTGTCGGTTCAATGCCCTCGAGGCGATGCAGACTTTCCTTGATGCACAAAAGATTCAATTCCTGAAAGAGGTCAATTTCGTTACCAGGATCCACAGACTTTATGAGAGTAGACAGCTTTGTCAACTCTGGATCGAGTTGCCAGTAAACTTGGGCTCCTGCATGTGGGTCTGCACTGTTCTCGTCCTGTTCTGGCTCAAGAGTATTGAACTCGACCTCTTCTACCTGAAGCACAACATCACCAGCCGGGTCACATCCTTGACCATTGCCAAAGCTGCCGCCGGAAGCAGGGTCTGAAATAATCTTGACCGTTGCCTTCATGTCACCAGTAGACTTTCGCGCTTCTAGGGACTTGATAGCAATTGGAACCATCATTCTTTCAACTTCATGCCCCGCACCTTTGGTACTTGCGACAAGTAAAAGCTGCAGGAACAGGTCAATCTGCGTAGGATGAACTGAGTACTCAAATTCATCCTTGACTGCAAGCGACGCGGTTCCGCTCGCGATGGTTTCTGTAGTAGAGGACGAAATGTCTCTCAGTCCTTGGAAACAAGGCCCGTAGTTGGCTCCTACGGTGCGCCAGGACTGGTAAAACTTGCTTGAGTTTATCTTTCTCGGGAACCCTTCCTTGGGGATATTTGAGAATTCCAACAGTTCTGAAGTCGGAGACTGTCTTGTGCAGACTTGCCCGGTGCAGTGCTTGATCCATACCGTGCCATTGTATGAACTGACCGAGAACTCCCACCAATGACTCTCAAGCGAGTCTGTCCACTTGCATCTCTTCAAGTTGGTAATGACTTCGGTAGGCTTCTTCTCAGCAAGGACCATTGCCGTATCGATTACGATATTCCTCATTCCAAATCCTTGAAAATCGCCCTCATGTTGGTTGCTCAAGTAGATCTGACGCATAGCCTCACCAACCATTCCCACATAGCCGGCACATGGGAAAATGACGTCGCCTTTGATGTTGTGATCTCGGAGCCATGGAGATTGGTCGAGCTTCAAAATGTTCCGCCAAGCTGGCTCTGAACCAGTGCTCTCCACAACTCGCGAGCCCAGCAACTCATGCTTCAGGAATTTATGAAACTTCCAATCGCGAATAAAACGAGATTCGATCTTATAGCTACCCTCATGGTGCCAGGGATATGAAGGCAGGTCTGTAAGGACCTCTGCGCCCCCGCTGCGGTTTGTGAGGGTATCAAAGGAAATGGGCACATTATGCTGCCAAAGACTGCCAATGGAGGATAGGAAGGTTTGAGATGAGTTGTTACCGCGAGTCAGACAAGACGCATATTCGAAATTCATCGACATGGCTGTGAGAATCTGCCTGAGTGGACCAGACAGAGCAGAGTGTGGCCCAACTTCCAAAAACACCACGTTTGTACCAGAAGATTCCTTCTTGTAGAAGGATACGAAATTCTGAATGGCAGTGTTGAATAGCACTGGCGATTCAAGATTCGACTGCCAGTACTTTGAATCCGTGACACTGTCGTGGTCCATCATCTTCCCGGTGACACTTGAAAATAACAAAGGCCCCTTACCAGGAGCAACAGTATTTCCCTGCACAAAGGGGGAGGCAAGGGATTGGTACTCTTCTCCGACTTGCTGCATATGATGAGAGTGATATGCTTTGTCAACCTTAAGAAGTCGTGCAAGAACGTCTGGCTTTGCTGCCTTGATCGATTGAACTACTGCCTGAACAGCTTCCTTGTCTCCGGAGATGGTAACACTTGACGGGGAATTTTCACAGGCAACCACAACGCCTGATGTCAAATACTCACGTGTTTCCTCTCTGCCCATGCCAATTGCGGCCATAGCACCAGGGTCGGTAACCTTGCCAGAGATAAGGCCGCGGTAGTAAGCTGCAATGATAGCTTCGCGAGCAGAGAGACGCTTGGCTACATACGCTGCAGCGATTTCTCCAGAGGAGTGGCCCACGGCGGCATATGGATGAATACCAACATCAGCCAGAGCATCAACAAGGGCTACTTGCAAAGCTGTGCATAGAGGTTGAGAAATGGAGGCCTTGTGGAGATTACTAGACCCGTCCTCTTTAGCCAACTCCTCCACAATTGACCAAGTTGGAGGTTGGGGCAATGATTGAAGAACTTGGTCCAACGTCTTGATGGACGCCGCAAATACTGGGTTGGACTGAAGAAGCTCGGCACCCATCCGTGGCCACTGTGCCCCCTGTCCCGTGAATATCATGACCACGTGAGGGCATGAGCCAGGTGCTTTGATAAATGGAGAGGTGCTTTGCAGTATTCCGTCCACAGCGACAGAAAAGGCTCTGTGAGGAAGGTGCTCTCGCCTCGACCCAAGCGTGTACGAGAGGTTCGTGCCACTAGACGGATTAGACCGAATGTAGTTCTGAAGATTCAATACTTGTCTCTCAAGTGAGTCGAGAGTATTCGCCGAGTACACCATCAAATGGGCTTCGCCGCTAGACTGAGGTATTTCTGTTGCTGATCTGGTGTCTCCAAGCGCACTCCTACTAGACTCCAAGATGACGTGGCAATTTGCGCCGCCTATGCCAAAAGAGTTGACAGAGACACGCTCATCCCTATCCTTGGGCCACTCCAAGGTATCAACAGGAACTGTCAATTTTCCTTCCTTAAAGGGAATATTTGGGTTTGGTTTGTTGAATTTGATGTTTGGGGGAATCTTGCGGTTCTCCAAAGCTAGAACACACTTGATGAGAGATGTCAGACCCGAGGCCCCTTCAGTGTGGCCCACGTTCGGTTTGACTGATCCGATATAAATTCCCTTGTTGCCAAAAACCTTAGATATGGCTTTAGCTTCGATGGGATCGCCTGTTTGTGTGCCTGTTCCGTGGCATTCGAAGTAGGCGGTTGCTGAAAAATCGGCGATGCCTGCCACCTCGTACGCACGTCGAATCATGGCCGCCTGGCTGTCGGTGCTGGGCACAGTGAGCCCGGGCGTCTTTCCGTCCGCGTTGGTGGACGAGCCTCTAATGATTGCACGAATTGGGTTTCCATCTCGAAGTGCATCGTCAAGCTTCTTGATGAAGATCATGTTAATGGCCTCGCCTCTTGCGTACCCGTTCGCGTCCGCATCAAAGGACTTGCAGGATCCATCAGGGGATAAAACACCTTGTTCGCACATGTCGATGAACATGTCGGGGGCTGTGAGAAGACTGCTACCGCCAACAAGCGCCGCAGTGCACTCTCCGGAGCGAACGGCCACACAAGCTTCATGCAGGGCGATCAAAGATGATGAACACGCTGTGCGTACGGTCATGCTGGGTCCCTTCAGATCATACTCGTACGAAATGCGGTTCGACAGTGCAAAGTCACCGGAGCCGGTTGGTCTATATGTGCCGCGGTTCAGCGGGTCTCGAGACATCTCGAGCAGCCAATCTTCAGCATAGGAGCCGATGTAGGTTCCTACTCTGCTTCCGCGGCAGTTAGTTTCACCGGCGCTCTCTAGACACTCCCGAGCAATCTCTAAGAGAAGGCGCTGCTGGGGGTCAACCCGCTCCAGCTCAGATTGTGCCATGCCGAAGAAGGTTGTGTCCAAAGCTGCGATATCTATGCTTTCATCTAGAAAGTAGCCATGACGAGTCGTCATGTACCCCTTCTTTCCGGAAGCAGAGTATAGAGCTTGGT
Organism: Calonectria hawksworthii; assembly: GCA_020975415.1. Taxonomy (NCBI): domain Eukaryota; kingdom Fungi; phylum Ascomycota; class Sordariomycetes; order Hypocreales; family Nectriaceae; genus Calonectria; species Calonectria hawksworthii. The sequence goes on along the minus strand of JAHXZK010000013.1, from coordinate 1,306,779 downwards.
AATCAAATCTTGACTTGGGAATAAGAGTTTGGGCATCCTTTTTGTTAATCAAAAAGTCCCAAAACTCAGCAGGGGTTGAGATTCCGCCTGATAGGCGAAGCGCCATGCCGCATATTGCGATTGGGGTGACTGGAGCACTTGAATAGGCTCCATGCCTTGAATTGTTGGTTTCGGGGATGCTGGTCGCGCCCGGCTAATAAATTCTGATTAGGGACTGGATTTATAGGCGGATTTGGTGGATAGAGGAGGAGAGAAGAATACTCACTGCGGGGTTTCCGTCATAAGGGTCGAGATATGGAGCCATCGCTAAATGAAATGGTAGGGAGAAATGTTTGTCGAGTTTAGACAGAACCGAGCCGAAGAGAAATATAGCGCGTTATTTATGTTTAGTATCATGGCGTCTGTACGACCTCGCCAAAGAGCGAGTAGGCCTAGTTTGGAATGCATGTATCGCTAAAAATGGTCACAATGATCCTACACTGAACCTGCAGAGCCAAGGACATGCAACTGAGACCTATAGACACCGATTATTGGCTTGGGTTTGTCGAATTATGCAGTGCTTTTGGATACGTGTTCGCCACTCGTGGTGAAATGCTTTTGTGCTAGCTACTCTAAGGCAATGCCGAGATCCATTCGCTGCACCACGACGCACATAAGAGCTGATACGGAAGACAAGCCCCACTTCGCTCTCCACGGGACTTCCGCGCCGCATAGGAACAAGCCAATGGTCAGTCTCAGCGAAGCCTAGGTAGTTCCCACCCTTGCTGGACCGCCCATGTAAAATGTTACCAATTGTAGTGATTGAAGGCGCTCCCATGCCCAGAGCTAAGCCACTGGGAGTTTTTACCGAAGTACTTAGCCGTCTTACAGCCTACGTGGATATTTTGGCGACCGCCTTGCCTGCATTTGGCTGAAACCCCGTGCCTTGTGCAGATTCAAAGATTGCGGCTGAACATGTTTGGTTCAGCTCACTCGACAAGCGGGCAATCTATTGAATGCTCTTGCAGATGCACAACAAGCATACTCGTCAATCAAACCCACCGACGCATCTGTAGATCTCAGCTGGGGTGGCGTCATTCTCCACCTATACTACCACTTAGCCCGATAAGATGCATTGGCGATACAGATCCGGGAGAGATTGAAGTACACAAAACATGGCGAACCAATTTTTTATTCGATCTCATTCATGATTTTTATTAAAAGAGAGGCGTCCTATGAGCCGGAAATCTCAGTGACTCGCTAAAATGTCACAGCAAGCTTAGTACAAATGTCGTATCTATGATCTAATAGTACGAGGATCATTCAGAGTCTGTCGTGTCTGAATCTCGTACCTCGTAAGCCGTCCTCCATATCACCTTGCCAGCTGCGGGGTCCATGATGACCGCGTAGTGCGTTTCTTCGTTGCTGATTTCTTCGTGCTTGATAAAACGGACCACGTCAGCGAGAGTAACTGCTTGGCCAGTCACAGAGTACTTCCGACTGCAAGCGCTGGTGCACTGTTGCCACATGTCGTCAAGTCGTGCTTTTCTATCAAGTGATAGCGCAACAATGTCAGACATGCCAATGGCGTCTTCTGATTCGGCCAGTTCCTCTGCAGCTTCCTGCAGCCGCGCGGGATCGGCTTCGTCACAAGCGTCATGGTTGTAAGCAGTGAGAAATGTATCCGAATCCCGGACGGAAGCATGGTGGTGATCCTTTTCAACAATGAAAACGCGATCTGGTGTGCAAAAAATCAGGTATGCTGCAGTCGAGGCTGATTTTAGTTGTGCGGACAGAATGGCCTCCATGTCGACAGCCCCGTCCTCCATCTTTTCCTTTTGTGTCATTGCTGATTTCTTTGAACTTTGTTGTATCTTTTTGTCTGACCCGCTATCCTCCATGAGAATACCGCGTAAAGCACTTGAAACGGATTGTCGGAAACCCAGGACCACCATGGCCTGGTGCCAGCGGAATGAAAGCCTTTGCCACTTTGATGTTCGGGAATGGTAAGGCCTAAAGTTTAAGCTCATACTCAGGCTTTTTCTCACGCCAGTCAGCACTCCAACGTATCCAAAATATGTCACTGTTGTCGCCACAACAGGCCCTCCCTGATGGCGAACAAAGTCAAGCTCGACAATGATGTTCCGTAATCGGTCCATCCCCCAGTCAAGCGTCCGGAAGTGCAACATCCTCGGCGTTCGTTCGGAGGCAGCTCTCTTTGGTTCAATGGTACGGACCCCGCCGCTTGTGCAGCCTAGCAGCAGGTCCAGCAGGACATTGAAGGCGACGAGGACGTGCATCGGAATGGAGGTGGCCTTAGAGATGCCGGCGATCTCTCGCGACTCCTCATCGACGTATAATCGGCGTAGGGTAAGCCGAGCGATGAGCGCGAGCCATCGTCCACCTCTATAACCAGCTATATCGCGAAGAAGCTCATAAAATACCCCCGGTAAATCGCATGTGTCTATTTGTTGCTGGAAATGCGGCACGAGGTGGACATAGCGCTGCTCGGGCGGTTGAGACAGATCAATAACAAATTTTGGGATGTTCATTTTACTTGCAGAGGATGGAAAGGTGGCATTACGAGCGTAGTAATGATTATCATGGAGGTATAATGTCATCAAGGTAGAGTGATGCCTACGAGGCGTCTCTTAACTACGTCATAAGATCACAGCCAATCAGATAGTGGTTTGGATGGAATGCGGGGCACAGTGTGTGTTGAGCAATTACTGTTATGCGGATGACTTGCATTTCCGGCTGACAGTAAGCATCTGCCTAACTAAGTACCTAGATGATCTTGATCTTGCTGCAGGATAGCTTTTCAAACGCTGATTCGGCGGGCGTCTGATAAAAATGATAAACACTCAACGGGTCCACAACATCACCGCTGCCCAACCCCTGCTCTCCTTCAACATCCCTCTTGGCTGTGCTGTCGCCGTCAAGCTGAAGCTTACTCAGATTCTCTGTCACATCTGCAGATTGATCTTCAGAGCTTTTCCTGCCGCCTCTAGATATATTGGGCATGTTTCTGGCAGCCGTGTCGATCTCTTGGTCGCTGACAGCGTCACCTACTTTGAACACCAGCGGCAAAGCAATGGAACCAGAAACTCTGAGGTGACCTGCTCGGGTAAAAACACCTTCGGAATCGGTCTTTTCCAATAGCAGGGCTTCGAGGTTGAGTTCGCTGTCCTTAGTTTGACGAGATAGAGAAATGAAGAAACAGAACCCATTCCACTCTTTCGTTTCGCCGACAGCTTTCTCTTCGGTGTTTTTACCACCTTCTTGAGCCTCTTCTTCCCCTTCCTCTTGGTAGTCTAGATCGTATGAGAACGCAGGGCCTGATGGAGATCCGATCAAATTATCCTCATGCTCCCTGTCACTACCATCGACGTACAAGACCTGACGGTGCGTCCTGCTAGGCAAGTACCATCGATCAGCCTCATCGACGTCGCTCGGAACAGGCGTCCTGACCATGCGAATGCGTCTCAGGAAGCCCTCAAGTTCTATGTAACCACCCGGCTTTATCGTGCCGAATGGCGAGGAGGTGGTGGGCGTGAGATTGATACCGCAGACGCGAGATATCGGATGCTGAAAATCGGCATACGATTTCGGGATCACGCCGAAGGAGATGGCTGATCCCAACGATAGCCACGACCATGATGGGGCAACGTACATTTCTTTGTGACCATCCTTTTTCTTTATCGGGTCGGAAGTTGACCACAACAGGGCTGTGGGGAGGCTTGATGACCAGTAACCAGCGGCATAGCTGTCTCCTGGGAACAAAGACGCATATTCGATCGCCAAGCCCGCCAGCGCTGGCAGCCGGTCCGTCTCAAAGGTCAGGGATTTGACAGAGAAGTCTTCGCAGAGCTCCAGCCACGAGTGAAGCTTGGCCTTGCGATCGCTCCCGTCCAACAGACGGGATGGCTCGTACTTGTTCACATCCAAGAAGCGCGAGTCGAAAGGGGAGCCCGCCGAGTAGGTCTCGCACGCGCAGTATGGCTCCTCGGCGCAGCATTCCCAGAATACCTCATCCTTGGTGAAATGCAGGACTCGTCGGGCCAGTTGTCGCTCCTGGAAGACCCAGGCACGCCGCGACAGAGGTGCTGCCGTGACCCACTCGAAGATTTTGTGCTCGTCCATGGCAACCCACCACGACTTCTGCAGATTGGCGAGTTGAAGCTTAAAAGGCGTCACCTTTGCTGCAGCACGGTCCCGGAAGCAGCCCTCTTGGGCATCGTCTGAGGCGTCAGCCGAAATGTTTAGTAATCCATACTTGTACACGTTGCACATGAGCAGGGCCTCGTAGTTCCAGTCAGACATGCCTGGCGAGTCCTGGATGATGCACAGCGAATCTATCCATAGCCAGCGCACTTTTTTGTAGAAAGTCAGCTGCAGTTGTCATGCGTGGTGGATAATTCACTCACCGTTGAACCACTGTGCTATTTCCATAGCATCTCGTACCAAGGGCGGCAGCTCATCGAACGCGATCCCCTCCAACATGTACGTAGTCTTGTTCTCTTCCAGGAGGCGCGGCAATTTGGACTCGCGCCAGTCACCCCAGCAGTGACTGAGCGTGATATATGGTGGTTTGGTATCAAAGAGTTCGGCACTTTCCGCTGTGGAAACGATCTTGACCATGCCGCCAGGCTTAGCGTTGCTCAGGTCGACAAGTCGTGTCGGCAGCCACGACGACGCTTCCGTAACGCACGCTTTGTGGATTCCACCCTGGTTGCTCATGCAGCGATCCAGCCAGTCCACCGCCATATCCTTTGCGCATCTCGTATTAGAACCCCTGGGCACAACTTCAACTTTGCTTGGGGGTTCAGTATCGTCGGTAGGCGCTTGAACTGAGAAAAGCGCGTCGCTCATTGGAGACGGCCAAAAGCGCAGTTTGAAGATTGACCAATAGGTTTTGTTGGTCCGCTCCGGCACTGAATTCGGCGTCAGACAACATGCCAACCGCGTGTCCTCGGGCTCCTCCGCCTCGGTGGGAGAAGAGCCAGCGTCCTCGATGCTCGTGCTCAAGACTAGTTCGACTCGACAGTCTTGCATGATCTCGAGGCGAGTTAGATAGACGGGATTCACGTGAGCCGATATGACAGAGCACAGATGGCAGCCATCCATCCGCGCGCTCTCGAGCGACAAGAGATTCCAGTGCAGGACAACATTAGGCGGCAGCCTGTCCGTTTTTTCGTACCGGTTAGGGACCGTCTGCTTCTCTTCTATGAACTTTGCAAGATGGCCCAGGGCACTAAGGCAGGCGTTGCAAAGGTTCTGATTTGACTCAACGCTGACCAGCTCAGCATCCTGAGTGCGCTGTGGTCCATCGCTCTTTCGGGCAATTCCCAGCGCCCCATCGTCGCCAAGTTTGGTCTCGAAATCGTCATCACTGACTGGCCTTGGCTCAAACGACGGCCTGACAGGGAAGAACTCAGCGTCCCCTTTCCTCAAGGCCCCTGGATGCATAAGCATCATCAGGTCTATCTTGTCGTTCATAGCCCTCACGCGATTGGCGTTGATCATCTTGAATTACGGCAACCGTGCCCGGGTGTCTTAGATAAAGTTCAGCAGAGTTACTATGTGGTCAACATTAGATGCGAAGTGTAATTCGTACGGCAGATGAAACTTACATTCGTTCTTCTCGTAGCAAGAACAGGTTGTGCTCACTTGATTTTCCCGAATCTTTCTAAACCCTGCTCGTGGTGGGTCGCGTGGTGCGGGGAATTCGCTTGGCTGCCCTGACTAGCTGCTTTGAGTCCTTGACGCACTATGTTACTTGGTCTTCTTTCCGCCTCCTGACGTTCTCAAATAACCAGTCTGTTGGTTCTGGCATTCAAGGCGGGGTCCAGAGGCGTCAGACATCCCAACAACCTATTATATAAGAGCTGCAACCGCCTGGTAGGCGCCGCCGTTTTAGGCAGCCATGTGAGGCAGCTTAAACTGGGTCAACTAATGCAGTCAGCTGACTAGCCGATCTTGAGGTCTTTGCAACCCATCAACCCATCTAAGATCGCTTCTCGGTGGCATTCTTGCTTACGTCACAGTCGGTGTGGTCGATCAATTCGCATTTTGTTGCTTGTCAGCTGTCTTATCTGTTGCAAATTCAATCAACTACACCACTGCATGGTTGCCACATATCGCCAAGACATAGATTGTTGGAAGATCAACGAATAGTTCTCCACTCTCTGAAGCACTCTGGCTTGCGGCTGAATGTCACTCACACATCACACGCACAGCCACCCCTCCCTCGTCTACTCCCAAAACCATATTCAGGCGTCCTAAACATCACACAGGTAAATAAGTTGCATCTGGAAACTCACACAGACATTTTCATATGAATTTATTCGTTATGTGCACATGAGGCAAATCTGTTGACTGCATCTCAAATAAAGGTATTTACGAGTATACAGTTGAGCTGACCTACCTCCCCTGGTCTGACCCGACCAACGCCCCACTTTTACAGTAGGTGCGCTGACCTATGTCCCATAGGTCAGCTAACCTAGTGCCTTGCCTCCTTAAATTTAACTCTCCTAATTATTTTTTATTCCTCTTTTTATTCCTTTTAATCTTATTCTTATTTTCTGCCAAAGTAATACTAAATTAATTTCTATTACCTACTAATAGAATTATTTATAAATTAATTTAACCTTATCCTATATACTATTATACCTAGCTTATATATAATTAATTTTAAATTAATTTACTATATTTTTATATAAGTAGTTAAAGGTATATATAGCCTATTATAAGGGTAATTATAGGAAATAGTTTTTTAGTATATTATTATTTAAGAAAAATAAGATAAGTAATTTTAAAGTATTTTTAAATTAATTTAATAATAAGGTAAAGAGAATATTTAAAGATTATTTTTAAAAAAGTTTTTTATTAATTTATTTATAATAATAAAGAAATATATAATTATATAAATATTTTTAAATTAATTATAAATTAATTTTAATTTATTAGATTAATTATTTTTTAATTAAATTAAATTTATATATATATATAAAGTATTATTAAGATATTAAAATTAAAAATTATAGTTAAGATATAAATAATATTAATAAGAATTATATAGTATATAATAAGTCTTTAGTATAGATTATTTATAAATATATATTAAATTAATTTAGTAAAAATTCTATATATAATTAATAAAGATTATATATAGCTAAAATATAATAAAAAAAAAGTCTATTATTAATTTATTTAATTTTATTTTTATTTTATTTAAGAATTAATTTTAATATAAAAAGTAAAAGACTATATAGCCTTAGACTATATAGTCTAAAGCTTTATAAATAAAAATTTATAAATAACTAAAATTATTTACTTTACTTATTTATACTTAAAAAAACTATTACTTTATAAGTATTTTAGAATTAATATTAAATTAATTTAATTTTTTTATATTTTTAAATTACTTAATCTAAGTTTAAATTAAGAATTAATATAATAAATATATATAAATTATATAAAATAAAATCTTATAAATTATTTTATATTAATTTTAAATTAATTTAACTTTAATTTTCCTAGGCTTTTATTTTTTTAAAATATAAATTAATTATATTATTTAAAAGTAATATATAATTAATTTAGATATTAAAAAAGTATTTACTAATATTACTTAATAATCTACTATTATATAATTAGAATAAAGTATATAATCTTCCTAAACTAATTTAAAAGTAATTACTATACCTAAGACTCTTAATTTTATTAATAGCCTTGCTAAACTAAATAAAAAAAATATAATTATTATTATAGAAATAAACCTATAAAAGATTATTAGATAAATTCTAAAGTAATTTAGAATTATTTTCTTTTTTAATAAATAAGAGTTTTTAGCTATACTTTATTATATTACTATAAAACTTAATAAAAATAATACTTTTAATAAATTTGAAATATTTAATTTATACTTTTTGCCTAAGAAAGCCTAGGAAAGTATTTTTATTGTATATAAATAGATTATTATAAAGACTACTTAGGATACTATTACTAATAATATTTCTAAATTTATTTTTAGTTAATTCTAAATTAATTTAATAGTACCCCCTAGATAATAAGGGAATTAGGCTAATTTGCTAGTAATATAAAAAACTTAAGTATTTTAGAATTAATTTAATATTAATTTAGTATTAGCTTAGATAATAGGGTAATTAGATTAGTTTAATAGTAATATAAAATATTCTAAAGTAATTAAGAATTAATTTACTATATTAAATTAGTAAAGATATTATATTTTTTATATAGAATTTAGCTAGTCTAGCTTAGCTAACTATAATAAATATTTAAGATACTAAGGCTTAATTAAATCTGAATTTTGTGTCTTTTTTTTTGAGCTAAAAGTGCTTTTAAATTGATTTTAAATTAATCTTTTATTAATATATTATATATTTCTTTTTTAATTTATTTAGAATTAATTTAATAATAGACTTTTATTATTAGTTTACTTATTTAAATACTTTTCTTAGACTTTTTTAGTCTTTTTAATTTTTTTTTTAATTTAATTTGTTTTTTTAATAAAGTTAATTTTTTTTTCTTAATAGTAATTTCTTTTTTTTTTTGCCTTAGGGTAAAACCTTTTTTATTTATATATTAGTCTTTTTTTTTTTTATGGCTATGCTAATTTTATTAAAAGCTTTATATAAATGTCTTTTGCTATAGTAATATTAATTATGTTTTAATTAATTATTAAATTATTTCTAAATTAATTTAGAGATTATTAAGAAAAGCTTATTCTTAATTCTTTATATATATATAACCTTTTTAATTAGTACTTTGACTTCTTAATCTAGATATATTAGATGAGGATACTTATGATAATAATGAAATTATTTTAATATTATTAGTAATAAGATTTTCCTTTAAAGATTATTATGATATTTTGATAATAGTTTTTCTTATTAAAGCTTTATTATGATTAATCTGTTGTTAGAGTTGAGTTTTTTGTTTTTTTGCTAAGGAAAATTAATAAAATTAATTTATAATTACTTTTTAATTATTTGCTTATTATTTTGCTTAATATATCTTTAGAATTAAGCTATAATAGACTTATTTTAATATCTAATTTAAACTTTAATCTTTTTAAAGGTCTTATTAGTTAATATTAATATATAATTATAGTTAAAGGAATTAAAAAGAAAGTTAATAATATAATATTAGAAATAGATTTTAAATTACTTATAAATTAATATAATCCTTTAACAAAATATATCTTCTATTCTAATAATAAGATATCTTATATAATACCTTAACTATATTTATATATATAGACATATTATACTAATTTTCTAAATTAATATTATTATAGGCTAAATTAAGTCCTAATTAAATAATTAGGTTTTTCTTATATTATGCCTAATAAAAAAATTAAGATTTTACTAAATATTATAAAATCTATTAACTATTAATTTATAAGTACTTTAGAAATACTTATACTAAATTTAATTAATTACTTATAAATATTCTTATTAGCTTAATATAGATAATAATAAAATTATAAGATTATAATAAGAATTATTACTAAGATTCTTATTATATAGTAATTTAATTTTATATTAAAAATAAATATAGTAAAACCTAATACAATAAATAACTTATTAACTTTAAGATCTTCCTTCTAAATCAATAAAATTAATAAAATAATTTCCAAATCCTTTTTAATTAATTAAAAAGTAATTTATTAATAATAAAATATTATTTACTAATTAGATTTTTCTAATCTTAGTTAATAATAATATCTATTAAACTATAACCCTTTAAATACTTTTAAGATATTTTAATTTAATATTGTGTAGGAGTTGTGAAATATTAAGGAAAAACCACATACAAAGCCGCTCTAAGGGGGAGGTTGAGTTTAGGGTAAGTTAGGGCCTCTTAGGGCAAAAGGTATTAAATTCAAATAACAAAACAATAGCTATATTAGTTATTATCAAATAAATCAAAATATAGTCATAAAATCATTTAATCAAATAGTCCCTCTTATAAGAACCTTCAAAATCAGTCTAAAAAATATAAATTAAAATAAAGCTACTATCTAAATCTTAGTATTAAAAATACCAGGCTTTTATCGCCAAAATCAGTATTATAACCAACTAATTAATATATAGGTTAACACTATATTCTTCTATTATTCCATTCAATTAATATATATTTATCCTCAATATACACCTCCCTATATGATTTTAGCCTATCCTTAAACATATAAAACCACATTAATAAATTTTTCAATATAAATAAAAAAATAAAAATAAATAAGATAAGATATTATTTAATTAAACCTATAAAATAATTATCACTAAATAATCTACTCTATTATAAATATTCTAACTAAATTCACTTATCCATTAGCTATAAAATACTTTTACCCTATCTTGCCTATTTAGCCTAGCAGTAACAAGTAATAGTATATTTATCTTATAATTAATTTTATTCTTATATAAAGGCATATTAATTCCTCTTGCTAATTATAAGCTCCCTTAAAGCTTTCTAAGTACCTTTATTTACTATTCCTTAAGGAATATATATAGCCTAAGTCTTAGATATAGGTAATTCCAAGGTAATTTATCCTTTAATCTTTAGTAAATTAATTTAATTAAATATATTCCGACTTAATTTTTTTTTTATTTTCTTAATATTCCTTTTAAATATTTTATTAAATTATTCTTAAAATTCCTTAGTAGTAAAAAAGTATTTAATTTTATCCTTAATCTACTCTATATTCTTAATTATATAGGCTATAGGCAAAGATTCTAAAAAGACTCTAGCACAATTAAGTTTATACTTAAGCTTATTTAATTATTCTAATCTAATAATAAATAAAGGTAGAGATATAATAGACTAACTCTAGCATAAGTATTAACCTTCATTTATTCTAAGACTATAAAGCAATTATATAGTTTTCGACCTAGTATGGTTAGATGGATTACCTAGATATCCTACTTTATTCTATGGCTTATTATCTTATACTTAGAGTGCATATTAAATAGCAAAATAAGTTACTAGATATTTATATTAGAAAATATATTAATTAAGTATAAAATCTTTAGTATTTTTCTTTCCTAATTTAATTAAGGAATCCTTAGGGTTTATCTTGGTTTAATTGGATGGTCTTGCTTGGCTAGATCCCTTTTATTGATTGCCTTTGCTATTAATATCATTATAGATACTTAGATCCTAATCTAGCTTTTTTTCCCATACTAAGGTATCCAGATTTAGCCTTTTCTATCCTATTATCTAGAAGTCTATAATCCTAACTCCTTACTAGGCAAATATATTAATATATTTAAGCTTTACCTTAAGGAGTATTAAGTAATTAATATAAGTAATATTTTAGTTAGAGTATAGTAGAAAAACTTAAAGATCCTAAGAATATATAGTTTTATTGGCTTTATAACTAAATTTAGGCTTGTATATTTTAAAGACTATGAATTACTAATTACTAAGGTTAGTAAATATTTTATTAGTAGTATAAGAATCTTTAGGATAAGAAGATATTTATTTGATTGAAGAAGGCTGTATAAGTCTAGAGCTAAGTTTGAATACATAGTCTTACATACCTAGCTTTTCTAGGACTACTACTTAGAAAAAGTCTCTAATAAATAGAAGACCTTCCTTATAAGTATTTTATTGCTAGGGGGCAATAGGCTAGTCTCTATAGATAAGGTAGGATATGGTAAATAGCCTGTTTTTTTCTTTTAAGTTAAATATAATGTTTTTGACTCTATAGGTCTATATAAGCTTATAATAATTTAAATTAATTTAACCATGGAAATTAAACTATAGAGTAAAGATAATAAGGTAACCACTTTCCTAACTACTCTTTTAGGGTATTATTGGCATTCCATAGATAAAGAAATCATAAGAGAATATAGCATTAGCCAAAGCTTCTTAAAAGGCATACCCTATAGTACAAAGTCAAAGATCTTAATTATTATTATAAAGATTATTATAAATATATAATTAACTTAATTCCTTATTAAATAAGATAATCATAAAATAATTAATATATTTGAATTATATAATTATAGTAAAGAATTACTTATTATATATAATAAAATAAAATTATTAACTAGATTTATATCCAAATATCTTACTTAGATTACTTTAAAATAGGACTCTATAGGCATCCTTAGACAGAATAAGAATTAATTAAATAGTACTATTATTCTTATTTTTAAAAGGCTAAGCATTTTTAAATTAAAGTACACTAGGTAGTACTAGGACTATATCTCTTATATTATTTAAAAGAATATATATTATAGTATTAAGCAAATTATAATTAGGATTTACCCTTTTGTATATACCAACTACTATATTAAATAGGTTTTATTTATAAAATGGTTTACTATAGAAATCCTTTATATAAATAATAAGTTTAAAAAGGCAATTTTTATGGGTATATATAATTTTATTATTAATATTAAAAGGCTTATTAATTAAGGAAAGATAAATAGAGTACTTTTAATCTTAGTAACTTTAGTTAAAGTAAGATTAAAATTAACCTAGTTAATATTTAAGTATTTTAGTAAAGAGAAAGAAAGTATATTTTTTATTATTATTAATAAGACCTTTAATACTAAATTCCTATACTATATATTCTACTTAATAGGCTATCTTATAATTATAGGCATAAAAGTAATTATTTCCTTTAGGATAATCTATTAAATTAAATATTTTTAGTTAATCTGTAAGTTAAGGGGACTTTATTAAAGTAGAATTATTTGATTAAATGCAAAGGAGGCTATTCTTAATATTAAAGCAAGAAAGCAAGGAGGTTTATTAGTATAAGTAAGTATAATCTAGGGAGTATAGCTTATAAGTAGTAGATCTTTGGTAAGAAATAATATTTTTTTATTATTATAGATAAGGTAGAAGATAAGAATATAAGTTTTAGACTTAGTAGGCTTTTAAAAGAATAATATAAACTTATAGAGGTAGAGTAATTGGCTAATAGTTGTTTAATATAATTATTGCTTTAAGAAAATAAGAAAAATAGTATTATTAATTGGATTAGCATAGGTAAAGGCTTGTGTATGTATATGTATGTATAGGAAGGCTTTAAGGAGTTTAACTTAGCTTATTTAAGCCTTTTTATTTATTATCTTAGGCATTTGCCTTTATTTAGTAAATTAAGCTTATATTAAGCTTTTTTCTAATTAGCTTATATAATAATACTAAATCTTATTTTACTTAATCAAATACTTATACTTATTTCCTTTATTATATACTTTTTATTAAGCTTTTCTTTATTACCTATACCTTTAAACCTTTATATTTACCTCCTTTACCTTTTATTATTATATTAAACCTTAATTATTTAAAGTACTTAGAGGTAGCAAAAAAGAAAACTTAAGCTTTACTTCTAAATATTTTTTTAATTATTTATTTCCCCCCTAAGGTTTATCTTAGGTAAAATAACCCTTTGAGTTCTAGTAATTATACTAATACTTATACTAATAATATTCATATCTATCCCAATACTTAAAGACTTATATATAATAATCTTATCTTCCTTAATTTCACTTAATCTAATAATTTTATATATTATAAATCTAAAATTCCTTAGACTTCTAGCTATATTCTTACCTTACCTTAGACTACCTTAGTATACCTCTCTATATTAAGATTACCTTTAAAGATAAAAGCCTATAGTAAATTAAAGAAATAACAATTAACTTTTTTATAGGCCTTTATAGTAATACTATCCTTACTAAGGATATTAAGTGCCTTTATATAATTGAACCTTTTATTCTCTAACCGGTCTATATCCCTACAACTTATACTTTCTATAATAGGTATTTTATATACTAAGTTTATAAGTAACTAAAATATCTTAAAGGCCTCTTAATCTCTCTTATTAATTATACTAATCCTATATACTATAATTAATATATTTATTTATATACTACTATAATAATTATTTACTAAGAGTATATCCTAATACCTTTTTCTTTTTACTATTTAGCTAAAAGGTTTTTTAATAATTAGTATTCTAACTATACTTAAAATAATTACTCTAATTATAATTAGATTAGGTTCTTTGGTTACTAATTTAATAGTCCTTTAAGTATTAGTAAGAATAACCTCCTTTTTTAGGGCAAGGATATTAAGTTTATATTTACTAAGTATAGTTCTATTAAGCCTTATTTTCTTAATTATAAAATATACCCTTATATTTTTTATAAGCTTATTTATAATCTCTTTAGAAAGATATTAAAGTCTATTATTGATTAGGCTAAGAAGGCAATTACAAAGGATAGGAAAGAAAAGTATAAGGGTTTTAAGGATATTGTAGATAATCTGAACTAGGTAATTGTATAGTAATGTTTAATTGATTAAATTTTATTTTACTTATTTAATTATCTTATCCTATGTAGTACTATATTTAGTGCTAGTATCTATATATCTATAGTATAGTATCTATCTATTTATCTATAGTTTTTTAAGTATCTAATAGTTAATTTACTATATCTAATGGATTATTTAGTATATTTTTACTATATTCTTAGATTATTTATCCTAAGTCTTTAATAGTTTGGGAATTTTAGTATTAGATCTTAGAGTACTAAGGATATTTCCTAAGATTAGCCTAAGTTTTTATTCTTAGGTATATAATCCTAATTTTAAATTAATTTAATAATTTATATAAAATTATTAAAATTCTATAGTATTTTTTTTTTATTTTAATACTTTTTAGGTAAGTATTATGGTTTTTCTTTTTATCTTTATACTTATAATTATAATTCTATATTCCCATTTTACTATCCCTTTCTTATACTAATAAAAATAATATCTATTTTTGCTAATAGGATAATATAATTATTGGTTATTAATTCTCTAGTATTATACCTTCTATTACTTAAATATATATAGTAATTAGATCTTAATCTTTATTACTTTAGCTAAATAACTATATAGGTATAAATAGGACTTCTTATTTTTATTAAAAGATTTCTTTTATTCTTTATTATTAGTATTATTACTATTACTTAATTAATTAAATAATTCTTTACTTAGGCTTATATAATCTTCTCCTTCTAAGCTCTTAGTTATTTTATTGCTAGGGCTATACTATTACTTACTTTTGTCTTTAATAAACTTTTTTAGGAAATTGCCGTATATTATTCTTTTTATTTTAATATTATCTAGAGATTTTAGCTTATAGGCTCTAATATACTTAGATTTAGAGAAAATATAAAATAGTCCTTACTATTTAGATTAAAGCTTTATCTTTTAATTTATATTAATTAATTATTATATATTATAGATAAGTACTAAATTTCTTTTTTTTATAGGTATTCTTTTAAGTTAATAATAATTGGCTTTATTTAATTAATTAGCTAGTTTACATCTATATATAGTAATATTCTACTAAGCTTATATTATATTTTCTTTATATTATTAAAGTATTCTAATTTAAGCTAAAAGTAGGTCTTCCTAAGAAAAGACTTAGTCCCAGTTAATTAATCATTATATTAGGGCAACTACCTTTAGTAAAAGGATTAGTTTTTATCTATAGAGTAGATAAAATGGTAAGAACCTATGTAAGGATTAAATAGTAGCTTGGTTAGCTAATAAGGCTTTATTTATCTTCTTTATTTATTATTTATTATTATTATTTTTATGTTTTTTAAAGTAGGTTATTAATAATGTGTAATTGGCTTTAATAAGGCTATTTGCCTTTAAGTTATAGGCTAAAATCTAAATACAGTAAATTCTAAGCTTATTTAATATAGCTTTAAGTCCTTTTAATTATTTTCTCCTATTATCTAAAATAATTATTAAGATTATCCCAAAACAATAAATTACAACTAATAAGAACTTCTTTGCAATTACAGCATTAAGGTTCTTAAGTACCATAGCTTCTACCTAACCAATTAAATTATAATAGGCTTTAATTAGATAATAATAATCATTATTAATAGGAAAATACTATATATTAAAATAGACCTTTATTATTAGGTATATAAATCTTAATAAGATTACTAGCTCTTAGGGTTACTATAGTATATATATTTAATAAACTAAGTACTATTAAACTATATCTCTTATATTAATCTATATACTAGCCTAAAAGTATTATTTTTATAGAAAATTATAAGTAATTTCCCTTCCTTTATACCCTAATTTAATATAAATAAGCCATATTAGCTTTTATTATATTTCCTTATTATTAATAATAAATTAGGATTCCTTATACTAATACCTTAGGCATTACTAGAGTTATTAGCCTTCCACAAAATACATTTTTACTTTATTTCTAAGCTTAGCATACTCCTTAGATATTAAATTAAATAGTCTCTCTAACATAAAAAAGAATTACACTAGTCTCTTAGCTTCCAGCAAATACCCTAGTATAAGATAAGACTTTGGCCTATCTATATAGTCTCCTATAGTAACTATATTAAGATAAAGATCAATAAACTTATTAATATCTATTTCTATAGCTATATCTATTTAATTAGATGGTCCCTTAGGCTTTTAAGATAGCCTATTAGCTACAGTATTAGCTTTTCCAGGTATATAATAAACCATAAAGTCAAACAATATAATATAGCTCAACCAACAAATAACCAAAGCTCTAGAAATATCATTAGCTCTTCCATTAAGTTAATAAACAAATACTTATATATTAATTTCTAATATAAACCTAACTCCATAAATTAGACTCCTTAGTCTTCTAACTACAAAAAGAACAACTTTACATTCCCACTTAATAATATTATATTTCGCCTTAGCACTAGTCTATATACCTAATTCAAAGTACACAGGATATTATTTTCCTTCAAAGACTTACATTAAAATATAACCCCATTCAATTAAACTAGTATTAATCATAAGAATAATCTCTTCTCCTTACTCTAAATAATTTAAGATAATTAAAATAAATTAAGATATTAATTTAGCTTTAAGAGTATTAAGGGCTTTCTACTACTCAAGTCCCCACACAAATTCAACATCTTTCTTTAATAAAAATATAAATAGCTTTATAATCCAAGTAAAATACAAAATCCACTACCTATAGTACCCAATAAGTCCTAGGAAAGCTTTAACATAATTAATATTACTATAGTCAATCTACTCATTAACTTTAATAATCTTATCCTCTACTAATCTCCTATCATAGGTTTCATAAAGATATTCTACTATAATAGCAGTTTTCTAATAAAACTAGGATTTTCCTTCTACTATAGTATAATTAACAAGCTCTATATAAATTAATACTTTATTAATATTAACTAAATATTTAAGAATATATTTCCATATTCTAAGTAAAACTTCTTTATTATTATATATTATATTTAGCCCTTTAATAATAATATTATCTAGAAATAAGCAATAGATATTAGAAATTAAATTAAATAAGATCCTAGTAATAACTTTAATAAACTAGGCAATAGAATTTATAGCTCCTTATAGCAGTATATATATTCTTAGCAAGCCAATAGGCATATTAAAGGTCATTATATCCCTGCTTTTCTCATCTAATAGTATTTAGTTATATTTTAAAAAGAAGTCAAGTAGTGATATTATTTAGTATATGCTAAAGTTTAAGGAGAACTCTTTAGTACTAATAGGCACTAAGCTATTATAAATTATATATTTATTTATCTTTATTACTAAGTTAATCAAATAAAGCCCATTATTTTTTTTAGTAATAAGAAACCATAGATTCCTATAAAAGATATAACTTTCCTCTAAAATACTATACTTTAACCATATTCACAATAACTTAATAACTTTATTTATAAGTCCTCTTAGAATTAAGATATTATCTACTTACTATACCTTATACTTAATAACTTATATAGTTTAAAATAGTATTATATAAAAATTAACTTTCCTATATTCCTCGAATTTCTAGGTAAGTATAGCCTTCTTATTATAAAGTATTTACTTAAAAATCTTTTATTTTTCTTCTATAAATATCTTATTTATTTAATCTAATAATACTTTAAGTTAATTAGGCTTTAGTCTTAATCCTTTCTCAATAAAAAAGAATTTTAGGATAATATACTTAGAATAAGGAAAATCTTTTTCTAAGAGGCCTTATACTTTATTCCATTTATTAATAAACCAATAAAAATTTCCTTTAGGGATAAAACCATCTAAAGGGATATTATTCTTTAGATTTATTTTAATTTTTTTTTTCTTATAAAGGGTATTAATTTTAATTGACTTTTGCATTAGTTTGGGGCCATACTTTAGTTAATTAAGTTCTTTCTTTACTATATCTAAATCCTTTATATAGCTTTTAATAGCTATTTTAAATATTAGCTTATAGATTTCTTTTACTAATTAATGGTTAATGTACTAAATTAATTTATTATTAATATCTAATTCTAATATATTACTAATATTAGCTAGATTAATATAACTTTTATTAGTACTTTCTAATTTATTCTCTAGACTAATCTTAGATTTAAAAAGAAAATTAATATTTATTTTCGGCTAAATGAATTATTTACGCCCAAACCTAGGTTTATAAAGTTCCTATCTTAGGTTACTATATTTATATATAATAACTCAAATATCATTAATCTAACATTTTATAAGCATAATATTAGTCTTTAATATATAATTAAATATTAGCTTAGAAAATTAAATAAAGGGCATGCCTAAGATAAAAGGAATAATAGTATATCTATTAGGAGTAATATATATTTATTATATAATATATATATTTCCTATATAGATATTAACAATTATTTTGCTAATTATAGAGATTTTTGTGTTTAAGTAGAAGATTATTTCTATATATATAGGCGAATAGGTTAGGCTATATTGATTGGCTAGGTCCTTAGTAATAATATTCCTTTTAGAGCTGGAATTAATAAGTATCTTTATAGGTGGACTATCTACTTTTCCTAATTAAACTATAAGCTTTAGAAGATTTTAATATTAAGCTAGTATTTTACTATTAATAGTTATTAGATCTTTAAAGGCTATTATACTTATAAAAGGAATTATATTCTTGTTTATTAAGCTGTATAGGACTTTTCCTTGGATTTATCCTTTAAAGACCTTACTATTATTTTCTTTTATAAAATACTTATTAACCTATAATAACTTTATTAATTTCTTAATAAAGGTAAACTATACCTAGGGCTACTTAAAAACAGGTTTATTAAGCCTTGCTAGTCTTTTATACTCTTAAAAATTATTTTCTTAGATATTTAGTATAGTAAGATTAATATATAAAACCTTTGCCCTAGTATTATTTAATTAATTACCTTAGGACCCTTTTATATTATTATTATAGACCTAAATCTTATTTATTTTATTAAGGATATTTTAGTAATTCTTTGTATAAATATATATAAGCTTAGGATTAAGGGAAAAAAATTCTTACAAAAATAAATTAAACTTTTTACTTATACTTATCTTTCCTTAAAGCCTCTTAATAATCTTTCTTCTAATCTTTCCTAAGTCTAGAATAGCTTGTAATAAGTCCTTGGTTAAGGTTTTCTTAGCCTTCTTTCTCTTTCTTACTAATATAAAGAAATCCCTTTTCTTATTAACTACAATAGTAACTATATCTTTAGGTTTATTTGGCTCTTAAAAGACAATACTATAAGCCTACTTATATTTATATACATTAACTTATAGGAAAATAATTTAAGCCTTTTAATCTAATATCTTAAGGTCTTTACTTAATATTATAATATTAGTAAAGGCTTTGGGTAATAATCTATCTATATTAACCAGAATAAATTATGACTTATAGTTCTCTTTAATAAACTTATTAATTAATTATTATTTATTTTCCCTTAATTCTTACTTTTTTCTATTAATAAGATAATCCAATAATACTTCTATAGCTATATAAACCTTACTCTTAGGAAAGCTAAGTCCTTAGGTAATAATATAAGCCTTAAGTCTATTTTTTCTCTTAAATAGAAATATTAGCTTTAGGGGTATAAGGTAGTTTCCTATCTATAGGGATCTAAAGCTAGTCTTAAAGTATATTAGTTCTTTTTTTAAGTTAAAGTAATGCTTTGGATAGCTAGGAATACCATAATTAGGCTTCCTATAATTCTAATAATTATTATTTTAATAATAGGAAATAGTATTAATTATTATAGGATAATTTCCTTTTATTTAATTAAATAATACCTTATTTACTTATCTTTTATTAAAGTACTATTATATCTTATAAAATTAGGTTTTAAGATAGAGATTATTATTATAAATCTTAGAGTAGTTAATCTATAGTTTATAGATTTATTTAGTTAAGGTCTTAATTTATTTATCTTAAATAGCTTTCTTAATTGGCTATTTATACTTAATAATTATCTTTAGTATAGCTTTTTTAATAGGCCTTTAAGTTACTATAGCCTCTTTTTCTAGGGTAATAAGCTTAGATTATATATTAAGAAATTAATAGAGTTTAATCTAGAAATTAATCTTTATTTCTATTTAATTAAATAATACCTTATACCTAAGTTTAATAAGATTATTAGGTAATTGTTTATTATCTTTATATATAGCTCTTTAGACTATAAAGGGCAATATATTAAAGAATACCTTTGCCTAAACCCTTAAATCTCTTTATAAATTAGATTTAGCTTTCTTATACTAGTAAATATAATTATGTAGTTATTTTTTAATAATAATGATATTTTTAGAGGGAGTTTTGGGATTGAGTTTTGCAAGGTGGTCCTTAGGCTTATATAATTGCTTTTTATTATATTATTAGTAATAGCTTTTTAAAGCTTACTTAGCCTTTTTCTAGATATTATATTACTTAATCTTATAAGTAATTTTATATAAGACCTTAGGAGTATAATATTAGTTAAGGTATTCTATTTTAACTTTATTTTTAGCTTATTAGCTATTTATATAATAATTATAGTATTTAAGGAATTGGCTTATATTATAGCCATTAAACTTCTTAGTAAATAATATTATTATAAAAAGACAGTCTATTTATGCTTTTACAAGTTTAACTAAATAGCCCTTAATTACCTTAAAATACTTAAATCCCTAGCTAATATTGCCTTAAGATCTATTAACTATCTTAGAATTTAAGTTTATTTAATTTAATAAAGCCTTAAATATAATATTATTAGGAAATATTCTTTCTTATTTAGGAATAAATATAGATTTACCTTTATCTATATTACTTAAAAAAGAAAAATCTTCTAGGGTATAGAAAATAAAATTATTAGGCTTATCTTTATTTAATTTTAATTTATTACTAGGTATTAAGAAAAGTAAAGCTTACTATTAGGAATTTTCCTTTTTATTATTATAAAACTTCCTTTTATTCTTATCCTAGATCAATATTATAACAATTATAATCATAATAACATAATTACTAATTATAATCTAAAATAATAAAATAATAGCAACTTTCAACCAATTAAAGATATAATTTAATTACTAATATTTAGCTTATAAAATTAATAGCTAATAGCTCTATTAACTAAGATTAATATCTTTCTTATTAATATATTATAACTAAGTCTTTAGGCCTATTTTCTTTTATAATAGAAAAAGGTCCCTTAGGTAGCTAATATTTACTACTTAGCCTAGCCTATATTAATATATTTTTATAAAGGATTTTAAGTTTATTAGTTCTTAATTACTTTTTTTACTTTATAAATTAGATTTAATTATTAGGGCTTAATAGATTATTTTCTCCAAAATTGCTTTTTTATTCTTAGGGAATTAGTAATACCTAATTTTTATAATTAATTAATTTTCCTTTGATTTTCCTACCTTAAAAATAAATAAATAATTCCTTATAAATTATAATTTTATATAGCTTAGAAGTACACTAAAAGTATTTAATCAAATATTCCCTTAAGGCAAATAAATACCTTTAGTATTATTTGGTTAGTTATGTATCTATGCTTATATAAGTACTATAAATCCAGTTTTAATTCCCTACTATAATCTTTAATATATAGGAATTATAAAATATTAAGGAAAAACCATATATAAAACTACTCTAAGGGGGAGATTAAATTTAAGATAAGTTGGGGTTTTTTAGGGCAAAAAACATTAGATTTAAATAATAAAATAATAGCTATATTAACTATTATTAAATAAATTAAAATATAATTATAAAATCATTCAATTAAATAATCCCTCTTATAGGAACCTTTAAAATTGGTCTAGAAAATATAAATTAAGATAAAGCTATTATCTAAATTTTAGTATTAAGAATACTAGGCTTTTATTACTAAAACTAGTATTATAACTAGCTGACTAATATATAGGTCGGCACTATATTCTTTTATTATTCCATTTAATTAATATATATTTATCCCTAATATAATATATATCCTTAAATTTACTAAGACTAATATAAGAATAATAAACTAATTTTTAAGATCTATAATTAATATCTAAATAATTAATAATTAATTTATAATTAATTTATAATTAATTATTTATATTTATTAATAAGGCCTTATTAAATTATTTAAGCTTTTAATTTTATTTAATACTAAAATTAATCTTATCCCCTTAAATTATTAATAAATAATTAAAATCTAATAAATCTTAAATTAATTAAATAAAGCTTTAAATATTTAAAGATTTCTATATTATATTAGGAATTAGTATAAAAGGTATAGTAATTAGCTAAAGATTATTTATATTAAATTAATTATAAATTGCTTTTTATTTAATTATATTCTAAAAGATTTTTTAGGTAAATAAATTCTCTTGATAATTAAATTCGCGATTGTTGTATATAAATAGCTAAATTTTTTACCTTGGTTAGCTAATCTATGGGGCATAGGTTGGCCGAGGTTATATGTGGGGCTGTTGGTTGGGTCAGACCAGGGGGGGTAGGTTAGCTCAACATCTCACTCGGTATTTACCGCTCTGAACAAAGAACTAAATTTATCAGAACTTTTATCGCATCGCTCAAAACTCGCTAATCCTTTGCCACCTCCCTTCATTACTAAGTTTTGGTTATATATTGAACAAGTTCAACTTCATCCGTGTCGTCGCGTGAATGTGAGGTGCGGATGCTCTCTGGGGCTGTGACCCCAGGTGGCGCCGAATCCACACGAAAGGCAGATTCTTCACCCCCCGTTCTTCTTTTTTGAAAATAGGCCTCTGAAGCTCTAGTGGTGCTAGTTGCGGCGGTCTTGACCTCTTTACCACAAATCTTGGAAAACAGGTAAACGGTGAAGAGGCGCAGCGATGGAAAACATGCGCAGACAATGCCGATGTTGATTTCGAGTGCAGAATAATGCGAGATTGACATATAGTTCCATGTTGGGTTCTGGTCGGTCGAACTGAACTCTTGAGCTGCCCGGAGACGAAAAATGCTTACTATCGTGAAGCTGGCGAATATTAGAGATGAATATTGGCACACGGATAAAGCCTTACCAAGTGCCACCGAAGAGCATAACGGCAGTGAAAATCTTCTTTTTCCAATCCAGGTTCAGTGACTTGATCTGAACCAATGGGATGGCGAGCATCCAGATGTCTACAGCAACACTGATGGCCGAACTGGAGACGCTGATGAGATTGAGATCGAGGCACTTTCCTTGTACAGTACCATCCCAACTCTTCCAGGCTGAGGTGACGGGAGAGCAGACAAATATAGTTGTAAATGTATAGACCAGTCCATACAATGCTGAGAAAACAATCGTTCCCCATAATAAATGGCGAACGTATGGGGTTGGGAAAATCCTGAGATAGAAGAAGAGCAGCGAGATTTTGAGAAGGGTGATTTGCACAAAGTAGAGTGCCGATGAAATTTGAAAACACATCAGAAAGGTTGTAATCTGATCGGGCGTCTGTGTGTAGATGTCTTTGCCAAATCCGTTTTTGAGCAAGCCCCAAATCTGCAGAGCAAAGCTACCATAAACGGAGGTAAGTTGGAAGATTAGAACCCAGTCATCGGCACCCAAACCTGTTTGCATTATGTATTTATAAACTATGCGCTGGACAACACAAATGGTAGCGATAACAAGCATTACGCTGATTAACCATCGGTAGCTACTTGATCTGTCTCTCACGGGAGCGTCGCACATTGTGCTTGTGAGGTTTTGTGTATCTAGCTAAAGATTAGTATAATCGATTTCACAAGCTTCCAAAAGAAAGGTGGACATACAAAGAGACTGCCGAACAGTACATTCCTTTCTCACACAGCTTTTAACATCGGCTTTGAATTGCTCGTTGACGCAAAAGCAAGTCTGATTGGTTATCGAACATGACGACGTGAGGGTTGCGTTTTTGATGCAGTCAGACTAAGGAAGGAAACTTATCATCAGTATCATGAGGAGATAATTCAAGGCAATCCTTCAAGCTGGAGAAGACTTACTGCGCAATCTGGCAGCTCTGAAAAGACAGATGCTGAAAAGGATTGTGCTGCCACGCTTGGCAAGGCTATGACGATAGCCAAACACCACAAACTCTGCATGAACTTCATGGCAGCTATGACCATTCGCTGTTGGTCTTGAACGAAGTGGAAGCACAGCTGTTGTCATGGCCAAGTCCAACGTGCATCGCAAAGTGCGAGCGACAGCGAAAGCAACCTATTTGAGAGATTGCCTCTCTCGCACAGACCTGATTGCCACATGGTTGGTGCGGCGGGAATCACACAGGAAGCACATCCGCGGGTGCGCCTACCAACAAGCAAAACGGCATCATCGGCGAGAGGAAGGACTTGGTTGGACACGAGGTAGAGATCGCCATGTGCACTTGCAGGGATGAACTGGGAAACAAAAAAACACCAACCCCACAAACCACACGCTACGGCCAATAGCTGCTGCAGCGCCTAACGACGAAACAGGACATGGCTGCGAAAAACAGTGGCGGAGTACGGACAGCAGCACCACCAACGCGCCAACAGTTCTAGGGCGTCGATTCCCTCGTCTGTCCTTTCTGACTCGTAGCTCCAGGCATCGGTTCTCCGTTACTGGCGATTGAAGCGAGTGCAACACTAGTATGCATCCATGGCGGCATCACATTTTAAAATAAGGCCCGTTAACGGCATGGTGCCCTGGGAAACCGGAGCTAATAGGTCTAGAATGGCACCCTTCAGCCGCCCAAACTGCGGCTGCTCCAGACCCCGAACCGGTTTTCGCGCGTCTAGCTACAGTGCATCCAAGATGAACCCCTCGCTAGCCGATTGATGAGGAGAGACGCTGAAACTCATCGACCTGCTTAGCTTGCTTCTGTGCATCCCAAGAGGTTAGTCGTGATCCTAGTCTCGTTGGCCCGAGGCGACGCGGAAGCTGATGGTATGATCCGACCCAGCTTCCCCCCCCCCCCCATGCAGCTAGCCCGGCACAGCGTCGGGACGAACTCAGTTTTGGAGAGTGGGCAATAGATAGCCTTACCGAGCTATCATAAGTGAGCAAGGCGAATCGAACGAGGTCTGTTCGGCGCGCCAATTAGGGGCGAGAAACGGGTCTGCGGATCAACACTCGCTCCACTCTCAACTGAATAAAGCACGCACTTCTGTCATTTACTGACGTACACATCTTTGGGGCTCCAGATGAATTATGGCAATGAACCCCTTTCTTTTTATGGGGTTGCCCAACAAATTGGGCCTATCTGAGCTGTCATACAACTAAATATGGCTCGTGGCCACGAAAAATGTTGCAAGGTTCCAAAGCGCATTGAAACGGCGCAGCAATATGAATTTTTTTTGTTAGCAAATTCTAGTGGAATACAGTGCAGACAGAGTATGGGTTCTGAGGGGGGTATCATTTTAACCATTCCAATGGAGATTCCGTCGTTATGATAACTTGAACAACCCGGGTGCTGCCATCTTCCAAATCTCTCTAACAAATCCAATATTAACAACCCGGTCCATCGCCAACAAACAGAGTATAAGCAATGACAGCTCAAAGCAACCAGAAAGAACCACCCAAGAAGCCAGTTAGTTCTTAACGCGAGATACAACCACCATACCCAAATCTCGAATTATATGACGACTAACGGATCGAACTTTGTAGGAGCACGACGTTAGCTAAGTTGGCGATCCTGTATTGTGACATATGCCATCATCCTTTCACCAAACTCTCTCTTAATGAGCTGAGCCACTTCCTCTGTAACTGGGACATTTCGGCCTCGCCTTTTCAGGAGAAGCTCCATCATCCCTATGCCAAACCTTCGCGCAATTAACCTCACGGTCTCCTCTGTGATTGGAATATCTTGGCCTTGTTTATTCAACAGCAACGTCATGATCCCATTGCTGAACTTTCTTGCAATCATTTCAACGACCCGCGGCGCGATTGTACTATTTTGAGCTTGTTTCTCGAGAAGTGTTGCAACTATCCTCTCTCCATTGATCCGGTTATTCGCTGCCGCTTCGATGATTCCCTCGGTGACTATGACATCTTGGCTTCGTTTCTTGAGGAGGAGCGCTATTATCCTTTCCCCATTCTTCTGATTTTCGGCTGCAATTTTAATGACCTGTTCCGTAACCGGTATGTTTTGGTTCTGATCATCAAGCAGAAGGGAGAGAATGTCGTCTCCATTGTCCCAGCTACTTCCTACTATCGTTTGGACAACGCCTTCTGTGATTGGGATGTCTTTACCTCTCCCACTAAGAAGAAGAGACATTATTCTTTTCCCATTCCTTTGATTATTTACCGTTGCCTTAATGATGTCTTCCGTGATGGGAATGTTTTGACCTTGTCTTTCAATCAAAAGCTCCATCACCTTATCCACATTCCACCAGCCGCTTGTGATCACTAGTTTAACAGTCTCTTCCGTGATTGGGAGATGTTGGCCGCGCGCTTCTAAGAGAAGCATCATCACTCTCTCCCCATCTCCCCGGTTATGAGCCGCGGCCTTTATAATGTCTTCCGTGACTGTGATGTCTTGACCTCGTTTCTCAAGGAGGAGAGCTATTATATTGGCCCCTTTTCGCTTATTACTCGCCGCTGCCTTGACAACTCCTTCTGTAATTGCCATGCTTTCGCCGCGTTGATTGAAAATGAGTTCAATCATCTTTTCTCCATCCCTCTCATTCTCTGCTACCGCTCTGATAATCGCTTCTGTGACTGGGATGTGGCAGCCCTGTTTCTCAAAGAGAAGTGCCACTATCGGTTCCCTACACTTCCTTGCAATTATGGTAACAATCTCTTCTGCGCTTGCAATCTCATGACATCGCTTCTCCAGAAGGAGCATCAACATCTTGTCCCCATTTACCCGGTTATTTGCCGCTGATTCAATGACCGCTTTAGTCATTTGGATGCTTTCCAGATTTTCGAGAAGAAAGGCCATCGTCTCTTCGTGATTTCCTTTTGTGCTCTCCACTAATGCGACGAGAACCTTTTCTGTAACTGGGAGGTTTTTGCCTTTCTTCTCGAAGAGAATTGGCATTATTTTCTTTCCACTCGTCCAGTTGTCTGTTACCATTGTTTGGATAACTCCTTCCGTGATAGGTATATGTTGACCCCTTCTCTGAAAGAGAAGGTTCATTATTTGTACTCCATCGGTGCGATTGCTCACTGCAGCCTGAACAACCCTTTCTGTAATAGGGATGTCTTGGCTGGCCCTGTCGAGAAGAAGCTCCATCATCTGTTCCCCGTTTCTACTACAACGGGCCGCTGCCTTGAATAGATTCTCTGTAATCAAGATGTTATGACTGCTGTCAAGGAGAATTGCTATTATACCAGCCCCAAAGTTCTGATTCACCATTGCTGCTTCGATAGCTTCTTCCGTAACTGGTGGACTTTGCCCTAGTTTCTCGATGGCAAGCATCATCACCTCCTCGCTAGACTCTTCTGCAATCTTCAAGAACGTCTGTTCCGTCATTTGGATATCGTTGTCTTGCTTTTCAAACAAAAGCTTTAAGATACTGTCGCCGAACCAGGCTACAATTGCCTCAACGGCCTCTTTTGTACTCGGGAAATTTTGCCGTTGTCTCTGTACCAGAAGCGCTATCTCTTCTTCGCTAAAGTTACGTGCTATTGTTTCAACGATCTTCGCCGTGACGGGGATATCCTGTCCACGCTTCTTGAAAAAAGCGATGATCGCATCTTTATCGCCCAATCTTGCAATTATATTGACAACCTCTTCAGAAATTGGGATGTCTTGGCTCCGCTTCTCTAGGAGAATTCGCATGGTATCTTTACCGAACTCGGTTGCAACCATCTCAATGACCTCCTCTGTAATCTGGACAGGGTGGTCCTGCTGCCTGAACAGATATTCGGTCATTTCCTCCCCACATCCGTCATTCCTAACCGCTGCCTTTATTATCGTCTCGGTGATCTCGGTGTCCTCTCTTGTATTCAGTAGAAGTGTCATCATCGCGACCTTAAACCTCAACGCTATGACTGCTACCGCTTCCTCTAAGATCTTAGTATCGTCTTTTCGTAATAGCAACTCGATGATATGGGGACCGTATGTGGTGTTCCCTGCTGCAAGTTCCACAATGTCAGGCGTAACCACTAGAGAGTCGCTATGCTGTAATAGCAAGTCCACCATAGCCCTGCCATCATCCCTGTTGGTGGCTGCGGTTTTGATCAACTCCGGTGTAACGACGGTGCCTTCTCTGTTATGCAACAATAGGCGCATCATCTCCCTGTCGAAGAGCTGAGCTATTGCGTGGATGGCGGCTTCGCTGAAATGAGCAGAGTTATTTTTTACAAGCCTTTCCAAACGGTTACGCCCCGAAACTCCGCGAAAAGATGCTGTCTTGACCACATCCACAGAGACGACGGTGTCTTTTGGCTGAAGCTCGACCAGCCACGGAATGTCGGTTTTGGTCGCAACTTCCCATACATTCATTGCTCTATGGACGTCTGGCAACCCGGCTGCTTCTCCCCATGCCAGGAGTGTCGGGGAACGCGGCTCAGTCAATCGACAGATAATATCGGAGAACTTGCTGAGATCATCTTCGATCTTGATATGGCGATGCCAGTTACGCGCGGCATAACGGAGAAACGGATACTGGAGGTGTCTCTCTGCCAGTCTTTTAGGATCGTGACAGAGGCCCTTTTGGAAGTCCTCGAAAGACAAGTAAATCATGCAGGTCTGCGCCAAGTACGCGCCGGGGTGTAGGCCGCGGCAAAACTCAGTATTAGCGAGGTGCTGGCTCTTGAGAAGGAAGTCTTTCATCGATTGATGCACCAGATAGACTCTGTTGTCGACAATTTCCAAGACAACGCCAGCGGCGCCGGTGACCTTCCTCTCCGTGAGACGTACTCTATAGACCTCGGTGGATTTCCTGCTGGTAGAGTTCTCCTGTATCGCAATGGCTTCTTCCAGCTCGTCTAGCGTCAAAGCTCGTCGACCAAACACTGCCCAGGCCAGAAGCTTTTGCACCACCACATCATTCGATTGCATAATCCTGTTGATAATGTCTTCGTAGAGCTCCGTTAGATCTGAAGGGCTCTCGTCGATGATCTTTTTCATGTCTGCTTGCGACAGCAAGGAAGTCGTGGCGGTCAATTTCTTCATGATGATCGATATCCATAGGAAAGTCTGCTCCACGCGGCTCTCCAACAACTTAATCGCTTCCCGTCGGAGTTCAGCATCCAGATCGAGGCTTTGAATCTTGCTCTGTATGAATGTCTTGAGGTCGTTAGGGTTGGCTTTTAAATCGATGGACAGGAATCGATTATTCGGTCCCTGATGACCCGGTTCACGAGTGAGATCCCTAGTCGGACGGCTTGTCAGGAAGACCTTGAAGATTGGAGAATTCCTTCGTTTTGCCACTGGTGGTAGAACTATGGCATTAAGAAAATGTAACAAACTGCGCCTCGATTCTTGGCTGCGACACTCATCAAGCGCATCGAACACGCAGTATATTGTTCCAAAAATGGGAGCCTGAAGCAGCTCCTTCAGTATATCCCATAGAGATTCGTCGGTTATCACGAGGGGATCGATGTCGAATCTGCGGGAAAGGGCCCGGAAGGCATCTGGTTCTGAGAGTAATTGTTTTATGAGAGATCTCAAGGCCGCACCTACCGTCCGGCAGTCGTCGTCCTGATCATAGAAAAAGAAGTATATGACGGTAGTACGATGGTTCCGTTTTAGAGAGCTTTCCAAATGGGCTAGGAGGTATTTAGCGAGAATCGTTTTCCCTTGACCCGCCGAACCTGTTACGCAGAGGGCAGATGACTCCTCTTTTGTTTCCCAGGAGTGAACAAGCTCGTTTTCCAAAAACCAGCCAAGCGTCCCAGGTGTTGGGTCGTCGGTCTTGTTTCTGAAGGCGGCATAATCAGGGGCTTTGAGGGTTCTAATATACTGCAACTCCAAGTGTGATAGCTCTAGCCTCTTCCTTTAACATATATCTCCAGGCCTCCTAGTGGTGTTACTCACTTCTCCGGTGTTGTAAAAACCTCTCTTCAGTAGCCTCCGGTGCATCGGCTACCAAATCCATTATTCTCGACTGGATGATGAGATAGCCTTGGTTGGTTGGGTCAGCGAATTTGACGATGTCGGAATGGTCAGCATCCATGGGGATCTGATTGTAGTGGTCTTCGCCAGGGCCCGCGTGGACCGCAGACGTGTGTGGGACTACCATGACTGGACGCCCGGTCCTTTCATATGATAGACTCTCTGAAGACCACTTATGGGAGAGTTAGCCGAGCTCTATGAGATGAGCTAGTATTTCAAACAGGACCTTACTTGAACCGTCGAGGTCTCTCGGGTTTCATATATGGATATTAT
Source organism: Calonectria hawksworthii (assembly GCA_020975415.1). NCBI lineage: Eukaryota > Fungi > Ascomycota > Sordariomycetes > Hypocreales > Nectriaceae > Calonectria > Calonectria hawksworthii. The sequence goes on along the minus strand of JAHXZK010000013.1, from coordinate 1,276,179 downwards.
TTTTAGACGGTCACTTGTCTGGTTAAAACATGTCTTGAATCTGTTGTGCATCTGACTTAGTATCCTAGATGACTGGGATAGACTTCGCACTAGATCCTCATTCGGTTGATCTTTTACCATCGTCATCAAGCTTTTATTGTCGAGGCCCCTATTGGGAACTGCAAAGAACAGAACAGCGTAGCAAGACCTGGCGACGTCTTGGTCTTTTTCACTACCTTCCACTGCTTCGACGAGTGCCTGCACCAGTGGTTAACGAGAAATTTAGAATTTTATTTCCCCATGTCTTAATACGAGACTTCGTTCTGTCGGATTTCCAAACATACCTGTTTCACGACTAGGCCGCCGAGGCTATGTCCGATGAGGATGAGAGGTCGTGTTTTCTAATTTGAGTGAGCTTTAGCTTCAGAGTTGCGTTGATACAATACAACTCTTACTGCGTCTCCGTATCGAGCGACACTGATATTTTCTAGGAGAGTCCTTGATAACTCAAAAATGGATGCCTCAGACCGACTCTGGAACAGCTTTGTGTCATAGCCATAAGTCATAACGCGTGCGTTTGGGATTGAGTTCGGTAGAAAGTCTCGTAGCCACATATCAGGCCCGCCTTTTGCCTTCCACGACCCGAATGCGTGCCCGGCAAGCCCGGTTACCGCGATAATGCTGTTGCGACAGTAGCAATTAGTGTTCCGGCCTAGAGGAACGTGAAAGACGAAACAGGACGACTAACTCTACATCAGTATCCTGCAGAGGGTCGGTAAGCGGCGTAAGGCCGTAGAAATCACGGTCAACTTTCAGCCGACTGGCTCTGATACCAGTTTCGTGGTAAATCTTGCCCTTGAGGGCCATCTCAAGCTCGCTCAGGGTCGGTGCGTCTGCAAAAGAGGCGGTAGCTACCCAGTATCGCTCAGCAGGACCCGAGACTAGGCCTAGCGAGAATGAAAAGCCCTGTATATTAGGCTGGCCCGCAACATCTTCGGCTACGATGGGCAAACTTGTCAGAATCGCTCGAAATTGCTCTTTAGTCACCTCCCCAGGGATGTTAGAGATCCTGAAGGTCCAGGGGATCGGGGCTCTTCGGATTTGCTGTCTTCTCTTCTGACGCGACCCGGAGATGGCCACAATAAACCCAATTGATAACAATACAACAGCCACTGTTATGGAAGCGATTCCAATATTCAGCCCTGCCATCTTAGATCGCTTGATGAGAGGGCCCTAAATGATCCAGGTGCTAGGACTGAAATGTGGGGTTACTCGATGAGGGATTTGTTAGACGGGGCTGCTGCTGATGGTGGAGCATAAGCGGGGCAAAGGTTAAGCCTAGCTAAAGTGAGGCTAGGGCAGGCATTCGCTGAGTGGGGATTGGGCCTGATTAGGATTAGCCTCGTCGTTGCTGGATAAGCACTACCCAACCCGAAGACCGCTTATCGGATAGTGACTTTCATCTCTTGATGTTCATATGCTCGTTTAGAACAGCATAACTGGGCAAAATTAGAATAAAAACATGTATTGAAGATTTATTTTCTACTCTATTCAATGTACATCATGTCGTAGGAGTAGATGATTTTGTATCATTCGCAGAGTCCGTGCGAAATGGTGCTGGAGCTATGGCCAGCTGTCACCCACAGCAATTACCCTGTAGCACGAACCATTAATGGAGAAAATGCTAGACCAAAAGCAAAGTCTATTAAACAGAAAGAAAAATGAATTATTTTCTTAATGACTCTGTCTTCTTTCATTATATTTTATTTTCTTTTTTTTTCAAGGAAACATGTCAACTTTTATTCTTCTCATTTGCCTATTAACTAAAAATTGGACTCCATGCGACACCGAGCGAACACATTTGTCAGCTGCTCACACATAAAAAGGGTGGGCATTTGCAAAAAACACATGGAGCGAAGCAGACAAACTTAGACTTCAGTTTCATTCAATTCCTGGTTTTACTTTCGGTTGACTCACTTCATTTCATAATGACACCAAGAATCTTTATGTAAGCTTACCGCGAGCCCTGTATGTGCAACAACTAAACGAATCCAGCACAGGTGGCACTGGGTTGATAGGAGGCGACTATTTGCATTTCCTTGCCGAAAAATATCCTCTTTGGGATGTTGCTGTGTTAGTGAGAAATCCCGAAAAAGCAGAAATTGTCAAGAGCGTATTCCCCGGGGTCGAGGTCATCCCAGGGTCGCTTGATGATCTCGAGCTCGTCGAACAGGAGAGTATGAAGGCAGACGTTGTGCTCAGTACGTATTCGGTAACAACCTTTCTCCACCAACGGTCTTTTTTCAATCGGAGCTTTCATGCCTTTGAGTCCATAATTGCTAAGATGGTGATTAGACTTTGCAAATTGCGACCACGAGCCGGCCGCACAAGCTATCATTCGAGGTTTGGCCAGGCGCAAGAAGGTTGGTACAGTGATTCACACGTCGGGGGCCAAAATTATTGCATGGGAAACAGAAGCAGACACCTCAAAATGGGGAATCGACACTCCAAGATACTATAATGATTGGGATGGCGTCAACGAATTGACGTCCGTTCCGTCTGAGGAAGATCCGCAACCAGGCGGGTATGATCATGTGCTTCCCAATTGGGCTGCTCACCGCGATGTTGACTTAGCAATTCTACGAGGGTTTCGCGAACACCCTGAAACGGTGCGAACCGCGATAGTTTGTCCGCCCACGGTCTTCGGGCCCTCGAGGTTTCCGTCATTCACGCGATCCATTCAGCTTCCCCGCCTGCTTAATGTTGTGCTCAACCGACGCAGGGCCTTCACAATCAATAACAACACTAATCGGTGGAATATGGTTCACACGCAGGATATCTCTCAGTTGTACCTGCTGTTGACTGAAGCCGCAGTGGACCAAAGACAAGGCGAATTGTGGAATGAGAATGGATACTACTTTGCCGAGTGCGGAGAATTTGTTTGGGGTGATGTCATTCGAGAGATAGCTCGGGTGGGGTTTGCGAATGGACTTCTGGATTCATCAACACCTGAAGAAATCACAGACAAAGACGTGTACAAGTTTTGGATCGGGGTTCAAATGAATGTCAGCTCGACAAGCCTGGGTCGTTCGCAACGAGCGAAGGAGCTACTTGGTTGGAGCCCTACAAAGCAGGACATTCTGGGAGATGTCCACCGAGCCATGCAGGATGAAGTTGAACTCATGAAGTCAATGGCATGATGTAGCTGATATTTCGCATTTATGAACACTATTTGATGTGTACAAGAGGCAAATTCACTTCAAAGTTTACAGGAGGAGGCATTCGTTCATTGCGGCTGGGCGTGCGTGTTACGAGTAGTTGCTGAAACCATGGCCACCGGCAAAGTGATGCCGAGCACGGGGTGAACCCTGCGCGAATCAGTCTGGCTAGCTGGCTGCTGTAATTTGTGGAACCAATTGCTCCTCCAATAGCGCGGGGTTTTCTACAACATCCTCATGGGTTTTTGATGGCCTGTATCTCGACCCCGCAATACAGCTGCAAAGCTGCAAAACCATGCTTGATTGTCGCAGCAGCCATGGCTCGACGGCTTCTATAATCGAGGCATAGTAAAATTTGAGGCTAATGGCCCCCGGGTAAATTAGCGCGTGGGTGACCGGAAAAATTCGATGCGTCTTCAGCCCCCTCGTAATTTCGCGGTAGACGTAAGCCAGCCATATGCTGGAACTGGCGAATGAGCTAGGGGTTCTGTTGTACTATAAACGGCAGGCCAAGAAATTATGATGCCTGGGCACTGTGATTCTCCCCCGGTTTCTTTACGTTCCCTACCGCTAAGATGTTTTGTAAGACGTTGCTTACATCTGCCTCCCTTGTCTGGGCTTTGCTTGCGGTAGATGTTGCTGCTGTCAAAAGCAGCCCTGCCAAGACTTACAGCAAATGCCAAAAAAAGACAAGCAATCCACTTGAGCATTGCCCACATGGCACACTCTATGTTAGTACAGATGATGCTTCGGCAAATTTTACTAGCATTCAAGATGCCATCGCGTCGCTTCCTTACGACAACTCTTCTCAAGTTATCTTGATTGCGGCTGGTACCTACAGAGAGCAGTTGAACGTGACTCGTCAAGGGCCTCTCACACTCCTCGGGCAGACTGACAAGCCCTGGAAGGGTGAAGTGTATGCGAACGTTTCTTACGACGATAGCCCGCAAAATGAGGTTCAAATCTTTCATGATGCAGCAAATCAGAACTCCAGCTTTCCTGATAATATCGACACCGGCGTTTTGACTGTTGGTCCTACCTACAATGCAACAAAGGTTGGATCTGGCCCCACTGGGTTTGCAGTCCCTGCAGACACGCCATTCGGATGTTCTGATTTCCGGGCGTACAACATTGATTTTCGCAATGAATGGGCGCCGCGCTCTTCTGGACCTGCTCATGCTTTGGGCTCAGGATACGCTAATATGGGGTTCTATTCGTGTGGCTTCTTTAGCTATCAAGACACTGTAAGCAGCCAATCAGATCGTCAATATGCAACCATTGCTGACCATTAACCTTTATTTAGGTCTATATTGGAAAGCTTGCAAACGCCATCATGCATGATTGCATAGTTGCCGGCCAGACCGACTTCTTGTACGGCTTTGGTACGCTTTTCATTGATAAATCAACACTTCTTCTCCGTGGTTGTGGAGGTGGTATCACGGCGTGGAAGGGAACAAATACCACATTCCATAACAAATATGGAGTGTACATTGCTGACTCGAAGGTTCTGGCTACCAACACCACGATACTGGAAACATACAATGGAAAATGCTCCTTGGGACGTCCATGGAATTCCATTCATAGATCTTTGTTCAGAAACACCTACTTCGACCAGACAATCCTTCCGGATGGATACACAATTTGGGCTGGATCGCCGAATAACTTCAATAACCTCACCACCATGGCAGTCTATGATAATAGTGGACCCGGTAACAATGTTACGGCTCAAGAAGCGAGCGGAGTAACGTTGGTTTGGGATAAGAGCCAAGCGAAGCCATACGTCCGGCCTATTGATGTGTTTATGAAACAGGATGGAACTCAGCCGAACGTTGATTGGATTGATTCTACTGTGGCTGGCAAATAGGCTCTGAATTCTACTGGCGGTAGTGATATAGGCTATTATTGAGCTTAATTGGATTTTAAGAAATTAACCAAATCCTGGGCCAAGAGTTTATTTGTGTGGCTAGTTCTGGAAAATAGTTAGCATGGATGCTCTTCATACTCTGTCAATGGAACTCACATGTGTGCCGAGTTGAACCAAAAATAGCCGTCGATAGGAGTACAGCCAAATGCTTCTGGGTCAACTAGTACTCTCTCATCCGTATAGCCGGGACAGAAGTGAGTTGTATTGGTGACATCATATTTTGCTGGATTGTCAAGGACGATACTGAGGAATGAATATGTGTCATAAACGATTGATGTGGTGGACTTGTGACTGTTGAAGAATCTAGTATTGTGCTCAGAGAGTCGGTCATTCCACCACTGCATCATCGTAGCATTTAACGTCGGATTCGTGGAATATAAATTATACGGACTCCGCTCTAGTGGCGGTAGATTCATGAAGAGGAAGTTTCGGAATCCAGCTTGATAAAGGGACTCCACCGGGTTATCAAACATGTACTTGATCATAGAGTCATAAAGCTCTGGTAGGTCGCCCGAGTAGCTGCTAGTGTCAATGATATCATTAATTCCGATCCAAATTGCCACAAGAGCTTTGGCCTTTTTCATGCTTCCTTTAAGGACTGGGTCTGCCCAAGTGAGATATTGCTGGGTTTGATTGACCAAGGGAACTGTGAACGGATGATGTAATGGAGTAAACTCTTCCGCAATATTAGCCCCAGCAAAGGCGAAATCCCACAGCGGCACAGTGCATGTTGAAGGAGCCGTGAGTCCTTCATCGAGGCCACAGCCGCTGAGGAACTCGACCCAATTGGGCCCCCCTGCCGATGTCCCGTTAAAATTTTGGATTATCTTGTCCGAGAGCAATTCTTCAGGGGTGAAGGAAAAGTTGTTTTCGTAGTCTCCTATGAAGCTGTACTTTGGGTATCCCAGAGTACCTTGCACATATGTATACGAATCCCCAAAGGCGATACTAGCGGGTTGTCAGAAATCCCCAGAAAGATTTTGGTGGAGTTACATACACATTTTTGATGTTATTCCATTTAAATGAATTTCCACTCGACGTAGACAATGCATTTGCAGACTGAGCAGAGAGCGAGCCCAGTAATATGGGCCCGAGATACTTGGCCATGACAGCAACGAGTGGAACCAATAGTCAAAGCCCTCTCAAAGGCACTCTGGCTTCATAGTTTTGGTCCATGATTGGTTTTGGGCCTTAATAATACTCTTGCACACACAAACACACAAGGCGCGACCGGATAGCTCAAAACTTGAGGGAAAAATATGGGGAAAGGAGGCATTTGATGTCACTGGTGGAATTTCCTTGATTGACTTTGAAAACCCTTGTCATCACCCCAACCGAAATCTATTCGGCATTGGGGGTGGAGTGGCCTGAGTACGGGGTAACAGACAGGGGTCATGGCGCTATCGGGATATGAGTCGGGCGCTGTTGAAATTTAGCCTGAAAAATGACCCTTCTGTGACCAAATCATGCTTGCTGGAGACACTCGCTGATAGAGTCTCCACAACCCCCGCACGCTTGGCTGCCCACCTCCCTCTCTGAGTTAATCTCAGGGCCAAAGTTTAAAGTCTCATTCGGTACATCATGTTCCGAACATCCCAGCCACTCGTGTGTAGAGCATCGCAATTGGACTTGGGGTGTCTTGTATCCGGGGGTAAATCCGGCTCGTCCTAGCACTGAGTGGTTGTATTCTAATTAAATGTGCATCAAAGGCCGCAGACGTCGTCCCATCATCTGATTACCAAGTGTGTCTTGGCCGGGATTTTGGAGGAAAATGAAGAAAGAATTACCCTGTTTAGATAAATTTCACGGGCAACTTAGCCTGAATGCAGCTCGCTGCCTCAAGGGCTAAGTATGAGCGCATGAGCAAGTAAACCCGCTTGATATTGAAGTTTTCTAGCACTATACTATAATTGCCCTCTAAAAGCGGCTGCTGCACCTTTATTCGTCGTTTTATTGTGTGCGTCTAGCAAAATGCCACGACTCTCAACCTTGCTGGGGCTGGCTTGCGTGGGTTTCAGTTTGACGGTGACTGGGCTCAAGAATCCCATAATTCCGGGGTAAAGACTCGGGTTAAAAACTTGTAGTCTATGCATCAAGACTAATTCAATCATAGATGGAATCCAGATCCTCATGTCCTGCGGGTTGATGATACGTACTATGTTGCTGTTTCCTCATTCCTGACTTTCCCCGGTGTGCCTATTTACCAGTCTGAAGACTTGTCCAATTGGAAGCTCATCTCTCATGCACTCGATAAGCCAGAAAAGGTGCCGATTACTGGCGTCAGAACCAGCAATGGTAATATATGATTTCGGAAACGATTGCTTTCAAGAACTGACACTATTAGGTGTGTGGGCCCCATCTCTCACGGAGATTGATGGCACGTTTTACATGACATCTATGGCGATGACTGGATCTGATCCAACCTATCGCTCTTGGCCGCGGATCTTCTGGGTCACCTCAAAGGACATGAAAACATGGTCCGACGTCATTTGGGCTGACCCGCAAGGCATTGATCCCCACTTGTTTAAAGACCCTGTTTCAAAAAAGAGCTACCTTACTCTGATGGGTCTGAACAACGGATACGATCAGTTGTGGGGCATCTCTCAGTGCGAGGTCAATTTAGAAACCGGTCGGTGCATTGGTCCATATCGAAACATTTGGAATGGCACGCTGCCTGTGACAACTTCTACACGTCCGGAAGGCCCCAAGCTGTTTTATAAGGATGACTATTACTATTTGCTGATTGCTGAAGGAGGAACTGGGGTTACACATCGCGCATCCATTGGACGTTCCAAGTCCCCAGAGGGACCCTGGGAATCATCTCCAACCAATCCGCTCATCTTCAACGGTGCCTCGACAAATCTCACAGTTAGCGCCACGGGCCACGCCACATTTGCGGACACGCCCGGCGGGGAGTGGTTTGCCACGTTTTTGGCTCGTCGGAATGTAGATGGCCAATCTGTTCTTGGCCGAGAAACATTTTTCGCGCCGGTGGAGTGGAAAGATGGGTGGCCGACCATGAACAACGGCGAGCTTGTGCTGCTGAGCCAACGATATCCAAAGTACGGACCAGATAGACAAGACCCGGCAAAGCCATATGAGGATAAGTTCGACGGTTCTGATTTGGACCTGAGTTGGTATCAGCTGAGATCTCCTTACACAAAGAATTACAACCTCGTTCAAGACGGCGTGGCACTGGTTCCGAATGTTTACACGCTATCTGATCGAGAAACACCGGCAGCCATACTGCGGAAACAAAAGTCCGTCAACATGACATTCGCGGCTACTCTTTTTCCCACTGAAAAAGGACTCGGTCCGTACCAATCAGTTGGAATATCAGCATATTCAAGCGAGGCAAACCACCATGAAATTGTTGTTCGGGGTTGCGCTAATAGCACTGGCTTGTGCGTCTCTATCGACATGACCATCAGCTCACCGGGACCAGGAACACGTCCAGAGGTAAGCTAAATCCTTAGCGCTGCATTGTTCTTAATATTGACAATTGGACACTTTATAGAGTTCGGAGTATCCCTTAAAGGTGGACAAGATCCCGTCGGATATGACGCTGCATATCCGCTCCAAGCCTCGCGAGTACAGCCTTGGTTATTCCGTCGGCGATGACGATGTCACATGGCTCAAGAGCTTCCCCCCCAAGAATCTTCCAGTGGGATTCGATGGCGTCATGTTTGGCCTGTATGCTAGCGGGAATAGCTTTCCTTGGCCTTATGATGGCCCCACCGTTGGCTTTAGTCAAGTGCGAGAGGTGTATTTTGATGAGGGGTTTGGCGATTACCAAAGTGAACAGCAAGACTAGGTAGTAGATTGTGATATGAGTATTGCATAATTCTCGGAAATAAAATCTGCATCGCATATTTGTACTGGATCTCCAATCGAGTAAGCGATGAAATAGGATGAAATCCTCAAATATGTGGGTTCCATGATTTACTAGCTAGTACGGTACACTCAGACACATTTTAGTGAAATTTATTGGATCAATCTATGTCATATAACTCAAGCATACAGCTCTCGGGCGACTTCATAAGTGTTGATGTAATCAATCCCCTCCTTGCGCCACGTGTCATCCTCAACCCAGTTCTTGGTAGCATTCAGAACCATGTTCTTGGGTTCGCTCGTGTCATATAGTGGCCAATCCGGAAGCAGCTTTTCCTGCTTTCCGTACTTGTCGCTAGGGTTCGGATCAAGATCGTAGACGAATCTCACGTAAGCCTGCACAATTGCCCTTGCCAACACCAGATGAGAATCGTATTCCGGGCTAGGGCCCAATGCCCCAGTCGCATTCATGAAGGAATAGTAAGTGTTGTCAAAATGCTTCACACCATCCCACTCACTACGGCCATATATCCTTTGATCAAATCGGTAGCTGTAGACTGGGGAGTTTGCGGCGGTGAACAACTCTGCCATCTTGCGCCTTCCGCTCATCATGGTGATATCGCTCCCGATAGCGTTGGCGCGGCGCCATTGCAAACCTCTAGAGGTGTTGATCGAGCAATTAGTAATGGCGTATGGTGGCTCGTTGCAAGGGTCGTTGGGGTAGAGTTCCAGTAGCTTTCTGATAGTGGGTGCACTCAGGGCGTAATTACGCCATGTAAATGCTGCGCGGAATAATTCCTCTTCTGTGTTAGGGTTGCCAATGGCAAATGCCTCATCTGTGTTGGCCCCAATAATCATCGGCACAGTGCTGTACTTGTTCTCACGAATAAGCTGGCTGGGGTATCCGGTAAGAAAGTCGCCATCAATCAACGGGTTCCAAGTCAGAGACTGCTGGGCCGCGTAGAGAGTATCACTATCGACTCCTCTGAGACAGTTGACCTGGTCTTTGGCTGTCCAGCACCCAACAGCCCGAGTGAGATTTTCGAATGGCACATTGTAGTAGCTCATGTCATGTACCTACTCCAGTCAGATGGGAAGTTTCCTAGTTAGGCGCTTTTATGAATGCTTACCTGGGCTCCAGTGATACCGCCGCTTTCAAGAATGGCACCGCGGTAGAGGTTGTCATTTCTTCCATCATAGGAAAACATTTGATAGGCGATACTTTGCGCACCCGCACTCTCGCCCCAGATCACCACTTGGTCGGGGTCGCCTCCGAATGCGGCAATGTTCTCTTGAATCCAACGAAGCGCCAGGCGCTGATCCAGCAGACCAACATTGCTGTTGCCTTCACTAAGAAGCTGGGAATTTTGAAGAAATCCCCAGATTCCCAGTCGATAATTGAAGCTCACAGCCACGATGGGTTGATTCATATCCTGGCTGACCTTCACAATGCCAGAGAGATTGTATCGCGGATCGGCTGAGCTGCCAGTGTAGAGGCCGCCGCCGTAAACCCAGACCCTGTTGAAAAAAAAAATGAACATCAGTTTGGCAGATCACTCATTTATAGCCACTCACAAGACAGGTAGCTTCTTTTTGGGAGTTCCGGCTGGCCGAATCACGTTGATGGTAAGACAGTCTTCAGAAAGCGAGAAACCCTGACCATACTGCATGCAGCTGTATCCATATTCTGTGGCATTTCTTTCACCCTCAAATGAAGCGTTGTTGCTTTGCGGCAGTTTGAATCGCAATGATCCGACGGGTGGTTGGGCAAATGGAATACCCAAAAAGGCATCTTGATCCCAGGTGGACAGGTGAGCGCCAACGTAGGTGCCATTCAACGTCTTGGCACTAGGCGTGGAGGAACTGTTTGAGACACACAGCACCGTGGAAGCCAGTGCGATGGCTCCGGCAAACAGCCGCAAGACAATCATGATAACGGAGGGTGCAGCTAACGATTGCCTGGTTTGAACACGATTTCTTGGCTATAAAAATACAGTTATTGGCATTTACAGCTGTCCATACTTTTAAAGCCGACATAAATCTTGCGAGCCGGGAAATCTGTGACTTCGGCCCGGAGAATGAGGCCACCACTGGCATGCAATTTCGGACATGTCGGCTTAGGATATGAATTCCGTGCATTAGAACCCCCGCCTCCTTTTACTATCTCAATTTTCCTATCATTCGAACCGATTTGAGAGCAGAAACTGGCCAGACCTGTAGCTAAGGGCGAAGACATCCGGATGTACTTAGCCAGGGGGTGCATGATGTAACCACTAAAAACCCTGTCTGCAGCTGCATGTTTCCCCCACCCCCAGGGTTTTTAGAAGTGGAGGGATCTTTATATCTGGCCAAGGAATAATCAATCCCAGCAATAGCAGAGAAGTCTGGGGATTTGGCCCCGGCAGAGAATCACACTACTGATCCGCCCCCATGGGGTTAAATGTGGGTTTATTTCTTTATTCTAACGAAATTGGCGGAGGGATCTCACGTTTCCGATTTTGGAAAAAGAAAAGTACGGTAGAGCTGAGGAGGTCCTAGTACATATCGGTAAATGGATGTGGTGGCGAATTATTCTTCCGTCTCCCATTTAACCGGCTCAAACACGAACTGTGTTGCATCCAATTTCGCACGTCCGTCCCGCAAGCATAAACCACCAATAATTGGCATCAGATCTTAATTCCACATGATAATAATCAAACCGAATTATATTCGGCCTTACATCCATCTACATGAACCAGCCTTGGCGAGATGAGACGGATTTGAAGCTCGATATTCTATTTGCCATAGCAGTCCTGTCTTTTAGTGGCCTCACCCATCCCTTCGGAGTATGGAATTCAATCCTAGTAGATAAATCGCACTTCTTCGTGCACCTTGTCCATTTCCTTACATTCATTGTGTAGGAGGTAGGAAGCCCAAAAAGCTGCACAATGAGCGAAACTTGTTTCTGTTACAGATTAGACAAATGCCAAATGCCATTAAATACGCCAGCTCATTCAAAATATCAGATTATGTCGAGGGTTTCTACCAGAGATGGATGTAAATTCTCTCAAAGTATGTACGTGGTAATGGCAGTGCCGACAAACAAGCAGCGATCGGCCTGTCGAATATAGTGAGAGGCGAAGCGATGAGCGACCGAACTCGAAATTCGAGTAAAAAGCCCCGCCACACGCGCCGGGATGCTATCAATTAGGCTTGGTAAAATTGCGGAATCACATGCCATACCAATACTACTAATCGCTGCAAGGACACGTGGTATACCACATTAAATTACAAATCTTGCTCATGAAATGGGGTAATTTTGAAGGACGGGCTAAGCCCTTCAATCCATCTGCGGGGACTCGTGCTATGACAACGTCCCAAATCCATTATTAAAAGCCATGTTTCAAATTTTGTCATCGATTTACTATCTTCATCAGTTATCAACGAAAGATGTCAGGCTCAAAAGAACGGACTAGGTGCGAATTGATGTACGTAAATGACGGAAATGCGGGATTAGATGGAACAGCAGACTTTTATAAACGCTCTATCAAATTGCCAATATTTACATTATTTCCAGCGCAGCTATGTTCGGAGTCAAATAAATTACTCGAAGAAATCGTACCATGAAACATTCATCATCTCATCCATTATTCTACTTGGCGTTCAAGATATACCTTCTCCGAGTAGTTGGAGAAGCCTTTAATTATGGCAAGGTCGCCACCGCGAGCAAATATTAAATCATTGTGCGATATGGTGCAAACAATCTCCCGCCTCCCTGCGAACCAGTCACGCGGAATAAAGCAATGTCGGCAATACTCAATATTCTGGGCATCAAGACTGGGTGATTTGTTGCCACCACCAACCTTCAAGTCAATGGAACATACCCAGGATGAGTGATCAAGAAAAACAAGCTCCCCAGTATCCTTGATACCGATGAGATGAGACACAAGTGTGGCCAACCCTGTAGTTTGAGACCGGAGCAGAGGAAGAATTGGCTTGTCACTTGTTTGTTCATGTACACAAGTAGAATCCTGTGATGTCTGGGTAGAGCCTTGGTGTGGGTTATTATTTTCGGAATCCCCAGAATTGAGCTCCGTGTCGAAGCAAGTGGCATCAAATAGCATGATGTCGACTGTCCTCGTGGAACTATCTTGCTCCGAAAACTCAATGAACATTTTGGGCCCTTCTTGGGGGAGATAAAAGTTCAAGCTTTTTGGTTGAATAGTATGGTTATCAAGGTGCAAATGAAATAGCCCCTTCTCCGCCCAATCAGCCCAGTTATAAAGGGAGGCACGGTCATTATCGATGCAGATCAAATGCTCGGAGGATGTTGGGTGGTGAGTCCACTTGCGTCTGGAGAAATTGTCTTTGTAATCTTTTTCCATATTTTGTGTTCCGTCGAAGTCAAATATGTAATCTGACTGTCGAGTCGAGATCAAAAATTTGTTATCTGCCTCTCCAATAAGCACATCAGTGATGGCCATTTCGGATTCAAGTTGAGACTGAAAAAGAGGGTCTGTGTCTACCGACCACCCTTTCTCTGGCGACTTCTGAAGTTTGTAAAAGAAGATTCTATTGGCAGCATCAATGCTCATTATAGCCCCATGTTGCTGACACCATCTCAGAAGGCGGATGGGGGATTTGTGAGTATAAAGTGTGTGGAGGCATGTAGCGGAATTACCGCAGTACAGAAGCACAGCACCATCATCCCTCCCGCAAAATATGACACTGGCCTTATCATGAATGTCGATGGCGCAAATCTTAAAATTAGCATCCAAAGACACTGTCTGTGCTACAGAAGATGAGGTGGTGACGCTGCTTTCTTCGCTCAGTGAATGTCGTGGGAGTGCAGTTGGCTCCCAAATCGTGCATCGTGAGGCCCTAATATCCGCAAAGCGAAAGCCATCCCTGTTAAAGCTCAGTTGAATAATTTGAGAGCCAGGTGACTTGACACTGTAAAGAAGTTTCAAGGTGTCAAATTCGTAGATTTGTATTATCCCGTTAGCGGCTCCAGCAGCCAGAAGACGGCCGTCAGAGCTTGAAGACAGATTGTAACAGGTTGCGCGCAAGCATTCAAGCTGCTCGTTTTCAAAAGGATCCAATAAGGCAAGGTCTCCATCCAAATATGCCACAGCGAGCAACCCAAGGCTTGGGTTTGGGTTAAACGCAAGTGCAACCACAACGTGAGTACTGGTCGTTCCATTAGAAAGCTGCTTTCCACATTCGCCAAAATACACGTTCTCTTCCAGGTCCCACAGTACTACTGGCTTTCCAGCGTAGGCAATAGCTAGCATTTTATGACTGACAGAAATGGCAATCACACTTGCAGGACGACTTGGCAGAGCATCTATGGTTGGAGAATCCCTCCAAGAACTTTTTGATTCCAATGCATCTTCTCCCAGCACCCAGCGTGTTAGATGGCTATCATTGCTTGCAGCTAGCAGGGAATCGCCATCAAAAGTCATGTCCAATGGACGTGAAGGGCTCTTCAGACGATGCAAAATCTGCCCGCTCCTAATGTTCCAAATCTTTATTGATCTTGTGCCGCAGGTTACCATTTGGTTCGTCTTGTTCTTGAACCTGATAAACTTTATAGGTTCCCCGTGATCAAAGATTTTGTGTTCTTGGTATGATGTAGCATCATATAATGCAACTGATCCAGTTGTCAAGCCAACTGCCAGGAACTCGTTACCGTAACAGATTGCACTGGGTCGGCTTTGACCGAAGTCGAGAGTAGATAGCCTATCATCCCATTGTGGGCTTGATCTTCCAAGTACTGTGAGCTTCTGATTTGGACTTCCCGTATTGTAAATCATGGATTGAGTAGGACAGAATGGGGGTATCAGCGAGTAGATCGCAAATGGTGATGAAATCAGAGCATTTCCAAACTTTGTCGCAATCCGAACTAGATCCACGACCCACTGTCTCAGCGATTGTATCTGCAAATCTAGAGGTGAACGCTCCACACAACAAGATTCGACATAAGACCTTAGGTGTTTAGATACACGGATCAATTGATTGAGGTCCTGTCGTGTTGTGGTAACTTCAATCCAGCTAAGTATGTTGGATTTGGTGAATTGTGAAATAAGCTGGAAGAGTTCTGGCACCCTCGGGTCCCCCTTTGACAGGTGATAAGAGAATGCGGTATTGGCATAGATGGCGAAGTCAGCTCTCTTGTCGTGTTTAGCCGAACCCTTTTTACGGCCAACTCTTGGGGGCCTCATTTCGTCCCCAACAAGATATTGAAGACAGGTACGTGCTATTCTAGTATGGGATTGTTGAAGCTCGATAGAAAATTCAGAGTCAAGATCTGCGTTGAGGAGAAACTCTCGCGCAGTTTCGTGAACCATGTGGATTTTCCCAGCTTTATCCACAACTACAAGTTGACCGCATAGCGCAATGATGCTTTCTTCTAACTTGGGAAATTTATCCCCAAGTTCGATTTCAAGAGCGTATCCCAGCTCATTAAGAGCCAACGGTCGAACTGCACATGATACCCATCTAAGAATGGCTTTGGAGAGCTCTTTTCCACGGACAGCTTGCGACATGATGTCAAGTGTTCTTTTGTAAAGTGGCAGCATCCCTCTTGGAACATCGTCAAGAACATGATCAATCTCATTCTTGCTGTGACAGTTCAGAAGTTCTTTGAGTACCAAAGTTGTCCAGAGAAAGGATCCTTTCGACTTGCTTAATATCCTCTCCCTTAACAGCGCACGCTCATCAGCGTCTACGACAGCGAGCTTGCTCATCCTATTCTCAATCACTAGCTCATGATCCGAGATAGTGTCCACATCTGATACTGCTATAGTGGAAACTGATCCCTGTGGAAGATTCGATATACTCTGATCCAACTCAGCCGTGTCCCTGCTCGTAAAAAGGACGTTTAGTGGGACTGCAGAATCAATTTTGGCAATAATGAGATCGACAAATCCCGAGGAATTGGCGGATTCATCGACCGCATCGATGACCCAAAAGCTTTCCGACATGCTTGTACGGAAAATCCCATTTGTGAACAAGACTCTCCAAAGGGTTCGTATATCAAGGGTGGCTAGCTGAACGCCATCATCGCGCATTTCCAAAATGGCATCCTGGATTTCGATACTTGAACAAGCCATTTGGAATGCCAAGGTTCGCAAACAAATACTGAGTCCAGATTTTGTCTTATCTCCATGTTTGAAAAAGAAGTAACTGCAGCTTTTCCCGGATCCACACAGTTGATCAATAGCGTAGCCCGCGAGAACAGATTTTCCAGTTGCAGGCTTGCCCTTAATCCAAAGTATTTTGCCGTCTTTCAATCCTCCATCTTGCCATTCTTTATAGGCGCTCTTGTCTTTAATCCATTGGCAGGATCCACCGATCCGAGTTTCTCTGAGCGTGGTGAGGTCATCTTCAAATCCATCCAAGAGTCCCAGGTACTTTTTTATATCTTTGACCTGCGCCGGTCGTTCTTCCGCTTCAAGCGACAAACTCGGATTGCAAATTTTACTTATAGTTGAAGCCAAGGCATTTCGCAAAATTGTATACCCGGGGTCTGATACCGAGTCAAATTTGCAGATGGTACGATGATCGGCACTCATCGGCATTTGCTGTTCATGAGGATAACCCAGAATAGCGGATTCAGGATCAACGATTGGCGAATTGAAATACTTCATGCATTGCGTCTCGTAAAATGACCAAAGTTCGATGCTTTCCGAAACATGCCGAAATTCATCGTTGATAACTTGTATAGCAGCAGAGTTTCGTCCCAAATCAGCAATGTAGGCCCGTTCATGAACGGCTTTAAGAATATTTCTCAACAATTTTGCTGAATCGGCGCCACGATGAGGTGTTGCCAAGAAATAAATGGCCGCGATTCGACTAGCAAGCTCCTGGTGTGCGGTATCCTGTGTTGCTAAAATGCACGCTTTCTTTATGACAAGTCCCCCCATGCTGTGCCCTACAAAAACGAGTCGCGTTTTAGAATTGGTCAGCTGTGGGGAAGTGCTGATCTCGCCAAGAAATGATTTTCCAATGTGGTGAATATTGAGACAATCTTCCTTGCCCTTCAAATAGTCCGACGCATAACCGTAAGTGTGTATTCTGGCATTCTCGAATGCTTCATCTCGGGGGAGCCAATCCTGTGGCCAGAAGCTGGATTCCAGCGAGGATTTGCTCCATGTCTTTTTTGAGTCGCCTCCTAGGCCGTGCACAAATATCAGGTCGACCTTCGCATCGGTTGGCAAGTGGAGCAAAGATAAGCCAAGAGGTCCTTTGGGGGCTTTCGCGCCGTCACTAAACAATGTTGACGTTCGAGAGACAGATCGTGTCAGCGAAAACGAGCCAAGTCGGCTAGTAGAGGGTTCGCGACTATGTGCGGATTCGCCCGCGGAAGAGTCGGTGTCAGCGCGTCGCCTTCTTCGAAAAAACTACCGTGAGGACTTTTTTAGCGAGCGCCAGACGAGCCGAGGCATGAGATGGACGGACTTACCACCATACTGGCCCATCACGGGTACCGCCGCGACGAGTGCGATGCGGGAGCGCGTTCCTTTTTCGACAATGACAAATATTTCTGCGCCAAAGGGTGATCTGTGTGGCCTAAACACCGACCCATTTCCCGTTGGTCTCGGGGGCCTAGGATAGATACTGGAGGAAAATGCGACCAACGAGTTTAGGGGCAGACGACAAGCTCATTGCCAACCGGCGGAGCGTCCCGTCCCGTCCCGCCCCGCTAACCTATTTTCGTCACCAATTACATATTCGCCTTGCCGCTCAGGGCGCTCAACCATCAAAACACCAAATATCACGCACACAAATTTTTGGCTCCGTCTTGATCCTATCCTGAGAACATAAAAAGTATCATCGAGCATCAAAGTATCACAACCCCTGGCTCCATCATGGCCCCCCAACCTACATACCCCACCTTCGACGCAGGAAACCACAGGGCCTTCATGGAGTACGCCCTCGCCCAAGCGGTCCTATCACCTGAAGAGAACAACAGATTTTGTGTCGGTGCTGTACTCGCTGACGGAGACACGGGAGAAGTCTTGTCAACCGGATACTCGGAGGAGTACCCACGAGACTACAAGGGAGACCCAGGAACCACACACGCTGAGCAGTGTTGTTTTATCAAGATTGCCGACAAGCACAACCTGCCTGAGGAACGCATCGGCGAGGTGCTACCGCCAAACACGGTTCTATATACCACCATGGAACCTTGCAACGAAAGATTAAGCGGAAATATGACTTGCGCTACCAGAATCTTGCGGCTCAACAGTGCCATCAAGACTGTCTACGTAGGAATTAAGGAGCCAAACACATTTATTGCGAACAATGATGGGCAGGACAGGCTGGAAGCCCACGGAGTGAAAGTCGTCTACCCCGCTGTGGAGGATATGCAAGCCAAAATAACGGCAGTTGCTATGTCAAGGCAATAGAGATTTATCATGAGAAAAAGAAATAGCTGATTCTGCAAAACGCGCCACGTCGATCCTACCTGTATGGTACTCGACGATCAAGTTATATTCACCCTCACTCTGTCAATGTTTGCAGCATCCCATCAAAGCCACTATTCTGTGCTGCGGGTCTAAAATTAAATAGTGAAGCATATTCGAAGAAGCATTTTACAAATTTGCGGTCAAGTAGCGCTTTGACATAGCACAGAACACGAACGGACCCGCCAGCTCCAGGCGGGGACCCTGCAAACTATCACTGGGCCAAGAATAGAGCAGGACCCGACAGCCAATCTAATGCGTTCTACAGTGCCAACCGACATGGGGGCCTTTTGCGCGTTTTATTAGCTACGTATGGGCGGGGTTGCATCGCACCAGATCCTTTCACTCTTCATTGTTTCACACCTAGGCAGCCCCTAGAGTAAGACTCCCTATTCCTATAAGAAATGGGCTCCAATATCAAACAAGAGCTCGAATTTGGTGGAGGCAATACCAAAGTCGATCCGAATGTTCTGAATGGTACGTCGCGTCGACCGCATTTCTACAGTGGCTCTCCTCTGACAGCGTTGCATTGAAGAATTGCCACAGGGGTGCACAGTGCTATCCACTGAGAAGCATGGCGTCAGCTTCTGGGCGCAGACCGGTAGGATCGATGTGCTGCTTGCCGATGGGAGAGAACAATCATTTTTCATCAAAGTGCTATCAAACGAGCGCGGGAAAGAAATGGTCATGAGCGAATACGAATCAACTGTGGCTGTGAGCAAGACCATTCCGCAATTTGTACCAAAGCCTCTTGCATGGGGAGAATATGCAACCATTCCAGGCAACTACTTCTTCCTCTGTGAGTTTAGGGAGATGGCCGATGAGCGCATGCCAGAACCTGACGAGTTCGCCCATCTGCTCGCGAGGCTTCATCAGAAGAGCAGATCACCCGAAGGCAAATTCGGCTTTCACGTTACTACCTACGCAGGAAATCTTCCCCAGTACGTCGGTTGGGAGGATAGTTGGGAGACCTTTTTTGCGAAAAGCATGAGGCAAGCTCTCGACTTGGAGATTGAGAGAAACGGTCAAAGCGATGAGCTAAATGCTCTGTCAAAAGTATTATTCGATACAGTCATCCCAAGGTTGCTGAGGCCTCTTGAAAGCGACGGCAGAAGGGTAAAACCTTCGCTTGTTCATGGTGACCTCTGGTACGCGAATTCCGGCATCGATGTTGCCACTCATGAGCCTTTGATCTTCGATACATGCTCCTTCTATGCGCATAATGAATGCAAGTCTACATACTTCGCACTATCCGTTTGTTGATACTGACATTATCTCAAAAGATGAATTTGGCCAGTGGCGCCCACCTTGCAATCGGTTTGGTCATGATTATGTCATTGCCTACAACTCATGTGCCCAAATCTCAGCACCAGAGGAGGATTTCGAAGGTCGACTAGACTTGTACCGCCTGTGAGTAATCGTTTGGTCAAGTGGAACTGTAACTAATTGAAGATAGACGATTCGATACTCACGTGTCAGCACTTTTCCTTGGCACCGATGCTCTCCGACAACAGTAAGACATTACTAATACT
This sequence comes from Calonectria hawksworthii, assembly GCA_020975415.1. Classification (NCBI taxonomy): domain Eukaryota; kingdom Fungi; phylum Ascomycota; class Sordariomycetes; order Hypocreales; family Nectriaceae; genus Calonectria; species Calonectria hawksworthii. The sequence continues at coordinate 1,256,246 of JAHXZK010000013.1, read as the reverse complement.
TCAAAATGCTGTGGCTGACATCTATTTAGAGTTATTGACGTGATGAAGGATTTGGTCAATAGGTATGGCGTGGTAAATTAGAACTGATCAGATATGGGATGAAGATTGTCGGTGGATATCATCTTTCTATTCCTCACGTGAACGAATTATGAAAATAAAACAAAGATAGAAAATTGCAGCTAGAAAGCACTGTAACATATTTTATCTCCACATCGGTATGATCAGACAAGGTTTTGACGATAACGCAACCAATATATTATATTACATTTTTCCAAAACCCAAAAAAAGAGCCGGGTGCTAACAGAATTTATATTGTCCCAGTAAGTCTTGTATACTTCGCTCATGTCGTCCAAGTTCTTGATGTCCGTCAGATACACATTGGCTTCTATAGCATTTTGGAGACCGGGTCCACCCTCATCGAGAATTACACCAAGATTCCAAACCCGCTGATGCTTAAACTCAATGCGACCATACCTCAAATCGGCATTCCCAAAGCAGTGTGCACCCCTACCCCGCTGAGCTGTCGTTCCAGTGATACATCCCACGACTAGTCACCCTAATTGAGGGTGGCAGGAAATGCATCCACGCATTAGCGATGGCGCCCTGAAATTATGCATTTTACTAATGATTGGATCACTTGAAATAATACGACCGATTGTCATCTTTTCCCAGAGCAGATCCTTTTTTAAGGCACCAAACATCTCCCTCCCCTCAACGCCACTGAAGTCCATGCACACCACCTCCTCTTGGTTATTCTCATCCTCGCATTCTTCTATTTTTAACAGTGGAGACAAGCATCTTCAGTGCCTCTTCATCCATGGCAATTGTACCAGTTTCCAGCTTGGGGCCGTCCGCAAACCATGGGCTCTCCTCATTCCATGTTTTGCTCCTTGGCCAGCCTTCCGTTATCCAGCCATTGCCGCGAAAGCATAGGTATTTCAGAATTTGGTGACGTTCTTCTGAGAGACCACTGCCTTGCGCGTACTTGGCAATATCAATGTCTATAGCTTTCGTATCTCCGGGTGGGGGTGCTGGGCGATCATAACTTCGAAAAGCGGTATCTCTGTAATCTTCACCCGTGTACAGTTCTTCTTCGGCATCTTGGATGGCCTCCATTGCATTCACGATGCTTCCAGTATAGTCGAAAGGCAACAATGAACCGTTAGGATTTTCAGAAGGGGACAATGAGCCGTGGCCCATTTTGAAAACTTTGAGGGCAGTCATAGACTCCTGCCACCTTGAGAGCACCCTGTTCCAGCGCAGAGGATAGTGTCGCGGCTGAAGTTTTTCCTTGTAATTCCTAATCGTGGGTCCCTGACGAATCAATGATTTCTTATGGTAGCCCTCGTTAGAAATTACCACGTCTTTGCCGTCCATGTCTTTTCCGACCACAGTATCACCATGGTCCATGATGTTCTCATGCTGGCCATAAAACATAATCCGGCAATCATCGAGGTATAGCTCTTCAAGACCGCCGAATTTGTTTCGCTGCCCGAGAGATGCAAACCATTCAATCTGCCACTCGTGGCTAAAGACGAATCTCCCCAGAGCCAAAACCCTCAGATTCGGAAATCCAGAATCTGGTCCCCTTCCTGGTCGAATGGCCCGGAAATCCATTCTGGGGTTCCACCCCCAATAGTTTCTACAAAACAAAGAAAGTCTGGTGAGATTTCCAGCGACAGATGGCGACAGCCAAGTGGAAGGCAAACTTTCGAAGAAATCATATTTTTCTTTGAGGTAAAAGTCATCCTCAAATGCAGCTTCGTCGGTCTCGTTGGTGATTAACAGCTTCAGACTTTTGAGGGCAGTTGAGGAAAGAATTTTTTTGAACGCCTCAGATTCAGTAAGACGTTTGTCATATATGTCTCCCAAGTTTGATATCGTTAGCTCTTTGAGTGGAAGGGGGGTATTGATTCTCTTGTTGTGAAATGCATCTGTCCCATAATCGGCTTCGATATCCAGATCCAAGCTTGAGTCGATGTCTCTCTGTCTCTGAGCGGACCAGGTCCCAGCCAGGCACTGAAACACCACATCCAATACCCAAAACCGAAAGTCATTCGTCTCAAAATCTTGGCTCTTGTACTCACATTCCTCTCCGCAATTTTCACCAAAGCGCAGATGCAAGGCTGCCAGCTTGTCGAAGAATCGCAAATACGGCAGGGCGTTCATGAATTCTTGAGGTATCTCACGTTCATCCCTCAGGCCCCAATAGTGGAACGGAGAACCAAACCCAGTGTTGTAGGTAACTTCTTGAATAAAGCCGCGCAGTTTTTTAGATTGTGCGACTTGGACAAATCCTGCGATATAGGGCTTTTTTTTTAATACTCTAAGCTATATATATTAAAATGCTAACGGTATAGCAATAGCGCTAATAATATTATTTATATTTCTTAATCTAAGTAAAAAGGACTTTAGGAGAAAAGAAAAGATTTTATTAAGAATCTTTGGGGTAAGTTTTTTAAAATCTAATAAATTTTATTTTCCTATTGTAGTAGTTAATCTAAAGATATAATACTACCAAAGCTATTAGAGCTCTAATAATTAATTTTGATGTACTAAAAATGGCTTTTATGAATATTTATATGTAGTTAGTTTGTATTATTATTGCCTAGTAATTTAAATTCTAATTATAACTAATAAATACATGGAATTGCCTATTTAGGATAGGTACCTGCTAAGTTAACTAAGCTGGCTATATAGTGGGACTAGGCTTCCAATACCCCCAATAGTGGAATGGAGAACTAAACCTAATATCATAGGTAATTTCTTGAATAAAGCTACATAGTTTTTTAGATTATACAATTTAGACAAATCCTATAATATAAAGCTTTTCTTTTAATACTTTAAACTATATATATTAAAATACTAATAATATAATAATAGTACTAATAATATTATTTATATTTTTTAACCTAAGCAAAAAAGGCTTTAAGAGAAAAGAAAAAATTTTATTAAGAATCTTTGGGGTAAATTTTCTAAAATCTAATAAATTTTATTTTCCTATTGTAGTAGTTAATCTAAAGATGTGATACTACCAAAGCTACTAGAGCTCTAATAATTAATTTTAATATACTAAGAATAGCTTTTATGAATATTTATATATGGCTAGTCTGTATTGCTATTGCCTAGTAATTCGAATTCCAACCACAACCAATAAACACGCGGAATTGCCTGTTTAGGATAGGTACCCGCTAAGTTGACTAAGCCGGCTGCGCAGTGGGACCAGGCTCCTAATACCTAAACGCCATGCTATAGGGTAGGTTAAGCAATGAGTGGTCTGTTGGACTAAGGCCTTATGTTAAGACTTTTGTAAAAGGGATTAATGGAATGAGAGACAAAGCATACCTAAGTAAAGAAGCTATTTCCCTGTTGTTTTAATTGAACTATCTGCAATGAATCTAATTTTTGGCATGCACATGCCGAAATAGAACAAGGGCAATATATCCAGAATCTATTTGGTTCAACTGATTTTAAAATGTACAGCTGAGTGATTTCCTTGCTTATTTAGAATAAAAGACCCTGGGGAAAAAATTATTCATTGGTCTACCAGCCATGAATTAATAAAGCCCCAACGGGCTTTCTCTTGTCATTTACAGTTCTGAGAACAGTGATCAGGTACTTAGTAACACGGGATGTCAGAATAAGACCATTTGATAGAACTACAGAAAAGTTTAATTCATCATATTATTATAGCAACCTAATAGGTCAGAATTGAAGAAATGATCTCGTCCGCTGTGCTTATTACATCAACCTCTCTCCAGCGGTTCTACCAAATCACCCCGTTAAGGACCTAGAAGACCGTCAGACTCCCGAGTTGATTGTATATCTGAGGCACCCTATATCGATAGATCCTCCTACACCGCCATTATTACCTATTGATGACATTTAGTGCCGAATCCTCAAGCAAGACACATGTTGGAAGTGGGTATACTCACAAAGCGCCCAGGGGGCGAAAAAGGCTTGCCAGCAATTGTCAGTGGCAGGTACAAGGTTGTACGCATCCTGCTTCTCGACGGTAGTTTTGCAGCCATCGATCCACTTCACAGAGAACTCGAAACCGATTCCAGCGTACGACGTGCGAGTTCGTTTCATACTCTCACCAGGACCTAATATGGTGTCCTGAACGACATCAGTGCATATCCTCTGAGACCGATCTATAACAGATTCTTGAGTGACATCAATGTGGCCGGTAAAATCTCCTTCTTTGTTACACCATGGGCCTGCCTGCTGATCGAGAGGGGTGATGGTTTCAGTTGGCTGGGCCGCTGATGTTGGCGCCGCGCTGGTTGTAGTCGCCAAGGTAGTCGCAGGGAACGTGGGAATAGGTATCTGGGTGAAGCCCGCCAGGATACATTGGCATGAGCCTTTTGTCTGGCCACTTTTGACTTGGCACTCAAAGTTGGATCCCTCACCACACTTGTGGCCTCTGCAGTCGGCATTCGAAGAACACTCTTGTCCAACGGAGTTCTTGTCGACACACGAACACAGGCCGTCGCTGAAAGTTCCCAGCTTCAAACAAACAGGGTACTGGTTTTCGTTGCACGCGGATACTCCGCAGTCGCTGTCCTGTTTACACTGAGCTGAGGCAGCAGGGGCTGTGGCACTGGCTGCGGAGGTAATTGGTGTAGACTGCAAAGAGCTGGAAGAAGAAGAAGCTCCAAGTTGAGTGCTGGATGGCGCAGTACTCAATGTGGACTGCTGCAGAGTGTTTGAGGGTACAGCACTAGTCTCCGGAGGGCTCGAAGTGGCAGCCGAGCTCGCTGTGGTTTGTCCGGGTGCCGATTTGACTGGACAAGCCTCCTGTCTCTTTTGCTGCCCCTGCCGTTGAAAGACTTGCCCTGCTTGCGGATTCCATTCAGATGTGCGGCCGTCCAACGGGCGACCTTCAAACCAGACCCGCCATGCCGCTTTGTCGTTGCATGTTTTCGCCGGGTGGTATTGAATCAGTAGCTTCCCGCGTGCTACGGTTTGCTCGTTATCTCCGAGGACTTTCTCGCGGACTTCGTAGGGCATACCCCCCTCTTCCTCGTAGATGAGATAATCCAGCGAGCTCCCAACCATGGGCGAGTAATCCACGACTTCGATGGGTACCTTGTCCCCAAAATCCCTCCTGAAAAACTTCGTTATTTCATTCACAGAGTCTTGGGCGGCAAGGAGGTCAAGACCAGCCATGGCGTTCTTGTCCATTCGTTCCGCGTCATTCGGTATAAGGCTCATGTCATCGTCCAGCATGGCCCACCCGTTCTCATCTGTCAAAACGGGGACCCGCGGCCGTGGAGTCATGATAAATATACGAATGTCCGGGTCATCATTTGGATTTGTATTGTCGCCAAAGATCGTACCTGTGTATCCCATGGTGGCCCCGCCGTTTCTCAGCTGCTCCAATCCAAGTGGGCTGAACTCGTCCCCGTGTCCGTAGAGAAGTGCATTGTAAGCGAGTGCTTCGAAGGTGGCAAAATCGCCAGGCGAGAATACACTCTCCCAAATATGGCTTGCGAAAGCGCCGCGCTTGGATACGAAAACTACAGATGTGCATCCGTAGAGACCCTGGACGACAAGGCTTTGGACTTTCTCCTGGAAGAGAACGTAGTTTGTCGTCGTCATCTCACCATAATCTGGGAATTTGACAATTTGTCCCATGAAGCCCCCGCCTTTACCTTGATCCTGGTTATAGGCTAGGCGTACCTGGTCTATTACCAACTGCTCTTCCTGGCTAAAGTCGGCGGTTGCCGTCACATCTCCTGGTTCAACCCAATCTCCATCTGCTTCGGCGCGTTTCTGAATCAGTTCAATGGACGGGTCCAGGTCCAGGTCTCGCTTTTTCTTGACAGGGCAAGACGCGCCACCACACGTACCCGGTGCACATGTAGGCTCTACGTACTTGACTCTGGGAGTAGCGGTAGTTGTAGTTGCTGAGTTGGTCACACTGCAGTCAGTGACGGTAGTCCATGCTTTGGTAGAGCATTCGGTTGTGATTTTACTTGATACCCCTGATATTGATTAGTCAAAAGTTCATAATTAACAATGGCCGATAGTTTCAGTTCCTCCCTTGCTCACCTGTAACTGAACAAAAGACGCTTCGGTATGTAGCAACCATGGTGGTTGTACAAGAAGTCTCAGACGGCTCATCCTTTGTCTTGGAAGACTTGCTCTTCTCCTTATCTGTGTCATTGTCTTTATTATCCGCTGGACAATTACCAATTTTCAAGCCGAAAATCTTGACGCAGAAAGTTGGAAATTTAATGACGATGTTGGGGGGGAAAGAGGGGATGCAGCTAAAGCAGATCATAGGCGGGCCGCCTCCAGTGGGAATGATAACTGTAAAATGTCAATGATGGCTATAAAGTTTTATTCTACCTATTAGTACTCACCCGGCACAACAGTTTGCTCGCTTCCCCCTGGAGCGGTGGTTGTAATGAATGTTGGCGAAGTAAATGTGGCGTCGGTCAAGGTCACCAGAGTTGCGTTGGGCAGCAAGGTGGTGAGCGTGAGAGTAAACTGAGAGGTAGTCGGGACAGTTGCAGTTATGACGAATGGCAATGTTGGGTCAGGCTGCCTGGTTGCGGTGATTGTGGGGAGCTGCGGTATTCCATCCGATGTCTGAACTGGAACTGATTGGCCCGGGGTGGTGCTGACAATAGGTGCAGTTGGCAGACCTTCTGGTATTTGGGTTTCTGCAGAAGTATTATCCACAGTCGAGAGTGTCTCACTGGGTTCAGTTCTGTTAGAACCCGGTGTGTTGGGATTTTGGGAAGCAGGCACGCTGTCAGAGGCGATGGCTCCACTGGATGTGTTCCTTGTAGAAGCAGTTACGGTTGGGCTTCCTGCTTCTGTACCACTAGTTGGGTTTACTGCATCGGACCCGACTATTGCACTAGGGTCATTTACCCCATTGGATCCCGTTGAATTCGGGTTTCCGAGGGTGGTTTCGCCAGATACAGTTGACATTGGCTCCCCCGATATAGTCCCCTCATCGCGTCCGGTCGCACTTGGCATATTAGATGCTGTGCTTTCATTCTCCCCGATTGGAACTGTGCTATCAGATGATAGCCCTGTAGGTATTGTTTCAGCAGGTTCTCCAGACCTTGTCCCATCAAAAGCAGTTGTTTGATCAGACCCAGCTATTCCTGATGAAAGACCCGTCTCATTGGATGTAGATGAAGGTGCAGGAATAGTAGCACTAGATCCAGATGGTGCGCCAGAAATAGGACCTCCACCAGACTTGGTTGCATTTGGCTTACCAGAAACTGTTGTACTAGTACCAAATCCTCCAGTAGGTGTGGTATTTATGCCAGATTTAGTTGTGCTTGGCTGCTCAGGAACAGTTCCACCAGTTGCACGAGATTCGACAGGAGGATCACTAGCACTTGAGATCTTAGACTTTGTTGTTCCACTTGACTCGGGGGCTTCGCTGGGGGGAACAGATTCATTTGGTCCCCGGGTTGGACTTTCACCTGAGCCAATTGTAGCCGAAGCTCCAGGGGCATTGTTATCTGTTCCTGCTGCTCCAGTAGGAAAAGTCATTCCGCCTGAGTTGGTTGCGACCAAACCTCCTGAGTCAGTGGCTTCATTGGTGGCAGAACCATCTGGGCCCCGGGAGACATCTTCGTTGGATTCGGATGACCCATCCGGAATAGCAGTGACACTGATACCGGGAGTGATTGATCCTCCGAATGGAAGTCCTTGTGATGCAGTCACAATAGAATCACCGGGAATAGGTCCACTGGACCCGGGCGTCCCACCGGTATTTCCAACGCCACCAGTTCTACTGGCAGTCAAATCTCCAGTTGCAATCGTTTTCGTGGACCCAGTTAGCTGTGGCCTTCTAGATATGATTCCACTGGGCTCAGGTGTCTCATGAGAAACACGGGTCGCGTTTAACCCTCCAGATGGGATTCCGTAAGGTCCAGTTGTAACCGACTCTCTCGAAACATTCTTGTTAGACTTGGTTTGACTTGGGTGCTCTGGAACAGTAGCCGAATTCGTCTCGCCTGGCCCGTATGTGGGAATAGACCAAGTAGGTCGAGTGGGCGGCAGGTTGTAATAACCGCCGTTGTTGTGTGGAACAGGCCTCGTTCCAATGTCGATAGGTACGATTTTATAAGAGGTGCTGCGTGGTTCACAGAGACCGCGGCCAGCGTCTGCGTTGGAAACAGCCAGAGCCAGGGTCAATGCCACCCAACGAGTAGCTACCATTTTGAAAGTTGAAATTTCTTAAACAGAAGAAAGAAAGAACTTGTTCAATACTTGTTGCATGGGATGGGTGCTCTCTACAGCGACAGGAGACAGATATTATATGCGCTTCAAATTCACAGCAAAGGGATCCCCTACTCTACAGAGTACGATACACAGTAAGCCGTTCCCCGCCAGTTGCGTGAATCTCGGGAATTTGGCCGAACCAGCACTGCCCAAAAAAATCATGTTGGTTGTCACTCAGGATCACCTGCGGAGCCTCGACTCTGAAAGATAACTCAGCTCGATTCTCGATACGAGCTCTAGTGAGGCTTGGGAAATGAGAATTTTGGGCATGTCGCCCGCATTCTGAGCCGAGTTAGGGACCATTGCCAAAATTGGCGGCCAATCGCGCGTTCGCTGTCTTGCAGATGGATACCAACAGTCGTTTCACGCCACAGCCACGCCAAGGGCATGGGATGTCGGGCCAACAAATTGATCCGGCAATATGGGAATGCGGTCTGATGCCACAACGCGCCGCAAGGGCCGTGAAAAAAAATGATCAGCGTACAGGACCAACACCCAACTTTGAAATGGCCGAAAAAAACGCATCAGAAGACTTCAAATTGGTGGCTGAAGGATGGTCTAGGTCCGTTTCAGAAGCTTGCATTAGTCAACTCAGCCACAATGTAGAAAAATTTAAGATCAAATACGGTCCCGCCGTGGTTGTTGGTCATACAATTTCTGCAGCATCAGCCTTTTTTTATTTCCTACTTTCACGATCCACACCCACCACGCATCATGAGCCACACGGGTTACCTGGATGCCATTCGTGATAATATTCGCCAAATCGAGTCGTATCATGGCGCCAGGCGCACCATCGAGGCCCCAGCTGCTCTGCGGAATCCGGTAGATCTGCACGTGGACGGTCTCCCAGATTTGCCGCCGCGTCTTCCGAGACCCGCGTACACTGTCAGGAGCGGTCTAATTGGCCAAAGTGACGAAGAGATACAGTTCTATGTCGCCTGCGAGCACGGTGTGCTGGATCTGGTTCAATCCTTCCTCCAAACCAACAAGGCAACCCAGGCCGTTCTCCAGTTCGGGCTGGAGATTGCTTCCTTTGCTATACAGACAAACATCGCTCGCCATCTCTTGCAGCAAGGCGCAGTGCTACACGACGGTGTCTTTGTCCGGTCATGGCCCAGCAAAACACGCCAAGAAGTGTGCCTTTTTGATCCAGGGAAACCAGACCCGCTCCCAATGGCACAGCTATTTTTAGAATTTGGCTGGCATCCAAACCAGCTGTGGAATAGGACCAAGGGCCATGGGGGCCGCCGTGACCTTTGTTTGGTCCTGATGGTCCTAACAAACAAGCCACTTCTTACTCTGCTGTTGTCTCATGGCGCAGATCCGTGCCTTAGCCGCATCAATGTCGGCATCTACGACGATCAGCCAGTGAATCGTCGCTATGGCCATGTTCTCAATGCCGCTGCGGCTCGTGGAGTGGGCCCCGAAATGATGGCGATGCTGATGGAGCACGGCGCAGATGTCGCCTTCTCTCACCCACTCCACAGTATTGCCACATGGCGAGGCGGGGGGACAATGCTCAACAGAGGACCATTTTCCAACAGACGCGACACGGCTGAGTATCTAGTCTCCTCCGGTATCACGGGCATCAACGACATCAAGTTGATACACTTCTCGGATAACATACAAGCCAGGCCCAGACCCGAAAACATAACTCCCTTCGTTTATGCGTGCGCAGCGCAGGACTGGGAGTTTGCAGAGTGGTTGCTAGAAAAGGGAGCCGACCCATTCCTGGCAAACGGTAGGGCGTTTGAGCCCATGATGTTTTCACGCCCAAACCATGGTCCCAGCGACCCAGCGGCTGTGACCGAGTTGGTAAACAAAGTGAGGAACCGGCAGGTATACAGCGTGCAGGCCGGTGTGCAGGCTAGTGGCAGTGTGGTCGAATCATGATTTTGTGATGAATAAAGGATTTATGGGAGCGTCTGTTTGGATATACGCCAGCGTTGCATAGCTCGAAAAAGGAGAAAAAAAGAAATTAAGGTCCTCTTTTCATTACGCAAGTCGTGTCTGGTTGTTAATTGTCTGCGAAAATGGTGCATTAATCGTAAGGTTCCTAATTATAGATAGAAGCTGGTTCAGCTAGATATGTAGATGGATATAGGGTAAGGGGTGGAGTGTCGGGCGGGAAGGGATGTTGAGTGGAAAAGGGCGTGGTACCGTGGTGATTGAGGGGGCGGCTTTGGATTCAAGCACTCTGGAGAAGGATGCAGGACATCAGGGCTATAGGCTTAGATAATGAGTGGGATGGGGCGGCGGCCACAATATATGAACAGGTTCATGGGAATGGTGAGGTTTGTACTAGTATGGGAGTCCCTCCAAAATTAAACCGATTAACCAATAGATCTTTCATCAGTAGCGCCAGTCTTAATAACCTTGGTCCATGACCCGTAAATGGAGAAAAGTGATTTGGCCATCTGAATTGATTCACACTTCTCTATGGCCTAGTGGAGAAAGAATTAGGAGAGACCGAACTTCTGAGTGGTTAGCTCGGCTGCTCATGGTCCTCAAGCAAACAAGAGAATTCTTACTCAATCTATAGTCTGGTGGTCGAAAGACTTTTGGCCAACTGAATCCCTGGAATATTTTTAAGACAATACATCATACAACATTATAGAATGATAGTTTTATATGATTCTTCCTATGATACATCATTTTACAGTCTTCTTTATTAGTAGGGTTGACCTGGGGTTTATTCGACCACGGGTGATCACACCATGACCAGCTCGGGACTGCGCTGCTTATATTCAATTGCGGTTAAATAGCTTTTTTTTTCCTTTTCCTCTCACTGGTAGAAGTCCATTTGCACTGGAGGCCTTGGGTGGCCCCACCATAGTTCATCCCTGCGCAGGTCCAGATGCGGATGCGATGAAACCGGAGGCAGAGGCATGCCGCACATTGTGTGTGACGGGCGGCCAGGACTGGTTTTATGATTCCGCAATACCCGTTGTAACCTTGCTGAGCCAATCGCTTCGTCTAAATCCCGTATTAACCGCCGAGCCTCGTTTCATTTGTCCTCCAGCCCGGCACGCCCCTTAGGCGCGGCGCCAGCATCATCCCGCGCGCTGATTGGCTCCCCAGTGAAGAACTCAAATGGGACCCAGACTGCCGACTTTCCGATCGCGTTTCAGCACGAAACCGAAAACCACGCTGCTGAGGCAGTACAGCCATCACGACGGATTACCTAATCCTCGGGCAGCCATTGGAAGTAGACGAAAAACCTCAGGAGTCAACCAACTTCGTTTGAACAGTTGAAACTTCATGATCTGCAACATGAGAAATGCAGTGGCAGAGTTCCATGCCGTCCCTGGTTTCACTGAACAGCCCGCTTTCGAGGCTTTGGAGACGGAAGGTGTATGAAAATCCCAAGGGCTCTCGCCAAGAAGATAAATAATAAACGCCGTCGCTGTCTGCCAAGGATTTCAGCCAAGAATTCAACCCAGTTTCATCGACCTCTCCCGTCCATCCATTGTTTGATTCGCATTCCTCATTGGCACTCTGCCCGTTTGTTTTCCTTGGCTCAGCATAAGCGATACCAGTCATAATGAAGCTGTCCTCCACGCTGTCCATGGGGGCGTTGGTTTGCCTTCCCTTTGTTGCAGGCCACCCTACCGCCAAGACCGAAAAGCAATATTCGGTTCGCCAAGTTAGAAACCCAAACTATACCAGAGATGGCACACGTGCTCTCCTCAAAGCATACAAGAAATATGGCATCACTATTCCCGCATCGCTGAGCACCTCGCTGCAGGCTGGAAGCACTCAGCCAGGCCGCAGAGCCGACACGGGCAGCGCAACGAACCAGCCGGTGCAAAATGACGCCGAGTGGCTAACGCCCGTGGAAATCGGGTGTCCCCCGAAGACGTTTCAAATGGACTTTGACACTGGATCTTCCGACCTCTGGGTGTACAGCCCTCAAGCAGCAGCCGCTGGCGGCCAAACGGAATATGTGGAATCTGACAGCACAACAGCCAAGAAGTTGGACGGTGCCACATTTCAGATCTCGTACGGTGATGGGAGCGCTGCAGCTGGCCACGTCGCCATGGACAAGGTTTCCATTGGCGGTCTTGCCGTCAAGGCCCAGGCTGTAGAGGTTGCCGAAGAAGTTACCCAGTCATTTTCTGACCAGCAGGAGCTCGACGGGCTGGTGGGGTTGGCCTTCAGTTCCATCAACACCGTTCAACCCCAGCAGCAAGATACCTTCTTTGCTAGCGCCAACGCCGAGCACGGCACCACCTTGTTCACAGCAGACTTGCAGCACAATGCTCCGGGTACCTATAACTTTGGATTCGTGAACCAGTCAGCGTTCACTGGAGATGTTGCCTTCACTGCGGTCAACAAGTCGACAGGTCTTTGGACCTTTACCTCGACCGGCTTTGCCGTGGGCAACGACGCCATGACACAAACACCCATTACGGGCATCGCAGACACCGGCACCACCCTTCTTTTCCTTCCTGGACAGGTTAACGAGGCCTACTATTCTCAGGTCCAGGGCGCGCAATTGGATCAGACAGCAGGCGGCTTCGTCTTCCCCTGCGACGCAACGCTCCCCGACTTTAGCTTTGGCGTTGGCAACGCGTCCGTCACAGTCCCCGGCTCATTCATGAACTTTGCCTCGCTGACAGGAACCGCCTCGAACAAAAAGAGAGCTGCCAACGACTCAGGCATGTGCTTTGGCGGACTCCAATCCAGCGATGGTGCGGGGATCAACATCTTTGGCGATATTGCTTTAAAGTCTGCCTTTGTGGTATTTGATGGAGGTAATTCCCAGATAGGATTTGCCAAGAAGACATTAAACACGGATGCGTGAGAATTAGCTTCAAGCTGGACTTGTAACTTAGACAGCTCCGTCGACTGTGAAGTCAGCTAGAAGAGGCAACCGATCACGGGGCTGGATAGAGCTGGAGGCGCCATGTAAATAGCCCATTGGTAGACGGCTCCCCACTATTACCTCAGTGGCAATGAACCTTTTCTTCTGCGGCGTCGGAGCTCCAGGCTGGCACTGGCGGAGAGACAATAGCATTCTGTTTCCATTAATAGAAAGATAGACCCATGCGCATGCGTCATAATTCTGTGATACTGATATTGCTAACCTGGACCATTTCAACCTCTTGATTAATTAGTGTGGTTAAATTGTATTGAATGCTGGCAATCATGTAGAGCAGCAGCCGGCCTCAACATGGCAGCCATATTCACAAAGTCCGCCATGTTAGATTATGCTTGGAGCAGAAACAAAATGCATCATCGTGAATTTTATCCAATGCATAAAATATTCCGACGTCATCTTTGCATGTTGGGGCGGTCGACGCGATATTCATTTACCAATGGGATTGGTGTGGACGGAAAGCTCCAGTTCCAGTCGATCCGAGCACGATTCCAAGCACTGAGTCATGATGGCACCATCAGTATCAGGTCCGCGGTCCAGATCGCATTGGTGCTGATAAGATTTGTTTCGCATGAGGTCTCCACAGCCATTGATATGCAGCTACCGCGACTGCCCACTCAAATGCCGTGGAACAGCTCAATATGACGCGTCGCGTGAGTTTCGTGTGAATCTCGAATGAATCTGCCCAAATCGCTCAAATCATATCCGTAGGCATGATGATCTTGGCATCAATGAAGTCATTTATTTGAACGATCCAGTCTCCACATCTGCATGCGGTAAGCTCACTCCCAAATTGTCAGTGTGCTCGACCGATTTTGCCCAGATCAACAGTGTTTTCGATCGCCCACATTGGGGGATGCAGGCTAATCAATTTAGGTAGACGCTAAACGTGGCCTACACGTCTTGTTCCGAACTTTGTTGATGGATGACGTTGATGACATTGTGTCGGTCGATGGTTGGCGCTTTTAGCTCAATCGCATTCAGCCTCTGACGCCAGCCAATCCCCACATTTGTTGCAAATCATACGCTGTGCCTGAGAGAGCATCATTGTGAAAGCTTCTTGCATCGAGAAATTACATGTCAATCCGGTAGCTATGTCTTTCATGCTTGCGTGCGTACGGTGAAGGTTTTGGTATCATGATTTTGGTAATCGATCGGGTAGGCCGCGCCACCACGGTCATGGCTGAGAGTGACGAGTCGAAAGTGGATGTGAGAGGTTCTCCAAAATAATTATATAAGGATCACTCCCAAGAGAAAATGTAGATGATCCATCACACTCAACAACATTCATCACAATCTCAGTACCCGATACAACATTCAAAATGCAGAAGGCTAAGCAGGCAGTCTCCGAGTTCCTGTCTCACGATGGACACCATCAGACATCTGTCGACGAAAACATTCGACCAGCAGTCACCGAAGAACACATCAAACCCCACCAGCACGAGAATGTCACCACTGCTGTCAACAAAGACATCCACAAGGAGCATCACCACACAGTAGTACAGCCTATCAAAGCCAAAGAGACACTGCAAGTTTACCCAACGTCTTCCCCACAATCTTTTTTCGCTTTTTGCTAACGTGATAAAGGCCTGAGAAGCACACTCACAGGGTCGCGCCCGTTGAGCACAGGACATTCGACCATGCTGGCGGAGAGAACCTCCAGGCGACGCTTGAGCACGACGCAAGCAAGTACAAGAACATCTCGACAAAGCACAACACAACTCATACCACCACTGCGGCCCCCATTGTCACTGGAGAGCGCGTGCACCACCATGTCCACGAACACATTCAGCCTGTAATCGAGAAGGAGACAATCGTCCCCGAAGTCGTGCATACAACCGTCCCCATTCACGAAACACACTATGTCCCGCCTGTCCACCACGAAACCACTGTTCTTCCCACCAAGACTCTGGAAGAATTTAACAAAGGCACGGGTACGCTGCACGGGGAAGCGCGCACAAAGGTTGGCGATTACGACGGATGCCCGAAGGCGCTCCACGAGAACCTTCAGTCTCAGACCATGGAGGGACACAACAAGCCCATGCGGTCACAGAGCCAAAAGACCGATGGAATGGGCCACAACCGAGGCCGCAGCAGCACAGATACTAGCAAGACTGGAGTATGTTTCTTCTAACCCTTCTCATTCGATCGGGCACTAATCTAACCATCTCAGCCCGGTCACCTCGGAAAGCATGACACTGCCAGCTCACTCTCGTCGAAGCCGTCGCTGAAGGACAAGCTTAACCCGTTCACTGATGCCGACGGCGATGGAAAGAAGGGTATTCTTGACTAGAATTGATCACGTTTGATCTATGGCTCGTCTTGTGCATTGATGTAACGACCTTCTAAGATAGCTAGTTGGGGAAGACTAGACTAGGAGGGAATATCTAAATATAAACACCTATATTTGTCATCCTTTCAAATTTTGCCAGACATTAAAGTCCGATATTTGTGCAAATTAGTCAAATAATATACTCACCGCTGAGGCGGGAAAGGGCTCCATGCTAATTTCTCACAAAACCCACCATGCCTTCGCCTTAGCATTGATCAAGTAGGCAATCCGTACAACATGGGGCACCAGTGAGATTCTGACACAATTCGGCATAGAGTCGGGGGATGTGCCAAGCTTCGAAATGTATTTGCTTTAAGACAGCATTGGCCTCACAAATGTGGTACCAATCAGAATGGGGCGACGCAGCATGGCGTGTTCACGGTACCTTGGGCAAAAAGGCCAACTTGACCGGTGTGGTGCATCACCAAAAAGCTTTCAGTTTTAACTTGTCCTGCCTGAAGTTTCGGCCTGCAAGGGGGTCCATAAGGCTACATAATTTGGGGGCGGTAAGATGGGCACTTAATTGATTTGGTTGCTCGAGGTAGAGTAGTTGACTAATGCATACTTGTCACACTGTCACACTTCACCAGCGATCGCCATTTTTTATTTATTTTTTTGCATCAGCCCCGTCAAGCCAGCACTTGGCGAAACATGCATGAAGTAAGTTAGCCTGGGCCGGAACACATTTTTCATAAGCCAGAGTGTAACAAACTATTCCATCATCGACACACTCTATCGCTACGATTTGCGCTATGATGATGAGCAAATGTATACGTTGATGACATTTCAGGACTTGGTATGGCAACCACTCTTTCTCAAAAAGCTGATAAATGAAATCCCGAAAAATTCAACCGAGAAACAATGTGGAGTCTGCGGTCTAAAAGGCTTAGAGGGCACACAATTGTGTCGCGGTGGGGACCTCTAGTGCGACTCGGGCCACCAGGCCCGCTTAACTCCGATGAGTGCCAAGTCGCTTTCAGGACTTTCAGTATAAAGGAACTCGTTTCAATTAGGATGAAATGGATAGTTCAACATGCATCTTTCATCTATCTCATCATTCATCGTTGCCGACACATAATACCTGTATAATAGATATGAGAATTGTACATAGTATTATGTTCGGGTCTAATGAATGCTTCCCTCTATGTATACATTCTGATATTGTATCATCACACACCCAAAGAAACCGAGATTCTGAACCACCTGCTCATTATGCAGAAAATTCGAAATTGCATATCCTTTTACGAATTTGCCAAAATTCTGCCGAGCTTCTTCCCAATATCTCATATCCTCCAACTGCTTTGACAGAAGCGACGGCACGAGATCACTGCCTGGAGGGCTTTCTCCAACAACCTTCGCCCCTTGATCAGGCGGAAGCACCTTTTGATGCTGTGAATGTTTCCATATACATATGGAATGTCTTTCAAGAAAGGAATATGTACAATACTCCTTCCAAGTCACTGGACGAGTTTCATCATCACACAGTAAGACTCGTGTGTTCATTTAAGCGCAAAGTTCGAGTTGGCGATAGTGGGGCTCGCATTCATATTCTGGCTTCTGAGAACGTTCAGTGCGCCTTGCCGGAGGTTGATAAAGAGTGTCTGGACGGTGGCCAGTCGATCATCCACCAGAGTAAGCTCGATGTCTGGGCAGATCCAATCCTACAAGCCAATGCGATAGGAGCTGGCCATGGGAAGATTATGCACATTCTTGATTATTCAGATTGCCATCTATCTTCTAAGAGAACAGCCGTTCTAAATCATGGCCATGAGTATAACATGAATATCATGGTGTGTATTCATTCTCATGACGAACCACGCAATGGTCAATTCAAGGGAGCAGTCCCGATATCAAGCCAAATATCTCACGGCAAAATCAGAAGCCTCAAGTTCAGTTCTAGGTTATCCTCAAATTCGAGGCAAGACCTTCATGTCCAATTTCTACATGTTGCATTCAAAAGACCTTGGACGACATGGTCAGACACTGATCCTCCCTGGTTCTTGCGGGAAAAGTCTACAGGACTTGTGCTTGAACATGAAAACCACGTTCCGCTCTCTCCGTTCATTTCGAACTCTATCTATGATGCATCTGATGGCGGTGGCACGTCTTCCTTCGGTACTGCAAGCGAATCAGACTGTTCATCGTGTTTTGGCTCACAGCACGGTTCTCCTCTAACCGACAGTCAACGCGAACCCAATGACGTCGCTATCGATTGTGAAGCTTCCACTGGGCGTCTGGGCAGCTCTGAGAATTTATTCGACAATATTCAGACATGGATCGCTTCCATACGTCAAGATACCAAGCTGCAAAGAACACCCTCGAGTCAAATGTCTTCTGCGGTAAAGCGAAAATCCCTCCACCTGGTACCTGCCAGTACCAACGGGAAAAGGGCCAAATTGACCATCAGCTCTCCACCTCATGAAGAGTCAAATCTAGCCTGTCCGTTTTATACGTCCGATCCTGCAAAATACAGAGGGTGTTTACATCATCAACTTATTTGCATTGGGGATGTCATCAGGCATCTCCGGCAGTATCATACTAACCCGCTTTACTGCCCTATATGTAAGAAAACCTTTAGTAACTTTACGGAACGTGACCAGCACATCCGCCTGGACACTTGTGAAAAGTCCGACTCGACAATCAATTTTGATGGTATCCATGCTGTTGAGCTGACAAAATTGGAAAAGAGGGTCAATTGGTGCCGAAGCGAAAGGAAACAGTGGTGGAGGATATGGAATACAATCTTCCCTATGTTGGAGTTACCGTCTTCGCCTTACTTGAACGCCGCCCATGAATAGGTTTACACGATCCAAGATTGCGCACTAGTTCGAGAGCTATGAGAGGCGAGTTTTGGTGGCCTGATCTTATATCTCTTTTAATTTTCGATGAGAGTAATTGTTCAACTTTGTTCTCTTTTTTTTCAAGCCTGTCATATTCATTGAAACAGAAATTGAAAGTTTTGTACTGGTAACCAACCGAGTTTAAGCAGTGAACTTGAGCTTTATTTTCAACGCTATATCGATCTTTTCAGTGATCTGATGACCTTTGCTATTTCTTGTAAGTTATTGAGTTGCTTAGATTATAGGGAATAAAACTGGTGGCCATAGGGGCTGTAGGGACGGGGCACAAATTCCTCTCTAGGGTAAGTGGTATCAATTTCATCCAGTCATCACAAAATTGCTGTGTTTCAACCGTCGTGTTATTGAATGGTTAATATATAAGAAGAAGATAATTTTTGAATGATGTTTACCGTAGATAAGCATGAGACAAAAGAAATAATTTGTTGCTGCCTTGCAGACGTCGATCCAACAGAGGGCTTAGTTTTTATGTCCATTTCCAAGACTTGGTATTGCTTTGTTTTATCTTTCATAGTTAAAACCCCGCCATCATAAATAATTAAAGGAAAGTATAAGAAGAAAAATCTTGCTATCTTAAGCCTACTTTTGTTTTTGCCCTAAAGGAAACGGAGACGATGTGGGGTTTAACGCACATCGTCAGGGCGGGGGCCTCATCGTTGTGTCTTCTTGAAAAAGGGCTCCTGGAAAATCACCAGCACCGATATTCGCCATGCCGTTGTCGGACATGAGATCTAGGGCAAATATAATTTGGTTTGCAGTGGCAGAACTAGGGTCAGCAATCATGCTGTCCGCCCCAATGGCGAAGGAAAAGGGGTCATGCATATGTATCTCTTGTTGCCAAGTGTTGATCTGATTACCTGCGTGCTGTAAATTTCCGAGTGCTGTTGGGCCTGAATTCCCCCCACTGGCCTCGTGCCAGGCCATGACACCGTGCGGTTCAGCCTGCGTGAGAGCTAATGCAGGGGGGTGGACGAGGTGGGCATCTGGGCCTCTATCATTTGCTTGGATACTAAAGTGGGCGGGCGCCTGATATCCATGCTCCGAGAAGTCCCAAAACGCAGGATTGAGGGAGCTCTGTAGGAGCGTGATTGATGCCGGGTCGAAGGACTGGGCAGAATACAAGATGTCCGGAGAAGAGCTGGGCTGAGGCTCGGAGGCTTCTACCTCACCAGATCGATGGCTTTGGGAGTGGGGTTGGGGTATATTTTGCCGCCTATAGCGCGTAGGGTGTGGAGCATGTGCACAATTGGAAAGGATCTCCAAGATGCCGTCAAGAAGAGCCTCATAACCAAGCGGCCCAGTTCGCACGAGAAGTTGAGGCAGCCTATGGCGCAATGCCGGTCCCATTGCACGAAGAATCACTTTGGTTGATTCAGCGCCTCTAGGCTCAACGTACGGAGTCTCCGGGCGCGGATGGCCAACAAACAAGGCGTCCCACATCCAGTACCACTGATCCTGAGGGTTCAACCCCGGAGGGAAGTTCTTGATTTCTTCAAACTCAGAGGGGAGCAGTCTCTCAGGCCCGAGTTGGATTTGGCAGCTACGACTGGAGATATGGTCATCGCACAGCTCCCGAGACTCCCAGCGACTCCAGCATTTGGCGCAATAATAATCAGTGAGTATATGCCGCCTCGAAAGGTGCTGCTTCACATCGGAGGGTTTCTTTAGCTCGTACTTTCCTCCACACCGGTCATATTTATGAGGGTCAAATTTGTAGAATGGGCAAGCATATAGCCGTTCCCCGTGTCGGTTGTTCTCACCACCCCCATTGCTGAGTTCAAGGTCTCTCTTCTCATCTCTTGGTGGCCGTTTCCTTTTTTTGTTGGGTTTATTCGGGTCGCCAAAATTGCCTGCCGCCTCCGAGGCAACGCCTCCCCGATGAATGGAACCCGCATTTGGCCCATCTCGAGTCTGTGCGAGCGGACATTGTTGAGGGCAAGGCAAGGCAAGGACAGGGCCGTGCACTTCAGCATTGGCCGGTGTCTGACCCGGGAGGACTGAGCTGCAGGCGCTTCCTTTCGAAGGAGCAGCCACCAGGCCTTTAATACAGGGCAAAATCAAATCGCGAACACGACAGCCCGCGGAAATATTCCGCACTTTTGTAGCTTGGAAGAGGCGTACCAGTTTTGGGGGGCCGAGGACGCGTGGCCATTGCGACTTGGCAGCACAGGTTGAGAGTGCTAGCGATGCAGATGCATCGCCAGCAGGTGGGCGCTCTGGGCGTGCAGGTGCTGATCTGCGGTGCTGGCTTCGGCATCCAGTTGTTGGAGCACAGCTGCGTCTCTGGCGCAACTTCGTAGGGTGATGTGCCATTTTGAAGAATCGAATGAAGGAGGCGAGGTAGTAGTTGCATTGAGAAATCGAATGAGAGGTAGAATTGATCAAAATAAAAGTGCCTATGACAAGCGGAAGTCCGAATAGAGCCGTGATAAATGTGCTAGATGTGGGTGGTTATTTGGGAGTAAACGAGTGTGTTTTGCCTGATCGCCCGCAAGACCAAGAGATCTGGGGTCGAAGGGCATAATATATACGACCTCTAACGCCATTACCTTGAGGCGAGAAGGCAGATAAACAAATTCCAAGTTTCCAAGTGGGCCGGTACAAATGTTGTCCATTAGAACTCTTCTTACCAAGTCAAGAGGTAATTTTTGGGCCAGCGAAGATCCCAGAGAAGGGAAGCGGCCTGTTTTCAGGCCAAGCTTAGGGAGTAGCTATCAACACCTAGGCATCTCGCCACCCAAGCAGGCGCATTTGGCTGGAAATATCCCGGAACCACCGGACTCGCTCCAAACGGATTGTGTACCGTGGCAGACTGGAATGGTTAGAGGCATAAGTAAGAACGAGGCAATCGACTCCAAATAATTTGCCTTGCCAAGAATCTGGAGGCCCATGCGACGCCACCGCCCTTAGCGGCTTGGCTGGGCCGTCCACGGCCGCGCGCTCGACCCAGACAATAGAAAAGCAAACCAAACGGGCATCTTCGTCCCAACCAAACGAATGTACGTCGTGAATAGACCATATGTTTGCACGATTTTGCGCTGAATTACAGGGAGCGGCGGGCCCTCCCTCACAGCAGTATCCTGGTTGTTTGGCCAGAATTGAGCTCGGACGTGCAGCCATGCATAGAGGAGCAAAGGCGAGCACTTTAAGTGGGTACATTTGGGTTCACCTTTCGTCAAAGTCCTTCGATTGTCGGTCCATCAAGTTATTTCGGGAGAAGGTTCTTCGAGCAAAATAAGGAAATACATCAACCTTGGCCACATAATCCTCTTGGCCAGGCATTTCAAGTCAATAATGGCACCTGCCAGCATTACACACTATTTTGATTGGCAGCCCGCAGGGTAATGATGGCATTTATCTGAACATGGGGTTCGCTTCTGTTGCCTCGCTCACGAACCGTATTGAAGTTAAACATCACACTCACACAAAACCCAAGCCCTTAGCTCAAGTCAAGGCACGGTAGACCACAATTACTCCATTTGGTGTGATTCGGCGGTTAATCCAAGCATTGGTCTGAAAGGTTCCAGGCCTCAACATCAAAGGCGAGCACGACGTTGGCGCTAGTCGTTTCACTAACCTCCCGTCCTGACCAAAAAATAAAATAAAATTCACCGTCTTTCCAGATCACAACTGATTGGCTGGAGGACCATACCGTTTTGCTCTTGGTGCGGCGGACTCGGACTTGTTTTTCACCGTCTGATTCCAATCAGCATAGCCGAGTCGCTTTCGGAAACCCTGGTTGCAATTGTACCCATCGCGCAACTTGACGACTCATGCCACGCAAGCATAATTGCGGAATGTGCAGATTTTCAGAAAGATACCATATCGCGATCCAACGCCAGCGACTGTCATGTAGAAACTCAATCGACGTCGAGACAGCCCCTGAGAGGAGTGTATTCCTTAGACTCTACTCGTTGAGAGTGATCCAGAGCTTTCGCACGAGGGATAGATTCTAAGCGTTCCCTTTTTTCCACACGCGCTTTGAACAGTTAGAATATCGTGGCGCGATGCTTCTTGCGATGAATTCACGCCCAAGCATCATGACGTATGGCTGGGTGGGTGGGGGGCTTGAGTGATCCACCGTCCGTCCTACATTTGTGTGGCCCAATCCGACCATGACATTTCACACTAACCCTCGGATCCTTTTTCCACTTTGATCTTATGTTTTTCTTTCCTTTTCTTTTTTTTACCCATTGCAGTAGGACTGTATGTTAGTCGATTGTTCATGCGCAGAACTACCTCACTAATGCCGTTGCCCCTCCTAAAATTTAGTTTCAACGTCAAAGAGTAATAAAGTCGCTTCGGAGCAAACGGTGTACCATTTCAATCGAGTGTGGGCACGGGTCATGTTAGTGCTTCTTTACATGGTAACTAGTGGGCGGGATGTTATTTAAAGAGCATCCACGTGGCTTTAGATCGTGATGAGCAACTTGGTCTGGTGCATAGAATTGGCCCCAGGAAGAATCTGGAAGCCTATCCCGCTAGCTTCGGATTCGGGGAGTGGCTGCGCTATGCAGCACGATAAATCACTGCTCTGTACCTGTCGGTCCCAAACCGGGTCCGAGGTTGAGTCATCCATTGCGTTCGTTTTTGGAGCCGCAGGCCTTTGTATGTTAGGCCGCTCAATAGCGAGGTCGATGCCTATTTTTGAAGGCAGCTGAGGTCTGGCTTCAGCCTCAAGCGACCAACCATAGCTACAGTCCGCTAAAGGGTGTGGCAGAATACGCGCCACACGGCGCAAACACGCCATCTTAATTCCCTAGTAGTGACTTCATCTTCTTGATTCAGATACCCGACGGCTTGTGGTAGTCTGCTGCGCTTTGTGTGCTTGGAGGCCACGTGAATGGTGAACCACACAAGAGCCAAATTAGCAGGAAATAACCCATAGGCATGATCGATAGCTCCATCAAGAGCAGGCCAAAAACCATTTTCGTCCCTCCTGGAAAACTCTGATCAGCAGCCTTTGACCCTCCACCGCTTGGTTCTCCAATTAAACCTTTTCATTCCATTTAGTAAGTAGCCTCACCGAATGCTATGCCAAATTTCAAGTAAGAAACTGGTGCTATTCTTGGATGTACGATTCCATCCAAATGTGAGAGATACTTTGCTTTTGCAGTGTCCCCAACCACCTTGCATAACGACGTCGCACAACCTAATCGGGCCGTCAAGTACGAGGGCAGGAATAATACCAACGATCTGTTGTATTGAGCAGCCACAACACGCGTATTCGTCATCTTCGGGTAAACAATCCAATCGCATACCATGCACATGTAGGTAACACAGCAGATTTTAGCTTTGGGTGCCCTAAAAGACATGAGCAGCTTTTTTAGTTCAAAATTGCTGGCCTACATACATGCCTTGGCACAATAATTGTGACAATTGTAGGCTGGCCTTGAGCAGCAACTAGGAAATGCCGAGCTGAATTGCGCACGGTAGTGGCTTTAAGCCTCCCATCCTCGTTATTGACAATGCGTTAAAAATTAGCCCATAAAAGAAAACAAAGGTCTCTGCCTGAAGATTCTTGAAACACAAGTATCAGACAACTAATCGGATTCTGCAAACACTCAGGCAGCTCAGGCTGCTCTAAGCGCCGTCGTCTAGTAGTGGTAATAGGAAGAAAATTATCTTACAATATCCGTTGCTCAATCACCTCTTGTCGGTCATGTGGGCAGGGCTTTCAAAGGTGAATCTTGACTATGCAGGAATCTAAATTTGTTCCTGTATTGCAGCATTGGTTGTGTATTTTCTGTTGCCAAGACAGCATCGGCATTTTGCTGCGCCTCTGTCCGAGAACAAATGACCGTATTCTAGGCTCAAAGGCGAAGTCATAAGCACAAGAGTTGAGCCCTACAAAACGAACCAACATTTCGCCCTCTCAATCAATCTCTGCGGATCCATTACATTCTTTTTGGCTCTACCCCAGGTGCCTAGCTCCAACGATCACCCCGTAATCTTCTTCACGCCATGTAAGTCTCGGCGCTGGTTGTTCTTTTGATGTCCATCATTGTCCTTCTGCGATGCGAAACCACGTTTATTGTCCCGGAGCCATGGAAAGTCCCCGACCGCATCAACCAAATTTACAAGCCTGGAGACACAATTGAGATTCGCTGGGAGTCGAACTTCAGCATGTTTGATCTCTCTTTGGAGCAATATGTAGATAGAGGCGAAAATTACGACCACGTAAGAAACTACCTCAAAAGCAACATCCCCGTTTATCAAAATGATGATGGCATACCGCAAAGCTGACTAAACCCCAGAAAATTTGGCAGCCAAAAGTTACACTTGGACAGTTGGTATAGGAAACGTCCTTTACCAGCCATCCGAAGGCGAGAGCAGAGCATTCTACTTGTCGGGTTGGGCTCTTCTTGACGGTGAGACGAAAGAGTCGAATGATACCGTGTATTTCAACATTACCGTACCGGGAAACCAGTTATCGACAACAGCCGTCGTCGGAATCTCTGTAGGTGCTACTGTCGGCGGACTCCTGCTTCTTGGCGGACTGGCGTGCCTGGTCTGGAGAAATTCCCGAAGCCGAAAAGATTACGAAACCTGGAAAATATCACAACAAGAATCTTACGGCGTTATACCGAACATCCGCAAGTCATATCGCCCATGAGCGTTCTGCCCTCGACGCAAAGCCCATACGAGCCCAAGGATGACAAACCGATCGAACAACTCCCAATGTCTTCGTTTGCGACAACCCCCACACCAAACGAACGACACACAGTGTCCCCTCAAACACAATATTTTTCCCGACCGCCTAATGAGTTGCACGAGGTAGCTTGATCATTCCGGAGACATGAGATGACACCTAACACATGTACGGGACTGAGAATGGCGACGAGAATCAGTTTATGGAACCGATGTGTTCAGGTCGGAGGATTTAAGGCCCGTCGTAGCTATTGATGCAAAATTAACTATGCCTCGGCGGTGCTTCTGATTTCCGCATGTCTCTCCGTATTTTTTTCTGTCGCTGTAGTCCTTGAATTCTCCATCTGCTCCTTCCCGCCTAGTTTGTGGAATTTTACCCACCGGTATCCCTGCGTCAATTGGGCGCTAGTATTCACAAAGTGGCATAAGAAGATCAAATGATTCTTTGGGGTAATCGCAAGAGCATAGCGCATAAATGTCATCGAATAGATACACATGACGCCTGTCATCTGGCCAGAGATCCTGGAGAATGTGACGTTAGTGCTTGAACCACATGTATGCCAGGACGGCAGACGTACAATTCCGGGCTTTTTTGGGTATCCAATACAGCAGCCATCGGGATGCCAAAGTTGGAAACAGGGCCCCAGAAATCTAAAATACCAACATCAGCAGACGAACAATTGACAAGAAATGGGAATGGTGCGCCAGGATGCCAATGGCGCTAGCCCGGCTGAAGAAATTGAGGAACTGGAAGAGTTGCGCAGTCCCATGGTAACATAAAAGCCTTACGTACGTGTTGAGAAGATGTAGTCGGCAACGGGATTGGACCGAACCTTGGCATTTGCCGCTTTGATAAACGCGGCCATATTGAAAGTCAAAATTGATGATGCCCGGGAGACCAGATTTCTGAATTGGAAGGAAGGAACGAATTTCAAGACCAAAAAACGAAACGAAAAAAAAAAGAACGACGCGCTTCGTGGATAGATGTTTTTGTCTCTCCACTATTTCCGGTAATTCCGCATCCCATTACCCAAGTGCCGAGACAATGGTCTTTAATTTAGTGACTCAATTGGCTAAATGACTCATTTTAGATGACCTTACTGCCCAACCGATTCCCGGAGGCACTAGTATTGAGCCACAATTAAAAATAATTTGGATCCTCGGTAATGGGTTCCCTCGGATATTTTCAAAGACAAAAAGTTTCCGAGCCGGCGTGTCACAATGTTTGTGAACTCGGCTGAGCAAAAAGTTGAAGCTAGGTAAGCATGAGGCCGTGTCGATTTGAGGAATTGCTGTAGATACGGAATTGCTGCAGATACGGAATTGCTATAAATACGGTTTATCGCCAACGACGAGAGCAAAAGGGCCTTTTCAAAGATATATCAACATCATCGACGATAGGGCAGAGTGGAGCAAGCGGCATCTTGTCAAGGTCAACGCGGCCCGTGTCTCAAAACACCTTAGCGGTGAGTGGCTGCATAAAATCAAATTTGTGCATAATTAATCGCAAAATACTTGCATTATGTGTTTTCATATCATTAAAAACAAAGTACAATTATTTGAGGCCCGTGGGGTTTGTATGAATTCGTTGCCGGGTCGGGGTCGGCCATGTCTTTGCGATCACCGGCGTCTCATCTATGCCTTGGTTAACATGTTCCATGTGGATTACCTCCGCGTCATATGTTGACTGGGGTGTTTTACCACGTTTTCGGGTTCCATCAGTAGGAATCTGCACGAATGAAGCCGAGTTGGGGTTCTCTCCAGAACCAGCGCCTCCTCGCTGTCGAACAAAGTCCACTAGCTCACCAAGCACCGCAAACTCAAGCTTGAGCTTGATCGTGTAGATGACGACCTTGATCCCTTGCTGCCATTTCCACAGACCTATGTATTCGACGACCAAAAGCCCAATGTCCATGGCGACGATAATGATGTTGATGAGGAACAGATGCCACATGTACCTTCTGGTACTTCCAAACGCCGTCTTGAGAATATCTGTTGTCCCCCAGATGTAAAGACCAGAGATTATGAATTCCTGGAGACAAAAGAAGGTCATTTGAACCTTTTCCAAGATGTAGAATGCTTCCGTGCAGTTAGATCGGCTCGGCTCCGCGGCATACCTGGAGCCGAATATGAGGACAGTCATGGTGATGTGCCAAATGACGCCGTTGGCGACAATCATCCAAAAGACTAGACGAAGTAGTATAGCGTGATGGAGAACAAGGTGCAAGCGCGAATAAAGCACCACGGATTGGCCCGTCACCAAGAGAACCCATCCGGCTCCATCAATAGCCATTCCGACCCAGTAACGGGTCAGGTTAAAATGTTCAATGAGAAGGCCGACTGAATACGGAATGGCGCCGAACGAGGCAAGAAGAATGCTCCAAAAGTAGAGCCCCTGGCGCTTTTTGAAGGTGGAGTAGATGAGAACAAGTAGCTCGATGGCATTGTAAATTGACAGAGCGGAACAGGCCTGCGGGATGAGTTAGCATAGGCAACTGAGAGACAAAAAAAGATGATTCATACGATGATCATGACGCCTGCAGGGCGGTAGCCATCTGCTCCGCGGTACGCAGCCTCGTCCCCAATTGGTCCCGACATTCTCAACCCACCGCCGGCTCCAGCGGGACGGCGACGACGGGACGCGGGCGCGGATGTCAGATCCGCAGATCGCACAGGGCCGAGCGTGCTCTACTATGGGCCCTTTGAGTCCAGCTCCGAGGCCAAGACGAAGACATTTGCGCTCGAATACGACGCAAAATCTGGGGTAATCCGAGCAATGCAGGGGGGGGGATGCAAATGCCGAAGATGGGCAAGTTTTGAGCGGAAGGAAATCGCGTCGCGTGCCGAGGCTTTGGGCAGAGCGGAGAGCGTTTCAAGCCCACATATGGACATGGGTGAAGCGAATTAGTTCCGGCAAAAGTTGCCCTGCCAGCCTGGTTAGGCCATGGCTCGCGAGAGTTGGAGATGCACAGCTAGCGGCGCTCCCAACAAGGGCTTGGGCGAATCAGGCCATGCATCTGACAAGTTATGACAGTGTTGAGGGTGGCGATTTCATTGCCCGCAGCCCCACATCGACAACAAACTGGGGCCCGGTTACCCTAGACCCGATGATGAGTCGACAATTATTCAATATCCATCCGATCTTCACATGGCCAACGTTTAAATGCTCATTGGATTCGATTATTTTAATTTTTCTAAGCTATTAAAGGTCCACAATCTATCTATCAAAACACTCAATTGCTCTAATTGATCTGGAAAGTACAAGGGGAGATGTTTTTAATTTACAAAACGAAACCTTTGTCGAGGGCACTTAAATCCTGGCTCCAATACCACCAGAGGTTTTGGACTTGGTCAAGATAGCAAAAAGACCCCCGGCAAGGCACATGACACCGCTAAAAATAGACACTTGAGAAAAGCCTCCAAACTTGTCAATGAGGGCACCGTTGACGGGTGGTCCAATCAGCGCCGCGATGCCGCTAACAGCCATTCCCATTCCAGTGTAGGTACCCAGATCACGCGCATCCTTGGGGCACTTGGCCAATGCCGCGGCACCACCGGAGATGATGGTTCCGGAAGTGAATCCAAAGATGACCGAGTAGACAATGAGCTCTGCGTTGGTCTTGACCGAATTGAGACAAAAGATGACAATGCCATTGGCCAATCCGGCGGCGCAGAGCATGTTCAGCGGTCCAAACTTGTCAGCCAAAATGCCGGGGATAATACGACCGAACGTTGAAGCTGCGTTGATGATGGCAAGCAGGTATGATGCGAGCGTGGCATCCATGCCCCGATAAACGCCGTAGGTGGGCATGAAGAAGAGGGGAGTAAACATGCCGAGGAACATGAAGAAGAGCGAAATGACAAGAAGAACGTAATGGGGCTGCGTCCAAGCTGACATGATGAAGAAGTTGGTCGTTCTCGGAGGCAAACGAGCCTTGACCACGACGCACGCAAAGGCCAGCAGGGGCAGCATGACGAAGCCAAGAATTCGAACCGTCCATCCAAAGCCAAGAGAAGATTCGTTGAGCATCTTTGACAAAGCTATTGGGAACACAATCCCGCCAATGGACGATCCTGAAGCAGCGATACCCAACGCGGCAGCCCGTTTCTTGTCGAAGAATTGACCCAGCGCGCCCATGCAAGGAAACATGAGTAGCCCCATGACGATTCCGATGAGCACACCTTGCACAAGCATGAATTGCCAGTAAGCGTCGCATAGACTCAACATCATGATTCCGAAAACATAGGCAATCATGGCCGGTCGGAGAAGCTAAATATTCCATTAGTGAAAGCCGGGGGTCGTGTGGGTTGTGGGAACTTACCCATGCGCCATACCGATCGAACAGTGGTCCTGCAATAGCCCCTGCCGCAAACTGGAGAAACGACGCGAGCGATCCAATCCATGCAACCTCATCTTCAGAATGTCCCTTGAGTTGGTGCGTGATGAGGTATTGCTGAAACACACCGAAGCTGTTCGCGAATCCGAGGCCGCAAAAGAAGACGAAAGCGGCGCCTGCAGCCACAAGCCATGCGCCAAGCCCACCATCGGGGGCCGGGCTCAAAAGACTATCCTCCTTCTCTTGGTGCACATTTTCGACTTGGGGCAGTGTCTCATCGCTCTTAGCTGAGCCTTCTGTGTCGTGAAGTGTGTTGTTCATGTTGCTGTTTTGCATTGGGAAGAGATGTATCAGTTGATAATTTCTGAGTTAGGTGGTTCTCTGTGGATACTGAGATCTGATACTCGTATGCATGATATCCAGACGAAAAAAAAGCGTATTCCTCGAATGAATTTATATGACATGAGTCTTTCGATGTGGCCCTACTTGGTCATGTCGGTGATAACCCTTGTCGGGGATAGCGACCCCGGTGGAGTCGGATCCGATAAACTAACCAATGAAACATCGAAATGAGTCGGTGTTTGGCTGGCGACACGGACCAGAAGCGCAGTTACCGACTGAGGGGCCCGAACGTCAGCGTATCAATCAGTGTCCATATTTCAAAGCAGCCGGGATCAGAATCCGTCGGGGATACCATAAAGCTTGGCCGTCCCCGACTAAGCCCTACGAGGCCTCGGACATCTTCATTATTAATTATCCCAGTGGCGATCCGCGACGCAGAAAGTAGCCATGGTTGAAGCCGAGCGTCGACGCCGAAGGCCGGCCATGTACGTCGCCTCTTGGGGTAGAAAAGAGCAAAAACGGTGAACTGTGTCGCTAACAAGATATAAAAATGTAGTTCATGCGCTCTATGCCGCCGGCGTAAGATCCGGTGCAATCGGGAAAGCCCATGCAGCAATTGCGTGCGGTCCAAGAGCGAGCCATGCGTCTATGAGAACCCTCCTCCACCCCCACGCCAACCTGTCGCTCGGGACAAAGTTATTCAACCCACCCACACTCAGCCATCACCCAGCAATTACCCAACTATACCTCTCGAAGGAGACTCATTCGTGAGCATCATACCATCTGCGCCAAGTAATACCTCGACTTCAGTTGGTCCCGGATCAACAACGGCATCCTCGCCAATCAACCCACCTTCTTTTGGGGATTTTGAGTCCATGAAAAGGCGGATCCAGGAGCTGGAAAGGCAACTCAGCACGTCTGGAAATTTAAAAAGCCCTCATTTTATCCCCGAGAATATCAGCATTGAGACCTCTGATTCTGGCCTGACTGGGACATTCCACCATATTCGGCGTCAGGGTCAGGTGGTGAGTAACGTTATGCACAAGACAAGGCTGTTTGGTCAAAGTCACTGGTTTAACGGCGTCACCCTGGTAGGTCAGTTTATCTAGCATACGTACAAGGGGCTCACATTTTATTAGTTTCAAGACATGTTTGAGCTTCTCCAGCCATATGTACATGACCCCAACTCTAAAGCGACGGTTGGTGTCAAAAAGTGCAAGTCTATAGCCAGAGCTGTCAAGTTCAACCGGGCATCTGCATGGCCCACACCTCCGACGACTGAGCTGCCTTCAAAAGAGGTTGCGGATGCGCTAGTCGACTGTTATCTTCGCGCGTCGGAAAGTATCTACAGAGTCCTCCATATACCATCCTTTAAAAGGGAATACGAAGCCCTGTGGACATCAATTACGGACCGAGACATGGCATTTGTGATCCAAGTCAAGCTGGTGTTGGCGATAGGAGCTGTCAGCTATGACAAGACATTTTCACTCCGATCCGCAGCCATAAAATGGGTATACGAAGCGCAGACCTGGCTTGCAGCCCCGGTGTTCAAATCGAGGCTGGTGTTGCAAGCAATGCAGACTCATGTTCTTCATTTAATTGCTCGAGAAACGGTGGGTGTGGGCGAGGATCTTGTGTGGGCCTCGTCGGGCGAGCTGCTTCGAAAAGCGACCTTCATGGGTCTGCACGTGGATCCCTCACGTCTGCCTGCGCGATCTACTCTCGCTTGCGAGATGCGCCGCAGGATCTGGAACACAATCATCGAAATCAACCTCATGTCTAGCATGTGCGCTGGGGGTTCACCGTTCCTTTCACTCGATGACTTCAACACAGAGCCCCCTCGCAACCTCGACGACGATCAGCTGCTGTCTGAAGACCCTGTTGTCAAACCTGAGAGTGACTTTACTCAAACTTCAATTGCTATTGCTTTGCGCAAGACGTTTCCGATCCGGCTTGAAATTGCCAAGTTCCTGAACAGCCTCAATTCTACTACTTGTTATAACGAAACGCTGCGACTGGATAAAGAGCTCAGATCGATCTACAAGGACGTGAGCAAACTGATTAGGGGCTTTGGCAACATGGGCGAGGAAGACAACTCCCAACCTCCGTTTGTAATTCAGGCGGTTGACCTCGTCATCCGCGGCTGTATAATCTCCCTGCACGCCGCGTTTTTCAAACCATCCATACACGAAGCGGCTTATGCCTTTTCGCGGAAGGTCATCATTGATACATCCCTCAAGATATGGGCTATGGTGTATCCTTCCTCGCTTCTTGCGTATCCTCAGCCTGGCATGCGGAAGCCTGAGGATACGCTTTTATCGCGGCTGACACGCTGCAGCTGTCTGTATTACCGCATCCTATGCATGCAATGCTTCTTTTACATATCCACAGAGGTAACGATTCAGTTAAAGGAAGATGAAGGGTTTGGTGTTTCAAACGTTCGTCCGGATCTGTTGGCCATGGTGGACGAGGCAAGAGCCTGGACCTGGGAATGCATAGAGGCCGGGGAAACGAATATGAAGGGATATCTATTCACTTCCCTGGTATCCGAACAGATCAGAGCACTTCGAAGAGGAGCCAGCCGAGAAGAGCTTGCCGCAGTCATGGTCAAGGCGGTGGAGGATTCCGCCGACAGGAGCTTGGCTGTGTTTGAAGCGACGAGTGGGGACCTCGCCAAGGATACCGCGGGTGCTACCCCCGATGGCGAAACTCTACCGTGGTTTTCGGATGATTGGGATCTTATGGTAAGACTGATGAGACTTCAAGTCTGGGTATGATGCTAATTACTTGCTCAAGATGACCGATTCGGATTTTACCATCGGCGATTGGGACCCGAATGGTTGGGCGGTCAATGATGGCAGCATGAATGAGTTTTCGATTTGGTGAGATCAGATGCAGTGTGGCTTAAATCACTCCGGTGCAAACCGGTCGGAACGTGGACTAAGCGACTACTCTGTGCCTAGCACATGGCGCAGCATAGAAACAATAATTAGAAGGAACTTCACTCAGCAAAATGTGTTGTAAATAAAATTTAAGCGGACGTTTTGTACTTTAGAAGCCTACTGCAATGTATCTCTTAAGATAACACGATTGAATATGACTTTCCAGCAACTGTATCGACAGATGTGGAAGACTTGCCATCTATTTTGAAGCTGAGCCCATCGCCAACCTTTAGATTCAGCGTGCCTCCTCGGCGAGAGAGAATGCTAGCCTTGGCAAGCTTCCCGTTGCTCCAGCTGATGGACACTTCGAAACCCCCACGGGCTACTAACCCGGACACGGAACCGTCTTGGAAACCTTTGGGAAGGGCCGGAAGCAAATGGACATCTCCCGTGTGGCTCTGAAGAAGCATCTCCGTTACTGCCGCCACCATACCGAAGTTGCTGTCAATTTGGAAAATGTTGGACGAGTCGATATTGTTGAACAGGTTGTCCATGGTATGGATTTGAAGCAGCAATCGCGTGTGATTCAGAGCTTGGTCCCCGTCAAGAAGTCTGGAAAAGCATGCAGCTGTCCACGTCCGTGACCAACCAGTGCCCGCACCCCCAGCATCAAGACGTCGTTGTATCGAAACCCTGGCTGCGTCCGCGAGCGTCTCGTTGATGAGAGGCGACATTACACTGCCAGGGAAGAGGTCAAATAGATGGGACATGTGCCGATGCGCAACCTCGGACTCGGTATAGTCGTTGCGCCACTCTTGAATTTGCCCATAGCTGCCTATCTGATGAGAGCGAAGACCATCAAGCCACGGGGTAACGTTGGATAGAATGTCATCTCCTTTGGCGGAAATCTTCAAAACAGACATCATGTCCAGGAGGTTTGTGTAAAACTGGCGGATCAGCGATGTGTCGAATGCTGGCGAAATGTCGATGGCCTCCTCCGCGTTGTAGGTTGTCGCGCCCTTGGGCACTCGGAACGCGTTTTCCGGCGAGGAAGAAGGTCCGGTGGAAGTGTATCCCTCAAACTCGAAAAGGTAGCAGTCGAGAAATTTCGCAATGTCGTAGAACAGATCCCAAGCCTCTTGGGCGAGAAACTTTTCATCTCCTGTAAAACGGTAATGCTCCATCATGTGAGTTGAGAGCCAAAGCTGGCTCATCGGCCACATTGTCCACTTGGTGCCGTTGTCGTGAGGCGCCGAATCTCCCCAAAGATCAAAGTTGTGGTGGGAAACAGACCCCTCGCACCCGTACATGCGCTTGGCGACCTCTTGGCCTCGCTTGCGGCCCCGCTGCATCAGATCCCAGAGCGGACTCAAAGTCTCAGCCAGGTTGGTTGTTTCAGCAAGCCAGTAGTTCATCTCAAGATTAATATTGGCCGTGTATTTGCCTCCCCTAAAGATCATTAGAGATGTTCAATGCGCACGGTGATGGGAACAGGCACTCACCATGGTGGGCTATAGTTTTCGTTCCACATGCCCTGTAAATTGGCTGGTACTCCAAAGCCTTCGTCATCTGTCTCGCGTGATGAAGAAACGAGCAAATGACGACCGAATTGAAACATCAAGGCAATGAGGCTGTTGTCGGAACTCGAATCTTGCCTGTAAGCTTCAAGTCGTTCATCTGTGGGAAGGACTGAGGCAGTGCCATCTTCAAGTTCAAGCTCTACACGCCCCATCAAGTCCTTATGATCCTTGGTGGCTTTGGACTTGATGGATTCGAATCCAGCTTTTTCGGCGGCATCCAACTTGCTGATCACCTCAGCTTCGTACACTTCTTGGCTGTCCCATCGAAATTCGGTTTCCGCGTTGTAGAACAGATCTACAGTTGTCGCACCAACCACCTCAAATGTTGTCCCGTTGGAGTCGATCTTGGCTAAAAGTTTCGATAATTAGTAACTTTCAAACTCAACATATGGTCCGGCCTCACCGTCTTCTGCGACTAATCGCAGACCTGAAGAAAAGGCTATAGATGTGGCATCCGAGCCGCCTACATCAAGCGCAATGGTTTGGGTATCTACATCTGCCTTGTGGTTGAGGATACCTCGGTCCCTGTACAAAGAAGCAGTGACATTCAGAGCTCCCGTCTTGCTAGCTTTGAGGCGCACGGCAATAATTCCGTAGGCATGGCTGGCGATAACCTCGCGGCTGTGGACTCCATGTTAATTATGCTGAAGCAAACCAAAAACTGTGCACGACTTACCTATATGTTACGCCATTGTACTCGTAACTCAACCCAGTATTCCCTTGGAGCGTGTCTAACCATCGCTCATAATTCTCCCAATTGTCCGCATCGTGTCCAAAGTCGAGGTACAAGTCATTGGTGACGCTGTATGCACGACTCACATTCGGTATGGCTGACATATTTCGCAGGACTAATTGCCCAGCCGCAGTCAAGTTTCCATCCTGCAACATTTCGCGAACTTCGGGAAATGCACTAAGAGAGCCATCGTTGATCCTGTCCTGGAATCCTCCGCTCCAAACCGAGTGCTCATTCAAGATTATTCTTTCAGTTGCCGAACCAAGGATCATGCCACCAAGCCGACCATTTCCGATGGCAAGGGCCTGATTGAAGCCCGTACCGGGTTGCTTGTACCACAAGTGGCGATTCGAGGTGTAATTACCCACCTGGGCCGCGACCAAAGGTGCAAACCCAATCGCAATAACTGAATTGATGTGCATCGTAATACATCAATACCGAGTATAGATAGTCAATGTGGGCGGACCTATCGTGCCAAACCCAGTTGCCTCTTATTTATAGTTCAGAAGTACAACCCTGCAAACATCTGTTCCTTATTCGCTCTATTTCTTTTCGCGCCGTATTAAATACCCGTCGGATAATATTTCAACTTAAAAAATAGTTAATTTACGACCGCGTGCAATTTTGGTGCAAGGTACAGAGCATTCGGGGAAATAAATGATGGAAATCCTTGCACTTAGCCTAATAGTACCACTGGAATGAATAAAAGAGGCAACAAATTCCGGGTCTCGGAAGATTAAGCAATTCCCGAGGCATGACGGAAGAATCTCCACCCGATCAGTGCGAATATGAAGCGGGGTTGGCCTGGAGATATCCCTGCTGCTACTCTTTTGAGAACCGTTCCGCGCCGATTGACTTTAATAAGTTTTCCCGCGAGTAATTCACAAGTCATTTCCCCTCTCTTGGCATTTATCACATGATGGATGGGATATTTTAGTTTTGTACCGAAAAATGTTTTCGTCTCAAAAAACACCATGAGATACAGTTTCGGTTTTGCGACTACTTCTTTAACTGTTGTAAACCTGTATTTGGGTTATGAGGCGCCTTGGCCTTGGGCGCTTTGCTGCCCTCCCCACTTAAGTGACAAGAGACATCATGAACTGGAATTTGTATCTGATTAGTGCTCAATACGAGAATAAGTGTTGGTATCATGCTACCTAGCCTAGTTTCTATCTAGTTGCGTTTGTGTTGTTGCCTGAAGACTAGCTAGCCTGTGGCTGAGCCAAGCAGCTTCAATAGCACAATCGTCAATTGATATGCAAACCCCCATGCTTCTTTAGTCTATTCTTCTCTTGAATGTAATGTCTATAGTTCAGAAACATTTTCCCTCTACCATGCTAATCACTTTGTTCGGCACTTATCTCTGTCACTTGTTCTAAAGCCTCTCGCGCTTCAGCCATGTTTTTCTCTTTTAAAAAAGCACTTCTTTGAAGTGCCTTTTCTGTACCAAGCCAGGTCCTCCCCTGTAGATGTCTTAGGCACAGCTGCTTTCCTTCGTCCGGGTAGTATAGCCAACTGGCCCATTTTGCCCACTTTTTCTTCGTTAGTAGTGTTTCATCACACCGGAAGCTTGATAGGGTAGGACAGTGATTTTGAAGGGAAAGAATGTAGTAGATGACCTTTGAAGGGTAATATGGTGTTGAAAGTATGGTGATTTTGACTTACTGCTCCCTCCTTCATCTGTGCTCGCGCACGCTGGCCAACCTTGTCCTCGATGAAGTCTCCTCGGAGCATTGCCAATCGAGTAGGAAATACGTTGGCCATATAGTGCGCAGTTGAGGCCACGTGAGGTTTGTCATGCCAAAAGAATAAAGGCGTGAGCGGTATCTTTGACCCTGGAATTGCACTAAAGTCTCGCTTCAAGGAAGCCGTCGTTTCTTTGAGGACAGGAAATTCCGCGACGTGTGCGGACGTTGCATAAGACAGCATGCGCACCGCAGGGAGGCACACATATTTGACAGGAAGATCCGGCTCGGACTCGGAGTTTTGCATGATCTTCAGCATATGATCTATGGGGAAATCAGAGACCAGGACCCAGTCGTGCTGCTGTACCCACACGTATGGGGTTTCTGTCATTCTCAGCGCAGATCGTAGGGCAAGGCCAAATCCCAGTCTTCTCTCAGGCTCTATGAATGTGACTGATTTATCAAGTGTTTGCGTCGTTGTAACGGGGACCATGTTTTGAGCATCATGGGCGCTGCCAAACTCGGCTTCTGCGCTACCAGTTACGAAAACAACATCGTTCGCTTTCGGGTAGTAATGGTCCAGAATGACACTTTTGACATTTTCCTTGTAAATATCGTAAGTCTGTGCTTGTTCTTGTGTGACCCAGCCCTTTTTCAAGCGCTCTTTAGCATTGATCCGATCGTAGCCATCAAAAACGACAATCACCCTACAGCCCAACAAGCCTGGGCAATGGGTCTCATAGGACTTCAGAACCGATGAGACGAGCTCAGTGGATGGGGCTGATGGTGTTACCGACGTCGTAATTACCACAGTAAGCAGGCTGCGCGTGCTTGAAGCCACGTCCATCA
The DNA here is from genome assembly GCA_020975415.1 of Calonectria hawksworthii. NCBI lineage: Eukaryota > Fungi > Ascomycota > Sordariomycetes > Hypocreales > Nectriaceae > Calonectria > Calonectria hawksworthii. The sequence continues at coordinate 1,218,856 of JAHXZK010000013.1, read as the reverse complement.
TGTTGATTTAGTCGTGGATGAAGCAAGTGTGAGGCGAAAGGTTTGGGCTTTGCAAATCACGTGTCACCTCTAGCGTTTTTTTTTTTTTTTTTTGCCTCAGAACAGACCGACCCTCTTGGAGCCACCCAAAGCAACAAAATCGCACAAGAAGAGCACGCTTTTAGTGGTCATGTTGCCCCACAAATATCCTCAGCCATGTTCCACGCATGAACACTTAACCAATGCCTGCAATGACCGCAGAAGGGGTTTTCGCGAAGCATCTCGAGGCTCTGAATAATATTCTGATTTTACATAGTCGGCAATTATTAGCAAAAGCTCGAGGAAAATTCACCACTAGCGATTTAGATTTGCTTGAACTAGGAAATGCATCCGAAATGGCTTGCAAATATGGAGCCGAACTGCAGGATTGCTCCATTCAGGAAGGCTACAACAGTCACTATTCTTGCTACATTCTCCAGCTGTAAACTTGACATTTCCTATGCATTACTCCATTTCTAGAGGAAGCTCACGAATTATCTGTCGCTTTATGTTTTCGGAAACCCACCAGCTGCGCAATCTCAGTCCAAAATCCCACAGGCTCGTCTGTCAGAGAATTCTCGTAAGCCTCAATCTGAGGACGTTCCCAAATGAGATCCACTTCGTCAGGCTTGATGTATTTTGTCTTCTTGAAGAATTTCCATCCGACGAAAAGAACGGTAGCTATAATCTGCATGGAATAATTCTGGAAGAAAGCTTCAACATCCCATGAGCGGAATGCATAGTAACCGTAGCCGAAAAGAATGGTAGTTTGAATGACGAGCGCAATCCAAGCACCGTAGGGCTGGAAGTAGCCATAGTAGGGAAGAGCCTTTCGATCGAAACTTTGAGCAACGCAAGCCTTATGGTAGTTGATGAACGTGATGGACATGATGACGAAAGAGATCAGCCCGCCTCCAGTAATGAGAGCAATCAGCCACGTCAAGACCACCGCTGAACTGCTGCTGACCTAGAATAAATATGTTAGCCAGCTTTTGATTACGGAAGAAGTCAGCTCTGTCAAAGACACCCACCTGGAGAAAAGAGAGTAAAGGGAAGAGCATGACAATACAAAAACAATAAACTGGAGTGCCACTCTTGTTGCAATACCGTAGAAAACGAGGGGCTCGGCCTTCGATGGCCAGCGAGTAGAGGGATCTCGTAGCACAATATGTATATGTATTGCCAGCAGAGAAAATTGACGTCATAATCAAGGCATTGACGATATGGGGAAGAATTTCAATACCAAGCGACTCCATAGCGATAACGTAAGGAGATGCAGCGGCTGTGCCACCACTCTTGCCTCCATAATACAGCTCGACTAAGGTCGGGTGGTTATAGGGGACGACAACTCCAACAGCCAAGGCGCCGACGATAAAAAAGATGCAGAATCGGTAATAGACGGTGACAAAAGCCGATTTGATGTAAATTGACGGATGCTGAGCCTCTGCAGACACCATTGATATGTATTCTGGACCAACAACGGTAAGGGCGGCGGTAAATAGAGCGGCTAGAAATCCCTCGAATCGGCCGAGGTCGCCAGTCGACAGGTACGTCGCGAAGGGGGTAGAAAAGTATCGGAATCCGTATGCGTCCCCTTTGGGATTACCACCAACCATTGTGATGAAGGTAAATGCGAAGAGGATGAAGATCAAAACGAGCTTTCCGCCCGAAAGCCAGAACTCAGCCTCGCCGTATCCGCGAACCGCCATAACGTTGATAAGACTGTTGTGAAGACGTCAGTAAAAGCCCAAGCTCAATAGTGACACTTTTCATAGGGTAGAACGTCAGTAAAGGCGAGAGGTCTTACCCATAGAGAATGATAACACCAGCGCAGATACCAGCCATCGGCCCCGCTTTCGTTACCTCCGGACTCCAAAAGGAAATAACAAGACTCAGAGCAGTGATTTCGAAAGGGATGAGGAAGGCTTCGTAGAGAAAGAAGTTCCATCCTGCGACAAAACCAAGAGCATCATCAACCCAGTAGCCAGCAAGGCGGACGAAGCCTCCAGCCACAGGCATATACGTATTCATCTCGGCTACGGAGTTATTGACCAGGGCAAGGACCATTGTGTAAAGGGTAAAGGCAAGGAGAAGACTGCCGGGGCCACCCTTGGCGAGGCCGCCGCCGATGCTAATGAAGAGTGCAGTTCCGATGGAACCACCGGCGGCGATGAGCTGGATTTGGCGATTGTTCAACCTGCGGTGTAGGTGGCCCATATCTGCGATAGCATCTCCATTGTGGATGCTGCCTTGGTTGGTGGAACCTGTCTTGGTATGCTTTTCTCCATCTGAATGAATTGCACCAGATGAATAGTTATCCATGGCGTTGATTGATGAGGGGAAGCGAAGAAGTCGAGAGGATGGTTGCTAACGCGGCCATAAGAGTAGAAAATGAGGAAGAGGATGTGGATTAAACACGAATGTACGGGGAAGCACAGATATAAGTGTAGGGGTCATGATAAGCTCGAGCCCAACCTCCGCATCACCAACCCGCCATCCCCATACTTTTAGTAGCATCATACGTCCGGGTGAGCGGGTGCGATTCTGACAGACCAATTGAGCGACAGGCATTTCTAGAGGTAACCCCTGTCGCTACCGCCCTCCCGCCCTAAGCCTTGAAATTTCTGGGGAAATCTGGGGAAATCCGGAGAATGGTCTCATTGACTACTCAGTGAGGGACAAGCCACAAAAAACCAATGTAGTTATGCTTTTGTCACAAATCGTATCAAGCTTCTTTTCTGTCACCACATTCAGACCCTATGATTTCATTAATGCAACCCATGTAAGTATTGCTCAAACTAGAACAGCTCCGCCCACACCGTTATCTCTGTCACCTACATAACTATGGCTGGGGCGCCCGCTTCCATCTGTATCTTGTTGATCTTATCAGTATGGATGCCTCCTCCACAAGGGCCCGCAAATGACATCAATGCGTATCCTCGGCCTCTGCGCCTTTTAGTGTGTATCCTAGAGATGGGGCATACCGAAATACCGCATCTCTGCTGCCCCTACCTCTCTCCCTCTCCTTTGTCTTGTGTGTGTCGTTCTACAGCCCCATCTTGGCAAGAGGGCTCTAGACCGAAAGAAGCTAGTAGTGCTTTGAGATTCCGCTCACGTGGTCGTATCCGCACGGCCAAAAAGGCAAAAGCGGAACTTCGGCGTCTGGTTTTCTCACTCCGAGATTCCGCCCCACCCGGAAACACATAAGTCAATCTTTCTATTATTCTCCGATCAGCAGACTCATTCAATGATGCAGGAAACTCCACACGGAACAGATCTACGAAGCCGTCATGCTTGCGAACCCTGCCGGTGAGTAATGTATCTACTACGATTGGTTCAATGACTAATACCAGCTCTCCGAAGCGAGAAGAAGACCAAATGCCCGGCTGAGAGGCCTGCATGTTCCAGTTGCGTGCGCTCCGGCCGGGTTTGCAGGTATCAGATTAGGATTCCACGACCAACGGCTGCAGTTGGGAAGAGGTAGGCCGTTGTCGCATTCTGTAAGCTCATTACTCTGACTAGAACAAAGGGTGAAGAAAGCATCTTCGCTACGAGATAGGTTCCATCAGTTAGAATCACAGATTGAAAGCATATACGGCCTGTTACAGTAGGTTTTCCACGGAGTGTCATAATTCAATAGCTGGTAAGTGGTAAACTTGCTAACTGAGAAGGCCTACCTCAAATGAGGCCTCCGGGTCATCTTTACAAGCTGCTACCTGGGGAGAGGAGTCGACAACACGACAGGAGCAATTACAGCAAGACTTCTTTGATTCCAACACTGTAGATCTTCCGGAGCAACCCCCTTCGGGTCAGTCCGAGGACAATACCACCAAGTAAGTCAAATTGATCGTTCCTGTCGCCGCATCACTGACGTTTATCCTCCCTCTAAGCTCAAACGCACCCCCAGAGATACTTGACGCTGCCATCGACATCTACCTGGGAATGATCCACCTCCAGCCTCTACCTCTATTCCGACCGCCCGACTTGTTAAACTATCTAAAGTCATCGCCTGCATACCTTATTTATAGCTTCTTGGCACTTGGACTCTCGTTCAAGACTCAGATCTCTCATCTTTCAACGCTGTCTAACGAGATTGAGACTTCTGCGGAAGAGGAGGTTCAGAGGCTTGCTTCACAGGGAGTGGCAAGGCTCGATGTCGTTCAGTCATTATGTCTTCTTGCCATGAGAGATATCCTGAGTATTTACCAGCTCCCTTACAAACAGGGCCATTTCTAATCATGCGCCGCTAGTGTGCAAGCCATACAAGGCCCAGATGACCATTGGCTTAGCATCCCGGCTCCAAGCCTGCCGATCAGTGGCCAACGCCACATTGCCTGAATCGACTGACATTGATCTCAGCATGAGATGTTACTGGAGCGTTTACATTTTGGAAAGGATCTTTAGCCCTCGGCTCTGCGCTGCCGACGAAGACATTCCCAGTGGGGACTTTCCCCAGAGTGCGACTGTACCGCCAGCACTGCCTTCCACCAGACATGAGGACTACCCCTCAGATCTTTATAATCCTTACAATGCCACCGCGGATCATGGGATCACTGCTTACTACATTAGAATGCTGTCCAACTGGGGTCACATTTCGCTGTGGCTTCACCATATTAAGCTCGGCAAGCCTGAGTCTCCGTGGTTACCGGAATCCAAGTACGCGAAGCTCACCGCCAGGATATACGAGTGTGATTCTGAGCTTCCCGCAAAGCACTTGCTCAGGAACGTCGCGTTTTCTAAGCGGTCCCCCTCTGAAATTTTGCAGGGGCGGGAGTACTGGACTCCTTGGGTGCTGATGCAAATCCAGTGTCACGCATACCTGTCCATCCTCAACCATCCCTTTATCCACCTTGTTGCTGTACGTAGTTGCTCAAAGGGTCTTCAATCTGGCATGTTTTTGCAGCATACGGTGGATGCCGCCTTGTTTCACACGGGCTGGGTCTTTCGCTTCTTGCGCCTTTGCGAAGAGAACAAGCTCGAGCTGCACGATCCTTTTGTCGGGCACTTGGTTGCTGCGGTCGGCACGATACCCTGGCTGCTGCAATTTGTAGAGGATAAGAAAGTTTCTGAAAAAGCAGCTCATGATTTTGACTGGTGCATTATGTATCTCTCCCGCGCATCAGAGACGTGGCCTCATTTGTCTCGCAAGGTATGAGCATCCATTTCTTCACAGGGATCCCGTATAAATACAATGGCAGTATTAACCCTGCTGACATTAAATCCAGCTGGAGATGTTCCAGAACCTGCGTCTCATCGCAGAACATTACCGCCAGAACGAGAACGAGAACGGCATGGGGGTTACTTTCCCGCCCGGAATGCTGTGGGAGTTGCTTGACTCTGAAATTTGTCAAATAAGCGCTCAAAGAGCAGGCTCAGGACAAGGACAGCATGCCAGCATCCGAATAACCACTCATCTAACACATCCATTGGCGGAGTCGCAGTTGGGCAATGGAGACAGCGATCCCGCTTCTGACTTCAATAATACCTTTGAAATGAACCCTGATAACCTTGAGCAGGTATATATAGATGATTTAGTCAACCACTTTATGCTGTATAACGGAAATGGACAGGCTGGATGGTAGTTGTGTGCTGCTTCCCCCTATGTCTAGTTAAATGTTAGTCTCGTTAATATGTCCTCTTTGCTGATTCTCAAACACGGACTGTGACAACACTTGCGTCAAGTACAGTTGCCCTTGTTGCATGATGCATATTTCGCCCAAGGGATTCTAGCAAATCAAGCTACCTTTTATTAGGGAAGGTGTGCATACGAATTTCTGACCTATCCCATTTATTTTAACAAAGATTCCTCGAACGGAAACTCGGAGAGACATTCGATACCCGTCTCGGTAATCAACACCTGTTGCTCAAGCTTGACGCCCTCCGCGCCGCCGTCCTCGCCGATATAACTCTCTACACATATAACCATGCCAGGCTCGATGACACCATCATATCCTGCATCGGGGAAGTCGCCTCTATGATAAAGGTAGGGATACTCGCCCGTTAGGCCGCATCCGTGGGCGGAGAGATAGTAGCGGTTTTTGTAGTACTTATCCGGGATGTCCCAAGCCTGTTCAGCGTATTCACGGAATGTCATGCCGGGCTTTAGAATTTTCATATTGTGAGTGACCTATTGACGTCTTCAGGTTAGATATTGCGCTTTGAATAAGATGGATGAAAGACATGCCTGCTCGTATGCCACTTTATAAAGTTCCTTTTGCTCGTCGCTCGGGGGATCAGGTCCGACATGGAAAGTGCGCGAAAAGTCGGAGTAGTAGCCATGGCAGCCAACAACATCTGTGTCGAGGGCGACCAACTCGTTCTTCTTAAGTTCATAGCTCGCCGTTTCCTGGAACCATGGGTTGGTGCGTGGGCCAGCGCTCAGCAGCCGCGTCTCGCAGTAATCGCCGTTTTGCTCAATGACTGACTTGTGCAGCACGGACCAGAGCTCGTTCTCTGTGAGACCAGGGCGTATTGCGTCGCGTAGCTTGCCTACAGCGACCTCTGTTGCGCGCAGAGACGCAACCACGCACTTTATCTCTTCGGGCGACTTGATGGCGCGCGCCATCTCGACGGGCCTCTGCGCATCAACAATCTTGACCCCGCAGTTGCGCAGCTCGATGGCAGCGTTCGCATTGAGACGCTCCAAACCCACCGTAATGTCGGCGGGGAGCTTTTTGACGAGCTGCGTAATTAGTTCAGCCATTTCCGTTGCCCAAGCCTTCTCTCGTTCCTCGATGCCGGGGCCGGCGGCGACGAAGCTAGCTGTCTTTGCAGGGCGGACTTCGTCCACTGTTTCGTAGCCGTCGGCGAGATGCGAACAGCCTGTGAATTCGAACAGGATTGAGCGCTTGGCGGTAAGAAGATGGTATCGGGAGGGAGCATTGCGCATACTGAATACCTAGCACATGAACTTGAATCAGTCTGTTGGATTCCAGGTTGCGGCGTAAAATAGAGGAAAGTCACCTGCATATTGCGGGTACCAGTCGCATAGCGTATATTAACGGGATCTGAAAGGATAACGGCATCAATGCCGTACTTGACCATTTGCTCTCGAAGTCTAGCCTGGCGATAGGTGCGGACCTGTTTGAGATCGATGCCTTCGCTCTCGGGGGCTCGGTCCAAAAGTGCGATGCCTGAGAGGTCAGACCTCTTAGCGTGCCAGTCAAAATTAGCCATGGCGATAAATATGGTACGGAACGTGGTAGAATTTGTGATTGGAAGATGGAATCAGCATCAATAAACGGAAGTTTCACGGCAGTTGACCAGTCTAATAATAAAAGCATGCTACTTGGTTGGAGCACCTGAGTGAGTGTCGAGGCCTTCCATCATTTGCTATCGATGTCACTAATCTATGCATACCACCTAGCTAACCTTTTCCAGCCTTTGATGCTTCTCCGTTCTTCCTGCCTCCGAACAAAGATCACAAGTCCAGCTCAAGTCCCAGTCGAGTGGGGCCCCGGGTTCTGCTTATTTTCTTGCTTGCCTCCGAATCCGATCACGTGAGCGTCACATCCTCCGTTGTTTTGTCGGGCATCCATGGGCTTGAGTCAGTTGGTTGGTGGTGGCTATGAACACGGTGAAGCCCTATTTCCTTTGACGTTTTCTAGTCCCGAATACCCGTCTCCGCTTCTTCCGCTTCTTCTCCGAGGGACCTGTCGCTGTGTTGCTGCGGCGTCGGGCAACAGGCCTATTGGCTTCCAATGGCTTTTCCCAATCGTATTCCAGAGCATAATATCTTGCACCCTCGGCAATATAGGGCAGATCAAGCCACCGCTCTCTGTTGCGCAGCCGGAGGCCGAAATACCACATTGGTTGGAAACGTCTCCAGTACCAACGCCCAGGATTCTTGGCGTTCCAGTTGCTTATAACAGCGTCGGTGTCTTCCCGATCCTGATTGCATAGCTCCAGAATAAGATAGTTTGGGAGGTTAGGATTGTCCCGAGTCAACTCAATATGAGGCACTGTGGCCGCAATGCTGAAGTCAATCAAACGACCGCCTCGGTAGTTGTCTTCCCTTGCATCCCTCACCACAATCCCGATCTTGTTCAATGAATTGATATTCTTCTTCATAGTCCCCAGCATTTCGAAAGTAAATGGCTCCGGGTCTTCAATGTACTCCTTCACAATGGCTTTTAGAGGGCTACGTTTGTCGATCTGTCCAAAGCACCAGTCGCGGCGACGGTCGAGCTCGTCTTGGTCCAGAAGGGGATCGTCTTCTTCAGCAAGACGGAGGTGGTCTTGTTCAGCGAGAAGGACGTAGCCGTAACAGCGAGCGGCGAGGTGCTCATTTTCAGTTTCTTTAAGTCGACCATAGGCTCGACATTCGCAGTTGAATGGATCCTTGTTGTTACGAACATCCTGATGCGTAATAAAGGACCCGTCCACAACTAAACCCTCAGAAAGCTCTTCAAGATCATCACCACGAACAAACTGGGATTCATCTAAGTTAGTCCACGATAGAAACCACTTTGGAGAGTTCAGAAAAAAAAGCGCAAATGACATACCACTTTCAGGGCATATACTGTACCATCAATGGTGACTCGAAAGACATTTCCGTGAGCCCCGCTCCCGAGACTCTCGTGAAAAGTAATAATGGGCTGATTCGCATCTCTGAACTGGAAAGGATCAAGCTTAGGGCCTTTGCACAATGGTAGTGGTGGCTGGGGCGGCATTGGGCAGCGATTTGGACGAAGATGGCCTAAGGAATGGAGGTAGGTTAGCTGTGTAGCAAGTCGACTGCGCCCGGCGCTGCACAGTTTTAGCCTCCAAATATAAATATATTTTCCTGCAATAAACAACCTTACATCAGAAAGCCTTGTTGGTGATTTCTCTTTGAGATGCTAAAATATCTTTTGCATTACCACCACGTCGCCTTGCATCTGTAGGCCCCGCTCACCCTGACAAAGGAGGATGGCGCTTGTTCATGTCCTTCTAGTCTTTGTCCTTCCCAACACTCACACACCATGCATCCCTATCAGGAGTCCCAGCATTCTGTATGCCAAAAACTGTACTGTGATTCAGTTTTGATTATCTAATCTTGTCAAAGTTTTGTTAGAAGGAATCATAAAGTTGGGCCACATCTTGGTTTCCTCAAATGAAATTAGCAAATGATAAGTTAATTGGAGTTGTTAATATTCGAACATATCGATTCAGTTCTTGTTTACCAGAAGTTGGACCCCTAAGAATACCCAAATCCACGCTTGGGCTCACTAATAGGCTGACTAGAAAGCCCGCGAGGCAGTTATGGCTCTCTCGTATCATTTTGGGTGGCTCAGCCTTGAACATCATACAGTCTCACAACAGCAGCGCATTTTCGAACAGTCCTTTGCGCACCAACCTGAACACGGTGAAGGGGCCATCAAAATGTCCTCGCAGAGTGACAAAGAAAGACACTTCCGTTAGTTATGGAGAAAAATAAAATCTCGTCGATAGAAACGATGACCAAGAGGGAACTCTTCGGGCAGGAAGAACAATGAACACGTGTGGCGAGAGGCAGAACAAGGACGGCGGGGAGGATGGGGCGGAGATTGCTATATCTTCTATGCCGGGGTTTTACCTGTCTAAAGGAATAATGACACATACATGATCCACTAGCTTCGAGAACTGAAATTCATTAATTCTGAAAATGCACCGGAATAATCGGCTAGCAAGGTTGTGAGATGAATATCAAGACATATTTGAACGTTTAAATATTTACAACTGCTACTTCTCAATCTATACCTGGCCGGTGTCATCTCTCAAATAGAAAGCCGATGTTGCATCCTTGATACTTGCGGCTTTTGAATGTCCAGTTCATGAAAGAATAACAAAAGCATCACGCAATTAAACCATCTAAATACCAGAGTCATCCTGCACAATGGCGTAAGAATCCTGGAACGCGTTCCAGGCCGTGCAAACGTCATCGACATAGGTCGAGTTGGAAATGCCCGGAATCTCGCTTTGCCGCTCGATAAACTGCACCGCAAATCCTTCCTCAGTATGCCAGCCGATGTGGCAGTGCATCAACCAAACACCAGGGTTGTCCGTCTGCCAAGCCAGAACCAGGAAACCGCTGGCAGGCAGCATGGCGGTATCGCGTCTGGCAGGGTTTGTCGTGTTCAGCGACACAGCGGACGAGTATGTACCGGTTCCCTGGCCAATGACGAAAAAGTCGTGTCCGTGAAGATGAATAGGGTGGGGCACTGCAAGCGTGGTTTCGATGACAAAGTAAACCCACTGGTCCGCTGTGTCAAGCTCAATGATTGCGTTGGAGGTTGTGAAGTTGTCAGTGCCGTCCAGTACCGTTTTGAGGGTTGGGTTGCCCCAGTCGACTACCATAGTAGTGCTGTTCAGATACCACTTGAAGAGACCTGCCGAGTTGCTGCCCACTGTTGCCACTTCAAGCGCCGACCAGTCTGCCCCGGAGACATCCTTTGATAGGTAAGGAGAAAGGTTGAAAGTCTCGTCATCACAACCGTCAGTATAAGAGTAGCCAGTGGTTTCAGGCGTGGAAGAACTGTCTCCGTAGTAAACAACGCCCTTGATGTTAGTAGGGTTGGCGTTGTCAGAGCAAGCAGATTGAGGGATAGCTCTAATCCAGAAGCTGTCCGCAACGTCGGCTTGATCAGCAGTGACGATGATGTCATATCTTTGACCTTTACGAACAGTTAGCCATTGACCTCCTCGTAAATAATTGATAGAGGAGACTTACCCATGCCAAGGTTGACAATCGTCGTGTCCCAAGGCTCCACTGGAACGAGATCAGAGGCAATGACCTTCATTGTGTGGTTATCAATAGAAAACTTCCAGTGGGTGTCAATGGCAGCGTTGATGAGTCGCATGCGATACGACTTGCCAGAAGTGAATGAGACATTGAAGCGTGAGCCAGTGGTGGTGTTGCTGCTGTCGGTCCACACATTCGTGCCGTTGATGAGCCCAGTATCCAGAGTTGGGGGACCGTTGGTTTCAGCAGAAATGTAAAGCTCGTCGACGGTCTGGTGCTCCCAGTCGTTCAGAAAAACGACACCGAGATCTTCATCATAGTCTGCTGTGGCAGGGCCGTTGATGATGATTCCGCCAAAGACGCCCTCCCAAGCTTGCAAGGCAAAATGAGAATGGTACCACGTTGTGCCATATTGGAGAGCCTTCCACTTGTAAGTGAGGGTATCTCCAACAGCAAGAGCACATTGAGTAATGGATGGTACTCCATCATTCTCGTTGGTGTAGTTTTGCCTAATGCCGTGCCAATGAATGGTCGATCCATTCAGAGACGAAGTCAGAGAATTCGTGACATGGATAACGACAGTATCACCCCAGTCTGCGATGATGGTCGGACCAGGAATAGACCCGTTGATAGCCATTGCAGGTCGAGAGATTCCATCAGGAGCCACCGTGACATCAGTGACGTCGAACCAGTACTCTCGAGTCACGCCGGTATCAACAGCTTCAGTTGTATAATCAGTGTCGATGGAATAGTCACACCACTCGGAGCGAGTTGTTGCAGTGTTTCCATCGCAGGTGGCACGAGACTCAAGCGTGGAGCCTAGTGAATCCACGGCGGCAGCTGAAACCAGCTTGAGTGCCAGAAGAGAAAGACCAAGAATGGACCGCATAGTTTTGGAGCCCAAGATGGAACGAGGGACTTGGATGAAGCGAAGGAACAAAGAAAGAAAGAGGATTGTGTGATGAACGAAGGAATTGTAGTGTGGATGATAGATCAAGACACGAATGTAACGAAGGAACATCGTGACTTTTGTACAGAAAGGCCTATCGACTACCTTCTTGAACTGGCAGTTCCGATGCAAAGAGTCTCGTGCAATTCTGCGCCCATAACCTGACGCCTGCTGACGCTCGCAGTCCCATATCGCAATCCTCCAGCAGCATGTAACCCGTTCAGGAAAGGATCTACGTCCTAGCTGAGTCGGCTCACCGTTGGTCAGCGCTTCCTCTGCATTGGCCGCGCAATCTGAGACAGCTTCAATAGGGAAGAACTAGCGAGCATGGGACGCTCCAAGAGCATGCTCTCCAACGTTCAAGTGTGCGGATATGTCATTCCTGACCCACATGCACAGGCCGCCAGGACTGGCCCTGGCTTACGCATCCCCAATCTCCTCTTCGAATGCAACCCCCTCTGGTCATTGGCAGCCTGCTTTACCCCTGGTTTTTTCTTTTTTTAACTAGCCTTGCCAGGGATCCCGGGGATAAAGCGGCGATTTTGTTTACCATCGTGCATCTGATGTGACAAAACTGCATCGCCCAGTCGATGGTTCAGGTGCAAACATCACTTCGTCACTGGATGACGCGGCGGCCTGCAATCTCGGAATTAAACATCCATAATCCTTTGAGGGTTTGGTTGATATTTTTTTTTTCAGGGGTGGAGCAATTACCTAGGTTGGCCGTGATACTCGTTGGTCGCTCCTCCTAGTTTCTTCTTATACCTTGCCCGTTCTGTTTCCCCCCCTTTGTGGTCCCTTTACACTTCCAACTATTGTCCTGATCATTCTTTTACAAAAATTCCAAAAATGCGTGTTACTCAATTCTTGTCTGTCTTTGCTGTTGCAGCTGTGGCTGTGGCGTTTCCGACCAATGAGAAGCGATCCAGCCCAACTGGTAAATTCCAAGTCTACGCTTATGGCGATAGTATTGGAGGATTGCCCTTGTTCACTTCTGGAGGTAAGTCTTCACCATTAGTCCAAAGGCTAGACTTGAGATGAAGCTCACCACGCCCTTTCACCTTCTCAGGTGCTGCCTATGTTGGAGACCCCAGTCTCATGAGCAGTGATGAAAGCGCACCAGTAATCTGTATGTATCCCACCAACGCTTTTCTTATTGAGTTTACCCTAACCAGTGCCTCTTAGTCACTGATTCCCAAGGCTACCTTCACGGTGCCCCCAACATGACCAAAGTTGGAAATTACAAGCCTGCATCTTCCTGGTCCAACCTGACACTCTACATTCCATCCTCTTCTTCTTCGTCGCACACCGTCGGCTTTCAGAACTCTTCTACTACGACCTCTGACCGCTCCGTCAGTTCTTTCAGTTTTTACGGTAGTTGGATGGGTGTCACCAGCGACGATGGGGCCTGGGAAACGCTTTGGTACGCGGTTGCAACTGACACGGACGGTGTTTATTCCTTGCAATGGAACCCTACTGGTGATACTGATACGGAGACGATGCTCACCCTGAAGACTACTCCTCCGTCTGATGTCTAGGGCCGTGCTACTCTGTTTCAGCCTCCTTCCCAGTCAGTATAGCAGGGTACATCATAACAGCTGGGAAATTGTGGGGTGTGGTGAGACTTGGAAGGTTTCAGATCGTGAGCTTATAGCTTATGACATGTAAAGTACAATTCCGTAGCAATTAGCCTTTCAAACCTAGAAATCGTCCGATTTACTTTGTGTGGTGCAGCTATCAAATGCGATTGGTCGTTATCAAGTCATGCAGAAGCCATTGGTGCGAAAAGTTTACACCCATGTTATAACGGCAGTTGCATTGCATCGCAGCGCATGTGGGTTGAGTCATTGTTTTGTAAAGAGAAAAAAAAGTTGCAGTTACATCGTGTATGGTTGTATAATGTAACGTCGGCTCGACTGCCCAAGATCTGACAGCATTGATCTGTCAAGGATATGACCCCCCCTTTTGCTGCCGAAAACCCAACCCTGGTCCCACGAGGTGTGCCGAAGTTGCCGGGCCCACGGGGCTAGGGGGTGGATAGGAGAATAGGAAAACTCCGATGCTTGGGGGAGAATGGTCGTTGTCTCAAAACATGGTGACATTGACTGCAATACCCCATTGCTCACGATTTTGATGGAGAAGGAAACGTAATCGATTCCATCATGCATCACTAGCTAGATAAACTCGTATTTTGAGATGGAAATTGAAATTACCGATCTCTCGAACATACATGAACGTCTTGCTTTTGCTATCGCACATTGTGGAGAAACCACCCCCATCACGAACAACCATGGGCCGCGATACCGCAGAGGGTGGATGTCGGTTATCGACGTCCCTATACGCGGAGAGGTCGCCCCCAAAACCCACAGCGGGAACAACCATCACCAATGCTGGTGCTATACCTCGTGTTTCCAAAAACCCCAGGATAAGACCCTAGTCCGTCCCATGAATCGACCCCTGTGGGTTTAACCGCCGTTGGTACCGCTAGCCGCATGCATCTCGGTTTCGTTTGGCTGGACGAATCGCCCAAACACCCAGCCCTTACATGTGCATTCTGACAGCATATGCCCTCTGACGACACACTGTGGGACCTGCACTAGTTTTGCCGTGCGATCCATGTCTGTGTTACCGCCTGACGCTTCCTCACCTGAATTCTGCTTTGTCGAGCATCGTGGTGCTGCGAGACGCGTAATGCTCTCCGCCCGCTTAGCGCGCCGCCCGCATCGCAGCCTCGTCCCACCCGCAAAAGTGGGCATTTCACGTGTTAACTTGTTGAAACCCAGGACTTTGATAGTATTCTCGACCCAAATCCTATCTTTGCGCTATTCCGTGCATTTCATCCCACCACGAAAAGCGTCTACAGTGTTGGGGTGGATGCTATGATTGGGGCGAGGACCATCCTCAACTTCTCGGCAGGCATGGATCGATTTGGGCCATTCGCTTCGAGGCCCACGAGCATAAGGTCCAGTGTATTATCATATTTTTCCGAAATTCCGCGTTATTATTTCTTCAAATTACCCCTCGTCCCTAACGGAGCATATCGACAAATTGCATCTCTGCTCCCGCAATATTGCTCCTCTTTCGAGCATAGAAGACCCAGAAGACCACTAAAAAAGTTCCACAGGCGCCGAACACAACGATACAATAGTTCATGGACGAACTCGTGACAGGTAAATAGACCGGGAACAAAGAAATGATAAATATCAGAATTCCCCACAAAACAGCCGTGATATTGATGACATATCCAAGGCCGGGGATCCCGTCCAGATTGAAGTATCTCTCCGGCAAAGATGATCGACCACGAATCAATAGGACAATTATCGGCGTAAAGTACGTAATCTGGTACGCGCCCACCGTGCAGCTAACAATGGCGTTCCATGCAGTGTCGCTAGCGATGTACAAAAGACCGGCAAGCATGCTGATGCCCACCGTGAGGAGTGTGGCGCCGACGGGTGCACCCGTGCTAGAGTTTGTTGACGCGAAAGTGGGTGCATGGGGGACCCATCCTATCCGAGCTAGTGCCCAGACAATACGAGAAGCGGCAACAAGCGTCTCTGCACCAGCAAATAGATCCACAAGGAGCAGCAGAATAGTAGCGACGGCTAGTCCGCCTGCGCGGCCAGCTGAGTTGACGTATAGCTGAAGGTAAATCTCCCCGAGCGAGGAATTTACAAGGTCATCGAGGCGTCCAAGGGAAAACAGACACAAAATTGCAAAGCAAAAGCAACTTATGATAGAAAAGGATACGGAGCACATCAACACAAGGGGAATGTTGCGGTGGGGTTTCTTTGTCTCCGCTGACATATGGACCGCAGCTTCAATGCCTGTCAGAGCGTAGGTTGTCTGGACAAGAGACAACATAAAAACAAGGCCTGAATTAGACCAGCCTGAGTTGTTCATAAATTCCGTGAAGACAAACTTTTCCGATTGTGGTTGAATGTGCGAGCCCCAGAGACCAATGGTGACAACAAGCATAACTGCAAGAAATATAGCGCCAGCAAAACTCCAAGCTGGCAGCCACGCCGGTCGAAGTGTGATTGGAATAAAAGTAAGAGAGAAGCCCCAGTAGATGAGACACAGGTGCCAACGATGCCATTCGTAGCCATGCAGAATTGTGATGAGGGCGGTTACGACTTGAGTGGAAGCAAAGCCATTGGACGCCAGGGCCGCAATGTAGGCAATCGCGTTTGTCCACCCCATAAAAAAGGAAAGAAGCGGGCTTTTCCCATCAGGTGAGAGTTTTATGATCCAATACAGTGCACCTCCCGGATGGGGCCAAGCCGAGGCCATCTCTGCAAGGGACATTGTGGTGAGGATCTGGAAGAAGCCGACAACCAAAGTCCCATACAAGTAGCCCACGGGACCACCAATGTCCACGGAAACGCCGACGGAGAAAAGATAAGCGGTCCAGGATCCCGCAAAGGCAATTTGATAGCTCAGAAGGGACCAAAAGCCGAATCGCCGCTTGAAGGCGACGACGTCGTCGTCATTGCTCGTGGCGTTGATGTCATTGACTGCCTTCAGCTCGGTATTCTCAGGTGGAAATGCCATATTGAGAGCGATTACGCAATTGCGTGTGAGGCTGATAACCGCACAGGGCGAGAGGGCTTTGACACAACAAGGCAGCAGTGAGGCAATTCGAGAGCTGAAAAATTCAAATCCTTCAATTTATTGATTTGTGAAAAACATGTGAAACGATGCACGCCACGTTTCGCTTCATGCCCAGATACCCGATAATGCAATGGGGTTGTTAGTGTGATGCACGAGCGAATAGCGCATCCTTTCAGGCTGCGCTTCCATTCATCGGCTTGTGGTGCTGTCTGTGGAAAAAGCAATGCTCGGTTTCAGCACGGGAGCCCGTTTACGGCAATAAAGTCGCAAGTCAGTAATCCCATAGTCTTCAATCTCAGACGTCGCTGACAGGGCGCTCGTGAGCTGTTGTGTAAAAGCATTGATACTAGCGTTACTACCATCTCGGCGAAGCTCAGGGCTCTACAGGGTCCGCCAAGTTGTTTCCGCGATCTCTATCCCATGTCCCAGTCGCACCCACACACCTTTTTTACCGTCACAACTCGACGCAGGGATTTAGATGCACGCAGGGGCTCTTGGCATGTGAGATCCATGCCATCATTGGTGACGAGCGCAGCTGGGCGGGGCGGCTGAGACACAATCAAGCCTCAGTGAGGAGCAACAGCTGATGAAGGCACAGACTTGTGGCGAGAAACATTCTATTATCCAATCATCATGCTGCAAGTCCTCCGATTTGCATAATTGTGCATGTCAGCCCCAAACGTGGCCGAGGCAGAGCCTGTAAATCCTACTGATGGCCCTAGCGTATCTCCTGCCAAAACCAGGTCGGACGGCAGAATCTTAGGTTTCACTGTGCAAATAGATTCATATTTCCTCTCCCAATTGAAATGCATACTCTCTTCGGAAATACGCAACTGGGACAGGGATTTGAAGGATAGTATCTAGTCGAAACATCAAACCTTTTGGCTAGTGGCGGGTATGCGCACCACAGCCTGAACGCATACGCATGCGCCCACCAACCATTCCCAAAATCCGAATTAGTGCCTTTCTTGTAGCATAGCATTTAGCAATTAAGCTTAGGGCAAAATTCTACCTTGCCACTAGTTTCATGGTGGGATCCAGGCAGCAAAATAGTCTCATGGCCATAGTTTGGTGAGCGCGTGCCAGCCCGTGTTCTTTCTTTCCTCGTAGCGATAATCCACAGGAAAAAGTTATTTCTAAGCCCAGATTTAATCTTTTATTTTTTTCTCGGAGACATGATCTTTTTCTAATGCTTTAATTTCTTACAATTGTTGACAATCTTTCGAAGTCCCTTTACCTTGCACGACCTACCCTATACCACCATCCTTGCTCCATCTGGCTGGTTTGAGGAGAATGACATCAACTTGGATGGCCTAAACGAGGTACGATAGTCTAGACCGAGAGATGCATACGAAACTAACTGGTGCATTCCTCAAGAATCATAAATTTGGGCTGATTAGCCTTTTGCGTGACACGGTTGTCAACACCACCAGGGCTCAGTTTTTATACTTGTACGATGTGTAAATGAGCAAATGGGCATATCCGAGTATATATAACTATAGCTCTCGGAAAGTGCGGGACCCTTAGGGGGACTGTATACTAAGTATTCACCTCCAGTTTTAGAATCATATCAAAGAGCCATGGGAGAAAGTGTGACAGTATTTCCCATGTGGTTTAGAGAATAATACAAAGCTACTTGCCCAAGGTACCCTTTTGCACAAGTAATAACCAATAACACCGATGGTTGGGCTGCTCTGTGGGTGCTAATATGACCAGATTCCCTTGGTTCTACGAATTGTTCTTGCGCCTCATCCCTTTCCTCTTCTTCTACTTCTGGACTAACACTGACATGATCAGGATTTTGATATGGATTAATATCTAGGTTCAAAGCAAAAAAAAAAAAAAAAAAACGCCATGCTGTTCGGCCCCTCTTCCGATATCCCAAGTTAAGATCAAAGTCAAGCAGGTCAAACATTGCAAAACGGTATGATTTACTACCGGCTGACAATTTTCTTTTGCTTCGACTAAATGTTCCTGGTGAACCCGAGTACATATAAAAATTAATACGACCCTATGCGTTGGCTGGTTTACAAGGACCCAGAGGGTTCCAAGGCCTTTGCCTGTTGACATATCTGCTCATTTTTTCGCACAGCCCGTCCTCCACAGAGCTGCCTCCATCCCCGAATCTTTCGCCTCTAGGATCTTGAATAGATGTATGTCTGACTTTTCTGAAACGCCGGAGCGCCTCGAGAGCTTCGTCCCAACCGCCAGTTAGGAGCCAGCCATATTGCCATTCAAAGCGCTTGAGAATATACTGCAGCGACGAAACAATTGCCTTGAGATCGTCCATAGTAGCAGGCTGATTCATCAGAACAAGATTGGCCAACCGTGGCCATGATTGCTCGATTGGCAAAATATCGGAAATGCTAACATTGGGTGGTTCGGAAAAAGATGGGTAGCTCTCGAACTGGATGTAGAGCTTCTCCAGAGCGGGCGCGCTGAAGAAGGGCCGGGTAAAGGAGCACAAAGCAAGCATCTCGTCCCTGGGGCGATCATTATTCTCAGCTAGAGACCCTTTCCGTGCCCAGCCGTCAACGGTCAATCTCAAGTCAGTTGCTTTTGAGACGAGACGCTTG